>OY970791.1:26249156-27498987 GCA_963853775.1 Xanthia togata
ACTATGATGTAAATTCTGATTGTGATGTGATATTATGTGATTAATTATTCAATCAGTGATCTTTTAATTAACAACGCGCAACTTAGTGAGTTTATGCCGCAAATTTGTTGTTCTCCGACTAAACTACCTACCCAAGTCCACCAACGCCCCGCACCGCAGCGCAGGCGCCGCCCCCCGCCGCGACCCGCATCGGGCCGCGCAACAGGTTAGTGACTTTACGTAGATAAAGCGTGTTTACTTTTTATGCAGTTGATTCTGCTATTTATTTTGTTTGAAAATTGCAATTTTACAATTTTCAATTAACTACTAATCTTCGTATTTTAAAATGTTTCTAGTGACTAGTACTGTGCTCGTTTTAATTTAATGTCGTAAGTCCAGATCCACATTGTATATATTTATTTATTTGTAATTAAGATTAATTAATTATTAATAAAAAAAAATTTTTTTTTTGATTAAATTATAAATTAAATTAATTTATTCATGTTTAATTTTAGTAAATAAAAGTACCTTATATACTACGGTCATTTTTGTTTGTCTGTCTGTTTGTTCCGGCTAATCTCTGAAAAGGTTCGACCGATTTTGACAGGACTTTCACTGGCAGATATCTGATGTTATAAGGAAAACATTCGGTATTGTATTTTGTTCTATTGAAACCGCACGGAACAAAGTTGTGATAGTTGAGAGTATTTGAAAAGTGGTTACCTACTCTTGACTTTCCAAATTAGAACTTCACTTTTCCCTGCAAAAACATTAAGATGACACTATGAAACTATTAGTAGTAGTAGGGTAGGTCTAAAAAATAATCTTCATCAAACCTAAAAAAGTAAAGAAAATCTTGCGAACAGACAAAACGTTCTGAACACATCGATCCTGTTTTAAATTTTACCATCAAATTAACCATTTATTTCTTTGTTCACCAGGCTCGGTTCCAACAGAAGCAGATGCAGGAGCGTGAGATGAAGATCGCTTCTCTGTACGAGGCACAGCAGGCGAGGGCCCTCGACAGAGTGAGACATTCGCCTAGCAACGTGGGCCATACCTCACCGCCACTACCGCCCACTGCGCACCAACCAGGGAAGGTAAGACTCTTGCAAAGATACGGTTCAATCACCACTAGTTTTACTCGAAGTTGCGTAAAAACTTAGCCCAGAAAACCCAGGTATTTCAGAGAAAAGTTGGTGAATCTACAGAAAAGCCGTGTTGTACCACGTTTTTAGTGATGTGGTTAGGAACTTACTAATTGTGATATTTTAGTATCACTTGACTATTTACAGTTGAGACCGCTCACAACGCTACAGTTATCATTCTTCTTCTTCATCTTTCCCTCAATGCTGAGGCTCGCGACAACATATTATGACCTGTCTTGAAGCTATGCGGTGCAGTTTAGACCGCTTGAATGTGTTATTATAAACATGATGGAAAGCAAGAGAGTGGATGAAAGCTACTTAATATGCCAAAACTTTTAAAACCAAATTCTCTTGTTAGCTAATACCCTGGAGGTACTTATAGTTCAATTCAAAGTTAATGGCGGCTAGAAGTTAGCTGCTCGCTGAGCAGTACCGCACTCCTCACTCACCCTTTTTTTTTTTTTTTTGGTGGGAAATCATCAAATGACGTCTCCCGCTCTGGGTGGAGCGGGAGGGCGTGTCAGACTCTTACTGACTAAAACCCACCCGTGTTCCTTCTGTTGCCTGTGCAATGCCAGGGGCCACGGTATCCTTTTCGGACTTTCCCGCAACCCCGGCAGGCAATGGTCATCGGACCCCTTCACTCGCTGACACTCTTTGAGGCGCGCGTGGAACACAACGCGCCGTCGAACCGGGCTTGGTCCTTACCGGACGGCGAGCTTCCTCACCCACCCTGACCCATGAATTTGTTACTGCGCACTTGCGCAGCGACTCGCCTCATGTTCCGAGCCACCATTAAGTTTGAATTGGGCTGTACCGCTTTATCACCTCGGAAACTTTCTTTACAACGCCACATCAAAACTCAAAACTCAAAGCATTTATTTCAATTAAACCGAGTCAGTCACTTAGTCAGAAAGTTGAAGCTAGTTGCCCATTCCAAAACGTAGATCTCTATGGAGTAGAACGGGCAAGAAACTCCAAGGACACTCTTTTAAATATAGTAATTACAAAATCCTGGGTACATTACTCTTGTTGATCATATATGTGAGAACAATGTAAAAAAGAAATATAAAAATCAAAAACGATTAAAAATATAACTGGCAGATAAGAGATGTCCAGTCTCAACTGACGGCGCCCGTTCACGAACATGACGCGTGGATCAGCAAAATCCAGCTCAACCATTTTGTAGGGAACCGAATGATCCAACACACTCGCCACCATCAGCGAGACATTAAGTGAGCATACTTCACAACTTCCCTGCTCTTTCAAGTCTTTCATCGAGAAATTACGCCAACTTTTTTGTGCTCATAAAATAAAATGAGCATGGGTTTAGGTACCTACTCAAAAGAACAGGTGGAAAATTCATTGCTATTCCCACAAATGTTTATACTCGATATCAATTTATTATTCACTAAGTAAGTGGAAAATAACATAATTACTGAAGGTGTCTTGGAAATATACAATTATTATTTTCAAGGTCAATTTCAAATAATTTTAAGAACGTAACGCAACCATGCTTGCTTGACATGAGCGCCATGCAAACTCTTCAATTCGTCAAACTGATCTTTTATCTTTTATGTATCTTCTCTACCGTTCACCCTTCAACAGACCAACATGCGTTAGAATCAAAAATTCTAAGACATTATTATGTGACATCCACCAAACCCGCACTGGGCCCACACGGTGGATTAGGCACGGCCCTCTCCCTACTCACAGAGAGGAGGCCTGTTTCCCAGCACGCTTAGCTTAGCATGACCACAATAGAAACGGGTTTTTTCGACGGAAGAATAGACAAAATGTCAGATAAACTCACACTCAAAACTCAAACTCAAAGCATTTATTTCAATTAAACCATTTACAGGCACTTTTGAATTCTCAAGGGGTCGGTCAGTCAAAAATATGAAGCTAGTTGCCCATTCCAAAGCGTAGTAGGGACCTATGGAGAAGAACGGGCAAGAAACTCCACGGACACTCTTTTAAATAAAATAAATAAAAATAAACAATGACAATCTGTTATTTTGTCAATTCTTTCGTCGAAAAAACCCGTAGAAAATCCGTTTCTATGGTTGTCATGCTGCGCGTGCTGGAGTGGGGCTATTGTAATCTGATTAAGTTCTCAACCAATACATTCTTTACCAGGTGCGACAAATGTTCGAAGAGCGTCGAACAAAAGCTGGCATCGATAAGAGTTATCCCCTGCAGCCGATCCACAATACAGACAGGACGGCCCGGAAGCCTCTGCCCAATGGTTACAGCAAGGTGACCACCCCCAAGCTCAGTTTAGAGAGGAAGGTCAGCAAGCACGCCCTCATCAACTCGCACAGCATCAAGAAACAACAGCAGCATGTAAGTAGCTAAATCAGTCCACAATCTGACTTTGGCATTGATCACTTACCCTGTATCCTAATTACGTAATACACGATCAATTAGAATTTTAACCGTTTTGAAACAAACTACTAATCCATTACTTCATAAATTCATTTCATAGATTCAATCCACCTATCTCCATTCCTTTTTCCTCTTCTAACTACAGGCAAAACTCATACATGGTGCGAGCGAGTAAAGACTAAAATTCTTTGTAAAGAGTTCTCATTTGACCCATTTACCACCAAAACCTATTCTGCACGCGCTCGGCTAAACGCTGACTTTTTTACAAGTGCATAGTGCATACTTATTTGTATTATATATTCTTAATCTTTTTTATCGTGCTTGTTAGTGTAAGTGATCCTAAGATTTCTACTAATTTTTCTGTTTTTACCCGTGAGAACCCGTAATTGGCTTTATGTTCCTTAATCATCTGTTGGTTCTCCTATTAATAAATAAATAAATAAGTTCCAAAAAAAAATCTGTTCAACAACGTAACTAACGCAATGAATGTTGTTGAACTGTCAAAATGAAACAATTTTGTCGTAATCGTTTACGAAAATGTGTTGCGTAATTAGATAGCTGCTGCCCCCCTATACAAGTCACAAACGATAAACGTAAACTCTCAGTAGTCTTTAATAGATTTTCAACTTTATGCTCTTAGGTATAAAGTTGAAAATCTATTGGAGATTACTAAGTGTTCACGTTTATCGTTTGCAACTTGGCTAGGGGGGCTGATCTTCTTTAGAATTCTTTAACATTGGTGGCTGCTAAAAAAAGTAATTTAATATGGCATTTAACAACAAAGATCATCCTATACAAAAGATTTTACGAAATATTTTAGGCCGTCCCTTACCATTCACCTACTCAAAAACTCGGCATTAAGATCCTCATCATAACATCAATCATCATTACGAGTACTTTTGGAATTTCAAAGTAATTCAAAGTTTGTAAATGAAATAAATGTGTTTGCTTTTGTTACAGAAAATAGAGAACATAGTAAATGGATCTGGCGATCTCAATCACAACCACGAACCGGACCTAAACTCTGTCAAACATGTGGTAAGCAGTCAATTATATTCTTATCATCCCAAGATTTATCTGTACTTAACCCTGAATATAAAACAGGATCACCCTCTGCCTCGTTGGTCTAGTGGTTGCAAGCGCTACTGCTGAGCATGAGGTCCTGGGTTCGATTCCCGGGTCGGGCAAAGTGTTATTGGATTTTTCTATCAAGAATTTCTCAGTAGCAGCCCGAAGTCTGGATTTGTGCCCGGTTGATGGCAATAGGCTCGCCACCTATTACATGGGACTTAAACATACTGGCGAAATGTGGGTGTACCTACTACAGGTACACCTCTGCCCAACCCTCCGGGGAAACAAGGCGTGATGTTATGTTATGTATAAAACAGGATCAATTTTCTAATAAATGTTCTTCAAACATCTAAATGAATATTTTATAATCATTGTTGCCCTTTGTAATCTCGCTGCAACTCATTCCAGTTTCGTTCAATCATTCCTTTGCTTAACTTTTCCATTATCATTTCACCCCTTTACACTGCTGAGACACAGTAGGGGCTCGTGGCTACGTAATAACAGCCGCACGGGTTGATCCATCAGTTAAGCTAAGCTTAAGGTAACCACATATACCGAGACTCCTCCGTGCCACAGAAAGCACATCAAGCCGATGGTCCCGGCTGTCATTGGTGAACCTTTGACAGTCCGTTACGGGTCGTCAAAAGCCCGAAAGTCTGACAACCAGTCTTACAAAAGGGTATCGTATTATCCATTTACTGGGTTGTGGAGGTCAGTCGCTGTATGTAAAATACTGGTAATCAGCTTCATCCGATTAGACTAGCCAACACCAACATAGTTGGGAAAAGACTAGGCAGATTGACACTAGTGAGACACATATATCTCTGCTATTTCTGTAGCAGTACCCCTGGACCACCCCAGAAACGGCCCCGACTATATAACAAGTTGTAGGTCGTGGGTTCTAACGCAGGCAGGCGCATATTACTTTGAGTAATTTATTTCTTCAACACTGCTCTAATAAACGGTGAAGGAAAACATCGTGAGGAAACCGGCGTGTCCTAGAACCAAAAATTCGAAGACATGTGACATCTACCAACACGCACTGGGCCCGCGTGGTGGATATAACTGCCCACCCTCTCTCACAAAGAGCGGGCCTGTTTACCAGCAGTAGGGACGTTATAGGCTGATTGCTGTCTGTCACAATACACTAGTCAGTGCAAAACTGCAGTGCTATTCTGTAACCATCTCACGGTGAAAACTTAGGTGTCATTCCACCTGCTGCTAGCGGCTGACAGCTCACTCCGAGCTCACTTCACCTAAGTTTTCACGGTGAGATGGTTACAGAATAGCACTGCTGAACCATTCTCAAATTGTCTTCAGTTGCCACAAAGTAACGGCGAGGTGATACTCCCGAACACAGACGAGCTGGACAAAGCTGATAACAACTACTTGATAGAGAACGAGACGTTCCCTGAGGCACTGGCACCAACACCAACCCCGAGGTCACCCGACCCGCCTGCAACCACCAAGAAACCACCTCCAAGAAGGTAACTATAACTAATGAACTAGCATTACGCGGGGATACCCTGGAAATGTTGTAATTTGAACATGGATATGAACATTTTTCCAGGATAGATCAATGAACCAGAAATCTAAATCTCGTCTTGCATATATAGAATTTAGTTTTCCGAGGAAATTATTCGTTGGTGCAACGCAAACGGGCGCGACGCAACTCTAATAAAACAATTTCTAAGAAAACTTCACGGTAGAACAATAATACTTACCGGATCCGCGTCGCGCGACAAGTCGCACCAGTCTGCAAGAGCCTTTAAGTTACTGTATTTAGAAGTCTGGTCAGTGTAGCCAGCTAGCTGGGTAAACTGTTGTAGACACCTACCCATAGGTTTTTTTTTTATCTCCTTAAGGATCAGACTGGTCAAATTAAATTTGAAACACGCATTAGCTAATTAGCTGCTAGTTTGTCTAACCAAAAATATAAATTATAATATTTTAATGGGTATAAGGTACCTACTATAGGTACACCTCTGCCTAACCCTTCGGGGAATACATGCGTGATGTTATGTAACATGTATTATTGTTTCTGTAATTTAGAAGCCCTACTCAAAGAACAACAACAAGTCCAGCCAAAACAAAACCTCAACCAGCACCATCCGTTGCACCACCGCGGAGAACCACGAGCGAAAATGCTGTAAGTATTCATTTCCTTTGTAGTTGTCAACTGCTAGTTGCTAGCCTAATGCTGGGGCTACATTGTCGCGTCATCGGGAACTTTACTTCGCGCGCTCTCAGTTGCTCAGCGAGACGTCGAGCGGTGTCCGAGAGAGAGCGCGCGAAGTTTAGTTCGTGATAACGCGACAATGGTGCCGATTCTGTTGTTCAGAATTTAAACTAAATTTAAGTTCAGTGCATCTTTTTCTTTCTATTTTATTAAGAAAAGGACAGAAGATACATTTTAGTTTAGTCCTGTCAAATTAATCAGCGCCTGACGTAAATTGACGTAATTTTAGTGGGCAAGTTTTTAATCATATCAAAACTTGTATGGATTAGTGTCAGGGGCTGATTAATTTGACAGGACTAAACTAAAATGTATCTTCTGTCCGTTTCATAATTAAATAGAAAGAAAAAGATGCAATGAACTTAAATTTAGTTTAATTTGTGAACAAGGGAATCGACACCAATGTAGCCCCAGCATAAGAGGTAGAGGGTAGTTCAGTCTCGATGTAATCAAATATTTTTGTTATAACCGTCCTCCTGTAAACGCAGAAGTATCGACCGGATGGGAAGTGGGCCACACCATATGGGCGATCCTATCGCCATATATTGCCATTTACTTAGGTATTTCCTTGCAGAAAACCCTTGGCATCTCAACCCATGAACTCACGCTCGGCCGCCGCGCTTGGCATTAGACTAAGAAGGCAACACGAAAAAGAAACAAATAAAACTTCAATATTATTGGAACACAAAAGTACTGGCCGTTTTGAAGAAAAAATAATATGGCATTTGGAAAAGAGTTGAAATGTCATTCTAAATTCAAATCATATCCGCAACAATTTTTTTGTCAATATGACCGATAAAATCTTCTGTTTACTAAATTATTAACATTTTCGGTTTAAATTCGATGAATGTAAGCTGACGAAGGGGTCAGTTCTCAATAGTTCACTCATGTGATGTGTTCAGGTGTCGCAGAGCAACAAGGCCCGCGGGGCCATGCAGCGAGGAGCTAACCCGGTGAGCAAACAAACAGACCACCATTTACATTAAGTACCTACATGATTATCGTTAAATTAAGTTACGAGTGTTATACATGAACCTTATGTGTATAACAGTCGGTATTATATTCACGATCGCAAGTCGGTATCACATTGACGAGTCCTCAGTTTTTTTTTTTTTCTGAGAACTGTGTCCCCTCGTCAATATGATACCGACTCGCGATTTTCGATGTCTATGATTGAGACCAAAAAACCAGCACCTTTTTTTCTAAAATTGGACCATAAGCTATGCTATTTTCATTAGGTACAGACGCCAGCACGTCTACCTACTACAATCTGTCAAATTTCTTTAATATATTTTCAACTTTATTACTAAAGTGTAAAGTTCAAAGTTGATTAGGAAAATCTGACAGTTTCGGGAAGGTTGATGTGCTGGCGTCTGTACCTTAAGAACATGTACAGTCTAACTGCACACTTGCACACATCTAGTCCAATACACACTGGTATACCTGCACAGGTAAACCTACAATAGGTAAACGCATAAAGGAACCCTTTTACTGAAGATAAAAAGTCTGGACATAATTCTGAGGTCTAACGCAGTGTACCTATTAGCTCAACACACACAAAGCGGGTGCGTGTCGGGCGCGGGTCAGGACGCCATCGCCAGTACGACGGGCTTGTATAAATTGTAATTCCTTGATTATACAAGTTTTTTTTGACTAGGGCATCTCGTAGCTCACCTCTGAGGTGATGACTACTTAACCGGACAATCCTGCGGCTGCCTTAAGCTACTAAACTCAAAGCCTCCAGCCAGGGGCAAAACTATTCTAATTAAAACTAGGCGAGCGCTCGCTAAGGGCACCCCCTGTGGGGTACGGACCTCGGCTTAGGGCGTCGCTGGAGGGAGGACAGCAAGTTGGGACAGGCTGGATCAAAGATAATTCATTATTATTAATCGGGGAATTTAAATCATATCATCAATCATACATTTCTCAGCATAACGCGGATAATCAAAGCTTGTATTATACCTAGTCTTGCCATAAATATTGCACGAAAAAAATTTTTTTTGTACACTTCTGCCGATGTTTTGGTAATTTTTTCACAAAAATATGGCTCTGTCACTCCTTCATAGCTAACACCCCACCAAACCATCACTGAAGTCGGATAATGCCCATGTTGCACTCTGTCGACTAATTGGGAAGCTTCCTTAGAGCTTTGAGCATAAATACGGTCATTTTGTTTGTTAAAATGTTGCTCAATTGTAAAGATTTTCTCATCCGTAAACAATTTTTTTCTGTGACCTTCCTTTGCGTACCGCTTCAGTAGTTGTTTCGATTATACCACCCTATTATTTTTTAAATTATCAGTTAAAAAATGACCAGTTATAGGCTGCAAGTCCTAAGTCATCTTTTAAAATACGCGATATGGTTCTGGGTGCTATCTTTATCTCCCGAGATAAAATCTTTTGCTTTCGGACAGGATTTCTTCGAATTCTTTCCCTTACTGCTTTGACCACCTTTTTCGTACGAACACTACGTGGACGGCCAGATCTTTTTCTGTCATAAACAGAGGTCTCATTGTGTCTATTAATAGCCCAGTACACAAACATTTGACTAATACCAAGTGTATGGAGAGTTTTAAAAATGGCATTTGGCTCCATACCAACTTTTGTAATGCAATCACAGCGATTCAGTTCTCTTTATCACCCCACTCCATTTTAATATCGCAAAATATTGTACAATGTATTGGCGCCAAAATTAGAAAACTCGATGAACAATCGTGTAAAAATGACAGATTCCAAATTGAATTGTAATATCTTTCTTATTTTTAATTGTAACAGTATTTATGACCAGACTAAGTATAGATGTCAGCCAGCACACGAAACGCGTGCGCGGGTCGGCCTCGGAGCGGGTCGGGGGCGGGAACTCGCCGCGCGCCGGCGCCGCATGCCGTCCCGGCCCGCGCCCGACATGCACCCGCCTTGTGTGTGTTGAGCTTTATAAGACTACTCAAGTCGCGTATACTATTTTATAGCTCGTGTGACGTAACCCCGCCATCTTTTCAATTTATTTATAAGATTTAATCAAAATAGTTTATTACGCAACTGAAGGGAAGTGTACCTACCATTTAAACAAATGAAAACTGATGAACAATGAATGAACAAATTCATGTTTCGTTTTTTGCTATTTCTCTAAGAGCCACTATGACTATGATAGAAATATGATCATATAAGAGTAATTTTTATATGAAGAACCTATGGCGGTATAATAATTAGGTACTTAAGATTCATATCGTCTATGATCAAAGCTAATGGATCCTATTTGATCATATTTGTACGCATGCTGCGTACAAATATGATCATATTCCGTCTATCCTCAAAAATGGCTAAATCAAACACGCCTAAATCGTTATCCATCTTGATTAATTATGACGTAAACATTACAAAAATTGTCATTTCGAGAATTCCAAACACCACAACGTACCTGAAATTTGCACTATATAATTATGATCATTTAAGTGTAATATATAAAAATGAAGAACAGCATCATATAACGATGATCATATAATTTGACAGATAACATAACATAACATCACGCCTTATTTCCCCGAAGGGTTGGGCAGAGGTGTACCTACCTGTAGTAGGTAGGAACACCCACATTTCGCCAGTTATGTTTAAGTCCCATGTAATAGGGGGCGAGCCTATTGCCATCAACCGGGCACAAATCCAGACTCCGGGCTGCTACTGAGAAATTCCAATTTGACAGATATGAAATCATAATTATGTGTTTAATTAATATGATAGTGTAATTGGGGCCTTATTGCTTCTGGTACAATGTCACCACTCTCTTATGAGCGTTTATCCTAAAAGTGGGCAACGTCGCAAATAGATGTCAAATATTTCGCCGTTTTGATTAATTAAGCAATATTACTGTATGGAAAATACAGCTAAGTAGGCTCTAGTAATAATCGACCAACTTAACTAATTAGCCACATTTCATATTTCCTTAAAGTAATATTGCCAAATTAATCAAAACAGGTAGGTACAGTATGCATTCAAATTCAAATTCAAATTCAAAATCATTTATTTGCTAATATGGGTAATTACATAAAGTTGTTAAAAAAAATAAAAAATAGTTCAACCATATTACGCCTTGAGGCATGCAAATCTCAAGCTTTGACTGTGTCACAAGCACAACATTGTTATTTATTATACAATTCATTGCAACAATCATTTATAATTAATAGCATAATTTTGGCAATTTCACCGTGGCAAATAATAATGAAATATTAGCAAATAACAATGTCACTAGAATAATTGAAAATTAAAATAATGATAATGTCAAGATAGATTTGTAAATTAATGTTAAAAATAATAATAATAGAGAAATAATTAATCAGTGCATTAATCACGTGTCACATAAACAACATTATTTTTGAGTAAAATTTGTTCTTACATCCTCTACTAAATAATCCTGAATACTATAATAACATTTGAATAGCAAGAATCTTTTTAATTTCTTTTTAAATTCATCGATGGATGGAGTATCTAGTATAGACTTTGGTAAGTGGTTGTATATACGCGGTGCCATACTGAAAATGTGTGTCATTGTGTGCGTCGAGCCGTGATTGGTTAATCATATTTATATTATGGTGTGCCTTACACCACTAAATACATTGAAGTATAAAACAATGTAGTCAGATCAAAATAAATGTAATTTTATTCATATAATCATTTGAGTTTAATTTCCTACACCCAACGTCGTATCCTCTACAATACAACTTAGATGTAGCATCGGCAAAATTCGTAAAACCGATCACCATCCGAACTAAGTGAAATCGAACCCGCGACACGCAGCGCAGCAGTCAATCGCTTATTTAACTACTGCGCCAACCGTGCCGTCCGTGCTTTATTACTGATTTAGGTGAAAATGATCTTTACGCAAACGCAATAACATTTTTGGTCATACGACTCGTCGCATAAATGCAAATTTTCAAATTTATGCTACATCTAACTTAAACCGTAACCGTACTGTAAATATTTGACAGCTATTTGCGACGTTGCCAAATTTTAGGATATGCGCTCTTAAGTGCGGGTTAAGGTCACACAGTGTTTTATAAGAAGTATGTATACTTCTATCACGTGAACGGTGCCGCACGCGCAATTATTTAATTTGTAGAAATTTCATAAACCATTTTATTTTGTTGGCTTTATTTGATTATATTTTTTTTTGCAGGTTGTGACCAGAAGACCACCAGTGGTAGGTTTAATTTTGTTTATAAATCTTATCCATATAATGAGTCAACAAATTATAAAAGAGTATTACACCCATTTTTGAAAAATGTCTCAATTAGATTCTAAAGTGCTAATGAACCACTAAAAAATTCAGAAACATTTTATTCAATCGTTAAGTGCCATAAAAATGCATATAAATTTTGCATTTTCAAGTTTCGCGCGTAATTTGACGAAAACGCTGGACGCAGTGGACGCCATATTGTTCTGTGGTCATGACGTCAGTTGGCTGTGTAAACAAATTTATAGATAGGTAGGTAGGTAGGCTGATAGTTGACAGTTAAACTTAAGTTAAGTTTACATAGCCGTATGACGTAATAACATGGCGACTACTATCGAATGGTGTTATGAAACAGTTAGTTAAAAAAGCTGAAACCACTTAATTGAATTTTAAAATTTAGTTTGCTATTTTATGAACAAAAACTAGCGTTTTCCGACTGCTTTTTGCCTAAGCTAACTCAATAATATATTTTTAGATTTTTTCACTTATAGAGTAAAACACCTTATTCAATCACCAATTTTTTATATTAGTGTACTCAGGATATTGAGCTACCCGATTTTGCCCGCGACGTAGGTACTTGACAAGCACGAAAAAAGCCCGTACTTGTGAAGCACGTCGCGCGCGTCCAGGAACGCCATTAGGTACGACTTAGCGACCGAATTACAAACGCCAAATAGTTAGAGCGAGTGGTGTATAAGTCGACACGAGTCGGAAATCATCTTACGCACGTGTATCATAACACGTTTTAATATGGCATTGTGCGAGGAAATAAAAAAACAAGCGAGCCATAACAGTAGTGGCATAATTATGATGTGTAATATCTGACATATTAGCTGACGTCTATAAATGAGCCCCAACAACATTCATTACTTTGACTGACTGAATTGGATTTGAGTTTGACTTTGACTGACTTTGATCATCGTCATTGTCTGCCACTGTCATCTTATTTGTAAAACTATTCTCAAATAATAATATCTCTTTATGATGGGCTTTTTTTTTTGGGTGTGAAATCATCAAATGACTTCTCCCGCTCTGGGCGGAGCGGGAGGACGTGTCAGACTCTTACTGACTAAAACACACCCGTGTTCCTTCAGTTACCTGTGCAATGCCAGGGGCTACGGTATCCCTTTCGGACTTTCCCGCGACCCCGGCAGGCATCGGTCCTAGCGGACCCCTTCAATTGACGGGCTGACGACGGAGTAATTTTTTTTTAAATAACAGAAAAGTAAAATGCACTAGTGAAAATAAGTGACACTTTCCGCACTAATTTGCTACTTGGAAAACGCTCTTTTCGAGCAAATGCATTGTAAACATCTATTACATACTATCAACCATGTGTTCTGTTCCGCGCAGAGTTCCGGAAGCGTCCCCGCGGGCGGCGCGGGCCCTGCGCGACGGGCCCCGGGCGGCGCGGCGGCGGCGCTGGGTGCGGCCGGCTCGGGCGCTGCCTGCACCGTGTGCGGACGCCGGTTCGCGCCCGACCGCATCGACAAGCATCAGGAGATCTGCCGCAAGGCGCATGCTAAGAAACGGAAGCCCTTCGACGCTCTAAAACATAGGCTTGCTGTGAGTATACCTTCCCGACCGACATCATTCTTGAAAGCTTAACGCCCGCGCCGGTAGCATACCTCCGCCTCGAAACCGCAATGCAATAGTTCAATTCAATAGACTCGCGTCATGTTCCGCTACTCGAATCGGATGAGTGTAGCGGAAAATGACGCCAGTCTATAGAATTTAACTACAGCGGTTTCGCTACTAAGGTTTCGCAGCGGAGGAGGTGTGTTACTGGGGTGAATTTACCTGCGAAATTGGAAGCGAAATCTTTGCCAAAAATTATTTTATTCGGTGACCTTTGACCCTAAGTACTTTGCAATGCTAGCACATCTAAGGCCCGAACTCCACCAAAGCGGAGATGTGCGGAGATTTCCGAAGCAGACACGAGAAGAGATGTTTATCAGCTATGGTGTATCTACCGAAACTTTGCGGAGATGCGTACTGGCTAGGCTGGAGCGGAGATGTGTGCTGGGTACAGCGGAGATGTGTGCTGGCTAAAGGTCAGGCACACATATCAACTCGGAAAGGGATCGTCACCGCATTTTTTTTTTGGGTGGGAAATTTCATAGTAATTTCTTCCTGTCTGGACGGAGCGGAAGTGCGTGTCAGACTCTTACTGACTAAAACTCACCGTGTTCCTTCAGTTGCCTGTACGTTGCCAGGGGCCACGGAATCCCTTTCGGACTTTGCCGCGACCCCGGCAGGCATCGGTCCTAGCGAACCCCGTCAGTTGTGCTGACAACTCTTTGAAGCACGCGTGGAACACAACGCGCCATCAAACCTGGGCCTGGTCCTTATCGGATGGTGAGCTACCACAGCAATGGGCGATTCCCGACGCCCAGGGCGTCTCCTGCGGCGGCTAGGGGCGTGAGGGCGTGAAATTTGCCTCTCCCTCACGGGTTCCACCTCCTCCTTTGCGAGCATTACTGCTTCGCAGAAGGAGGTGACGGCGTCCCATGCCCTCTCACTCCATACCATGGCCTGGACCAGCGACGGACGCGAGGTCACCGCCACCGATCGCCTCCACGAACTATGTTCCGCCCAAGCCGGGCAGACCTCCACCGTATGCTCCACAGTGTCCTCCGATGCACACAATGATGACACCCGGGCGTTTCCTCCCGCCTTATCCGGTGGAACCTGTGTCAGGCGGAAGGTGAGGACGCCGTGGCGCCTCTCTAGTCACTCCTCAAAGAGGGGAGGTATTGCCGTAATTGTGGCGTGCCCAGCACTGGGTTGCGACAATCGCACTCTCCATGACGCCATGAGATCCCGCCGGAGCTCTGACCGCTGTGCCGTGATTTCTCGCGACAGCGGAGTTACGCCTTTTGCCTCCTCGCGCTACTCCCAAATGTTCGCGAGGAACAGGCGTCAACCGTAAGCGTAAGCACGTAACGTAACCAAAGCGGATGAGCAGCTCCGATACGTCGACTCGGCTATGGCTAGACGACGACGCCTCGCATCGGTTCGCCGCTAGCGCAGCAGTAGTGTGCTGCAGGCAGGCTGCGGGAGGAGTGAGAAGGGCAAGGGTCGACGAAGAGACGTAAGCTCGGGTCGGAACTGCAAGTTGACCCGCACCGCACCACGGTTCGTGAGCTTGTCGCGAGGCGATTACGATTCCGATTAGTGTGCGTCGCAGTAGGGAGTTTCATACAAAGAACACTGAATGGCTCGAGATGATACGGTGACGGTCCCTTTCCAAGTTGATATGTGTGCTATGTATGACGACCTTAGAGCGGAACTGCATGAGCTGCGTGCGGCGAGCGCTGGATGTTGACCGCCCACTGCTTGCCGCTCACGTCTCCGCTTCGTACCGCCGCCGCCCAGCTCGATCCTCGGCGAGGCACAGCTCACATCTTAGCTTCGCGCCATACAAATATGATATACTCCGCTCAGTGGTATCTACCGAAGCTGAGTGGAGACGAAAAGTGTGAATAACGAAATTCTATAGGTTGTTTAAAACACATCTCTCGTCTCGTCGCCGCTTTGGTGGAGTCCGGGCCTTACTCAGTTTTAGGGTTTCCCTGCATTGGGCAATGACACCAAATTACACAACAATACCTACCACTTATCAACTATTATTAATAAGTACTTACCTACTAATTCAGTACTGTACTTTTCTGCTGCTTTTACAAAATAGGGAACGGAAGCCGCTGGCTACAAGGCAAGCAACATAATTGATGACTTTGTTACCACATTGTTTTATTTCTGTCATCAACACTTTATTATATCACACATTAATTTTACGCTTAAACAATCATATTATCATAGACAACTCATTTGTCCTTCTACTTCACTTTACCTACATTTCAGTAATGAATAACCGCCATTCTTGAAGGAGGAGGTGCATTGAGCAAAAGGTATTGCTGGGAAATGACTTTAATATTCGGTTTTCTCACCTACAATCGCTGTTTACCTGCAGAGCACAATATAACGCACGCAAAGCATTGTGGTTTTGTGTTCAGGGGTTGGGGTGGGTATATAAGTTAAGTTACAATAACATTTAAAACTTGTTTTCATGAAACAAAGTAAAAAGACGGGGAGTAGGTACAAGTGACTCAGTTTCGTTAAAGGTATGATTTCGAACCCTGCTGCACGCGGCAGTGCTGCCGCGTCACTACTGGTCCCCTACATTCTCTAAAGGTTTATGTGCTGCTGCGGCATCGGCAGCAATGCTTGCGTGCAGCAGGGATCGGAATCGAGCCATCATTATGCGTATTTTTAATAGACTTCTTAAAAAAGAAGGTTCTCAATTCTCATTTGGTAATGAAATCTTCCGCGGTGGTCCCATCACATCTAAAAATAAATAACAAAATAAAACCGATTTCCAAAAAAAACACTACACATAAAATGAAAATAAAAAACCAAAGACACCGCCTTCCGAATTTTTCACTTAATAGGTAGTGTTTTTTTGGTATATTCGATTCACAGTCTCACTTGTCCCCATATTATCCCAGGGTACGGAAGCAGAACCCTTCATAGGCAAGCTCCGCAAGGCCCCAGGGAACCCCGCATCCTCCACCAAGGTCAACAACAAGCCGCTCAACAGCAACTGGCGACAGAAGCACGAAGAGTTCATCTCGGCGATACGAGCTGCCAAGCAAGTGCAGGCGCATCTCAGTGCGGGAGGTGAGTTTTATTTGTTAGCGACCCCCAAAGCCCCCTGCTTCGCACGGTTTTTACGACTTGACTAAACATCATCATCACATTTCTTTATTATGTATTCATGATGACAAACTCGTCGATGATGATAATCTATCATGACTTTGGTCCTAAGTCATGATAGCATAGAATTAGATTCATGCTAAGCTGAACCCATTGTCCCATTTCTCTTTATTAAGGTTCTCCTCAAAAGCTGTTAAAAATTCAAAGTGTGTGTGCCAAAGTACCATGTCATAATCTGATCTGACATGATCAACATTCAGGTAAAAGTCGTCCACTGGGTGGGTATATACCTATATATATATTCTTTATTTCGAACCAATTATACAAGTAGATCACACAATCCATATGGTATTATTAGCAACGAAATAGCCTAATCTGATAATTTTCACATTTTACAGGTAAGCTAAGCGACCTCCCACCGCCCCCGCCCTCCCAGAACCCAGACTACGTGGCGTGTCCTCACTGCGGACGCCGCTTCAACCAGCAGGCGGCCGAGAGGCACATCCCCAAGTGCGGTAGCTACCAGTTCAACAAGCCGAAGCCAACCACAAAGCGCCGGTAACCGACCGGCCGCAACGCGACGAGCCTAGCTTACCCGAGTGACACCCGACAACAACCGAACGGAGTACGACCGTTAATATTTGAAATTGATCGTTTATTCTAGAAGAGCTTATAACTGATTGATGAGGTAGATACCCCGATTGGTGAACACTCGTGTATTTCTAACTAGTCGTCGCTGTCTAGGTGTGATTTTTGGCTGTACTAATTTTAGGAATAACAAATTAATCGTTAAGCTCGAGATCCCCCGCTCTCTTGACTGTATCCCGGCCCTCGTCCGCATTATGTTCGATTATAACGCCTGCAGCCAGGACGTCCCTTCGAATTGGATGCTCAATACTTTCCTGCAAATTGTTTTCACTTACACATTATTTCATTTAGTGAAGTCGTTCTTTGATATTGTAAGTCCTAACGAAATATAGTAAGATGGATATGGGCGATGGATACTACATGTCCGACTATACTTACAACACTGACCCCAGATACACGCAGGCCCCGTTCTCTTTACAAGATTTTATTCTGCGAATGTGCTTGGCGTCCATTATCTACTATCTGATCTGGATGTCGGTTTGTTACGTTCACGAGCTCTTTTGCGATACTACTCAAAGACCTTCATTTGAGAGACATAGAGCATTAGCAGACATTTTATCATAGACAATATCAAGGAAAGTAGAACTTTTTACTATGGAAGCTGAATTCTTTCAAATTCTCAAAAAAATCTAACTAGTTAGGGCTGATGCACACGATGCGTTGCGGTGCCGAAACGGTGTCGCTGCGGCGTCCTACATACAAATATCCATGGTATGCCAAACGGTGCGTTCCGGAGTCGCACCGCACGTACACTGAACTTCAATGAGGCGGGGAAAGGCGTACTCAATACATTTATTCTTCCACATGTGAACTTAGGTGGTAGGTTTGCAACGCCGGTGCGGCACCGCCCAGTAACACCGCGTGACCGCCGATGCTGCGAAATCATTGCGGTGCGGCGCTGCAACGCATCGTGTGACCAGGCTCTTATGTTACATTTCCTAACTTTAACGTATTTTCAAGATTCAAGCATGACTTATGTAAGGTACAACTACAAGTTGTTTCCATCAAATTAACTATTATAATTCATTTTCATTCAATGCTTTAGTCGAATTACTTCATTATTCACTGGATTAAACTGCCAGCTGCTACTGCCACGTTGTAAAATAATATGCTCATATTGTCAGACTTTCCACCTTTAAACACTTTTTACAGATCTTAAACTTAATACCTATAAATCGATTGAACGAATTAAACGATAACTATATCAAAAATAAAGATGACCATTTTATTATTTCTAAGTGACATATCTCCTGTCAGTTTGCTCCAGTCAGTGAATAATTCGAATTCGACATTTTATGGAAATTAGCATCCATTAGTAACATTACTATTAATTCAATTTTATAATTATGTGGACTTAAAAAGACGGACTTTAAGTTAGTTAAAATTGACATTTTGTATTTAGAAGAGACCTATTCATAATACAACGCCATAAACGATTGTCGGGACCTTACTATAGATAAAAATCTTTTTAAGTCAATTGACGTTTGTACAAAAGAACTATGCTTTTTAAAATGTTAACAATGCAGATGTTATTGGAATATTAAAATGTACTTTATTATTTTGTAATTTTTTGTAGTTTCATTTTGTAAACGCCATGCAGTGAAAATATATTCTAACATTTTTATTGTTTTGATTCTAGTCAAAACCAAACAAATAAAACAATTATTTAAATATGCTTCAAATTCTATATTTTGCTGTCTTTAAAAAAACTTAAATGCAAATAATCGCCTATATTTTGCTGTCTTTAAAAAAACTTAAATGCAAATAATCGCCCCTCACTCATTACACCGGGGAAGCGTGACCATGTTTTGGTGATTACTTTTGTTCATTTATATGAATGCTTAGTTCTCCGAAGAAGTCCTGGGCACGTAGGAGAACACCACGGAAGACTTGGGCGGCACCAGCAAGTTGTCCGCGTCTTCAGCGTTGTGGTTTGAGTAGCTGAAACAATGATAATAGATAAGATAATTATAATCTCTCATCCCCAGCTGTGGGATTGGGTGGAGAAAGTTGTGGTTAGAATAAAGACAGTTGGGCGAGTCTCAGATCAAATAAAAAACCAAGACCAGTGATGTAAGGTCGGTTTCGCACTTAGTGGGGTGTACTTTGATTGTAGTTTGATTATAAATGTGCGTGCGAGCGTGTATGGCACAGAAGAGTAGTTTTGGCATGCTTCACTGTATTGTCTTTGTTGGGGGCGGTGACTCAATTGGGTGTGGAGTAGATACGGTTGAGCAACTAGAGACAGTTGGGGACGATTAGACGTTGGGATTGGTGGATGGCCACATGGGACCATACGCGAACGGATGCCGCACGGAATTCTATCTTGCACGCTATTTTTAATCGTAAAATGAAAGCTTAAGATGATCTTAAGGTCCGTAGGGTGGTTGAATCCCAGTAGGTAGTTATACCCAGACTACTGTCAAGTCATACTCACTTTGTGTACGCCCTGACGGTGTGCGACATGTAGTGCGGCGTCAGCGTGGCAGGCACTAACGTGACTGACGTCAGGTTGGCTCGCTGTTCTTCGTCAGCAGGGTTGAACAGTGCTAGGTAGCCCGTGTGTCCTTCCTTCCACCTGAAGGAGAAACCATGGTTATAATGTGGTGGTTGACTATTAGGCCATGTTCAGTAGTAGATATTGGCGTCATATCACGCCTGTATTCCCTGAGGAGGTAGGTAGAGGTGCTCTACTGGAAAAGCCCAACAATACCCGGGTTACATGAGGCGATTTAGAAGCTAGGATAGTTGCATTGCATGTGCCAATCTACGATAGCCAGGATACTACTAGCTTGCTATCATAGCCTTAAAAACGCGTGAGTGCCGAGCACTCCATACATGCAAATAAGCTCTGCATACCCTGTAGTCCTCCTATATAATGCAATCCACGACGACGCGCCCCACTTCGCTCCGCTCTGTACTTAAGTAAAGCTACAGTACAGTCATCGCGGAGTGGCGCGCGTCGTCGTGGATTGCACTATCTGTATATACATGTCCCCTTTTAGCACTTTGGCATTCCGTTTATACCGCGATTTACGCGCCATCTATTACTTTTCTTTGGAACTAACTTGTTGGAGATTTCTTAGCGCAAGTGATTGACTGTCTAACTAATTATTTAGAAATATATCGTAAAAAAAACAAAAAAAAAAATTGCTGGCGAAGTGTGTTTAAATAAATGTAATGTTTATTTCTATTTTAGTCGTGCATACCCTGTCTGAAATATCTGTGCACGCCACTAAACCTGGGCATTAATCTTTCTAAAGAAAACCAAATCCTATTCAAATAGAGCTGCAATTAATTTACAATGCACATACCTGGCCACTGCTAGCAGTGAGTTGCCGGTGGAGTTCCGTGCAGGCACGCCTTGTACTACAAAGTGCCCGTGCTGCACGCTCGCGTCCTCGCGCAGAGCCACCAGGTGGGACAGCTCCTCATCCTGCACATAGACGAAATAGTTAAAGCTAGTAAGCTAGTGCAAAAATTGCACTGTACACATAGTACGGAACGATGACACACTAGCGATTCTCCTGATACTCACGGTGTCGTGTGTATCGAGATCTTCCATAATATGATTTATTTATGCAAAACAATAACATAAAATTAAATGGCAAAAATCTTGTTACCGTTTCATAAAAAAGAAACAATATTTTTTTTATCCAGTTTGTCAGTTATCTACGCACAAACTGTTACCAGTACTTGATTCTAGACCTACCAAAGCCGGATTTTGAAACCGGAGTAAAAAAAAAACTGCTTTTCCAAATATCTTAATTTCACCAGAACAATATTGGATTAGGCCAGAAAAACATGAAACAAACAGGTATTAGTTTTTATACACCCAATAATATAGTTTTTCTGGCTTGAATCTGCTAATCAAAATAACGAAATATGAACTCACAGTATCGTTTTCCTCCTTCTGAAACTGTCTCACGCTGAGGATGGGCGCGGCCGGCAGTAATAACTGAAATGCCGCTAATTCGACCTCTGCGTCCGGCGATGTAATCAACTGTGGACAATGTTAGATGTTAGTTAGTAGACTCCCGTGTCGGCTCGAGATTTGATAAGATGGCTCAGATATTTCATAAGATGGCTCAGATATTTCATAAGATGGCTCAGATATTTGATAAGATGGCTCAGATATTTCATAAGATGGCTCAGATATTTGATAAGATGGCTCAGATATTTGATAAGATGGCTCAGATATTTGATAAGATGAGTCAGCTAATTGTAGGCACATAATATGACGACCTATAATAATAATAATAAACTGCAGTAAAGCTAAAGTTTACATAATCAGCCTATAACGTTCCCACTGCTGGGTCACAGGCCTCCTCAGTGAGAGGGAGTGGGCCGTAATACACCACGCGGGCTCAGTGCGGGTTGACGGATGTCACATGTCATCGAATTTTTGGTTCTAGGACATGGCCGGTTTCCTCACAATAAGATAAAGTTTACTGAACGTATATTTGTTGATCTGTAAGTAGAATATAAATGACTAAAAGTTAATTTTGGTATCATAAAGAGTAACCCGCGCGAGGGCGCTCGACGTCGTCTCAGGAGCCAGTGATGTCTACGTCGAAGATTACTTTGCACTTTATGTTCCTTATTTTTAAATGCATTATTCAATGCTATCAAAAATCTTTTGCTCTGATCTCTGGTCTGCGCGGATGCTTCACGATAGGCCTTCACAAAAAGCTGTCAATGTTCTTTCTATTTATGATATCTATCACTAACCTGAACCGCAGGCCACTTGCCAAGCCTCTGGTTGATATCAGCGGCGGCGGCCGTGACATTCTCTCCGATGACGATCGGCTGCGAGACCGGCGGCCGCAGTGACGTCAGGTTGCCTTGCAACAGGAACAGCTCGGGACGGCCGCCATCTTCCTTCAGGGTGAATACTGTAGAACCTGGTAAAATAATGAGAGAATTAAAGACGGTTATCTTAATTGTAGTTTTGGCACGTATTAAATGGTATGCAACTTTTATAATCCTAACTTAATATTATAAATGCGAAAGTGAGTTTGTTTTTCTGCCGTCCAGTCTGCCGGTCTGCTCACTCTTATTGGGTATTCCACTAAGAATTTCTCAATAGCATTTTGGAGTCTGGATGTGTGCCTAGTAAAAGGCGACAGGTCCGCCCCTTTTTACATAGGACTTAAACTATGAGGTTGTGCAGTACACACCTGCCACCATTCGATAAAAAAATAATGAAAATACGTTTAATTGCTGTAAACATGACGCAGAGAAAGAACACAAACACGAAATACCAAGTTGGGGGAAATATGCGTCACATCCACGCAAAACAGCCATCGCTCAGCATAATGCTGGGACCCTATGCGAGACAGAGCCCCAGCGCTGGTTTTTAACAACAGCCGGCGATGACGTCATGACGTCAACCGGTGCAGCTTAATATAATGAGATAAAAATAACAAAATAAAATAAATACAATTAGTCCTTATTGTTTATACACCCTGAATTTTTAGTCAACATCCAAATTTTGATATATTATTATTAATCTTTGGCGAAAATCATTGAATACGTGTTTTTTCTTTTAGTATCACTCAATACAAAAATATTGAGATATCACATCACAAAGTTATTATATACGACGCAGAGCGGATAATTCTTTCGAGAAAATGATTTAATATGAAAATTTTACGTATCGCTTTTTTTTTCAAAAATTGAGTTAGTGAATCATACCTAACGCCTAGAAAAAAATTGGACGGTGACTAAAAATTCAGCCAGTATAAATATAATATTTAAAATGGCAACATTTATTTACGTAATAATTATCATCGCTTATTATCCTGATAAACACCGCCGTGGTGGATTACTACTTACCGGTCCCCGGCGCCTCGCTGGCGTCGTCCACGAGCTTGGCCCAGCGGCCGAGCAGTTCGATCATCCGGGGCTGGTCGCTAGTGTAGGTGTGGCGCCAGTAGCTGTAGTACGTATGGTCGGCTGCCGGGTCGCTACCTCGCCCTGTCGCAGGCTGTTCGTCCTTCAGGGTTGAGTTTACTAATAGTTGACGGGCCTTGTTTAACCTAGAGACAAATCTTACAGTTATTTTCGACTTGCAAGATGATAATAATATACCTACTAACCTTTTTTTCTTCAGAAATACCTAGTAGGTTATTTTTTCTTCAATTTACGTTTGAAATAACTAACTAACAAGTGCGAGTCGGACTCGCGTACGAAGGGTTCCGTACCATTATCTATAAAAACGGTAAAAAAATCATGTCTGTCGTATGGGATATGGGATATTTTTGTTATAGCGGCAACAGAAATACATCATCTGTGAAAATTTCAACTGTCTAACTATCACCGTTCATGAGATACAGCCTGGTGACAGACGGACAGACAGACAGACAGCGGAGTCTTAGTAATAGGGTCCCGTTTCACCTTTTGGGTAAGTAACCCTAAAAATCACGTATGGAACATGAATGCACAGGTTACAAATGATAAACAATAGTAACCCGTACATTAAGTTTTAAAACAATACTAATACTAATTTTGGAAAATATTGAACAGTTACATATTGCAGTCGTGCAATAATTTAACTTCTACTAAAAACATGTATTTGGACGACAAGACTTGGACCTACTACCATAATAATTAAACTTGTTAGATAGACCGAGGCAACATTGGCCCAGAGTATTACAAACTTACATTATTAAGATGTGAAATACTTCCAGAATAAGACATTGGACAATATTGGCCATTAACATTCTTCAAATATTTATGAATAATCATTAGCATCCGCTTAATCATATATTATTTTTAGTTTTAAATGTCTCTTTACTTTAAGCGACATTTATAATTAGGGGGATTAATAAATAAACCTAATATTATAAACGGGGAATGGCCTAACACGGCTGTGTAGATGACGTGATAATATAATAAAAACGCGATGACCTGATATGGCTACGCACAAACATTAACTCTCCACATACCTGACTCCGGCGGCTCCAGCCTTCATCCATAGCTGCAGGATCTTGTCGAACTCTTTGACCACGTCCTCGTTGTTGAAGTTCAGGTCGGGCTGGTCTTCTCCATACTGATGCAGGTAATGTGCCTGGCGCTTCTCGTTCCACGTCCAGGCTGGTGTGTTGAGGGTTGATAACTGGGGATTTTAGTAATATTTGTTTAGAAAACCCCATCATTGTGCTGATTCCCACTAGTTCATGAGAACCGGAGAGTAGCAAAATGCACATGAATTTAAAACAAGAATTATTATGTTTTCCTGTAGGGAAAATCTGCTATAGGCACACAGTTTAAAGTGCGGCTATCGATAACAGGTCCTTGTGTCACATGTCTTAAAAATATTTTTTAAGACAAATTATTTAGACTGGAATTTGAATCGTATTGAAACAAATTGCTAATCCATTGCTTCATGAGTTCTAAAAAAATCAGCTCAACAGCGTAAATAACGCAATGAATGTTGTTAAACTGTAAAATAGAAACAAATTTGCCGTAATCATTTACGAAAATGTGTGTGTGTGTGTGTGTTTAGTTTCATCGTTTTTAGAACCGCGATGAAGCATCACTGTGAAAAACGAATGCCTGTTTGGGGTTCGAAACCACGACCAACAAGTTCAAGTCAATGCACGCGACAGATACAATTGTGTATTTTTTCAACTTACCCAGTTATTAGGCGCCTTCCGGATCATGCCGCTCGTATCGAACTCGGTGCCCTCCTTCCATACGAAGTAGTTCTCGTAGCCCTCGGTCTTGTTCTCGCTCAGTTTGAACCACGGATGATCCACATTCACGTAGTTGGGGATTAGGTCTACGATCACTCTGTAATGATGAAAGGTTTTTTTAGTTGGCTTGCCATCTTATACAAGAGTGGGGGAAATTAGTAGAGTAATGGGTAAAGCTAAGAGAATAAGTAACAATATTTTCATAATATCACGCTTTTGTTTCCTCGAAGGGCTGGGCAGCGGTGTACCTATAGTACACCCACATTTCACCAGTTATATTTTAAGTCCCATGTAAAAGGCCGAGGCTATTGCCATCAACCGGGCACAATTCCAGATTCCGGGCTGTCACTGAAAATTTCCTGTTGGAAAAACGCAATAATACTTTGCCCGACCTGGGAATCGATCACAGGACCTCATGCTCAACAGTAGCGCTTGCAACCGCTAGACCAACGAGGCAGTCAGCAACTGACTATCTGACCTCAACAATCCAGTTACTAGATAACACGATACTCCTTGGTAAGACTGTGGCCCAAGTCTGCTATTTTTATAAATTCGTTATTCCAACACGATCCCATTGTCATTTTGCTAAAAGTTCGTAATCTGCTAAATTCGTAATGGTCGATCATTGGTTGATCATTTTATTCCACAAACACGATACTCGTAACGAATAACACACGATACTCGTAACGAATTAAAAGAAATGACTGCACAATGACGTTATCATGGTAGGTCACTGATCAAAGGAACTGTCAAAATTTTTGCAGATTACCGCCTAAGTCAGTCATTCATTTTTCATTATGTACGAGATTACCAATAGATGCCATTTCTTTCAATGGAGGGTCAGTGACTGACCATTGGAAAGTCATAATGACGCCAATATGTTAGTAGATTACCAAACTTGTCAAAATCAACAATTATGAAATCAATGATAGATCATTCTGACACTATTGTAATAGCAGACTTGAGGCCCAGGTTGGAATAGTACGTGCCTAACGTCACCACCTCTTTTAGTAGTATTATTTAAATCTTACTTGAGCGTGGGAAAGAGATGAAGCTAGACGTCCTGTATAGTCCACTTCTTTCTCGCACTTCTTTCTCAAATCATGAGAAATACCTGGGCCTGATCTTAGACAGTAGACTGACATTCAAGCCACACATTGACTACGTTAGAAGCAGATTGATTCCGTTGACTGGAGCTCTGCGAAATATTGCTAAATGTGTGCCATTTCAACTACGTACGGTGGTTGCTATGGGCTACCCGTAACGACCGTCAAAGATCTACGAATGACTTGTATACGAGTGTATGCTAATATCACCACAACAATTTCAAGTTTGATATATACAAGCATAACGTTACGCTTGTATTCTCAGAAATGATAGGCAAAGGATTAAACACCAACATTTTGCTTGTCATGTCATAAGATAAATGATATAGAGGAAAGCCTGATGCTATTTACCGAGCGTAAATCCGGACTCTGGGCTGTTACTGAGAATTTCCTAATTGAAAACCAAAACACTGCACGACCCGAGGTTCAAACCCATGGCTCTAAGCTAAAGATTCAAACTAGAGACCACTAGATGAACAAAGTAAATTTGAGTAAACATTTATTTTAAATGCGTGATATCGAATATAATAGAGTACTTAGAATATAGGTGCTTTACAATGGGTAAGCGCGATTGTCTAACTTCAAAATTATGATCTTACACAAGAAAACAAATAAAAATAGGCATTCATGGGGAGTTGGGGACTGCCGACAGAAATGATCATTTTGATGTCCTGTATCCCCACAAAAACCGGCCAAGTGCATATCGGACCACGCACAACAAAAGGTTCCGTAGTTGGGATGAATTTATCCCAAGAACAAACAACACTGTAGTTGAAAAACATGGTCTCCCATACATTACAACTGCAAATGTAAGTTTTTACGCACAATATTGAGATATTTACCATATTATTTTAAGACCATGACCATAGACTTCTTATATGTTTTCATGTAATCTATGAGTAAAGAACCATTACCTTTATTTTTTCAAAATTGAAAAATTTTCATCCATTTTCTTAATATATTTAAAAGCCTTTATTTAAAATTATTAAAAAAAGAAAGTACTTCGACTGCCTTGTTGGTCTAGTGGTCGCAAGCGCTACTGCTGAGCATGAGGTCCTGGGTTCGATTCCCGGGTCGGAAAAAATGTTATTGGATTTTTCTATCTGAAATTTCTCATTAGCAGCCAGGAGTCTGGATTTGTGCCCGGTTGATGGCAACAGGCTCGCCCCCTATTACATGGGACTTAAACATAACTGGCGGAATGTGGGTGCACCTGCTACAGGTACACCTCTGCCCAACCCTTCGGGGAAACAAGGCGTGATGTTATGTAAAAAAACAGTATTTGAGATCCTCACAACAAGCCCATCATTTCATATATCACACGGTACAATTTGCAAAACTTTTTTTTTAATTTTTCTGTTCGACCCCGAAAAGTGAAGTACACGTCCGTGTTGGGGTCACAGAAATTCATAAATGTGTATCAAATTTCAACTAAATTGGTCCAGTAGATCCGGAGCAAATTGGCTGTGACAGACGGATATACAGACACACGATCCTATAGGGGTTTTTTCCTTTTAAGGTACGGAACGTTAAAAATAACCAATACTATTAAAAAACTTAAAACTAGTTTAAGCGCCATCTATATTCTATAGCCCAGCACTACGGGAATCCATGTTAACTCCCTAACAAAAATCGTACTACGCCTAAAGAAGTTTACCTTCCAAAAATCTGTCAACAGTCAATACTTACTTAATACCAAACTCCTTAGCCTTCTTAACGAAAGCCTCGAAGCTCTGCTTGGCAGTAGGCACAGCATCGATATCGTAAGTAGGCACATCGATGAAGATGCCCTGCACCTTGAAACTCTCCAGCACTCCTAGACTGCCCTGCGCGACTTCGTAGTTAGTATCATCTATGTCCACTAGGGGGCCCTTCTCGAACCTAGAAGAGTAGGGAACTTATAATATAGAAGATATAGACAAGAATTTGATGATCAAAATATTGTATTATGAGATATTATTGTGAATAATTAGGTAGGATTTAGTAACGAAAAACTTTTTTTTTTTTTCTGATAAACGATGCCCCACACTAGGAATTTCTCCTGTATACTCCTCCTGTTTACTTTATAACTACTAAACTTAATTTATGTATTGTTGATCGATTATTGATAGTAAAAATATAGCTACACATATATTATTATTTGCTAACCACGGGTTCGCCGAGGCTCTGAGTTAAACTTTACAACTATTTAAATTAGGCAAATAACCAATCATAGTCAGCCTATAAGAACACCCACTGCTAGGACTAGGCCTCCTCTTTGTGAGAGAGGGTGGGCCGTTACCCGCCACGCGTGACCAGTGCGGGTTGGTAGACGTCACATGTCTTCGAATTTTTGGTTCTAGGACACGCCGCCGGTTTCCTCACGATGTTTTCCTTCACCGTTAATAACCAGTTATTGAATGATAAACGTTACAAAAGTCAATCCACAAAGTTAGTAACAAACATTTTCAAAAAAACCGACCGAGTCGCACTCAAGGACAGTAATGAATTTTGAGCCTACACTACTAAAAACATATAATTAAAACATGATAAGAAAGATAGACATGCCAATCCCTTGAAAATATGGCGGGATGGATGATTTGGAGAGGACGGCGGGAAAGACATGCGACTAGACAGGCAAGGAACAGGGAGAATTGGAAGGGGTTGGAGGAGGCCTTTGCCACACCGAGACTCGGAACTGAGATTAAAGTTTTGTAATACAACTATAACTCTGAAAAAAGGCTATAAATAAAATAATTAAGATAGCGCTGCTGACACCAAATAAATTGTAAGGAAGAGAACTTATCAAGCTTCGACTGATTATAAACTATTGCAAGACTCCCGGAGGTCCTGCGTCACTACGTACCAAGTCTTAGGCTCCGGTGGGGCACACTTAGGAGCCCTGACGATGATGGTGATGGCCCCAGCCAGCATGCACAGCCACAGGCCCCAGAACAGGATAAACATCGCCCAGCGCAGGTTGACCCAGAACGGATCCTCTGCATACTTGAGCAGCTCTTCTTTGGTTAATCCGGAGAATTGCTGTACAGGAATTGTAATGTTGTGAATATAGTATTCTTTCTTCGTCCCTCACTCATGTCATCATGGCAAAGATATTAGCGAGTCAGCAGGTTGGTGGCAAGGTTAGCTGCCTTGGGTTCGACAAAAGAGTCGCTACTAAACAAAAAGAAGGCAGTTAACGCCGCTTAAAACGCGAATCAGTACGATAGTCTTCTGTTTACATACAGCAGTATGCAGGGTATAATCAATATTCTTGAAAGAGAGGCCCATTAACCATGACAAAACAAACAGGGTAAAGAGTAGAATTGTTATCATAAATTTCATTATAAATCTCTCCATATATTTTTTTATTATACAGTAGGCGTTTGCCTCGCGTACTTATTAATCTTCGAGAAACAACAACAATGAAGGTACTGTACTAAAGTAATTATTACATTGATGTGGAGCTGAGCAGTAATAAAGACGAACTAGGTCGAGCTCAGTAATCATTCTTAATCGTGTACTTCGATAACGATCTGCATCGGATGTTTTTATAGCTCGCTGTTATAAGAAGAAATGTTTTTCTTGTGCGAAAGATGACAAGAAATTTCCACAAACACTCACACACACACGTTCGTGCACACTGAGACACAAACACTCACAAACTCAATACAGGATCCGCTTTTTGTTGTTACCATATTCTTTTTAATTTTGTTAATCTTTTTGCATAAGATTCTGTAATATCTCCTACTGGGAGAGGGCACTGGCTCTTGTTACACAGGTGTACCACCTAGCACTGGAGTCAGGGACTTCACACTATTTTGTAACGACTCTGTTGTGTAATAAAGATTATTGATATTGATATTGAAATGTGATTTTCACATTATTATAATATTAGGTCCCCACCTATGAAATTGGCGTTTTTTTCTCACAAATAGAGAACCTCGTCACTTCTATGATTTAAAATATTCATCAATTGCTTGATATTATATCGAATAATGACCATCAACAACTACCAATTTAGTAAAAAAAACTTTATTATTACTTATAGTTTTCTAAACATAAAAAATACCTTAAAAATTACTCCTCTTTTTGTTAGAAAAAATGACCACTATTTGTTTTAAAGCTTAGAAACTTATTTTTGTCGCTTAATCTACGTGGCATACTTTATCATAGTTATTAAACATTAGTGCATAAAAGTTTCAAAACATTAGTGTTCATGGTTGTTAAATAGATGTTAGTATGAAAAATGCAACTTCTTTAAAATTCTCCATACAAAACGCCAATTTCATAGGTGGGGACCTACTCGTAATATGACCACGGAAATATTTCCTTGTGACCGGTCTTTGAAGAAACATCCGTGGGAACTGGGAACCCTTTTACCGCCTACTGCAGTACAGTGGGCGGTCTTCAGAAATCTTTATCAGAAATTCATCAGAAAGATAATGGATAGATGCCATGGTAGAAAACCCCTGATGGAACAGAATGTTGGGCCCTAAAAGGGATGAATGAAAGGCAATTGCTTGCAGCTGACATGAGAATGCAAAGAGGGATGTGTGACGTTACACGAATAGATAAAATATGTAATGAGTATATAAGAGGAAGTCTGAAGTTTTGAGTAGGTATGAATGTAATGTGGCTATAAGAGTAGGAGAAGACCAAAGAAACGATGGATGGACTGTGTGAAAAGATGATATGGCTAGAAAGGGAGTGACTACCAAGATGACGACGAATAGAGAAGTATGGAAGAAATATACATGTTGCGCCGACCACAAATAAATTGGCATAAGGGCAGGAAAGTCATTATGGTAGAATATACCTAATATGCCCTAAATCTGCCTAAACTTCCCCAACTTTATTGGAATTGGATTCCACGTTTGTCCAAGACAGTTTTGAAAGCCGATCAAATAAATACGAACCGGTCTTCTAGAAGTGGATTCTTCAGCATCTATGAAGAGTGAGCTCTTATAAAAAATGCGATTATGGAAAAATAAATAAGATGATAAATCTGAACTGAACCGTCTGTACATTTTGAGCAGAAAACAATCCTTTACCTACTCGATTCAGTTGCAATTGTTATTTGTAGGACAAGATGACACATCGGTTATTTTGTTATAGGTAGGTATTAATACTTATGTCACGTTGACATTCCGGCCCATTGGGTAAAATGTTATGTTTTTGTAGTTTTTCCTGTTTTAAGTGTATTTTACATAGCTACTTGTGGCAATAAGCCTCTCTCAGGATGCGGTAAAGATGATATATATGATAATTAATATAATTTATCATGAGTGCCGGTAAGTCGAACCGGCAAGTGTTACACTTTTACTCTTCTTCTTTTCGTGTGGTTAGTAAACTAACCTGGTGTCAGAGTTTTAAAGCCGCCCACGGACCTCTGACACTTTTATTGTGTGAGACACTAATAAGTTAGTAATTGCTAAGTAACGAACCCAGTTACGGAAAATAATATAACTTAGTTACTTTGGAATTTTGTAGCATATTGGCGATAAAGTATTTTCGAAATTACTCAAACCAAGGCGAATATGTATGGAACGCACTTGATGTGCCTAGATAATCCAGCTGATGTCGGAGATTTAAAAGTAAAATATACAACAAATACAGGCGGAGGCGTACTCAAATTTTCTTTTTTATTGGTTTATATGTGGATCAGATGACACAATTGATTGGTAATTTCCTCGAATTGGCAGTGTGCTATTTCGCGAGCAGTTAAGACTTAAATGGACTAAACTTAAACTCTAGCACAACGTTCTGTCGCCAATTCAAACCTTCTCATCTGTACCTAATAGTCATAAACCCATCGAGCCCCCATTAATTACATATCTTTATTCGAGACCGCGGGTCCTAAGAGAGCCATTCTTGGGAGTCCGCGGTCTCGAAAGTTAAAAAGTCTCCACTTACCCGCTTATTAGCATCAAGCTCAATTTTCGCGTCGCCGTTCCTGTGGTCCTCGACCACATACTTAGCGTCCGCCATGTCGACCCTGGTCACGATCTTGGCCTCCTCTTCCTTGGGCAGCAACTTCTCTTCCGCGCCGTCAGGAGAGATCTTCTCCTTAGACTTGGAGAGATTCGATTTTGAGGAGCGGAATTCTGGAAAAAAAATTGAGGATATAATTTGCAGTTTTTTTTTTTTTTGCAGAAGTATGGTTGATACCGGACTATTATTATTGATAGATTTGTGATGAGATAATTACGGACGATTAATTAGCCCCGTTACAACCTCGTAACAGGCAAATAATTTTACCACTTCTGTAACTGAACGACATAAATGAAGAATATTTTTTTCGTACCACTTGCTCAAAAAAGTGACATTCTATGCCACAAAAAGCGAACATAACAATAGTCATTTTTAATCTGTTAAAAACAGGGAAAGAAAATTGTACTGAATTTCATTTATCCTCTAGGGGGAGAATGTGATTTTAATTTGGAATACTTCGAGTCCTTCGTTACGCTCGCAATTTAAATCGTCACCCGCGACAGAAGAAACTGCTTTATCCCCTTGGTTAATAATCTACTATATGAAACGGACCGCAGGAATGAAGACTTAAGTGTCGCCAACCCGATTAATTATATATTACAACGAGGTAGATAGCTGCACCGCCAAGCAACCGGACTGCCGCAATACGTACCTAGGTATTTACGACGAACCCACCGTAGGTCAGATATGAAACCACATTCAATGCCTAGAGCAAGAAGGCCCACTGTAGATTTTTAAAACACCAAAATATGAGAAAAAATGCAGTGATCATCAAACTGATTGTGATTACTGACGACAATAACTATCTGCTTATCCTGTCCAGCATTATACTTTCCCTTAAAATACGGATTAGGTAGGTTTTAAATAGTTAGTAAAATCCTCAACTAACAACATGTTAGTTGTCTCAACCCTCCGATTTGTGTACGAATCACACGATTTAACAACGCCAAAAGTCTGAAGTAATCAAAATCAATACAGACTCTAATGCAAAATACTAACAAATACGAAAAACGTACCAAAACCACGTAGAAAAATATCGCAATGCGAATATCCCACAGCCGTCTGTTACGTCACACACACTCCTGCCCCAACCGGGCCACGTTTTCGCACTAACGATCCAGCTCACCAAGCCGCGGCCTGTCGTATAGCGGTACTAAATTCTGGAATAGATACCGTATTCTATTCTTGTCTCCTGTCCGTGTCGTGCTATAAATGTCACCCTGATACCGTGGACTGTAACTCCTATGTTATTCCCACATGGTTTGCAAATTTAAATTGGGTCAAAGGGTTTCTAAAGTAATTAACCCTTAGTTTAACTCACCCCTCGGACAAAATGGGTGATTATTATTACTGATTTTGACGCACCTGGCGGTTTAAGAGGACTATTCACTGGGACGATAAAAATGTGCGATGATGCATATTCTTAACTGGTCATCAACAGCATTCATATCATACCACATGACCGTCAGATAAAAATGTTATCAAGTCATTGCAAGGTATTTTCTCCGGCTCAACAACAGAGGGTCTAATGAACTTTCTAAACTAATACGACTCACTTTCTCAAAGCTTCGGTGTTTATCACTCCGACACAAAAATACGACTGCAATCTCACGAAAGTCCGAGACGCTTATATCATGTCAAGCTTGCGTATGCATACAAGTAATAAAAAAAAATCTCTTTGCAAATAAAGGAACAAGACGCATTACTCGTTTCAAGATGAATTCGGCGATTCCCGAAAGTCAGCGCGAGCGGGCGCTGCATGCAACTTTTTGTCTCGAGAACCCGATTTATATGGAATTCGATGCGATGCAATAAGGCTGGTTTCTTACGAACAAGAATTTTGGCTGATGTAATTGATGGGGCGCACAGCATCAAAGAGTATGAGGAAGGTACAAATTACAGGGCGATGACTGACATTTTCTCTTTAGGTTACTGTTGAGTTTTAAGCGAAGACTATAATGTTTTTAGTTAGCCAATATAAAATAGGAAAATATTTTGGAATCTGGACCACAAATCGATCAGTAAGCAGACGTGTGAAATTAAGTTACATGATAGAAATATGAATAAATTTACATATTCAGCTTTCCACAGTGTTTCAAGTTTTAACAAAAACACTGAAAGAAAGAAATAAAAGTATTAATTGGGACAAGAGATATCAATTAAGCTAACACACTTATTAAAAATAAAAAAACAATACAAATAAAAACAAAGTAAACTTAAAATATAGCAGAAAGTCCTGTGCGAGGCCAAAAGGCTCCTATCTCAGCATGAAGCTGTGACACTGCACCTTCTGCCAACAAGTAGTTACAGTTACGTTAGAAAAATGTCTCACCTACTAAAACCCACGTATCCTAGTTACCTGATAACGAAAGACGCAGGACTTCGTCAGTCCGCTAGGAGCACCGCTAGACAGACAGACACCACTAGACAGCTTTGAAACGAAGTAGGTAAACTATCTCAGATTACGCCTAATGGAATAATCGCTTCAGTCTAAATGGAGAAACAGTTCATTTGTGGATAACGAGCTAAGATTAGTGGGATGTATAGTAAAGGTGTGTTTAGGAAATATACCCTTTTAGGCCTGGATTATCTTAATTAGATTGAATTATACTAAATTATCAATAAGCTGCTTTTTCGTAAACAATTATAGATTTTTCGAGATGGATCCACATTCAATTTTCTGACTTCCCTTTCAAACAGCATTGCTACGTTGTGATAGCGATATTTTTGTTTTATGAGTATGATATGCTCAAAACACGATTTCAAAAGGAAGTCATGTGTTCTAATACAACGCAAAAAAAAAAAGACTTAAAAGACGCAGAAGTTTCAATATTTTATCTATTTCACCCAAAACATGTGGAGCAAAAGTCTACTCCACTAAACGCACGCAAGAACGGAAATCTATCCGGAAACAATTGACAATCTGTGTTTGCACGCGAAGAATCCTAGCGCAGTTGTAAATCTAAAGGTCCGGGTTAGAATCTGAAATGTAGTCATATATGTATAGGTACTTGGCACACTTCGCCACCCCACGTTTATTTGATAGATCTCGTGCGTGGCACCGTTTCCCCAAGTGATTGAGTAGCCACGAGTATAAGGTCTAACACACAAAACTGATATGCGATGCGATACGACGCCGCATTGCAGGTTTTTTAGGAGCTCGTAGATTTTTGCAATGCGATGCGAATTCGCGGGTTTGTGTGGGAGCTCTAATGTAGACTTTGCCAAGTAATGCGGGGTCGGGGGATTCCTACTCAAAAGAACAGCATTAGTTGAATTTTATTGCGAAATAAAATTACATCTTCAGTAATTTATTAAGAGACTAAAGAGACATAATACGATGTGTTTATTATTGTATCGTACGTGCTTAAACTTCCGATTTCGAGTTGCAAATTAAAGTGGCCTTGGATAGAACATTATTTGTTTCGATATAATTGGGAGAAATGGAAGTTAAGTCGACCACGACCCCAAATACAAGGCCCCGTTCGATGATGCAACAACTACAGGAAATTACTCCAAATGCGAGTTTAGGCTAGGGACAAAACTGGGCGGAAAATCGTGCCGAAAACTCGCGCGTACCTATATATTATCGCTCTGCGGCGCAGTAATTTACAAATATTCTGAAATTGGATTTTTGAGCGAAAAATATTCGCGGCTGCGACTTTGCTGTGCCGTACTTGTCCGCTCAAAATTAAACCTAGCCAACAAGGCAAACATTTAATAAAAATACAAAATAGGTAGGACTTGAAACATTTTTTTCCTACACTCACCTACGCCTTTCTTCACAATGACCTATAAACGCACTTTAGATTGAACATCAATGAGAACAATAGTCAATTTTACAGTAATAATCCACTCTGGAAATTAAATTAGCTTCAACACAACCATGTCTCAATGGTAAGTGATAACAGTAGTAACAGTATCTTTGTTACTGGTCAGAACCACAGGCCCCAGAGTGGTAACCAAACAGTCGTGTGGTAAAAAATTAGCGATACAAGTACTTAGAAACTTGTGTAAAACTAAATATAGAAGGTAGGTATGAGTTATTGCTTATTTAATTGGGAAAATTGATTCAAACTCTTATTGTATTTCACTGATGACCAAGTAATTTGATGTAATGTTTCGTGTTGATTTCATTATTTCGATACAACAGTAATTTAAATGGCGAAGTTTATTTATTTAAATGAATGTAAATGTTGATTTAAGTGCCTGTGTAGTGAGTAATATAAGAACTAACCGATTAACTATTATACAGGGTGTTTGGCAGAACGTTGAACATACGAAAATGGTGGATACGTGGGGTCATCTGCTACTTACTCAGACCTAATTTATTATCTTTTTTTTTTAATGCAAGTTGAAATTAAGATTTAAGTATTTCTTACATCTTTCTGTAAGTTTGAGCACTCATACCTTTTTTTTCTAGCTAACGTCTGAATAAAGCAATCGTTTTATAAGAATCTGCCAACATTAAATATTTAAAAAAAAAATGCGTGTTTACCCATTTTTAATAAAAATTACACTTTAAAGTTAAGAAAGTGGTGAAACTAGAAGAAAGCAGTTTTTTTTTTATATCCAGAGTGCCAGGGCCAAATAAATTAGGGCTGAGTAAGTAGCAGATGACCCCACCTATCCACCATTTTCGTATGTTCAACGTTCTGCCACACACCCTGTATAGGAATGAGTTTTCTCCATTCTTCGGGTGTTTAGCGACACACGAGGGGGTGACTCGCCCACTTTTATGTGTGACGAGAATCTCCAGCGAAGTCTCGACTAAGGTTATGTTCTTGATCATTTCAAGTTATTTTAACTTTATTCGTCAATAGTACAGACGCCAGCACATCAACCTACCCGAAACAGTAAAATTTTCCCAATCAACTTTGAACCTTATGCTACAGTGATAAAGTTGAAAAACTATTAAAGAAATTTGACAGATTATAGGTTAGACAGATAGTAGGTTGATGTGCTAACGTCTGTTCATAGGCGATATTTTGCGCAAGACAATGCTATACCTACGTGTTCATTCATGAAATTTATATAATAAACCTAAAATGCTGCCTCATTTTACTGCAGTGTTTTATCTGCTAATAATAAGTCTACCAGTTGACTTATTATTAGCAAATAAAACACTTTTTCCTGATATGTGTACAACCCAGGATGTACACAGAGCAGGAAAAAAGACACAAAAATCTTTTCAGCACATGGGACATTCCCATTCACAAAATAATAGAAGTCATTTTATTACAAAATTTATTTACACAATTTATTATTAGAAAAATATTAATTAAATCCACATTATTCATAAGCAATCTGTAAACATTATTCTTACCAGTACAACTGGCACAAAATAAATCCAATTATGGTTCATCTGCATAAAGTTTGAAATATATAAAATGTATAGACAATACATTCAAGTATTTTGGTGTAAACTATCAAGAAACTGTTGAAATAATCTGTTTCTTTCTCTCTGTATACTATTTGATTCTTGTACTATATTTATTAGTCTATCTAACTTCTCTTCTACAGTTCGCTGTCTATTTCTCATTTCTAATGTTACTTTCCTAAAGTCTGTGTACCGTCTCCTGTTCAACTTTCTTTTAGACTCTTCACTTTGACCATTTGATGTTTCACCATTTTCTTGTATATCTGGCTCATAGGTTGAAGGCTCGGCTATAGCCAATAAAGCTTTGGTTACACTCTCTGTAGTACCATCTTGTATCCTCTGTTGTATTTCAGGCTGGTATTCCCCATTGACATTGTAAATCTGCTCGAAAACTTCAAAATAAGGCCATTTGACTACAACAACTTCATTCCTATTTCTCTTTTTAAGCAATCTTATGTAGGTTTGTTTTAAATTACGAAATTTCTTATCACAACAGTCTGGGCCTTTACCAACAGCATTGGCTATATCCACCCAAACATTCTTTTTCTTAACCTTCGGACTCCTGAACTTTTCAACGTTCTGTAGATATAAGTTTAACAGCATTTTGATACTGGTGTGTTCCCAATGGTCGTCAACGTCATCTCCTGTGTCTGTTTCCATTATTTCACTTTGGTTTAATTGCATGTATACCTCCTCAGTCTCCAGATACTCAACAGGTTCAGCTGAAAATGAACTCTATGGTGATAGCCTTCTTTATAAGAGACAAGTGTTTGATTGTACAAGCAAGCAAGTGGGTTCTCAGATAAATTGGAGTTAGTTGACCAATTTATAACAGTCCATTCACACATGTCCTGTAGAAGTGAATTCAATTTACAGGAAGTTTCTTATCTACACAAGTAGATTGAAATGAGTTAGAGAGAGTCCACTTGTATGAGTTCAAAAAGAAAAGTAAAAAAAAAATAGTTACCACTCATTTGCTGGATATCTTCTTCAAAATCTTTGTGCTTAATAGTATCCTTGCTTTAATTAACTTTTTTAAAATGCAAACAAACTTGTGTCTTGCATCATTCAGCGGACGAGAACAAAATGGCGCTGACTACCGCGGCGAATAAAGCGCTTTATAACCCGACCGAAAGAAAGAGTCACTTTGGTACAACCAGATTAGGTCATAATACAACTTGAAATAAATGTATAATATAGTAATTTATGGTTTAAACGTGTTATACTACCCATAAAATAATCATAGAACAATAAAAATCATGGATTAGTAACAAAATGTTAGATAAGAAAATTAAAATAGAGCACACGAAAGAGCTTTTAATTTTTGTCGGATTTCATCTATGCTTTGACGTTTGCTGTCGGCCTTGTTATCTTTGCCTTTCCTAATGTCATGAGTTCATAATACAATAAAATTGATAAGGGAGACAGGCCAAGACCAATCAAGGCTTCTCATTTGAATACAAGCTTGATAAAAATGACGTCTTAATGAAATTGCAATCTTTTTAGCACGCAATAATTTGAACACTACGGTAGAGTAAAGAACGAAGTATGAAAAACGATCAAAACTATCAAATAGTAGCATGCTATCTGATAAAACAATGGAAATACCTGTATCCGTCTCTGGGATCGGCTTGTAAGACGCGACGTGCTCGTCTTCTTTCACCTGCCCTCCATCTATAGAGAGATGGTTTTTCCGTGGCTCCGACATGATGAATTTGGGACACGCCCAACCGGTTTTGCAATACCAAGAAAGTGGGCCCTTTCCCTTCAATAAATTATAATTGAAATAATTAACTTTCACAAAGAGCTCCTGTCGCTCCGGTACGTACGCTACTCAACAGCTGTCAAGTAAAACGAATGAAGGAGAGAATGAATTGGTGTTAGAAGACCGATAATGCCACGCCCTCACTTCAATATCAATCTTTAGTTCAATCAACTTTAGGGGTGCGTTCGAAAAAATGTCGAAGCTAATTGTAATTAGCAAACGGCTAATCTCGTGCCATTTATGTCTTGAATAGGGGTGATAGACGTGCGAACAAGTAAGCGTACTTATGGCTGCGCCGGCGACCTTTCTCGTCCGGTGTCATACTAAGTACGCGTACTTAAAAACCGCTGAGTAGGTACCCCGGCGATCCAGCAGGTTTGAAATTTTGCTCATAGCCCGCCTTTGTTCGTAGTTTTGTACGTCTATAATCGCCGCGAGTCGCGAGCTGCCATTTTGTTTCGATATTTTTGTAATGTTCGTTTAATTAGGTTCAAAAAATTCATTATAATCGCGATACAGTGTGAGCAAGCATCACGTGTGTCACCAACGGTGCCGGCGAGCCGAGTAAGTTCGCGAACCTTTAGTTTATGTTCGCACGTCTATCACACACTTTAGATACATCACTGTGCGTTAACACTGGCGAAACATTCACAACAAAACATGTTGAAATCTCTAGTACCTGTCAAACATTGTATGGAACATTGACAGAAAATAAAGATTTCAACATGTTGTGTTTCGCCAGTTCTAACGCACAGTTACATACTTATAACTCACGCCTTTTTGCCTACCCTCATGGGATAGGGTAGGCAAAAACTACAGAACGCCACCTGCTACGATCCTTACATACTCCTTTTGCTTAGATCAATATAATAATTAGGATAAATGGTCTATTATGGAAAAATGAACTTGGAACGAACTTTTTTGCAGAGGTTCCATGAGTTATCGTCGAGTGTCCATCGCGGTCGCCGACAAGGTGCGTGCACAGACTAATATTGAGTGCGTGGCGGTGTGCCTGCCTGCCTTAGTAGCGTTCACGTGCGATGAAGGCATTAAAATATACGTTACATCTTCGCAAAAACGGCTTTATTATTGTACTTTGTGCTTTAGTTATAATATTAAAAGTTACGTGGTTGTGGTTAAAACCAAACTGATTGACATTATGAGTTAAAATAGTAAATCAAGAAAATTAAATAAAATTGGGCCACCGCTGCACCATTGGCTCATTTAAATATTTTATATAGTCGAACGCAATTATTTTATCGTTCATCGTATCACACAAGGGCCGCTTTCCGAATTAGAACATAATCGCTCACAGCGCTGACATCGAAAATTGGGGGTTCCGAAGAAGATATCACGATTATGACAGCTGAGGGCTGTCAACAATTCGGAACGCTCGTGAACGCGCTCACGGTATTCGCTCAATTTCAAAACTTGCCTAACATATGTCTTCGTGTTCAAACCACACATTTCTTCTTCTTCTTTGGTTAGGTGGCGAACGATAGCCAGAAACACAATTTGAAAAATGCCACGTTAGTTTAGAGATAAGATGCGAGTCAAAATAATACAGCACAACTGTAATTTTTGACAGCGCTTACGGAGATATTAGTAAAAGGCATGCTCAGCGTTATCGCAAGATGGTGTATGTCATGACGTCATCTATGACGATTCAAGACACAACGTTATCGTACCTACGGTACGGTAGTTAGCGCGCTCAAATCGATTACAGTGTAACTCGGAATGCACCCAAGTAGAATAGCAGTCATTCAGTCCAGTCATGTCAGCTGTCAAAAGATTAAGAAATTGTCAAAACAATCAGCAGCCAGCTGTGCTCTTAGTTCTGTGAATAGTTTAGTTAAAAATATTATTTCAGTTCAAAAATAGTAAATAATGACATAGGAAAATGAATGACAACAGTTACTATATTAATTATCAAATATTTCAGTTTGTGATAATAAGCTGAATTTAATTTAACACATTTTTTTTTAATTGTTATGTAAGTTGCAATATTTGAGATTATTTTATATCTTTGGTAATTAAAATCTTTTATAATGTGCACAATACCACCTCCACCGCCGCCACCTACACTGTCCGATATCAGTTCGTCCACGAAAGAGGTGAAAAGCGACAATATTTACAAGCAGAATTTTGATCCTACAATATGTACTTGGGCTTCTGAAGACGAGTTACGAGAAGCGTGTATCAGAAACAAATTATGTTATGAAAGACCACCTTCCAGATACAAGTATAGATATTTTAAATCTATAAAACAAATAGGTCCAACATGTGGATTAGTTGCTTTATCAATGTCAGTCAATGGAGCAGTGTCGCCTGAAGAATTGTTGAGTATCGCAAGATTAGAAGGTTTTACAAGCAACGGGGAGATGTTCAGCTGCAAACAAATGGTCAAATTGACTGAGAAAGTCCACAGCTTAGCCGAGATAGAGCATGTGAGCTGTATTTTGAAACGTGGGGGCCTATTTACCTCGGAGACAATTGAAAAACTTATGAATGGTGCTGTTCTATTAGTTCCGTATCCTTTTGAAATACTCATCAGCAAACCAATATTTGATTTTTCAATTTTTATTGTCATAATGATAACCATGCTTTGTTTTCTGAACAAACTTCAAGATTATGAATCTAAAATCTTTTCAGCCACAAAATTAAAACAAATATCCGTTAACTCTAACTATCAGCTATGACGCAGACTTTGATCACTCACCATGTCTAAGGAATGGTCGCACGGCGCACTGGACTATAGTCTGTGGAGTCATTGTGGTCAATGATCCTGGAGAACACTATGTCAGTGACCCCAAAAATGTCTATGCACTGTGCAAGCATGGCAAGTCCAATTATTTAGCTGCATGGAACTTGTATGATCTTGCACAAAGTAACAATAATCTGTTTGAGTTCTCTCCTAAGAAAGGTACTGATGGCTCAGTTTATATTCTACCAGACGGGGGCTTAGGAGGGGAGAATGGACTGAGGGACCAATTTTTGATATTTGAAGGTTTTTGATTAGTATTAAGCACAAATGTTGAATCATATTAAAATAGATGATCAAATCATTAATGTTGGACTTTTTATGAAAAGTGGTTTAAATTATTGCACAAGAATTTATAATGTCAATACTAAAATGTAAGATATGAGCCTAAGTACTCTTGAATACTCTTTTAATTATGTTTGCCTAATTTATAATTATTTTTTTACAATCAAGATGTTTAGGGTATCCAAAGGACCGGAGGACCGGAAGGACCGGATTCAATGGAGGACCATTGAATGTAATAAGTGATGTCGTTGATATTTCAAAGAAAAAAAAACCTTTAGAAAAGCTTGTTTATAAAGTGTGTGATCTTCAATTAAGTGATAATAATATACTATGTAGTACCAAAGGGACAATATTATATTTTGTTGAATTTTTATAAAATAAAATAAATAAAAGACAAAATTGTTTTAATGCAAAATGTTTATTTGTACAATAAATACAAATTATACTTGCAAATTATGATAAAATAATAAATCTCATCACTTTACTTAAAAATATCGTAATGAAATCATATTTTTATTGACTTACAAGTCAAATTAAATGAACATAAATTCTCAAGAAACATTCACATTATTGCACAGTCTATTTTGCATTTTTTCGAAGAATGCATTGAATTCAATTAAATAGTTAATTGTTAATGAAACATAAAATGTAAGATATTTTTGTACTAATTTATTCAACATAAATGAACTTTCCATAGCACTAATATAAGTTTGTTTGGCCATTTCACATGGGCATAACAAATTTGTGATGATTAATTTACAAATAATACATTATAAACGTCGATGACGATCCTGGCTTTTAAGCTCATTTGGAAAATAAATAAAATTTGAATTCCTTTGTAATAAAGTTTGCCAAGTGAATCAATCAGTCAGCAGTAATGAGATCAAAATCATAGTTTCAAGGGCAGGGTTTTCTACAGATGGTGAGACCAATACCTATGAGGCAATGCCCAGCTACAGATGGTCGCCTTTAGCTCAACTCCCGCCCTTATGATATATTTTAAATTATTAGAAATCTTTAACGTGCAAACTCTGCCTCGTAGTCTGCCGTGCAAATTGTGCATCTATGGATCCATTTTGAATACTTAAAAAATGGACTATGTGTAGTGATGTTAACAAAAGCTTCTTTTGATTATTTTTAAAACTAAAAGAATCAAAACACAAGGTATATTACTAACATCAAACATTTCAATCATAAAATCCAATTTGTGACATTGTTCTAAAAGGAATTCTCAATTTAAAAAGTTGCAACATAATTTTTAGAACGCAAGGATTTTTTAATTCCATTGAACTTTTTTTCCCGCAATATTATCAAATTGTTACTTGTAATCGGACAGATTTGCACGTTAGATAAAAATAACATAATGATTAATACTTAATATTAAAAAGTTAATGTCATTATATGGATTCGTTTGGCTAAGCCGATAACGAAAGCTTGGGAGACTTATCGCGATGTTTCCTTACCGTAGACCAACGCTCACTATTTGTTTTGGGTCGAAAATAAATCTTATTTCTCCCTCCGACACTGGCCACTTAGCCGTGACTTTGAAAGGTTAGTCGAAGGTGAATAGCTATAAAACAGTTTTCTTTAGACCGGTAATAATTTTCATGGAGTGATTGCCTGCGGACTATGGTGTAGACTGAAGAGAGTAGAAAAAAAACTTGAAAGGCAGTAAAGTAAGTCCCGGTTATCTAAGCCCTAGCACAAATTAATAAATGGTTCACTCCGCATCTAAGGTATGAAGCTACAAGTAGGTAGGCGTAACGTAGGAAGAAGTTACGCGATACAGAGGCAACTTCTAGGTGAATATAACTGTAGATAATTAATGCTGTGCGACCTGAATTGCACTTTATTGTGCCGTAGCAAGAGTTGCTTTTTATTAAAATGATTTCGCGGAGTGAACCATCTGTAGTAATCTGTGGCCCTAGTCTGTTGACACGACTAAGGCTGCCACAGGAGCGGAGCGGAGAAATGTGCCAATATTAACCAATAGGAGCGGAGCTCTGAAGCGGATTTTAGATTATATTGTTTAATATTGGTACATTTCTCCGCTCTGCTGCCTCGCTCCGCTCCTGACAAACAGCCTTAGGAACACATATGTTACTGCCTCTCTTTGTTTTACAGTTTTCATTCTCTAAACGATGGTGTAACTATTCATTACCTACATGCTGCCCTGTGCTCGCGCACATAATATAATATGTTTTCGCCATCATACGAGTTTTTTAAATGGAATTTGAATGAATGAGAATTAACACTGAGCAAAATATCATATCGTTTGAAATGTCTTCTGAAAATTTGTTAATCAATTGTTTGACTGCATCAGGTAATTCATAGAGCTGACAGGACAAGGGAGCTCGAAATACCGCAAAGTTATATAACGTAGTCTATGTATTTTTTTGACATGATGTGAGGGTTCCAGTCAACACAGAGGTTGCTGAAAAGCCGCCTTACCCTCATAAATAACACGACAGAAGGTTTCAAGGACATCCCGACAAAGAAATCTATTTCATCAGTGTTCATTCATAGGGATAGAAGTATAGTTAGATAATTCATTTTCGTACGAAGACATTCTTCAATATTTCATAAAATACAAATTACTAAACAGTTGGTACAATTTTAATCAAATTATAATTGGCCATAACGTCTCCTTATAAAAAAAAGTTACTGACAAACCATTACACAGATCCTAATATTATAATAATCGTATATTTTACGGATAAATATGAAATTCTACTGGGCATAATCTTGTACCGCTTATTTGATGGAATATTAAAAATAAGGGTCGTTTACAATTGATACCAAGACCCTAACGTTATTACCGACAAGTTATTCCGTAGCTTATTTTAGATATTACAACATACAAGCGATTTGATATGATACACAGTAATATTTTGTTGTTCTATTTGTCAAAACATATGATAAAATATGAACAGCACTATATGTATGTTTGTAGATGCAATAGCTAGTATAAAAAAGCTTAGTTCTCGTCAAATAAACTTGCCGCTCTGAAATAGGCTACAAATGACTTCGCAATAGTCAATCTTAATTTTAAAAAAACAGTAGCGCGCATGCGCAACCTAACTTCAGAGCGGCAAAGTTATTTTACGCGAACTGTATTTGACCTTTATGGAATGGAAACTACTAAATAGGAATATTACCAAACTGAGAGCACAGTTTAACCGACTCTAAATAAAGTGGTTCAAGCCTAACACATATTACCTGGCAGTGTCACGGATGTTAGATGATCATATCCATTGAAATATTCAATCATTGCTAGTTCAACTTTACGTTCGAACAATCGCTGTCATGTTGGCCTGAGGCATTAGGATCGCCGCATGGAGTCAGGGTAATGGTCGACTGCATACAAAATCTTTATGTCCTTCCCGAGTTGTAGTACTGCAGCTTGGGACATACATAGTTTTTGCTTTATCGCCGAACGCTAACTATATGAAGTAAGACTATATCTGTGCTAAAAAAGCTTGATCGAGCCAGTTATAATTCGTATAGAGTAGAATGACATCATGAAATATTATGACAAATAGAACAACAATTAACATTGCTGCGTAGAATTAGAGTTAAACTGTTATTGACGCTATTATACAACTGGTCTCCTGTTCTGACATGGTCCACATTTTCGATGATATAATTGTGTTTAGGCATAGTTTCTCAAAGTATGATCTTAAATAGAAGAAGCTAATTTAATGCATATATTTCAAGAGGCAATCATTAAAATCGTTTACTCATACTACACTCAATTGTCATCCGATACGAAAACCTTACTTAAAAGCCTTTTAAATGTTATTGAAGTAAGTTTTATTGAGGAGTTTAAGTTGGCCTTTACACAAATGCACATTTAATAAGCGATGATTGTATGCAGCAACATTTCATTCAATTCCCAATGACACGATTATCTTCAAATCGATAGAACACACAACATCGACCACGTCAGAACAAGACATGAATAAAATCGAATATAACATACGGTTAGATTTAAAATGGTAAACAGTCCTAATACTATAATAACACGACTTACACTAGGAGCGTACATTTAAAAAAGTGTTATTACTCTGAAAAAGCGCACATTCAATAATACGCGAACTATTGTCACATTACTGGTGGGGTGCATCCCGATGCATACCAACTTGTGTAACAAAGTCTTCCCAATAGTTTGATCAAAGATTTCTGCTTCGTCTGATCGATGATTCCATTAATACTTTTTAAATAAGCTTCGACCAGAATTCAATCACTTCGGCACTAGAAAAGCTGGTTCTACATTCTAAAGAGTAATACACATGCTATTAAAAAGCCTACTTGTTAGAGTTGTTAGCTTAGTGGGTAGCTCTTTTACAGCATGCTCTCCGTGTGAGTAAAATAATCACATTCTCTTTGTTTTCACATGCTAATTGTATCTACTTGAAATTAGCATACTTTCTTGCTTCTACATAGCATTTGTATTCCAGGCTTTATTGGGGTGAAAAACTGCCTCCTTTTGGACGTCCAATGTGCCATCGCGGACACTGGCGGTGAACCACTTTTCAACTTTATTACTAAAGGCATAAGTGTGAAAAGTGGTTCACTGCAAATGTTCGCAGTTGTACCTTGGGCAATCGGCATCGATACCAACTTGCCTTCCTTATCTTTTCAGCACGGCATAGCCATAACTCGTGCCGAGAGAAGACTTTTGTGTCAGTAAAGTTAAATATTGTAATAATTATTTTGGCAATTGGCTTTACTTATTTTTAAAGTGTGTATATGTGTGCGCTCACGGCGCGCTCCGCCCCGCCATCCGCTCATTCGTCAACGCGCATTCACTAGCACACGACACTAGTCTGGCATTTATGCTGAACTGGGCCTATTTGGCGCAGCCGTGAGTCAGACAGTACTATTCTAAGTTTTTTATTTTTTTGTGAATATTGTGTGCCTTAACCAAATAAATGTATTTTCTTTCTTTCATTCCTAAGGTGCGGAACAGCGGTCTCGGTCAAACTAAAACCGTTCAAATACTGCTTCGATTTTAAACGTTCAAACTCGAACCCGGCCATTTTTGTTTACACACGTTAAAACTCTATCATAGCAAGGAATACTTTAACTTTTAACAACTACATTTAACTATAGAATAAGTGATTATATAGCGAGACTTCGATATGTCAATATATTAAAAGAATAATATGAAATCTAAGACCAAAATATTCGGAAGTTCTGTGTTACCGTGTGATGGCTCTCGTTTCGATATTTAAATGTCTTTAAATATTGGCCTATGAGACTGAGTAACGTTTTGTTAAATTTAGGCATGTCTACGAACGTAACTAACATCTATCAAATGTTCATAATACAGAATATCGAGACGAGACGCCACTCATACAATGTCCAATGCTTTTGATGAAATCTTACAATGGATTACAGACCGTAAGCACAAGCACTAAAGTCGAAATCTCCATGCCAGATTTCGCCAAAAACGTTTTCAGTATACCTAACATACGTACACACATCCACATATTATCTGAATTACACACATCTAAGTATTACGCATAGTATATGTAAAGTTTGAGAATATAGTACTAACTCTACGATATCATGAGACAGTCGTTGGCCTGCAGGGTGTGCTACTAACGCCCTCTACTGATTATCACTACAAAATTAAACTAGCCGAAATAGAAAATAAGTTTTCAAATTGGCTCGGAATAAATTTCGAATTCATTATTCAGGACTAAAATATCAAAATGTTTGGCCTGATCACGAAGTAAGGAAGCCGATGACTTTTTTAGAGTATGCAAGAAAATCCACCAGGAAGATATTAGTCGCAATCTCTATAATCTCTTTTAAAATTAAAAACGTTTATCGTTATGTAAAAATCTACATTCCATTCAAAACATCTATGACGTACAAAATTATAAATGTAAACACCGCACTGTTAGCTGCACTTATTTAAAAATTACACAAATATATGACTGCAACATCGCGCTTCCATTGCCTTACGATATTAAAGAAAAACTGCATTCACGAATCACAGATCAAAAATAAAATCGCGTACAACACTCGAACCGAACCTATGCTGATATGTGCCGACGATACTCGTTTCAATAACATAATTACTATACTACCCATTGACTCGCTCACACGATCTAACTTTAGCCGAAACGAGCTTCTCTTTAGAAAAGTTTCGCCGACTGCCTTCGGTGAAATTATCCACCGACATACACCGATATTCGGCGAAATTTTAGCTAAAATGTAAGCTAAGATTCGTTGAAAGTTCATCATCACACAATCACCTCGGAAATGTTCTTGTTACACGCATAACTTCGGCGAACTATACTCGCCGACGCACTAACCTAAATAACATACACATATTGGAAATGTCACGAACCATTATTTCTCGATATATACTGAGTACACGGATAACAACTACATTATATATTAAATACGATAACTAATTAATGAATGACTATGACGATACAGTTAACGCGTTTGAGCCCTCATTATGTAGCTTGAATCACGACATTGAACCACATAGCATGCGAATATATGGCGGATAACTACGCTAAAGGAATACATTAACAACTTTATTATAAACGCGAAATAAACTCAAGATACATAACAAAAGGCGTATTCTACGCAGTAATCATGGCAGCTCGACAGCTTAATAAATAAACGTAAAATTTTACAATACATTTGTCAGTTTAGTAAGACAAAGTTTAGAGCCTCATTGCTTCGCTTCGTGTTTCCGAGTGTTTCCGGAGATAGCCGAGCGCTAGCGGGCGAGGGCAGAGGCTTGCGGGCCTGGCGACACAGCCACAGCGAGTGGTAGCGGAAGGGAAGCGCGGCCTAGGACTCCGCGGGCGCCAGCGGAGCCCCGCACGTGGCGACAGGGAAGGTTTTCACGTGCGTCTGCCACTGCGTCGACAATTGGAAGAACTTCACGCCGTTCAGTTCCGTGCCGTCAATGTAAACTGTGGACAAACAAAAATGTTATGAGATATGATTGATTGCAACAACATGAGGCATCAAAAGATCTGCCCACGGTATGTTAACAAAAAAAAAGGTATTGATGGCCTCATGGGGACTGCCGGCAGAAGTGAAAACTTAAAACTGGTATTAGCGCCATCTATATTGTATGAGTAATTGAGTATAGTACATATGGGCGGACCCAGCTTTTGGCCCAGGGGTTCCAATCAGACATTTCTTAAGGTGAACCCACTAAATTCAATTTTTCTTACGTTTTTTGGAATTTGCAAGTCAGTAGATATCAGATTGTATCTTGATTAAAATATGATTCACCACCTTATCAATAATATGTATTTACAGAATTATAATCTTTAGAATCATTAATATATCTCTAACTTAGATTTGTTCTGAAATGTCATGATTTCATGAAAGTCATTCTATTGAACAAATCTAAGTAAGAGATATGTATTATTAATGCACAGTATATTGTAATTTCAAAGTAAGTCTTAACGTGACTCGTGACTCAAAAATAACTTTTATCGTCAACAGTAGTACTTAGGCATAAAATCCAGAGGGGCAGCTACCCTCCCCCTCTCCACGCCCATTATGCCCAGCACTACGTGAATCCATAAGTTTACCCCCTACCAAAAATCGCTCAACGCGCCTAAAGAACTTTTCACTGCAAAAATGCACAGCACACAGTATGAGGTTTTACAGCAGCCTGCACAGCAATGTCTAGTGCAGGCTGCTGTAGAACCTCATACTGACGTCGCGGCAACTCAACTTTTCACGCCACGAGACCTTAGCGAAATATCTTTTAACCCAGCCATTTAATCAATGAAAGCATCCTACGTCAGAGTATAAGTGCAATGATGATAACTTTTGAGCCATAAGATTGTTTGTGTTTCCAGCGAAGCGATTTGTGAGCGTGCTCTCCGCGGCTGTGAAGCGAAGTAGCCGCGTACTACGCGACGTGTTCTCCGCGTTTTCATAATTGTATACACTCACTTGTCTCGCTCACTCTTGTACACTCACGTCAACCGCTCTTGTTACGAAACCGCGGCGAACTCGTTGCGCGAAACACGCTCGCAAATCGCCAGTGTGATATGGCCCTTAAGCCATTAATGAATGAACGTATACCTTTGAGCGGCACGTTGTGCGAGCTCTTGGCGGAACATATGAGCCGCGCGACGCCGTCCACAGTTTGTGCACGTCCCACTTCCGCCTCGCCGCTCTTCTCTTTCTTCTTGCCGAGCCGCATTACTGTAATAAACAATGTATTTTAGAATATTGTCATGATGAAGTTCCAAATTCACGAATTGTTACATGTCATGTCATTCAATGTCCAGTACTGAGGCACCAGTGTATAGGTGGCGGGGCTAAAATATGTTTAAGTGTAGTTAAGTGTAGGATCACAACGTTTCTGTTAATACTTGAGCGTAATATTGGCTAGTACGGTCCACAACGATGGTTTACTCAATAACTTTTTTTTCTCCCAAAGGTATAATGAGCTATTCGAGACAATTAGCTAGGCGTAGACCCTATGATCAGATTCCGTAGTTTCGGCCGAAGTTATGGGCGTTTCCTAGTCCGTATCACTTACGGATATAAGATTTGTTTGAATGAATGATAACCCGATTTGACAGTTTTCTAACTCCCGATGTGTTTTTGCCCGTCCTAAAAAGTTAATTAATCGGAAATAGAGTTCACTCCGAATCCGATGTATCGAACTACTTACGGACGGGCCCGCATCATCGTTGACAGACTTAGAGAGTAAGCCCCCAAGTTAGTAGCGCGGTTAATGCCCAGGGCGCAACGGAAGAACGCCTAATGAACGCCTGAAGTTCCTTTATTGTTTTTCCTTCCTGTATTTTTTTTTTAATTGTAAATTCAATTTAACAAAATATTCTATATATATATCTACAGGTTGGATTTTTGAGATGGGGCAGTAAGGACAGCTACCTTAACCGTTGTAGCTACAAAAAAACGGTCTAAGGAGACTTTCCGTTTTTGAGCACTTTGATCTGCATTCACAGATCTTGAAAAAAAAAAAATGCTTTTTTCGCAAAATTTTATGCCAATTGATCTTGTTTCTCATAAGGATAAAAAAACTCTACTGGACTAATTGAGGTTTGAGTACTAGAAAGCTGGTTAAGGTTATGCTATCCTTGGCTATCCTTACTGCGCCATCTCAAAAGTCCACCCTGTAAATATATAAATAACGTCTCTTTAAATTCAAGAAAGACAGTATACTAACTCTTTTGCTTCTTCTCCTTGGTGAGGTACGTGATACAAAGATGCGCATTCTGTCGCGTCACGTAGAGTGCTCGGAACGATGCCTTCACCGTTACTTTGCTGTCCGTACCATCAGACTGACGTCCTGGCACCTGTGGGTGTAAACAATGTTAACGTATTCACGGACACTGAACGAAACACAATGTAAGTTCGTGTCCCTCAAAGCGTTAATTGGTTTTGAAGATGGAAGGGATACACCGTAGAACTAGCAGATCTGTTTGTTTAGAAGAATTGTAAAAAAACGTGTGCGGTCGGGGGCCCCCGTCAGGAACGAAGTTCTATCTCATGTACAAACAAGACGGCAGTTGACTAGCATTTTTTTATTTAGATCTATATCTAGCTGTGTACGTATTGGGGAAGTTATAATGTTATTTTTTAACAATCGACAGCAATATGATAAAAAAAACAAGAACATGCCTCACAGTGTCGCATATGATGTGTAACATCTTACACCCCACCTTGGTAATAAGCAACATAAAAGGGGCGGGGCCTAGTCGAAGTCGTTTCTGAAGGCCAACTCTAGCACCGCGCGCGTTCATTAGTCAAATCAAACAGCGCGCACTACCCGGCTTACTGTAATACCCGTCCGGCGCTTTGCACGAAATCATTCTCACAGATTGATTGCAGGAAAACGAAAAGAAATATATTACAAAATAAAAAATACTTTTAAAAGGTTGCTCTAAAATGGTGCTAAAGAACTTACCAGCCAATAATCCAACTGCAGCTCGAGCGGCTCCGCCCGCGCCAGCAGCGGCAGCGCCAGCGCCGGCGCCGGCTCGGCGTGCGGCGCCGGCGCCGGCGTGGCGGGCGGCGACGCGCGCGCCGGCGGCGAGCCGCCCTCGTCCAGCTCCAGCGACGACACGCCGGCCTCGCTGCAGCCCACGCGCACCTCCTGTGCGAGGGAGCGACTTGCAAATGAATACCAGCCTATTGTTGTCTCCATAGGAATATAAAAAATAGGAGAATTGGTAGGGGGCGTGTCTGTGTCCGTGCGTCGCGATCAAAATGCTCATGTCATAGGCTAATGACCGTCTCCACGGACTAGTGCGCTTTCGACCGCGATCGTGACGACATTTATGAATTCAGTAGTTTCTTGTAAAAATCGAAGCTAAACTAGAAAAAACAACAAACCGTAAAATATTTTTTGCCTTTGTTTTCATAACAGCGACTGTACTATTTTTGCAATAAATACATTGCTTCTTAACTACTACTTAAGTATGTCACTAAGTGACTGGGCAAGCAATGTAAAAATCACAAAACGATACTTTATTTATGCGGTTGCATCGCGGAGTACGGCCGCTATATCTTGCGGCGAGTTAGCAATGTGCTTGTGCAGATCCATTAACGTAGGCTATCGACAACATAATCATGGATTATTGTATGAATTTATATTACTACTTGCTGAGCCCGCGATTTCACCCGTGTAAGTCTCGATCCGATGGGAATATCGGGATAAAAATATCCTATGTCCTAATCCAGGTCATGGACTACCCATGTACCAAATTTCATTCAAATCTATTCAGCCGTTTAAGCGTGAAAGCGTAACAAACAAACTCAATGTCGCATTTATAATATTAGTTAGGAGGAAGTTTATTCTTCAATTTGTCAACCGTTATAGCCCGGTTGGAAGACCAATTTGAAACCGAGCTATCTTTTGATTTACTTGATATATTTTTCAACCGACTTCAAAAAGGAGGTTTTCAATTCGTTTGTATGTTTTTTTTTTTTGAAGTTTGGTCAAGATCTGATGAGGGGATTTTGAGTTAGCTTCATTAAAATACATATTTTCCCCACCTAGTATATGTGGACGATGTTCTAATAGTTCCTGTCACTGTAATTTACATAGCAGGTAGTGGTATTCAAATTTTTGCGGGGAGTGTGTGTAGGTACCACAACTAAAAAGTTAAAAATAAAAACTTTTTTACAAAAAATAAAACCGACTTCCAAAAAAAACAAACACTAAAAAGTGAAAAATAACTTTGATTTCGGAAGAAGTGAAGTCGGTGGCAAAAAACGAAAATACAAAACCAAAGACACCAAAGTTATTTTTCACTTAGAGTAGTGTTTTTTTTTTTTTTGGAAATCGGTTTTATTTTTTGTAAAAAAGTGTTTTTTTTTAGCTTCGTATTGTTTATTTATATTATATTATTACATTTATGTATATCTTGTTTTATTTATTTTCTTTTCAGGAACTCCTTAAAAAAAATGGGAGAATCGATACTTTCCGATTAGTCAATATCCTTTTGCACAGGATAACGATAGCGACTGATATTTTCGTGTGACTTGTGAGTAAGTTGTACGGTGCATGTTAAATGCATGCTGTGTTTGATGGGATAAGGTTTATAATTGATTGTGTAGTACGTTCTGACTTATGAATTGCGAGTGTGTGCGCAAATTCGTATCTATTGGTTTTACTGAACTGCATGTGTAGTTGTGGCGAGGTGGTAGGTACAAACTGGAGACTATGTGTTCCGATACATTTTCAACTACCGGGCATATCTACTTCTTTCTTATATCTATGGTTGTCCCACTGCACGAGCATCGATCACCACGCTTGCTCAAGGCGGTCCGCCCGCGTGCGTGGCTCCCGCTCCCGACCCGCACCGCGCCCGACCCGCGCAGGAGTTACGTGAGCTAGGGAACTTTAACTTAAACAGCGCACGTGTGGCAGCGATTCCAGAAGACGGTACCTCGATTGCAATTTGGCATTCCCTCCAGACCTCTTCTAGGATGCCAGTGGTAATAAATGTTTTGACCTCCACATATAGGTACAAGGAATTACAATTTTAGCCCACCGTACTCCCGTCCCGACACGCACCCGCTTTGTGTGTGTGTTGAGCTCAATTCATTTTTATAAAATATATATTATTATAGACCTTATAACATCAGCTATCTGCCAGTGAAATTCCTGTCAAAATCAGTACAGCCGTTTCGGAGATTACGCGGGACAAAAATATACTAAATTAGCTAGCGAAACTTCGTAGATGTCATGGATATCGATATCTAATTACGATATCAATTTTGCATAACTTCCTGTTGGGTGTAACCATAGATTATACAGAGTTTATTATTGGTAGTGACGCTTCGAAATGTTGCCACTACATAATGCGCAAAACGTTTTGAGGATGATATTCTCGTAGCATGTATGTTTCCTTTTTCTTTTATTTTAATCACATTTAAATTGAATTACATTATTTTTCTGTAAGTACGCTGTACTGTGTACAGTACTGCTGTACAGTGCCGGTACAGCGTCCTAGTTATTGTTTTTTGCTGCACCGAACGACGTCAATACGTCGGCGCCGGTTGTCGCTGAAAACCAGCGCTGGGGCTCTGTCTTGCATAGGGTCGCAGCATAATGCTGAGCGATAGCTGTTTTGAGTGGATGTGACGCATGTTTCCCCCAACCTTTTCTATTTTTTTTGTGTAAGCTCTTTTTTGCGTCATGTTTACCGCAAATAAACGTATTTTCTTTCTTTCTTTCTTTCATAAAACCACTTATTTAAGTTGAGTTAGTTGGTCGGTTTGTTGGAGTTTTAATTGGGTTAGTTGGTTGGTCGTATTTGAATTAATTTATGTCACTTACCGCAATAAACGGCACAAATGTCTGGCTGGCGTCGTCGTCGCCTGACTTCTCTCTGTAAGCCACCATCGCCTCGCCGATCGGCACGTTGTTCACTGGACCGATGCTGTTCAGATACCTAAGATAAACAGAACGGTATAATGAGCATTTGAAAGCGTTGTATTTTGGCTTTTGTAAGTATGAATATAAGATTCATATTAAAATTAACCCGAAAATGATGAATGTGATTTTTTTATTTTGCGAGGGCGGGTGTATGCCTGGGCATCTACAATGCCACATGTGAACTACGCATCAAAGACTTGACGTCACACAAATCGCGCAAACAGAGTTTACCGCGCGATCAGTATACATAACTGTATATATAACTTCTCCGACATCAATCGTTAGGCAGTTGCCCACCAGACACGACACCCGTCTGGTCGGAGGATCCTCCCTTTTCTATAGAGGATAAGTGAACTTTTCACCCTGTTCCTCATACCTCTATTGTATGCGAAATCGAATGCAACGTTTGAACAACAAATTTTGAGTGGCGTAATATTCAGTGGCGGAGACCCGTCCAATGGTGTTTTGTGTTAGAACCAACCTGCCGATCCGTGAGGACATCTCGGCGACCTCGGGCGCCGAGTCGTCGGCGGCACGTTCACAGATGTTCAGCCACGAGTCGCTCGTGAACAGAGACGCGTAGCTGCCGTCCGACGCCGCCAGGTGGCGCGCTATCACGCTGGCCCCTGGTGGGGACGAAAATTAAATAGGATAAGCAATGTAGTTGCATCATGCAAAATTGCAATATTGCAGGGAGGAGGACATGACAGTCAAAAGAAGGAAAGTACCTTCAATATTGATGACAACAGATTTAATCGAAGGAAACATTACTTTGTAAAAAGAAGTTAAGTGTAGGGCTTCAAGGTCTCTTACTTCAACCAAATTTTCAAAGGCATAGTGTTATTCACCAACTCCAGTAGGCCCGCTTCCTCTCACAAAGGGGAGGGCTGATTCCTAACAGTGGAAATATTATAGACTGAAATGATGGTGTATTGCTATAAGTAGATTTTTTTAAACCATTTTACACGTCCGTTGTTTGGTATTGTTCGTTGAATCGTTGAGCTTCTTAAGTACTGAGTTGAGCTGCACGATTACTGACAATTGCTGCATCCATTTCTGACTGGACAAGTCCACTCAATCTATATGGTTCTTTCTCAAAAGACCATTTCAGACACCAATCTACATGATCTGAAAAGATTATGTCTGGACTTTAAAAGAGACTGTGCCCTCTGAGTTTGTTTCGGCCTTTCTTTTCGGTGTAGTCAGATCTTCTTCTTAGCGTGTCGATAGCAATCTAAATGGACTCGGCCCAGAATTCGGCGACTTGTTTGGCGCCATCACCAACGTCCATTAGTTCCTGTAACGTGCAGCTGACAGGACACGCAGGACACGATATTAAGTGTCCCATCGTTTGTGGAATTGCACCACATTTACATTCCAAGGCGGAGTCATCTATGAATCTCCACCTGAACAGGTTTTCCTTGCTTCGGCCGACCTGGGTCCGGAGTCTGTTTAAAGACTTCCAGGTTACCCAAGGTAACTCATGTCCAGGCGGGAGGTCTTCAGCGGGTGGAACAAATGGGTTTGGTTGGTGAGTAGTCAGATAGGAACTGCCTACCTCATCTAGTTTAAAAAAAATACGATTGATACGTGTAAAAGTGTTTGTACAAACCTACTTACAGAAATAAAATCGTTTATCATTTAAATATTTTAAAACTAGATGGCATTTCTTAGCTGACTGACCCTTGAGAAGAATCGCCGAAACTAACTTAGAGTGATTACGTTTATGTACCTATCGGCACGTAGTAGAAGCGCACGCTGGGCGCGTCGTGCGGCCGGCGCGCGGCCAGCTCGGCGTGCGCGCGCAGCGCCGCGCTGGCCGACGCGTCGCCGCCGCAGATGGCCACGCGGATACACGAGCGACGGGAGCTTCTGAGGACAATGCACGAGGTTATTGTTTATTACCTTAAATATTCTACATTTTTTAAATTAAATTAGATTTGTTACAGCTGTAGTGGCAATCATGTCATTTGGTTTAAATAGGTTTTTTTTTTATATAGATTCTTTTCTTTTAGAGTTGGTGAATGTGAGAACGTTGTAGGCTTAGCAGACTGTAGATCTGTGGACCATTTTCTATCTTGCTAAGTACCTGGTACTTGTTGATAGGCCTACACTGTCCTCTCCTACCTTACCTATTAACACTGTAATTTGAAAACATTTTAAATACCATTTACATTTAAAAGAGTAACCGTGGAGTTTCTTGCCGGCTCTTCTCCATAGGAAACGACCTATTGGATACCTGGCTTACCTAGCTTCTGACGTTTCATAAGTGCCCTTGTAGGTTTTTGTGAAATAAAATATTTTGAATTTTTTGAAATTTTTTGTAACATAATATTTTTTTGAAAAATTAAAATTAAAACTGAATCTAATAACAATTATAAAGAAACAGAAAAATATAAAGTTAAGGTTAAAAAAAAAACAACATTCATGTATCCCGCTCACAGTACTTTGTTCTCAGATTTGTATATTAAAATAAAAGGTAAAAAATATAAGACAAATTAGTTCGTCCTAAGACTAAGCTTTTCAGTTTTTTATTTATGGTTTTGCCAGATTTAAATCTTGCAGATTTATCATCACATAAGTTAAGCGAGTTTTTTCGCCCTCGGCCATAATTCCAGCGTAATAAAAAAGCGGTTGAAAACACACCTGGTTGGACCCAGCTTTCCGATCACGGTTGGCCACCAAGAGCCTAACCGTTCAGTCAGATGTAGAGAGCGCTAGAGCTTGGGTACTCACTGTTTCGCCCTCGAGTACAGCGCCTGCAGCAGCGGGCGCGGGTCGGGCGCGGGGTGCGGCGCGTGCAGCGCGGGCACGGCCAGCGCCGCCAGCGCCGCCGCCACGCCGCCCGCGCCGCCGCACACGGCCACGCAGTCGGCGCCCGAGGGCTCCTCGCCCAGCAGGCGCGACACCTGCTCCGCCCAGGTGCGGCGAGGCTACGATACACACATCAACTTTTACTCAGCGCAATAAACATAAAAACCGGCCAAGTGTGTTCCGTACCATTATCTATAAAAATGGCATAAAAATCATGTCTGTTGTTTGGGAGCCCCCCTTGAATATTTATTTTATTCTGTTTTAAGTATTTGTTATTATAGCGGCAACAGAAATAAGTACATCATCTGTGAAAATTTCAACTGAACACTTGAACTTTTCCTTTTTTATTGTTTGTACTTTCCCTGCGGATCCTATTAAATATTTTTAATTCTTTCCTACACTGAAAGTGGACCCACTAGTCACAGAAAGAGCTGTCTAAGTCCCAGCTGTAGGAACATTATAAGCTGATAATGCTACACTGAAAGTTACACTAAAAGCAGAATTAATTTTAAAATAATCCGTATAAAAATGCATAAGATAGAACACGTATCATACCTCTAACGTAGTAGGGCTCTGTGCCGGCAACTCATGCGCAGACAGCGGTCTCTCAACCCCCACTACGAGCGAGTTCTTCTTACGCGTGACACCGCCCCCCGGAATAAGGTTACCGCCGCTTGTCGCGCTACGGAATAGCCTTGATCGCTTGTCCTCCTGAAACAATGGAGTATCTTAGATGGCTGATCATAATAACTCGTAGGCTGTAAATTACATATGAAGAGACAAAAAATAACATCAAGCCCGTATTTCCCCGAAGGGTTAAACAGAGGTGTACTTATAGAACAGTGAATGAACAATCAGCAGACTAAATGTTTTCGGTAGGCAATTTTATTGTACGGGATAAACAAATGAGCGAGCCTCATGTCCTAATCTCGGTACTGTAGTTTGGTACCGACACTGCGGGATTTAGCTATTGGGGCCCAAGCCCAATCGGTGAAGTTTTTGTCCCCCAAGGGACAAAAACTTCACCGATTTAAGGAGCATTTTGATAAGCAATACTCTTTTTTTTACCGCACGGGGGAAGCTCTTGGCCTGCATCTAACCTGATGGTAAGTTATGATCAGGCCGAATTCACCCGGAATCCTCAATCACAGAGAAACTGGCTATCTTACCTCTAACTGCCGAAACACAACAATACTGTTAACATTGTGGTTATGGCGACAGACTTAGATAAGATGTTGGTAGCTAGAACAAGTTCTACCACCAACTATACCGAGCAGAAAATTTTGTCCCCACTGGGAGTCGAACCCTGGTCCTCTGGGTCTGAGACAAGTGGTCTAACCACTATGGGCTTCTTCACACGTACCACAACCACACCACGTCGCAACGACAAAATGCTGTCAAGCAGTGGTTACATTCATGCAGGGCCGGATTTAGAGGTCCAGAGGCCTCGGGGCAACAAAGGAGCGGAGGCCCCCTCGCCCCAAATTATTTTCCAAATAAAGTAAACAATTTTTTTTCAGTCAAGTTTTTCAATAAATAATTTATTGTGAAACCAAGTAGATCCCCTTAGTATTGAACAAACACATATAAATATAAACGGAAACAAGAATTATCTGAAATTAAATTTTAGGGTTAACGAACGGAACCTTTCGAGCTTTTTTCGCCGAAAAATCGTTGATGATTTCGTTGAAATCCAGTTCTCGGAGTAAATCGCTTTCAATGCTCAGGAGAGAAAGCTTCTATAGACGGTTTTGTCCCATCGTGGTTCGAAACCTATTTTTTATAATTTTCAGTTTTGAAAATGAGCGCTCTCCAGTGCAATTTGTTACCATCAAAACCAAATACATTCTCAATGTAATTTCAAATCAAAGGAAAAGATGCTTACTAGTGTTAACTAGTTGGAATTTGTTTTTTTTTTTTCCGAAGTCTCTATTGTGGGGGCCCCCCGTTTGTGGAGGCCCCCCGTTTGTGGAGGCCCCGGGGCTTTCGCCCCGGTTGCCCTCCTCTAAATCCGGCTCTGGTTACATGTGAATAGTGTCGCTGCAGCTTTTTGTAGTTGCGTTGTGGTACCGACAAAATGTCGATGTGGTTGCGATGTGGACGGTATCACACACACGGTCAATAACGACTGCAAAATATGGTACGTGTGAATAGTATTATTCATTTTCCATACGAAATATACGCCCGGCCACGTGGTGTGGTTAAGATGTGGTTGTGGTCGTGGTGTGGTTGTGGTCGTGGTGTGGTTGTGGTCGTGGTGTAGTTGTGGTACGTGTGAAGAAGCCCTATACCACAGAGGCGATTAGATCCTCAAACGTCTTGACCTACTCAATTGCTAAGAACTAAAACCACAAATAAAGTATGTGATTGTTCAACTAACCCTGAGCTTGACCTCGTTAGGCGGGGAGCTGGACACCGAGGCGCCCGACGCCGGCGCGTCGATGGTCGCGTCGCCGTCGGAGTTGCCGTCGCTCGCGCGTTCGTCGCCGGCTAAACTTCTGACCGGTTCTGATTCTGATGTCATGGTTACAATTAGCGGGGAGTTTAGGGGTGTAGCGAGGCTTTAACTTTTTATCATTGTTGAAGGACTTTTTAATTTGATTTCTTAAAGAAGCTGAGACCTTGAGAACATTTACCTTTTCTTTTATTTCAAGTAATTTACAGGGTGTTTAAGGGGAAAAAAAAATACACTGTACAGTTTGATTGTTTCAAACTTGTCACCCTGTATAACATGTTTAACTTAAAACATATTTTATTGTAAAATGTTTAACTTAAAAGTGAAATATATAGTTAGAAAGGTGTAAGTTTTAATTAATTAAGTATAAGTAATAATTAAAGTTGATCAAACCATGCAACCGTGACACTTGTATCGAGTGGACGGGTGAAGACGGAAAGCAGTGATAGTGATAATAATAATAACATAAAGTAATAACAGACAGAAGCACGCTAATAGTCGTATTTATTACGTAACTTGATAGAGATTGTGAAAGAACTAAAGTAAATAATGAAGGTAATAAAAGTGAGAAGTATTATCTACAGTCAGAAGGTCGCATTTTTATGAATTATTTATTCCGTTTATGATTCGTTTTATAATAATAAAGTTTTGTGTCACAATCTCGACCAAATATGTAAATAAACTTACTCTTTTATTAACAATCGTATCAGACGGGGACGAGTAAATATTTGACAGTACTAATTTGTATAATATAAGGAAGTTACAATCAGTAAACTTTTGTTTTCGGGAATGCGCATTGACCTCACCCCGCGTCTTATTTAAAAGCGATTGCCGCGTGCATTTAAGTCACATTTAGTTCGGAAATCAGGAAAGCGTCCACTGTCGGCGCGACCACGCGTTCAAGTTCACCGAACAGGAAGTGACATATGCGTGTGACGGTCGAGTATTCGTGCGACGATCGCGTTTAAATAGGACGTGGGATTGAAGGCAGCCGCGGGCACGACGTCTCTGTTAAATTATAGACAGCACAAATTTTGATTTTTTCGGGCGCCATCAGTAGGGACTGGTCATCTCATACCTGCCAAGGCTTATTTTTAAATTTTGAACTGTTTTTATCTTTTTATTACGGACGCTATTTACGTGCACGTCTTTCTACATTGTTCTCACATGTATAATTTCAACATGAATGATGTAAACAATATTTTGTAAGTTTTTTTTTTTTAAAGAATGTCCGTGGAGTTTCATGCCCGTTCTTCCCCATAGGAATCTACGCTTTGGAATGGGCAACTAGTTTCATATTTCTGACTGACTGACTCCTTGACAATTCAAAAGTGCCTGTAAATGGTTTAATTTAAATAAATGCTTTGAGTTTGAGTTTGAAAACATAAATACTTATTTTAACAAACATTTTACTAGGCCAAACTACACTTTGACAGAGTAAAAATAAAAAACCAAGGCAGACCTGGCCGTATTTCGTTTTCCTTACTAAGTTATCCATCCATGACCACTGTTAGTCTTATTTTTCATCAACAATATCTATCGCCCACGTATTGGTCTATAGACCTATTAGTTCATAAGGCCATAGACCAACCCATCCATAGAGTAACGAGCCTGCATTACCTGTGAGCGGCAGCGTGACGAGATGCCTCTCCCGCAGCGCGACGAGCTCGGCGCCCGCCGCCGCGCTGGCGTGCCGCGCCACTGCACATGCGCCTTCAGTCACAGCGTGCAACGTGGAATACCGTGGTAGTGCGTACGTAGTAGGCGGAATGCCATGAGGAGTGAATGAGTTTAGTGTCTGTTTCATTGGGTTTAGTTTACAACAGATAATGGTATGTACCACAGCCAAAATGTTATAGTCCTGTTCATCATATTTTTTGTCATGATTAGGGAGTCGGAAAATGTACCTTGCTTTGATAAAAACAGAGTCTTGTTTGGCTCGTCACTGATTTTACCTTTATGAAAATGTTTGCAGAAGTTGCTTTGAGCTGGATTCTAAAAATTTTTGTAGCTATCTGACAAGATTTTGACATTCAAAAGTACTTGCTATTTGATTTTTGATATTTCCCCATTTAATTGGCAATATTATTTTTAACCGATTTCCAAAAGGAGGAGGTTATTGCTAGGTACCCAATTTGTGAGTCATGACGGTAGTATTCCACCTCACACACAAACTACTCTAATGCACACAGCGTTACAAAACAAAACATAAAAGATATCTCAATGTATATGGTTTCCATTAAAATGTATGTAAGCAAAACCAAAAGTGAAGCGATTACGTCACACAATGCATCTCCGAATGTATGCTTCGATGCTCAGGCAATTAATATGTTACTGATTATATTATTTACCATACAATAGTGTTACTATGTGTGTATGTTGAGCTCTTGGCCTAACTTTTGAAAATTTTGTAAAGTTTATAACTATCTTGTCACGGATTTTGTGTTCTTAAGTTGATTAGTTTTTTTTTTTTGAGGATTTAAGAAATGAAAAACAGTTTTCTAGATTAACATGAATTTATTGTAAAGAAAAAAAGAAAATTAACAAAATCTAATAATAATAGAATATCACAAAAAAATGTAAACGTTTTATCAAAAACAGTAAACAATCTTCAAAAATTAGACCGAGAGCTAGCAACATTATTTATACAATATTTCTGACATTGTTCTATGGGTGGGTACGTACCATTGGAATGCCTGTGGTGCTCCTGGTTAGCCAGGCTCCTGGAACTGCTGAAGAACGGTCTCAGCGAGGGTTTGGGTGTGGAGCCGATGCTGATGGTATCCATCTGATCTGGACCTGAGTCCTCGCCTTCGCCGCATGATAAGGACTCTAGTTCCTGGAAAGATTATAAGCAGCATGATGATTCCAAATAAAATATTAAAATGATATCTAAAAATATATGAAAATGTTCGTGAAACTACACCGACTAACCTGCCATTAAATGCCCTATTTAAAAAATCTACTGTGTCCTGTATAAGAGACAAAAAACACAATGAATCTATTCCCATAAGTCCTAGGGAATCTTACATTTTTGTTGCAGCAACGCGGCATGTAACCTCTTACCTGGAACAGTTCATCGATGTCATGTTGCGCGTGATGCGTGTCGCGTGTGGCGCCACGCTCCGACATCTCCTCGGGCACGCGGAACCTCCGCAGCAACGCCGCGAACTTCTGCTTCAAATTGCGTTGCTGTAACACGATGTGTAACGTTAGTTGGATGTTGCGTATGTCTGTGATTTTTGGTGAGAAGAGTGATAAGGGTGACCGTGTTAACTAGGTTATAATGTTTACGTGATAACCATAGTTCGAGTAATAGATGATAGGTACTTTTGATTTTTTTCTTTTACTTTGAGATATCTACGTGATAACCAATTATACGTCTATTTTACTGTGGTTGTGAGAAATGATCTTAAAGTACAATGACGTGTCATCACGACACGCTTGGTTTCTATACAATGTATTATTGATTCTAATATAATCATTGCAATCATTAATACATCTCGCTAAGATAGATAAGATATACAGGGTGTTTGGCAGAACGTTGAACATACGAAAATGGTGGATAGGTGGGGTCATCTGCTACTTACTCAACCCATTTTTTTTTATTTTTAAATGCAGGTTGAAATTTAGTTTCAAGTATTTTTTTACATATTTCTGTAAGTTTGAGGACTTATAACTTTTTTTCTAGCTAACATCTGAATAAAGCAATAGTTTTATAAGAATCTACCAACATTAACGATAAAAAAAAAATGCCTGTTTTATCCATTTGTGATAAAAAATACACTCTAAAGTTAAGAAAGTGGTGAAACTAGAAAAAGCAAAAAAAAATTTTTTTTATATCCTGGGGTCCAGGGCCAATTAAATTAGGGCTGAGTAAGTAGCAGATGACCCAATCTATCCACCATTTTCGTATGTTCAACGTTCTGCCAAACACCCTGTATATGGAACAAATCTAACTTAGAGAGATGTATTAATGATTCTAACGGTTATAATTCTGTAAATACATATATTTTATATTATATTCCTGAAGGCTGAAACTGACCTGCAAATTTGCAAAAAACGTAAGAAAATTTGAATTTGGCGAACTGCGGATCCACCTTAAGTCTAAAATCTAATCAGAACCGGATTAATAATGTGACTTGTTCATTATTTTAAATTATCTTATCAGACCAAAACTTCGATACGGGAGTGTTGACACTGCAATTCAATTGTTTTTTTTTTATTGTTTCCAACACAATAATAACATGAAACATTAGACGGCACGTGTAGACGTTAAAATGACCTTGAACATAGTTGGGTTTGGTGCATTATTTGATCATATGAATATTAAGATAAGTGACGACACGGACCAAAGATGTTGGTTTAGGAGTTACAAGATTGTGTAAATCACAGCGGCCGTGCGCAAAATTAGATTTTTTTAAACATTTTTTTTTCACTCAATCCAACTTTTAAGCCTTAAATTATTACTGACACATATTTAGATATACACAACACAAAAACACAGCAAATAATTCTAAATTTTCACACCCCACTAAACGAAAACACAAAGATGCGCACACGCATACCACAAATACATACAGTTTTCACCTCCATGGACCGAACGCTACTGAGCGGCCACCGTCTTGAGTGCAGCTAATCTAATCTAGCTGTGATTAGCTCACAAACAACGTGACATAATGTTTATTCTACTTAAATGATATGACGCTATCATGTTTGTAATTAGAGAAAGCCAGAGGTCGTGAGTTCGAAGTGCCGCTTGTGTCTACTGACATAGAATGACGACACGTCTGTACTCCTAGAAGAGGTGGGGTTTATAAGTCTGAGAACAGTTCTCGAAATAGGGGGCGAGCCTATTGCCAGCAACCGGGCACTAATCCGGCTATTGAGAAATTCCAAATTCACAAACACACTAACATTTTACCAGACTTGAGGATTGAACTACTCCCCGACTACCCCGACTCAGCTTTTTCTACTTTTATTCTCTGGGTCTCTTCCTCTGAATAGTTTATTTACTATTTTAAGATATTGAAAATACTAGTTCAATGAAAAATAAATAGGTTTCCAAACTGCTACTAAAGTGTACCTAGTTTTTAAGATGTGCCCTTTGAAAATAATACAAAAGTTTTACAGAAAAACAACAAACTAATTACAGGAAGCATGCTGTTCCAAACTAGAAGACCACATCTCTACGGTATGAGAATAGAAATTTTAAGCCTTCGCTTGCTGTTCTTAAAATTCAGATTTGATTGAGCAGTCAATTGTAAAGGGAGCCGTCCAACGCCAGCGAAACTAAGTTAGTTAAAGGTTGGTTTAGTTTAGCTCGCCGGTTTTTCATTCATGTGCGTGCACCCACATGTATGAGAAACTGGCGACTTAGACTAAATTAACTTAGTTTAGCTGGCGGTAGACGGTTCACTTAAGGGTACTACTATTCATCATGATGTTATGAAGAGTGCAAATAGTACACAGGACCTAGTGTGAGTTTCTTTTAACCATCTCGACTTTACGCATCGACCGCGTTCGGCGCTCCGATTGGACCTTCACTGGTGAAGGCCGGCCGGCTGCCAATCGGAGCGCCGAACGCGGTTGATGCGTAAAGTCAAGAGAGTTAAAAGAAACTCACACTAGGGCCTCAGTATAGAAGATTTTTCCCAGGTAATAAAAATACCAAAATCATGCAAAACACGGTAGTAGTAGATACAACATAAAACTCTTTGAAACTTTTAGTACATTAGTAATAGTTTAGTCGAGGACTTATACAAATATTCTCAAGGATTCTCAAGTTACTTTATCTTTTTTTAGCAACGTTGTTGCCTGATGCTAAATGATGATCAGGCCGAAGGTGGAAACGAGCTTTACCCGGAATCCTCAATCACATAGGAACTGGCTATCTTACCTCTAACTGCCGAAACACAACAATGCTGTTAACATTGTTGTTATGGCGACAGACTTAGATAAGATGGTGGTAGCTAGCCAGGCGGACTTAGAACAAGCCCTACCACCAACCAAACAGAGCAGAATTTTTTTCCCCCACTGGGAATCGAGCCCGGGACTTCTGGATCTGAGAGAGGTAGTCTAACCAATTAGGCTGTAGCGGAATACCATCCTCACAGATTCATACAGCATGTAGGGTATTTTTAAATAATTGTGTCAAAGTAATTTTTTATATGTACCCACAATATATTAATCTTGGTTAACCGATTTTGTATAAAAGGAGCACTCATTTCCGAAATATAATTATTCCATACTCAACCTGCATCTGTGTTTAAATACTGTACCTGCATACCCTACAAGTGGTGACCCCGACGTGATTAACAAGAAGCCAACATAATATGAACCAGAGTACTTCAAACCTGAGCGATGGAAGCGAAACATCACTGCAAAAGGATTCGCACGAATTATCTGCCGTCTCGTACAATCAACGGATACCGCCACTATGGAGAAACAGAATCAAGCTGTGGTTCCTGCAATTTGAAGCGATCGTGTCTGCTGGAAAACTAAGCGACAAGGAACTGTCAGAGCTGCTCATCCGCCAACTTGACCTACAAGATTTAGATGAAATCCAAGACATCATGTTCGATACCAAAAGTGCAACAGAAAACAAGCGATACGCCGCCATGAAGATGAGGCTCATCCAAACCTACGACGAGAGCGACCACACTAAACTCGAGCGCCTACTGTCCAACGTGGAACTCGGAGATTTAAAACCTTCGCAACTGCTACGCCGCATGCAAAATCTAGCCGGAAACAACATCGCCGAGAACACTCTGCGTGTTATATGGACGAAGCACCTACCGCCATCAGTACGCGCCATCCTAGCTGTGAGCGAAACTATAGCCAAGAAAACCGACCTAAATGAGTTAGCAATAATGGCCGACAAAATGCTAGAACAACTCCACCACCAAATATCAGCAGTACACAACACTTCGTCACCGTCAACACCATCCACTCCACCTGTAGCTGCAAATCATGAAAACGCATTACTTCACGCGAAGATCGACATGCTGGCGAAAGAAATAGCGGAATTAAAAACACACCACGGCCGCTACGCGAGGCAGCGCGGGCGCAACTGGCGAGGCGGAAGTGCGCGTCATCGATCACGCAGCACATACCGATCGCCGCATGATAACCGCCGCCGGTGGGATTCAAATCAACGACACAGGAACGAGTACAACGATATTTCCGTTTGTTATTTTCATAGAAAGTTCGGCGAACAAGCTCGAAAATGTACTAGACCATGTACTTATGAAGAGAAGCACCCTTCAAGCTCGGGAAACTAAACCAGGTGTTAGCAGAGACGGAATCTGGCGCCTGGGAAAAATCACACCGTCTATTTCTGAAAGACAAGAAGACAAATCTAAGCTTTCTCATCGACACTGGTGCAAACATATCCGTTATCCCTGGAAAACGCTGTGAAATCCTGAAACCAACCCAATTCAAACTATATGCAGCAAACAACACAGAAATAGCTACCTTCGGTGAAAAAACATTGGACCTAGATTTCAACCTGAGACGACCATTCAGATGGAAGTTCATCGTAGCAGCAGTCAGTAAGCCTATCATCGGCGCTGATTTTTTGAAGCATCATCACCTACTAGTCGACCTCGCTGGGAAATGTTTAATCGACAAGATAACTAACTTGTCAGTGAAGACGTCCATCTGCAAATCTACAGCACCAACCATCAGAACCATAGACCTGGAACAAAAATATCATAACATATTAGGGGAATTTCCCGATATTACAAGACTCTCCACTATGAAAAATACTCCGAAGCACAACGTCGAGCACCATATCGAAACAACAGGACCGCCATTATACTGCAAAGCTCGTCCACTGCCACCCCACCGTTACGAAGCTGTGAAGAAAGAATTTCAAACAATGATGGATCAGGGATTATGCCGACCAAGCAAGAGCCCCTGGGCCAGTCCACTGCACGTGGTACCTAAACCAAACGGAGACTTACGCGTATGTGGAGACTACAGAAGATTGAATGCCATAACCAAGCCAGACAGATATCCAGTACCACGTTTGAAAGATTTCACTTACCAGTTGCACGGGAAGCAGATATTCTCAACGATTGACCTAAACAGAGCATACCAACAACTGCCTGTTTTAGAAGAACATATCGAAAAAACAGCCATCATCACACCATTCGGGCTATTTGAATTTCCACGGATGTGCCCAGGTCTGAAAAATGCTGGACAGACTTTCCAGCGTTTTATTCACGAAGTGCTTCGCGGACTCGACTTTGCCTACCCTTTTGTTGATGACGTTATCATAAGTTCCAGTACAGAGGAAGAACACAGACAACATTTACGAACAGTCCTACAACAACTGAACAAATATGGCATCACAATAAACCCTTCGAAATGTGTACTAGGCAAGAAAGTAATCAAATTCCTAGGACACACTGTCTCACAAGATGGCATCAAACCACCAACAGAAAAAGTAGAAGCAATCACCAATTTCCCGCTACCCACAACCATTGAACAATTACGAAGATTCCTTGGCACCGTCAACTTCTACAGAGATTGCATTTCAAAGGCAGCCGAAATACAAGCACCTCTCAATGCATATTTGCACAATAGCAAGAAACGGGACAAAACAAAAATTATATGGAACGACGAAGCCAAGAAGGCATTTGAGTTATGTAAAGCTGGCTTACAAAACGCAGCATTACTAGCTCACCCCTCACACAACGCACCGATCGCATTGATGACTGACGCCTCTGATAAGTGCGCCGGTGCTGTACTGCAACAATATGTACACAACAAATGGCAGCCACTGGGTTATTTCTCCAAAGCATTGTCAAGCGCGCAAGTCAAATACAGTACATTCGACAGAGAACTGTTAGCTATATACATGGCCGTGAAGCATTTTCGAAAAATGTTTGAAGGAAGACATCTCATAATATTCACCGACCACAAGCCGCTAACCTACGCGATAAATAAAACATCGTCCGACAGCGAAACACCGCGCCGAGCCAGACAACTCATGTATATAAGCGAGTTCACAAACGACATACGTCATATCAGCGGGCAAGATAACATAGTCGCAGATTCATTATCACGGATCAACACAGAAACAATCAGCTGTCCTACAACGATCGACTACAAGCAACTAGCTACAGCGCAAGAAAGAGACAGCACTATACATGACGTAATGAAGCAAAGCAACTTGCAATTGAAGCGCATATACCTACCAAACACGAACTGCAAAATACTATGCGACACATCAACACAACATGTTCGCCCGTACCTACCAGAAACATTTCGCCGAGCAGCATACGAAAGTGTACATAACCTCAGTCACCCCGGCACGCGCACAACAAGAAAAATACTCAGTGAAAAATACTTCTGGCCATCTATGAACGCGGACGCTGGACGATGGACGAAAGCCTGTGAAGCCTGTCAAAAGTCAAAAGTTAGTCGACATACAACGAGTCAAACTGCAACATTCCCACCATCGGAACGATTCGAACATATTCATGTTGACATTGTTGGCCCCCTACCACCATCACAATATGGACACAAGTACCTACTCACTATAATCGACCGGTACACGCGATGGCCCGAAGCATTACCTCTCCACGACATAACTGCACAAACAATTGTCAAGACAATATATGAAGGCTGGATAACAAGATTTGGTTGTCCAATCACGATAACAAGCGATCAAGGTCGTCAGTTCGAGAGCCAACTCTTCTCTGAATTAATGAAGCTACTGGGAATAAACAGAACGAGAACAACTGCATATCACCCACAGTCAAATGGAATCATCGAACGCTGGCACCGCTCACTCAAAGCCGCACTTACCGCGCGCTGCACCGCTAGTGCGAACGGAAAGTGGTTTGACGAATTACCGACCGTATTACTCGGACTACGCGCAGCTACACGCAGTGACACAGGGATTAGTCCTGCACAATATACCTACGGAACATCGCTGCGATTACCAGGAGATTTTTTTGTTGAAACAAAAAGAAGCCCAATGAGTCACGATTACGTTGAACAGCTGCGACACACTATCAACGCATACCGACCAGCTGAGATTTCGCATAGCAACAAGAATATGTTTGTTCACTCCGACCTGCGTACCTGTGAAAATGTTTACCTACGAAGAGATTGCACAAAAAAACCACTGCAACCAACATACGAAGGCCCATATCCCGTATTGGAAAGATGTGAGAAATACTACAAGCTACAACTACCAGGAAGAGTAAACAACGTCTCGATCGACCGACTAAAGCCTGCCTACACCATGAGCGAACAAGAAAATGATGACACACAGAGAACAACCCGATCAGGAAGACTAGTGAAACCGGTTGTACGCTTCGCTTGAGGGGGTGTACTGTAGCGGAATACCATCCTCACAGATTCATACAGCATGTAGGGTATTTTTAAATAATTGTGTCAAAGTAATTTTTTATATGTACCCACAATATATTAATCTTGGTTAACCGATTTTGTATAAAAGGAGCACTCATTTCCGAAATATAATTATTCCATACTCAACCTGCATCTGTGTTTAAATACTGTACCTGCATACCCTACAAGGCAATTACAATTATGAGACCCTCTGTACAATACGTGCATAAGACATAGACTTTAGAAACGTTAATAGATGTCTAGTTTTTTTTAATGAATTCAGCACAATTTCTATTCTCATACAAATGTATACTAAGCGTGCGTGCGCAAGCGCTCACCGCGAGCTTCCCGCGGCTGCCCTTGCGTTTCGCGGCCGCGTTCTCTAGCTCACTGTCGCTGTCCCTGTCCCTGTCGTTCGCCTTAGAGTGCATATAGCTCTGTCTCTTTCGCTCGCGCTCCATGAAGCTCAAGTCGCGAGAACGGGACAACTGCGTGCAATGCAACGCCTATTACGCACAAGCATATCTTCTACTTAAATATTTATAGGCTATAAACAAAATATTATAAATTATTTCGGTATAAACGTTGGCCTGTAAATGATAAAAACATGGTAAATATGGAAAGCTCCCTGAAGCAAAAGCGTATTATCAAAACATGCGGTATTTTTTTTTTTTTTTTTTACAAAAATAAGCGGGCCTTTCTGCCAAATCTTTAAGGTAACGAATTTATCTCTTACGGGTAACTAAACATTCCATAAAATCTTTAACTAAATTATAAAACTATTAGGTAAAAATCTTATAACTGGCTCCAGCTTCCTAGTCCGAGAGCTTAGGGTTACATTTAATAATACGAAAAGAACCTAATATTTTTAACATAGTTTACAAAAGCTAGTTCACTTGATTATAGTCCTTATTACCTTGGTATAAGACAGATCAGTTTTGTTGAAGGCCAGCTGCCGATGCGCGCGCCGCCTGGCGGGCGCTCCGTACGTCATGTCATCGGCTTCCTCTACTGAGCTGAATTCACCTTCTTCTTCTTCGTCTGAGTAGCCGCGTTCTGTGAAAAGAGGAGGAAAAAGGATTAACATTTAAAAGGACTTTGGTTTACTGTTTAATAAGAAATTAAGTGAAAATGAGATGCAGTCGTTTTAAGGCCTCTGCCTGCTCTGCCAGAGACCTAAGAAGAGCGCACCGAGCCTCTGGCGCTAATTAATGGGATGGGTGGTTCGCGCGCTAATTTAGGTATTTCCTTCGTATTATAAAGAATACGTTATAGAAAACATGTACCTAGTTTTTATAAAATTGATGACCTTCCGAGAAGTATTTACGCCGTAGGTACTAAGGGTTTATTTTGTTTTTTAGAGATTACTTTGTTTATTTTGTTCTATCGAGGACACTCGGTACAAATAATCGTGTTTCTAAAGTGTACAATTTATAGAGTGAATCCTTAAATATCTTACATATTAATTGCATGACTAAAGGTTATGTAATAACGATGCAGCAAGGGATCAAACGAACGCAATTATTTCGCAATTACTTATAGTTCCCTCGGTGCGGCTCCTTACAAAGTAATAGTGAAGGGGGCTGTCGGGCTGATTTTTCCATGGTCCATGGTTTAGTAGTAGAAAGTCATAGTTAGTTGTTCAGACATTAGACATTCTGAATCCTCATTGTTTTTAATTTCAGAATTCTAACCCCGCGTCCCATTTAAAAGCGATCGTCGCGCGAATACACGGACGCGGCCTAAGCCCGCGATCGCACGGACGTAAAAATATCGCGCACTGGATTTTCAACTCTCGGTGATGAGCCGAGCGTTGAGACCAACGCGCTGGGACGCACTCTCGTCCCAGTGTGTGGAAAAAACACACTGTTGGATTTTCAACTCTGGGCGCTGAGCAGAGCGTTGAAAATCCAGTGCACGAAAAAAATCGCCAAAGGAAAAATCGCCCGTGCGAACTTAGGCTAAAGGATTATTGTCTCACTGTCTCCTTTCATGAATAGGTATCCCAAAATTATTGTTTACCTGTGTGTTACAAGTAAACTTGAATTTCGCGGTTCATTATCCCATGATACGTATATTCCGCACAGGTATTTAAATTTAAATTATGAAACTTGCAGGGTAAAAATCATTTTAGAGGGAAGTCTTCATCACAGGACAGTTAAAAACTTACCAGTAATAAGCAAAGTATTGTTGTTCTTAGTGTCATGGTCCACCGGCGTGGATGCAAGCCCGGTGATGGTGAGCTTGGCCACCGGCTGGCCAGCAGCGGCACCAACCTTGCCGCCAACTCCAGTAAGCTCTAACTCCATGTCCATTGAGCGTTGTAGCACCTGGGGAAGAGGAGAAAATTGAAATTATTTTTATAAACATAAAATCACGTATTATGTGAAGAGAAGAGACATCTACATTGACCCCAGTCCCATGCAATGAGGGGAGCCTAATCCTACTAACTGAGGACAAATTCGGACTCTTTGCTGTTACTGAGAAATACCCAATGGAAAAACGAAATAACAGACAGCCATACCCGGGGCTTGGGGCAGGACTGTCAATCATGGGGTTCTCTCCACGCTTAGCAGTCGAGCTTCCAACCATTAGACAAACAGGCCGAGTAATCGTTCGGCCTAAGAGAAATGTAGGCTGCAACTTACAGCTTAGGTATGCTACAACTATGTATTTAACTGAACTCTACTTCTCCATGACAGGCGACGGCTAACGGTACTAGATTGCTTAGATGTACATGAGTACGCGTTCAAATACACAAGCGGCACGTTGCAGTACTTACTTGCAGTCGACACGTCACGCGTCGGCGGCTGCCGTCGACCCGTCGATGACTGCAGTTGCCTCTGCCGTTGGCATCGTGCCGCTCGTGTATATTAGCACTCATAAGAGGAACCATACAGGTTCTGCGATTCTCCATACAAATGTATTCCCCTTTTTTTTTCTGTATACTTAATGCCTCTAGACTCTAGAGCATTTTTTTTTTGTTCTTTAAATCAATGTCTGCTGTAGACACGTCCCTGTTATTTCCTTTTTTCCGCAATTTATTGTTAAAAAAAAAATACCCTCCAAAAATTACAAAAAAAATCTGTAGCCAGTGTAAATTGCAAATAAATCGGCGAGTATTAAATTGAATATCATAATGAATTCTGCGCAAATACCACACAGTGGTACTGTACTAAGTACATAATGATAATAGCGTGGACATCAAATTGCGACGGAAACCACCCGAGGTTCGTAATTTACACACATTAGTGACAAATTGTTGGCGGACTCAAAATTGTACATCGATTAACGGTCATTGAACTAAACTAGCTAACAGTATAATCAATGTAGGGATATGTAAGTCAAAACAACGAGGAAATCTATAGGTACGTAAATGTTTTGAACTCATCAAATTTGTGTGTGCTTAGCGTCCATTATGATTGTCTCTACAAGTGGCGATGCTTATTTAAGTAAAGACCTTCTCGTGTTATCAGGACATGAGCTTTAGAGTTTTAATTCATACTGACACGACAAGAAGTAGATCATCATATCAAGCGATTAGAAAGTAATAAAGAAAAATGCGTTTATTGGCATTACAGCAGAAAAATAAATCTTATAACTTAGAAAAAAAAATAGAAAACAATGATTATTATGCCAAAAGGGCCTCAGCTCAGCATAATGTCAGATGACAACACAAAGTGTACCACTTGATGCTGGTGTTCAGCCGCAACCCACGGGTGCCATATGCTAGAATATTAAAGAAAGGGAAGTGTGTAACTGAATAATTAGAATCTAATGTTTATCACAAGCCTTCTTAGAAGAGGAACGTTACCAAATATAACTGTAATATAACTGTACAATATGTAGAATATTCCCTACAACCCCGAAGATGGCAAGGATTAGTAAATGTGCGTGCGATTTCAAAGATAATTCTCCTGATTTTCTTGTCATTATTTATTTATTTATTAAAACTTTATGCACATGTAAAAAAATACTGTACAAAGGCGGACTTAATGACTTAATGCCTGAGGCATTTTCTACCAGTCAACCTTAGGGTGGTGCAGAGACAAAACATGGCAGGTGCAAAATAAGTGCTAGAAAATTTTAAAATTAATGCCTACTAATACATAGATACATATAAATCGAATAAACTTTGTCAGGAGAAATAACGATTGGTAGAGGAGAAAACAAATCCAGCAAATCAGCGCTGCAAAGATTCTGCCAACTTTTCACGAATATGTTCACGTGCCTTCAACTTGAAGGATAACCGACTGGTTGCCATCCTGATGTTCAGAGGAAGCGCATTCCAAAGAAATACCGCCTGGACAAAGAAAGAAGAGTGAATAAAACCAGAGCGGTGAGAAGGACATCGTAGAAGACGATTGTTGGTAGAACGAAGATTTTTGCTATGGGCAGAGCATAGGTATTGAACATGGGAAGTCAGGTAAGAAGGAGAAGTGGGTTTGTCGAGTATAGAATACAACATTGACAGAGCCCTCAACTCTCTCTCATTATCTACCCTCGGAGTTACCTTCTAAGTATAGAACCAATATACTAAAGAAGAAAGCTCAAAATCCCCATTAACTTAATAATAAAAAAAAAACCTCCAAGCACAGCCGAGTCAAAACCTAGTTCTCATAAAGCGTAGCGTTAATAAGAGAAAACCATTTTAATCCCGCTGGCGCATTTAGCAGTGACTCACTAATGAACGCATCAATGTCCTGCCAGCCTTGATAATGAGGGCGCTGCAATTAAGCGGCTAATTTTAGAGTTATCTACGAGTAATTACGTACTAAGTAGGTACGTTGTTTGTATGGAATGTTAGCGAGTTTTAGAGGACGTATCCGGTTTGTCAACATGGAATGTTGGCAACGCAGATTGCTAACGAGAATTTACAAAAAGTTTTGTAGAATTATTATCAGCAGGCCGGACTCGAAAAAATATCTAATCTGCGTCTGCTCTTCACACAGCGCACCGCTTATCTCACCTGCACCAGCGTTTTCTGCAGTTTTATCTATACCTTTTTCTATTAAAATTGGTGCACGGGGTAACACGGATTACCATAAAAGTAGGTACCAACTAATGCTGATGAATCAAGGCCCCGCAAACAGGCGCGACGCGGCTTTAAAACAATTTCAAAGAAAACTTCACGTTAGAACAATTATCGGTGTCGCAAGAGCCTTCAAGTATTTGTTCTGTTGAACAAAAATTACGACTTCAATTTATGATGATGATAGTCAAAAATTCAGGCTCGAAAACATAGGCAATAACATAAGTTGGTTATTATAACTTAGGTCTCCTTTCAGAGAAAAACCAAGGCCGAAGCATCGGTGACACTTAGTACCTAGCACCGTCTGAAAAATTCTGCGTGGTACCTAAGGTTGCCAACTAGTTTTGAGAAAAATAAAGTCTCAAATTCTTTGAATAGAAAAAAAAAGTAATTGTCAAATTTATAGTTTTTGTTCCCTTAAAAACATTTTTTGGGAGCTTTTAGCAAAGGTCAACAATTTTTTTTTGTCTTTGAAAGCAGTAGTCAACAGTCAACAGTATTTTTCTATGAAAATTCTTGTAACGTTAAGTATTACTAAGACGGTAAAAGGGCTCCAAAGAAACCTCACCCCCTAGCAATGTAAAATACAATGCAAGGGGGTTAGTTTTCTCTGGAGCCTACAACATTGTACCTAAAATTTTTGAAGTCTAAACTTCTTTAGCGGCGTTGTGCACTTTTTTTGTGGTGGGTAAAAAATGTTTAACTCGCGTCAGGACACGTGATCTAGGAGGAGGCGGAGCGCGTGAGGGAGAGGCAAATTTCGCGCCCTCACGCCCCTAGCCGCCGCAGGAGGAGACGCCCTGGGCGTCGGGAATCTATTGCCGATTCCCGGCCACCGTAGGCGCGGGCTTGCGGACGGTGAGCAATGGGTAGCTCGCCGTCCGGTAAGAAGGACCAGGCCCGGGTCGACGGCGCGTTGTGTTCCACGCGCGCCTCAAAGAGTGTCAGCGAGTGAAGGGGTCCGATGAGACCATTGCCTGCCGGGGTTGCGGGAAAGTCCGAAAGGGATACCGTGCCCCCCTGGCATTGCACAGGCAACAGAAGGAACACGGGTGGGTTTTAGTCAGTAAGAGTCTGACACGCCCTCCCGCTCCACCCAGAGCGGGAGACGTCATTTGATGATTTCCCACCCAAAAAAAAAAGGGCACGTGATCTGATCGAAAATTCGTAAGACGGAAAAATGCACAACGTTAATATTGTACCCGTTGTTTTTTTTTTTTGCTTTATTTTTATCGATAAATAGTAGGTACCCATATGAGTACCGTTTTACATATCACAGTAAATATAAGAAATAAAGTATTTTCGCATACTTTATTTTTATGGAAAAGTATAAAGTATATTCATCGAAAATAAAGTAGGATACTTTATTAAAAAGTATAGTTGGCAACCCTATAATCTTTATTAATTTATAATCGATTCGATTCGATCGATTTCAAACAAACGCCAAGATTTAGCCCGGTCTTCGAAGAATCAATTGAAACGGTTTACGACTCCTAAAACACGGAGATCATAACTTTATAGCTGTTGGAGATATTTGAAAGGGATACTATTTTCAGTCGAGACTGTTTCGAGTAACCTTGCTCCTTGCTACTCATCTGGCATTGAACTCGATCTACGCTTGAGTTTTACTCTCTAGCTAGCCAAACTATTAACCAACACAATTAAAACTAGATGTTTCTTTTGGTGTTAAGGTAAATGATTTAATAAAAGTAGACTTGGTCTTTCACTAGACCAACTACTAGGGGTCGTCCATAAAACACGTGATGTTGTTCAGCAACTTTTTAACCCAAAACGCAAAAACCAGCCAAGTGCGTGTCGGTCTACGCACAAGGAAGGGTTCCGTAGTTGGGATGAATTTATCCCAAGAACTAACTGAACATTGTAGTTGAAAAACATGTTCTCCCATAGGTACATTCCAACTGCAAATGTAATTTTGTACGCGCAATATTGAGAAATTCCTCTATTCTTTCACAGTATTTTTTCAAAATTTTAGGGTTAGTAGTTTCGGAGATAAGGGTGGGAATGGTCATTTTTCTTAATAAATATCGCTAAAAGTATTAATTTTAAAATTATGAAAAAACAAAAAATTTAAATAAGCCCTTTCATTTGATATGTCACGGCACGGTACCGTTAGCATTTTTTTTTTCTTATTTGTCCCCAAATGTCTATTACACGTCCGTGTTTGGGTCACAGCAATACATGTGTATAAAATTTCAACTTAATCGGTCCATTAGATTCGGAGCAAATTGGCTGTGATAGACGGACAGACAGACACCCCGACACACGAGTGATCCTATAAGGATTCCGTGTTTTCCTTTTGAGGTACGGAACCTTAAAAAGTTGATTCTGCTGTCTCCTTTGCACTAGGGCTAAGGTATATTGCATAAATAACCTCAAGCATCACAAAAATTCTGCCCAATCCAATCTAAAGATTCTCGGTCAAAGAGAAGCAACGACCCCCTCTGGCCTCGAGTATGTCAAGGCACAGTGCAATGGACTCGGCTTAGAACTCAAGCGAGCTTATACACTATGCAGTAAAATCAATAGACAACATTTATAGGACACTGTAGTTACATAATGCAGTGTTGTCGAAGATATGATAGTAAGACAAAGGACATAGTATCCACCTGCGCAGTAACACGATCATACTGCCAGCCAAGCGTGACGATGCGACAATATCCGATCGGAATTGTGCATCGTTGCACGGTATCGGGCAATGGATCAGGCTATCAGGATCGGGAGATAGCTTATGTTGGGTCACAGGGATACTTGCAGTTTGGATAAAGAGGATTTGAAAACAAATAAAGACAAAAAAATACTAGACAAAGGAATTTAAAAAATGTGGCCAGGGCCCAGCATGGATGGCTTGCTTCACTGACAAGTATGTGGACAGTGCTGTTCTCCTAGTACCCAATCCCATACATCATAAATTCCGGTTGTGGAGGTCGGATTGGCAGTCGCTCTATGTACAGTACTGCAGTTCTATTTTGTAACCATCTCACCGTGGAAACTTAGGTGAAGTGAGCTGTCAGTCCCTAGCAGCAGGTGGAATGACAGCTCACTTCACGTTCACTTCGCCTAAGTTTTTACCGTGAGATTATTACAGAATTGACCGGCTGGTATACTGCTAAATCCACTTCGTCTTGAAGTCGACTCCAACATAGGAAAGGGAAAAGTCTAGGTAGATGATGATGACGACGTCCATGGGTACCTTCATAACCAGACTGAGAGTTACTGACCTGATCCATCCTGATAACACCCTCAGCCAAAGTCTTATACCCCAGAATTGTGCGGTTCTTGTATTTCTTGCGACGCTGCAGCATTATTTGCAATCTGAAATGCACAATTTTTTACATTAAACGACCTATATTTCATCTGGTATTTTATTAATGCGGACTTATAGTCCCAAAAATGTCCAAAGGCTGCAGCAGTAGTCATGTTATCGTTCAATTTAAGTTGTAAACGTTCCGGTCATTTCCAATTTCAAGCTCATTTTTTTGTAGGTATAGACTTTCTATAGCATCGGTTTAAAATATACTAAAATTAAATTCACGAATAAATTAAAACTACAACCCATAATAATTAAGCAAACCCAAATTCGATTATCGCATCGATAAACACAATCAAATAGATAGGCTAAGCATTGCCATACAACGTGGCAATGCGGCTAGTCTCTTGGCAAGCAATATAAATATGACATTAATTTACCTGTTATTAATCATATGATTTATTTTAAAAGTACCTATGTAACTGCTATTCGTGTATACAACCAGTTACCGCCAGCTATTAAGCAATTAATTGATCATGTATTTTATAATCTGCATGAGTTTTTTGAGAAAAAAAAAATATTCGTACCTATGTAATTTATTTGTAATTTGTTTGTAATCTATTACCTAATTCTTGCCTTGCCTATTGCATATCCGACATGGGTAGACTGCTGAGCCTAAAAAAATTACGTTTAGATTAAGAACAGATGTACACAGTTAAGCAATAAATATATCTTTATCTTTGGGTACACTACCAGTCGACAGCGATGCGGAGGAATTTTTCGACGCTATAGTTTAGTTTGTATTAGTTTGTTGTATACACATAGTTTAGATAATCCGTATAAAAAAAAATAGAAACGGTTAAATAAATAAAAATAATCTTAGTACAAAAAAAATAATAGAAATAGATTACCTACTCGTATTGTAAAACTGTTCATAAAGTTTTTTTTGTTCGAAAGAACAGCAACGCTAAATCTTCAAACTGAGTATAGTTTTATAGCCCATTTTATTGTCCAGATTGCTTATAGCATGTCGTTTAACTGGAGTGCTCGGATATATGGTAAAAAAGACCAGAGTTTTATAAATAGTCGCTGCTTTATAGCCGTTTTGGGAGTTGAGAACAATTTGTGTTGGATGGATATACAACCGCGTTTTGGTTATACAAGTATAACGCATACTTTACATTTAGGGAAACATTAAATCAGACCATCATGCCCTGTACTTCCCCGAAGGGTTAGACGGAAGTGTACCCACATTTCCCCAGTTATGTTTAAGTTCCATGTAATAGGGGGCATATTGCCATCAATCGGGCACAAATCGAGACACCGGGCTGCTACTGAGAAATTCTAGATGGAAAACCCAATAACACTTTGCCCAACCCGGGAATCTAACCTCATGCTCAGTAGTAGCATTTGCGACCACTACACCAACGAGGCTGTCCGTTTAAGGAAAAGAATGCAGAAAAGATGTTAATAAGGTAGAAATGTACTGCTGTGTTAAACTGTTCGTGTTAGGGTTGCCAACTTTTTAATATCAAATATAGTATTATCCAGGGACTGAATAACCGAAAAATTAAGGTACCTTTAAATTTCAGTATGACGTCATACCGTTAAATAAAGGTTACCGAAATATTTCGATACCGTTAATTTTTTCAGTAGCGGAATTTTGAGGTAGATATGCATACCGGTATATTTCGGTAGAAGTACTATAACCTTTATAAATATTTCGGTAGCAGTACCTAAACCTTAATAAATAGGGGTTTTCTTTGACACACCGCCTCGCTACTCTGTCTGTCGTTCACTTGCCGATTGTTACAAAATAGGTACACAAGTTCTAAAGTGTTCGACGCCGCGCCGTCTCGCATGTTTTTGATACCGAAATCGTGTAAAGGTTAAATAACGGTTTAGCCCAACCTTTATTTTTAAAGGTATCGGTATAGCTCAACCTGTATTTTAAACCGGTACCGGTATATTTTTGAGGTATCTTAACCTTTAACCGTAACCGCTTTCAGTCCCTGGTATTATCGAGGCCTATAAAAATGTATAAGACGACAAAAAAAACAATTAAATATAGGTGTTTCAAAAATATTTTTATTATTTAATGCATATTTTTTGCTACTATGAAGCTTTAACAGGTTTTTTTTTAAATCACTCATACACTCTACAGTAGGGTTACAGAATACCATTAATTCAGCTTTTATGAGATGAATACTGGCCCTCGGCTATCTCGCCATTTAGTATTGAAATAAAAATATAGTAGTTTCGCCTACTTTTTTATTTTTTTAGGAATATATTATTTAGGCTTCTAATATAGTAGGATACTATATTATAGGGTTGGCAACCCTAGTTCGTGTAAATTGAGATAAAGATTTTGTTTGTTTTCATGTTGTAAAATAAACAGTGCAATAAATCAGTCAAAGCTTACATTTCTATAAATTACAATCATTAGGCTATAAAACATTTATTTTTCATTTTTTTTTATTACGTCTATATGAATAAATCAATTAACAAAATCAATTGATATTGGTTGCAACTGGAAAACTGATCAAACGAAACGAATTGTGCGATACATTTTTAATGTCGACTGTGTTATTGAAACTATCCAATATTTACTAAAGTGGTGCAAAGTTTTATAGCCAGTGCTCGTATTGCGCTCATACTTTTATTAAAAATACTTTATTCGATCCGGGCTGAAGTGACTCATTGTAAAACATTTTGATATACGAGTAGTAGTGTAAAACAGAACATGTCTTCTTAATGAAATCAGTAGTATTTTTTAGTCCGTAGGTGTACTTAAGGTTACACTAGGCGACGTGGTGGGCGTGACTAATATGCATGCTAATTATTTTAATTATTTCGTATTTATTCATCTACTTTTTATTTATTATTTTATTTAGTGTAATAGAAGATGATTTATACCGAAAACAAGCGCGTAAAATTTCATGAACAGACCTTTGGGCGTATAGATATTATGAAAAAACTACTGGATGTATTTACACAAAATAAAATTATTTGACGTATTGAATAAATTTATCTATCCATGGTCGGTTTCTATTTTGCCATTTTCTTATTACATAAGTTATTTATTTACGCCCAAAGACAAGTTACAGTTTGTGTTGAAATATGGAAGTTTCGACGCTCATAACTCCCAAACCAATATTTTTTCAAATTATGTTTCCATACAGGGCTAGATAATGTTAAGACAAATTGATATAATTTTTAATGTGCACCGTCAAACAGACGAGTAATCAACATACTACGTTTGCATTGAAGAATGGCCGACTAGCGTACCCTTAAGGGCTACAAAAGGTTAAATAGGTACTTAAAACCAGCGAAATAATGGAATAATGCCTCATTTTTTCGTGAGTTTTGCGAGATCCAAATAATGTAGAATATAAAGGGATAGCAAGATATGAACACTATATCTAAACTATTAGGTCCCCACCTATGAAATTGACGTTTTTTCTCACAAATAGAGAACCTCGTCACTTCTATGATTTAAAATTTTAAAATATTCACATCAATTACTTGATATTATATCGAATAATGACCATCATAGACAAATACCAATAGTAAAAAAATCTTATTAGTTTTGTAAACATAAAAACTACCTTGAAAATGACTCCTCTTTTAGTTAGCAGAAATGACCACTATTTGTTTTAAAACTTAGCCACAACTTATTACTGTCGCTTAATCTAAGTGGCATACGTTATCTTAGTATTTAAACATTAGTGTTCATGGTTGTTTAATAAATTAAGAAAATGTTAGTATGAAAAATGTAACTTCTTTAAAATTCTCCATACAAAACGCCAATTTCTTAAGTGGGGACCTAATATAATATTATAAAGAGAAATGATTTTATTTTTGTATGTTTGTTTGTTTTTTACGCTTTCACACTAACACGGCTGAACGGATTAGGATTAAATTTGGCGCATGGGTCGAACATGACCTGGGTTTAGGATATAGGAATTTTTATATCCGATAGTCTCACAGGATCGAGACTTATGTGGGTAAAACCGCGGGGTGCACATAGTTTATTCATAAAGTCAAGTAAGTCTAACCGGATGCAGCTGAATACCAGTATTTTACATGGAGCGACTGCCTATCTGACCTCCACAACCCAGTAACTGGGTAATACGATACCCCTTGGTAAGACTGGTTGTCAGACTTTCGGGCTTCTGACGACCCGTCACGACTGTCAAAGATCCACGAATGACAGATGGGACCAACGGCTTAACGTGCTTTCCGAGGCACGGAGGAGTCTCGGTATGTAAAGATGGTCACCCATCCACAGACCAACCCCGGCAAGCGTAGCTTAACCTGATGGATCGACTCGTGCGGCAGTTATTACTTAGCCACGAGCTCCTCGAAAGTAACATACATATAACATATGAAAAGAACAGTTTAGTAAAAAAAGCATCTTTCAGGCCTCATGGGTTATATGTATGTCACAACGTGAGATAGATGTGCAAAATCTACAAATTGTGCTAATGACTAAGTACACAGTATACACTATTCATCAAACTCAGAAAAACCCTGACAATTAGCTAGAAACTGTAAGATGAAGAAGATTAATAACACTATCAACCTTGACCGTATAACATGAATACTCCAGAAAATTCCTTCATTTAACGACTGCATTAAAAACTACTAAATTAACTATAAACAAACATACGGCGTGTGGCAAAAACTAGATTAATGTCTTCATAACGAGAGGAGACGGGAGACATGGTTTATAGTTTGCTCAAGTTTTATTAGAACTTTCGTTGTTAATGCTAGTGGATTCCTTCAGACCAAACGCGTGGCGATTTTATTGTTAGCATTTTGGACAAAAGCTTATTTTAGTAGACCACTACCTCTATTAGGCATGTATACAGGAACGAACAGAACATGGTGAACACGAACATCGAACACCGAACATTTGGTTCGTACGTGTGGTCGTAAATTAGCAAATCAAAAAACGAACACATTTCGCGCTCAACCGCCCCGCTCTCTATAGTATCTAGTCATGGATTCGAAATTGGATCGCCACGAACATATTTGATTTTCGTTAGTGGTACGCACGTGCGAACAATGTGTTCGATGTTTGTGTTCACCATGTTCTTGTTCGTTCGTGCGTACACGCCTTATTATACATACTAATAGGGATGCGTTTTATGACTAAATTAGATAGGTTTAGGACTTAGGATAAGGACCACTAGCCGCAGCATATTACTGCTGGTATACGTACATATGTCATGAAAGAGATTTTCAATACTAAATGTAAATATTCATGGTAATCGCTGTCATAAAAAGGCTGAGTGAGACGACGTGAGAGTTTACTCTTTCTCTCGTTTTATGACCGCCACTACCGTTCGCCCTACTCGCACGTTTAGTAACTGCGACTTCCACAAGTCTTGGCATTTAGTACTTAAGTATAGTAGCATTTTTTCCACTAGTGGAAGATATTGTAATAATCAAACATTTTATGGACACTTTAGCGGTGTGAAGAGCGCTTCAAAATTAACACGTATCCTTGGCCTTGTGAAGGCCGTAGGAACCCGCTGGATTCGGGAAGCATAGAACCGTTCGAAGTGGCGGTGTTTGGGGGAGTCCTATGTCCAGCAGTGGACGTCTTCCAGGTGAAATGATGATGATAATGATGAAGCACTAACCTGTTACCATCCCGCTTCACAAAATGCGGGTACTGCAGTGAGAAGCACAGGTCAAGCTCGACATCAAGCGGGGGCACCGCGATGTCGTTGGAGCGCAGGGTCCGCTTCGAGCTGTGCATGCGGGCCGCAAGGATCACGGCGCCTGCGCCCGCGCCGCTTGCTGCCCCGCCGCCGGTCTCGCCCAGCGCGCCGCATACACGGAGGCGGGTAATCCGGAGTGTGCATAGCCTGGAGACAAGAAAAGTGGTGTTAAGTATGGGTGAAGTAAATTGGATGCAGAGGGCTCGTGAATGGTAGATATTCTTTATTTTAAACTGAAAGAAGAACATCAAGTCAATCTACATTAGAATGGCGGCGGCCTTATTTCTAAACAAAGCCATTCGGCCGATTGAATTTTCCATCGGCAAAAATTACTAACTTCTATACAAACTTTCATTCCCCGATTAAACCCCTTTAGGGGATAAATTTTCAAAAATCATTTCTTCGTGCTCACCTCCGTCAGGTGAGAACCTCTTGGCTGTGCCTTGTCTGTCAGTCGGTGAATGAATGAATTTAAAATATATTTAGATGCCAGTTTTCCAGATAACCCTGGATAGAAATAAGTTATAAGGAAAGTAAGTACAAACACTCGCTCGTATTAATACAATTCGTTGAATACAGGACACATTTATCAAGAGTAAGCCTTATGTAAAGTTATAAATTGATTCTTCTGGTTCGTAGAAGCGCTACGACTGCTACGAGTGCTACGACGTAGCTCTCATTCATCAACATAGTCTTGCCTTTCTGTTTTATTTATTCGTAACTAGCTGCTTCCGTTTTTACGATTTGACAAAACATCGTGGGTTCTTTATTTTAAGACGCAGATGACCTTGAGTGGTTAGCTTGCGTGTTTTGTACTGAGCTGACGCAACGCGTTGTACGTCCAGCCAGTAATAGGACTCGCCCATCGAGAAGCGCTATCCCAAATTAGACGCATTAATAATTTATTATACATAAAACAAAAATTATTTGAATAAAACACGTTTACTAAAATATCAATAATTAAATTTTCTTTAAAATGGTGAAGGTTTTGAGAATAATACGCTTGACAGATTTATCGTGATTCTCAGTTTTTTATCCGCGTTAGACATAATTTTACAAATTAATTTCACTACGTAGCCGTAGGTAATATAATACAATCTAAAATATTCCTATATTAAGTTATTAAGAAAAATGCTCTAATTTAACAATATATTTTTATCAAATCATTAACACTACTGGTTTAGACATGATCTTCAGTATAAAAGTCATTAAAATTCGGGTATCGTCGCCTTAAGAAAGTTAAACATTTATGTATTATACACATAAACCTTCAAGAATTATTTTTTCTAAAGGATGGTGAAGCCGCATCAAAATCCGTTGCAGAATTTAGAAGAACAACGCGGTCATACAGACAGACGTGTAAAGCGACTTTAATGAGTGGCGAGTGTGTTGGATCATTCGGTTCCCTACAAAATGGTTGAGCTGGATGGTGCTGATCCACGCGTCATGTTCGTGAACGGGCGCCGTCAGTTGAGACTGGTCATCTCTTATCTGCCAGGGCTTATTTTTAATCTTATATTTTTAATCGTTTTTGATTTTTATATTTTTTTTACATTGTTCTCACATATAGAATCAACAAGAGTAATGTACCCAGGATTTTGTAATTTCTATATTTAAAAGAGTGTCCTTGGAGTTTCTTGCCCGTTCTTCTCCATAGAGATCTACCTTTTGGAATGGGCAACTAGCTTCAACTATCTGACTAACTGACTGACTCTTTGACAATTCAAAAGTGCCTGTAAATGGTTTAATTGAAATAAATGCTTTGAGTTTGAGTTTAATTTATAATATGTATTAGTTTAAATAGACTATGCCCAAATGAGGCTAATATTAGCACGATATTTATGCAGACGGTGATGCATTTCTTCTTAAGTGGGTGATAGACGTGCGAACTTAAAGTACCTACGCGGTTTTTAAGTTCGCCAACTTACTCGGCTCGCCGTCACGTCGGTGACACACGAGAAGCTTGCTCACACTGTATCGCGATGTTGCCGAATTTTCTGAACCAAACTAAATATTACACAAATGTAGAAACAAAATGGCGGCTCGCGACTCGCGGCGATGACAGATGTACGAAACTATAATCCAAGGCAGGCTACGAGCAAAATTTCAAACCTGATGGGACACCAACGAACTTACTCAGCGGTTTTAAAGTACGCGTACTTAGTATGACACACGGGCGAGTACCTACGGTCGTCGAGCCATAAGTACGCGTACTTGCTGTGCGTCTATTACCCCTTTTACGAAACTTACCTAAAGTCAGAAAAGCAAAGATATTCTTGTCGCAATAAATAAACGTAAACAGATGAAAAATGCATGACATAGCGGTAACATGTCGAGACAATTCGTTGCCGGCTCGCTACACCGAAAGATTACTTGCTGTGACTGGGACATGTCATCATCATCTGCCTAGCCTTTTCCCAACTATATTGGGGTCGGCTTCCAGTCTAACCGGATGCAGCTGAATACCAGTATTTTACATGGAGCGACTGCCTATCTGACCTCCACAACCCAGTAACTGGGTAATACGATACCCCTTGGTAAGACTGGTTGTCAGATTTTCGGGCTTCTAACGACCCGTAACGACTATCATAGATCCACGAATGACAGCCGGGACCAACGGCTTAACGTGCTTTCCGAGGCACGGAGGAGTCTCGGTATGTAAAGATGGTCACCCATCCACAGACCAACCCCGGCAAGCGTAGCTTAACCTGATGGATCGACCCGTGCGGCAGTTATTACTTAGCCACTTAGGACATGTCGTATCGTGTTTTTTGGGATTGGCAAAAATTTGGACCATACTTAGGAGCCTTTTAAGATTCCGTCTATAATCAATATGGATTTGTTGGGCGAGAATTTTCACGTAAGAACTTTTCTAAGTCTATTTCACAGTTCCAGTGTCTGGATCGAAGAATCTTCCAGATTAATTAAAAACTCAACGGACTGGTTTCTAGAGGTTACGAAAAAGGTCAGCAATTAAAATATTATAATAAGATATAGGTTATGTAGTTACAACTAAGATAGCCAAAGTAAGTTGATTGTATAAATTAAGTTATTTATTAAATTATTGTTATTTTATAAACTACTCAAAAGAAAATAGAGCCCACTAAGTTTTTTAGCTGTTGTTTAAAACTATTTGAGTAGTTTTTATGGGGTGAATGTGTTTCAGTAGGGATTTAAAAATTGTTTAAACTTAGTCCATAGTAAAATTAGTTTATTTTGATCGATTTAAGCAGTTAAATCACTTTTTAGAGAAATAAACGCAAATTATCTTGAAAAATAAACTTAGTCTGTCGCTTATTTCCTGCAAACATTTGATGAAAAATGTTATGGTTAGTAGCGAGGGGTCCTCTACTCTGTATGTCCTCTCTGAGCCAATCAGGTACATTTTAAATGAGATGGGTAACATTTTGTTTTGGATTTAGTTCCCAAAGCTCATGGCTCTATTTACTTCAAGGCTTTTTTTTCAATTGATCCCATAAATGCTTGATGGGGTTGGAATCGGGACTCATAGCATGGCAAACTCGTGATACTGGCCTCAGAGTGCTCTTTGTGTGGCACGGGTCGTATTGCGCGAGCATTTAGTTGCATAAAAAACAAAGTCAGCGACCACTCTTTGTGGACAGCGGATGACATGAAGTTGGATTACCCACTCAACGTAACTGGCGGCGGTTACAGTACTCTCATCCAGAATTACCGGCTCTGTTTTGCCTACCAAGCTTTTTCCCGCCCATACCATAACACTTGGGTCCCCAAAACGGTCATGTTCCGTGGATGAGGGTTCTGTAAAACGGTCACATTTTTTTTCCACACTTAGATTCGTTTATTATCACTGGAAAATTTGACCTTTCATTCGTCCCTTAAGCACGCACTCGGGAAAGTTGACCATCTTTGTGGAGACAATTATGAATGGATTACCAGTAGATTACCGCAGCCAGTTTTGTAAGGCCCGGGTGATTACAGTACGCTCTCTTCGCGCAGTTCACCTGATATACTAGTATTCCTAGGAAGTTGTGACTGAAATTCTTCCTGATCCAAGCCTCCTAGCTACACCCCCGATCTCCTGGAAGCGTTCCCACACGTTTCGCTCGTCTATATAGCTCGTCGCGACACACCGAGAAGTATTGCTACAGATCTGTGAGATCCTGCCTCCTGAAGCATAGCAACAGCTCTTACTACGCTTTCCATATCCATATGACGACGAAAAACAGGCACAGGAAACATGATTAACAACGAAAAAAAAACAACCAACTTCCAAAAAACACTACAAAGTGAAAAATAACTTAAATTTCGAAATCGTTGGGAAATAACGAAAATACAAAACCAAAGTCACCGACTTCAAAAATTTAAGTTGCAATTAACTTAGGGCCCTATTTTGTTTTGAGTAGTTTATATTGAAAAACTAAATTGACGCTACTTTCCTCAGCTACTGTTAAATAAATACAAATAATTTGCAAGACATTCAAGACGTTTTTTGAAATCTAATATCCTGTGCGCAAAATATTAATAAAGCTTTCGAGACCTTATACAAGTAGAGCAAATACGCCGAAACGACACACCCACACAATATTATCTTATTATTTGCAAAGGAGAATATTATTTTACTAAACAACGTACAGATAACAGAATATAACAGAAGGCGAACTATTCTGAAAAATAATCTATTACTCGTAAAGTCGGATCCGGAACTAAGCCGGATTTAGTTGTAGGTAATAAGCTGAATCGATCAACCAGTATAATCCGTTTCGGATTCAATGATAAACCTTTTCTATCGTTCACAGATTCAATGACTCATCTGCGTATTGAATGCGACCATTTATTTTCGTCTTGAGTAAGGAGAAAATTTTATTACCATCTTTAATATATCTCTGTCCAAATCCGGGGGAATTAGGATATATCCGCATTTAATCCTTAGAGATGAGCGTGGAATTGGGATCCGATTTAGAAATGCCGTGATAGGCTGATTTATTACGCTTAAAAAATGGTTGGATTTGAAAAGATACACACCGATATTTTATTTTTCAAAAAGCGCTCGTTATCAACCATGTTATGTAGATAACATCACGCTTGTAATACCCGAAGGGTTAGTCAGAGGTGTACCTTTTAACCCACTGTTCGCCAGTTATGTTTAAGTCCCATGTAATACGGGGCGAGCCTATTGCCATCAACCGGGTACGAATATAGACTCCGCGGGCTGCTACTAAGAACTTCCCGATGGAAAAACCAATAACACTTTGCTCGAACCGGGAATCGAACCCAGCACCTCATGCTCAGCATTAGCGTTTGTGACTACTAAATCAACGAGGCAGTCTTGTAGGTAATGATGAATAATTAAAAGAGGAATATAAATGCACTTTCAAAATAATGTTTAACTTTAAAATATTTAGCTTTAAAGCCGTTCAGGTGCCGCGACAGCGGCCGGCGAGTGCCCAAAACGACTAGAAATATAGAAAAAAATACTTTTCGATTTTGGTTTTCGACACAGTTGTAGAGTAGGTAAATCATTATTTTTGTAGGTAATTTTATTATGTTGTTTCTGAAATTATTACTTTAGATACAGTGTATATTTATTTTATAAATTTGGTTCATGTTTATTTATATTTAATTATAGATGTATTATTATTTTAAACTGCTGATATATTTTTTTAAGCTGTTTTCATCAAATTAAGTGCTATTAAATACATTCCCAAATAAACCTTTAGTAACCTTGAGAGAAAAGAGTCTCAACATTCAAGATCAATATATTTACAGCGGCTTTTCAGTTTCAGGCCTTATTTCAACATTAATTATTACGATGTCAAGAAATACTCAAGTAATAATTAATCTTAAAGAACCTTTTACATACATACATTAATTTGTAAACCATTAAGAATTTCTGCACGTAATAAATAACACGGCACTGCGAGACAAGTCACATATGCAGCCTCAAAAGTAACGTTTAAAACGTAATTATTTCTTGTGATTTAAGATATGTTCTCTTTGGGCTTTAGCAGACATGCTACTTTTAGTACCGACGACGGTCGACGATTTTACGATTTCAACATACAGTATGGCGTTTTCGTGACTCTGCGTTCAGCCGCGATAGCGAAACCACACGATAAAGCGATTGCGTTGAGTACAGTATCAAAACTATCCGTTTTCTATCCATGTTGTACCTATTCGTTGCCAAAAGGTGGGTCAGTAGGTCACTGTACAATATCAAGGGTTTGAAAAAAAGCGACAAAATCACTGACATTGTAGGTATAGGTTTTTCAAGTGAAATTTCTTAGGCGACGCGGTGACGATTCAATAATTGGACGACAGTTGAGAGTGATAGATATAACTCTGTCTCAGACACTTAAATCTCTCCTATTCTTCACTTCTATCACATGTTTAGTGTAGGTTTAGAGCTCAGTCGCTGTATCGAGTATCCGAAAGCGACAAAATCGCCGATCGATCGTGAATGCCAACAGTAGCACGTCTGCTAACGCCCTAAGATATTTCTCTGACATACAGACATCGTCGGCCGGTTGGCGCCCCGGGCGAATACTTCGTGCCAGAACACAGTGAGCAGTAATGTTTATTATGTGATAACAAAAATACCTTTTTGTACTACTCGCAATAATAATGTAAATACTTTTCCTGCGATTTTATTTATTTCTGTTATTATTTTCCGTACCTAGTTTTTTTGTAGGCATTGTGATTTGATGACACAGGATATAACCTCAATTAACAATAACAACACATACAGTGAATAAACAATAAAATATGAAAATGATTAACCGTTTAAACATTATATTGATATTAAGTAGGTATTGTGTTTGTACCTGTTAATAAATACATGAATAGGTTTAAATTATTTTTTTCTAAAATTATAAATAATTAAAAATAATGTATTTTCCTGTGATATTTTTCAGATTATCAGTTTGTCGTCTATTATGAATTGAATTGTATCACAAAGCATATAATATGCTCCTCGTACAAGTGCATTATACGTCATTGAAAGTACAATATGCCTCTAAATTACAAAACGAATCATTAATCAAAAACAGAAACACTAGAAACTAATTATATTATGCCAAACAGTGGATACTGAGTACTAACTTAAATCTATAAATTTGTATGACAACTTGCGTTGCCTACACAGCACAATCTCTGCAAAACGGGTCCAGACGTCCAATAGGCGAGCTATCGTTTCCTGAGAGTCGTGATAAGTCGCAGGCTAGTTCGGAAATGTTCGGATCACCGACTACAAACACCTACCCACAACTATTATGAAACGGACTCTATAACTACCCACCAGCTCGTATATGGAACCATGGTCTGTTCGAAAAGTATCTGATTCCAATGTAAGCAAATGGATCAGAAAATGTACTTGTGGATGCCAGTTTGTAGTTACCTACTTATTGAGTGCTTTGATTTGATTACTTCAAAATTCAAATTTTAAATCGTAGTATAGATTCTATGTTTTTTTTTTGTTTTTGTAATTTAGGTTGATTTTATGACTTCAATTGTATTCGATGATTTTTCTATAGTATTCATGCTATAACTGTTGGAAACCTTCTAAATACAGATGAATGTGTTATTTCCCTTTAGTTGTAAATTTACCAGAAAAACCTTAAAAGGGTTTGGTAACAGTTTTGCTAAGCAGTGATAGCCTAGTGGTGTGACCGTCAGACTGACAAGTCGTAGGTCTCGAGTTCGAACCCAAGGCACGCACCTTTGACTTTTCGGATTCATGTGCGTATTATATAATTATCACTTGCTCAAAAAACGGTAAAGGAAAACATCATGAGGAAACCTGTGCCTGAAAGATATTTCTCGACGGCATGTGAAGCCAAGTCAGAGGCCCGTGGGCGGCTTTAAAACTCTGACACCAGGTTAGTTTACTAACCACACGAAAAGAAGAAGAACAGTTCTGTTTTGCTTTCGGATTACAACAAATATGTACGTACTCGTATATGCACAGACTTACTACAGATACAGTTATTAGTATATAAACAAACCCACGCGTTTTGAACGTAGTTCATGCTGCCTAATTCGGCTACTTAATTGCTATGCGTAATTCGCAAAGTTGAGTAATTTGTTTTTCTTCGAATTGTCGTGCATATTTGTCAATACATTAGTGGAATGTCTACCTCGTATGAAATGGTTTCTCTGAAATTAGCATGACACTGTAAATACCTAAACAAATAACTTTCGTATTTCAGGATTAATTAATTTTCCTGTGAACAATTTGATAACATCATCAAATTGGGAACTTACCTAGAAGGAATAGTCACACAAAATCGTCCAAAAATTTCACATGATTAATTTCCAAAACTTTCAAGCCTACAAACCATATATAGTGTAACCGCTAGCAGCAGGGTTCCGTATCATCGTGCAACTTTAACGTAGTCGCTCGGTTGTAAGCTAATCGCCCAGTCTGAACCAGTCTTTATCTAGCCAGGGCTTAATGGCGACCACTGCAGGGCTGCCGGCTAACTTTTCCCATGGCTAAACGTGGTTTAACTTTATGTTTCCTGTGTAAAAGTTTGCGGTATTCACATGGAAACCACGTACATACTCGTAATAAAGCAGTTATTGGCAGTGTTTAGTGATAGTATACTTAGTTGTAAGTATACTGTTGTAGATCGTAAAAATTGCGAAGTTATGGTAACCAGTTGATCTATTCTTTAAAAATCAAGATATGGTGTCAATTCCTAGCATCTGGTGGAATGACAGCTCACTTCAAGCTCGCTTCACCTAACGTTTCATGGTGAGATTTTGACAGAAGAATGATGATAAATACACATCTTAAAAGTTGTTAATCAGTGTAAAAACGCATAGAACACACTAGGTATATCACTCGCAGTAGTAAATGTTATATACGAATCGTACCTTAAGTCTACGCAAACCAAGACGCGGGCAAAATTGGTGAGGAAAATAGATAAAAAACAATTAGACTTTCAACATGCGACTAGGTTCAATATAACATGGTGTTACCATAATTCATGCAATTACATCATGCTGTTGTACTAAAATTTAAAATAAAACTTAGGTAACGTGTAAAAGTGCTAAATAATTTCCATAAAACAAAGTGATTACATTAATAGTTTATGTTAATAGCCCCGATGTTAACGGCCTTTGATCTGGGAATAAAACTTTTCTTTTGACAGCAATTTGAAATCTTCAGGGGTAATTAAGCAGGAGGGGAATTTTCTAACTTTGTCTTTCTACCTATAGATTTAAGCTCCACTTGCCTTGTAAAGAAAATTAAGATGAAAAGCACCCGTGAAAAGTTTGAAGAAAAATATAAAGTGATTCCGAGTCTATTTCAATTTCCACATTCGATACATAATGAGTTACTGCTGAAAGGCGACCGGAACGCGCATGTCCGTCGTTTAGGCATAATATGGCGGGCTCTGGACACCTGCAACTAGATCACGATGAACGTTCTGGCTTAGGCCTTTCACCGATGTTAATACCACTAGACATGATTCTGAAAGTTTGAAAGCTAAGCTGTGAAAGGTATATGGAAATAATGCCCGTTTTCACCTTCACTAAGTGACACTTAAATGAATCCCTAAATAAAAATGCACTGTTGGATTTTCAACGCTAGGCTCAGCGCTGAGAGTTGAAAATCCAACAGTGCACTTTTATTTAGGGATTCATTTAAGTGTCACTTAGTGAAGGTGAAAACGGGCATTAGTCTATTATTTTTACACTACAAAGTATTCCATTCCATCCATAGACGTATATATGATTCCATCACAGAAAATCATCTTCATTCAGGTACATACAGTGCTCCATCTTTTGGCGTTTGAATGACATTGACAATGGGGCGTTGTTATTTCTGTGATTGTATAGAAAAATCAAGATGGCGGCGTTAGTTTGGAGTTTTTCCACGCTCCAAAAGATCCTTGTACAGTTGTACTGAGATTTCACAGCTTTAGTAAAAACCGAAATAGAGTCCACGCCCCCACTAAAGTCCGGCGGACAATTGTGGAACTACATTTTTTTTAAATGCAATCATCATAACATAAAATGTCACTCCTCAGAAAGCACGTAAAGCCGTTGGTCCCGGCTGTCATTCGTGGATCTGCGACAGTCGTTACGGGTCGATTGTATTACCCAGTTACTGAGTTGTGGAGGTCAGATAGGCAGTCGCTGCATGTCAAATACAGTATTCAGCTGCATCTGGATAGACTGGAAGCCGACCCCAACATAGTTGGGAAAAGGCTAGGCAGATTTTTGACATAGACACTAGCGCCGCGTCTATCGGACTGGATTTCTACTATCGAACCTATCATAATTATATATATTATTCGATATTTTAGTGCTTCCCCATTTTCCCTTAAGAGGGCACCAAGCTTTTTTTTTTACAAACAAACAAGTTTTTATTAAGCTTGTTTGAAGTAGTAAACAATTAAATTAAAATGTAGGGAAATATATTGTTATTATTGGGGATATATACTAGACATTATGCGCGATGGAAACACGATTTGATAAAGTTGCCTCTATAGAATAAATAGGCAAAGTTACCTCTTATCGAGTAATTTTTTCCTCTATTGCACTATTTTTTGTATGCTTATAAATAAGTAATTTTATATTATGATTATTTTACAAAAATAAAGTTCATAGATGACTGGACCTTTTATGTGCGATAGTTTTTTTATTTAAGAGCAATATGATAAAAAAAACAACGAAAAGCATTTAAAAAGTACAAAAGTGTGGTTAATTTCTTTACTCTTTACACGTAAAGAAAAAGACAGAGACAAAGGCAAAAGGTCGGTACGCTCTTAAGTAAATATTAATAAATTAAATTCAAAGATAAACCAAACGGCTTCATTTAATAATACCACTCGTCCCACAGTTGGCATCACGCGGTGTCACTCCGCAACGCCATAACATTAATTGATCGACGGGATTAATAAGATCTGCCATTAGGGCATGAATATTGAATATCAATCTGCATCAAATGCAAATCTAATAGTAATATAATGGATGCAACGCTTTGTAACAGACAGGCTACATTATTGATGAATGCCCGTATTTGTGCACACTCGAATATAGTAGGATCTTTGTATTATTATGTTGCAAATGAATCGTCGCAGATGAATAAATAAACATATGACTTATTAATAAACTATCAAAAACTAAAACTTCCCTAGAATGCTGAAACACGTTTAACTTTAACCCACGAATACTGAAACGTCACTCAAAATTTAAGTGCTGCTTAACATTTGAGCAGCTCCTAAACTTTAGATTTCGTATTGTCAAACGTCACTTTTGAGTATCTGTTAAATATAAGTGCTACTTAAATTTTGAGTGACGTTTCAGTATTCGGGGGTAAGACAATCAAACTGAAATGAGATTCTGAGTGTCTGGATAGCCGATGACTGGGCAGTCTAGTTACCTAAGCTCTTGTAGAAATAGTTAATTAAATTTAGAAATATTGCAGATCATCAACGAGTTTAGCCATCAATTCCCAGCTCACAACACAAAAGTCTCGATTCGCCAATTTCACAGCAATCCAATCAACTCGATGGCCACAGCAGATCGCAGACCAAATAAAATTTATGAAGGCCCTCAACGGATCGCGAGCGAACAGATAACCACAAAACTAAATTATTGGGTAGCTAACGGACCTATCTCTAACAATAAATCTCGTTAAACCGCGATTAGTTACGTTAAACCTCGTTTAACGTGGTTCACGACAGTGCTTATCGAAAGCGCCCATAATTAAAGAAGTAATAAAGGCACGAAGATACGGAGTGGTTCCCTTAGGAAAAAAAAAATATTACGGGTAGGGTCCCCCTTCTGTAAAGGGGAATGGGTTTTTGATGTTTGTAGGTCAGCACGTGTCGTGGTTTAGAGGGGTGATAAAGGTGTCATTTTATATTTTTGTTTTGGGTAACCCTTTTAGGTGGGCTTGATACAATAATGGGGTAAAGAGTTACTGTATGATGTCATATGAAAGGGTTCTGTATGGGTTAAATTATTAAATGATGAGGAAATATAATGATTATGATTATAGCTGCAAGTCCAACTAAACAAAATGATATTTTAAAGCTTATTACTTTAAAAATAATGTGAGAACCAATAAACAGTTTAAAATAATAGTTTTAATGTTGTTTGTTTAGTAGATATCTAACGGTTAGCTATCGTTAAAAAAACTTTAATCTACCTACGGATATTCAATTTGTGAAACGGTATATTGTGAGTAAAAAACACATTATGGGTTTCAAAATAAATGGCTTCAGCAAAAAGTAGTCTTAACAAACACTTTTTCAGGATAATGGCGTTTCTCGTTGGATTTATTGCGACTTTCATAATACGAGGATGTATAATTTGGACTGTGTTAACGACAAATACTGGAATATAGTGTTTAGAGCAGGCTGTGGTTGTCGTCAAACACAACTTAAGGTTCAGAGAATAAAAACAAAACAACAGCGTACTCCGGTCGGCTAGCAACAACAAACAGCAATAAGATAATTAAAAAAACCTGCCAAGTGCGAGTCAGACTCGCTTCGTGCGCGAGTCTGACTCGCACTTGGCAGGTTTTTTTCTTGGCAGGTCTGTTGTATGGGTGCCCCTTTAAATATTTATTTTATTCTGTTTTTAGTATTTGTTGTTATAGCGGCAACAGAAATACATCATCTGTGAAAATGTCAACTGTCTAATTAACACGGTTCATGAGATACAGCCTGGTGACAGACGGTCGAACGGACGGACAGCGAAGTCTTAGTAATAGGGTTCCGTTTTTACCATTTGAGTACGGAACCCTAAAAACTGTAGTTTCGTAATAAAATTTTAGGTTCGTAAGTATCCATCAAGAAGCATGGTCAGTTAAGTGCTGAAAAAACTAAGTTTCGACTGACTGAATATTTCCAACATTCCAACAAGTTCAACACCACTAAAAGGAGATTTTAACACCACCCCTAATAAATCAAACAAGTGCCACAAGAACTTACATATCTACCTACATTCGGCAAAGACTGTGGCAATGAACTCATATAATGGCCGGTAATATTTCTGAAAGAAAAGTGGTTTTCAAAAGGATTCATGGAATGGAAGGGCTCTACACAGTGGAAAACTTTTTAATAATATAACTTTTTGTGGAGGAAAAAAAGGAGAGAAAGCCTTTTCAACACTTTCAAGTCGACGGTTCTGAGCAAGAAGTATTTAGAATGAAAATATGGAAGATGGAATCTTGCTAGATGAGATTTAATTCCACCATGCTGTAACAGCAGCTGACAAATAGGTAATAGGTATGAACTCTTAAAACCCAGGCAAAAAACCCAAAACTATTTATTGAACTCTTGGTGAGTTCAAGAAATAGGTATGGGTTTTTGTCTGGGTTTTAAGAGTTCATACATATTTCTTTTGAAACCAATCTAAACCCCCAAAAAGATAACAAAAAGGAGGTCTTAGCACGCTAGGACTGTTACCCTGGTATTCATTAATATATACATTGACAAGTAAGAATATGAGAAATCCAGAGCTATTTTCCATTTCTCGTTAGGTACTGAAATAGATTTGCAAATGTGATTTCAAATACGTTTGCATTCGAAGACAATGTTATAACGATGAGATGAGAACAGTATTGTCTTTCGCTCCATTTGTAATATGCCTTCCACTTGCATCCCGAGGTATCCTATACCATTAAACGAGCAATATTTATATGTTCTTAAGATATATTATTTGTAATCACATTCTCGAAAACGGCTCTAACGATTTCCATGAAAGTTGCAATATAGGGGTTTACCGGGGCCAAAAACATTAAATTATTTACTTGGTCGATTTTTCGCTCCCGTCAAAGAGGAATCTCCTGGGAGCGAAAAATCGATCTAGCCAGGTCTCATATCTGGGAAAATTCATTTTCTCCGTATTTTCACCCGAGCGGAGGTCGATCGCCCAAAGTTTAGAACAAGATGGCTTACCTTTGAATAATGACATGACAGCATAGAATAAGTAAGTACCTACTATCATCACAGCATAGAATTAGTATGTACCTTCTCTAAATGGAATTAGTATGAACTATCCTATACCTACTATTAAATGAGAATTCTCTATTTCCACACTAGCAGAGCTCGGTCCACCAGGTACCTACTGTCACTAGAATTCTCTATTTCTACACTAGCAGAGCTCGGTCGACCAGGTACCTACTGTCACTAGAATTCTCTATTTCTACACTAGCAGAGCTCGGTCGACCAGGTACCTACTGTCACTAGAATTCTCTATTTCCACACTAGCAGAGCTCGGTCGACCAGGTACCTACTGTCACTAGAATTCTCTATTTCCACACTAGCAGAGCTCGGTCGACCAGGTACCTACTGTCACTAGAATTCTCTATTTCCACACTAGCAGAGCTCGGTCGACCAGGTACCTACTGTCACTAGAATTCTCTATTTCCACACTAGCAGAGCTCGGTCGACCAGGTACCTACTGTCACTAGAATTCTCTATTTCCACACTAGCAGAGCTCGGTCGACCAGGTACCTACTGTTACGTAATATGTGTACATAATTTCAAATACCTTTAAGGACCCCTAAAACTGACTTATTCTGTCATGTTATTCCGAATTATTCCGAACGCTTCCAGGACAGATTCCGAATTACAAAAGCGAATTTACCAAATAAAATGTATTCGGTTTCCGTCTCCATACCAACGCGACGTTTTATGAGCAAATAATTTGAGATGCAAAGAATATATGTAATAAGAAAAGTTTTTTCGTTTACAAAGGATGGCAGGAAATGAGTTCGGAATTTCGCGTTTCCAAATGAGATTTTCACGGTCGAATCTGTCATGTTCGTTTTGTGGACAAAAGTATAAATAGACTTCAGAAAATTCGTTACGCGTTATTCATCACTTTTGTCTTTTGAGAAGTTTTTGTTTCTCAGTAATTTACTGCTATAAATACGACAAGGATGCGGCTATGATGACAATTCTTTTTTCGCTTTCCCCAGAATTTTTTTGTGTATTTTTTTCTTAACAACATTTCTATTCCTCATTACCAAATCGGCCGGTTGGAAGCGACCTGCATCCTTACGCTTATCCTTTTCTTTTTGTATTACCAATGTGGACGACGCCTGTATTATGTTAAATATAGGGAGCTAGGAACATTAATTAAATGCCCTTCGAGAGACACATTTCACTACAACACCATTGCCTTTTACTAAGCTCGATATCCAATTGACGAATATCTAGTAATGAGTTCTCCATTCATTTCATTCACACATATCTCAAAGAGCAACCGCCGACCAATCCGGCTAAGGAAGCCATTAGCTACCCGCACATGCCTGGCCCAGTTCCCGCCACGCATCGCCACGGCATTGGAAAACCCCTCACCAGTCCGCTGCAGTAATTGCACCGACTGCAATCTATGTAGACCGGGCTTTAGGTCGACGACATTGCAGGCCTATCGTGTTAATGGGGGCGCCAAATACATACAGAGGTAGGCTTTTGGCGTGTTTGAAATGTGTAGTTTAAATTCTGTTTGGTAGGTTAGGGATATTTGTGTGAGACTGATGGATAATTGCCTTTAAGCGTCGCTTGTGGTAGCGAAGCTAACTTATTTTCTAATTACAGTGTTCAGTTTAATAACTTAATAGTTTGTATGCAGGACCCGCAAAAAGTGTCCCAGTAACAGCTGAAAACTGAGTTCACGTTCACAAAAATACCCCACTATAAAATGAAAATACCTACATGCATAAAACCTTCTTAAAATTAACTAATTATAACAAGTTTCAAATTCGGAACGAACGCCATGCCGTCTATGTGTCGCCCGTCAACTTGTCAAATAGGTACATAGCTACGAGCCGGCCTAAAGGTTATCGAAGTAATTTTTGGCTAAATATTAGTTTGTAACAATCTAAGTATGTTACGTTTATATGGACACGCTTTCAGAGAAAATCTGTTAAGGTAACTTTTGAACTTTTTAATTATTAGAAGTTTATGAGTGCATCTTGGCAAAGAATTTGGTCACAACCATCTCGTAGTAGGTCTTTAAAGGCGACTAGGGGTTTTGCCAGGAGTTTGGGCAGCATTCTCACGTGCGTATTCAAATGATCAGACTTTTGGTATGGTTCGGTGATTATCAGCACCATTAATTGCAGTTCTTTATTTTATTACCCTTCTGAGGTTGTGGTTCACATACACGATGTAAATATAACACGAATTCAATTAATTTAGCATACATTTTCCCGGAAAATAAAATTAATTTCAAATCAGTTGTTAATTAAACATTCTGCGGTTGAACAACGAACCACATTTTGATATAATGAAGCACAGGTCCACAGCGTTATGCATGCAATTTAATGGCTTATGAATATAGGTATGATACGTCAGTTTTATGAACGCGACAGAACGCGCTTCTAGTCACGTTCTGCACCTAACGAGGGCACACCGAGTGCCAAGGATTCACGATCACTGACACTACATTAATTAGGTATCTAGAATACAAAGAGACTTCACAAGTATTATTTTATACATAGTGGATTTTTCAGATGGGGCAGTAAGGGCAGCTACTTAAACCGTTGTAGCTACAGGATAACGATCTTAGAACTGTCCTTAACTTTTTGAGTCAGAATTAACAGTTAAGGTAGCTGCCCTTACTGCCCCATCTCAAAAATCCACCCTGTAAAATCGGTAGGCTGACTTACAAAGGACAGCACGTAAGACCTGGATGAGACTCGCACAGACCAGGGAAGCATCGCACAAAACAGAGGAGGTAAGCCTCCTCTTTTCTCAGCAGTAGCTGTAAAAAGGCTGCCTTGCCTGGGGCTCGCTACGTCACAAGTCAGGATAAAATCTACCGGGGAGTGACGTCATGCAACATTTTAACGTATTGTCACTCAATGTATAGCCGTAATTTTATGAAAACGTAAAAAAAGAAAAAGATACGTGTCAAATATTTTTAATAATTTACCTGACGGACAAAAAAATAATTCCTATTTGTGTTTTGCTAAAGGATTTTGTACAGCAGCACAAGCACTCAGGCAGCATTTAGCGGTGGTGCATCGCCGTATAGATAGATAAGTACAGATAGTACAATCCACGACGACGCGCCCCACTCCACACTTATGATAATGATAAGAATATAATTATGGTCGCTGTGATTAACTCAAGACAATGTTTAAATGTTCTTTGTGTGTCAATTTATTTTAATTTAGTGCTGACATAATCTACTCATTACTAAAAAAAATTTATGAGTTGTATTGAAATATGTGGTTAGCTAGCGACCTCGACAATTATTTATTTTACCTCGATGGTCCTAGTTTATCAATTGTAACTTCTAGTTACAGCTAAATGTAAGCGGGCATGCCCTTTATGCCTGGAGGCTTTTTCTTTTTTTTAGATATTGTTTACTTTTAGTTATTTTTATTTCTGCTTGAGTATAGTTCTCGATGCTTTTGGTTGGTATATTGGCGTGTGCTAGCTGTCATATGGCTATTAATTATAGCTATTTAATTTATAATTTAAATTATTTTTTGCATATTGTAAATTGTCTTGCATACTGTTGTATAGAATCATTTTTTATTTTTTTCTAACTGAACAGACAGCTGTGCTGCTGGGGAGTTTGTTGCGCCACTTCTTCTTCCCAGCAAAAGCACTAGGAAGTGGTGAAGGGTGGGCGTTTTGGGGGACTGTCTTATGTAATTTTGACGTTCGAAAAGTGCTGATTCTCAGCCTAGTTTGAATAAATGACTGTTGAATTTTGACTCCGTGATTACTGTACTGTGACGTGTGTGAGTGGCGCGCGTCGTCGTGGATTGCACTATCTATACCGTTAAATACACGACTATTTGCTGTGTTGCTCTTAAGCATAATTGTTCCGTTCCCTATAGGAGCGTATACTTTAACAGTGCAAACAGTCCCCAAAGGATATGCTTAAACAACGAAGATATTTTACTGAAACTAAACTGCGAAGGCGAACTGGAGCTTCGTAATATATGTAGCTAGTATTCCCTAAACGCACTTTCTATCTTGAACGTAAACTCGACATAGTAAACTCCCTCGTTCATTATTTCAAACAGCAAACATGTTGAAGGTGCATATTTAAACGGTTTAGTTTTTATTCATTTAAATAACTCTACCAATCAACACTGTTTATCGTGGATCACTAATCCTTATCCATCCTAATATATAAATGCGAAAGTGAGTTTGTTTGTCACGCTTTCACGCTTAAACGGCTGAACGGATTTGTATGATTTTGGCACAGGGGTAGACCTTGACCTGGAGAAGGACATTTTATTTATTTTATTTTTATTTTATTTATTTGGTACAAAAAACAGTTATGCGTTACAACATTAATACTTAGCTAAGGTATAATAGTAAACAAACGCACAACCCACACTATTGTCCACGAAGACGAAGTTGCGGGCAACATCTATTAATATTATAAATGCGAAAGTGAGTTTGTTTGTCACGCTTTCACGGATGCAATTTGGCACATATACCATGACTATATTTGGGTATAGACCATGACTTTTATTAGTACATAGAATACTTTATCCCGATATTCCTACGAGATCGATACTTATGCGGGTGAAACCGCGGGGCGCAGCGAGTAACTATTATTAAAAAAAAAAAAACTGCGCCTGTCATTCAATTTGAGTCAATTTCGTTGAACCGTGTCAAACCAATCATCTGCCTAGCCTTTTCCCAACTATATTGGGGTCGGCTTCCAGTCTAACCGGATGCAGCTGAATACCAGTATTTTACATGGAGCGACTGCCTATCTGACCTCCACAACCCAGTAACTGGGTAATACGATACCCCTTGGTAAGACTGGTTGTCAGATTTTCGGGCTTCTGACGACCCGTAACGACTATCATAGATCCACGAATGACAGCCGGGACCAACGGCTTAACGTGCTTTCCGAGGCACGGAGGAGTCTCGGTATGTAAAGATGGTCACCCATCCACAGACCAACCCCGGCAAGCGTAGCTTAACCTGATGGATCGACCCGTGCGGCAGTTATTACTTAGCCACGAGCTCCTCCAATATTGAACAAAATTACCATCCACACAATTCACTATTAATAATACATTCTACTTAGTCCTCATTTTCCATCTACTTCACACGACTCAGTTCAATTACGTCTCACAGACGTCACCGTATTAAACAAGTTGTTGATATCTCGAGAGTCAATCGAAACTAATTACACTTGAGTTACAAGTAAGGTGTTGATATGTGAGCTTTCATGTTCACTAACAAAATGGAATTAGCTACGGATACTGCTACTGATGTTGTGATCTCAGTTGCTTCACTTGGGCGTAATGTAATTCTGATTTGAATTTGTGTGTTCTTGCGTGTTTTGAAGGGCGTTGAATAAGTCATGTAACCCAGCTTTTGTATGTTTTTAACTCTTGTTGATGGTACAACAAAGGATAAGCAAGCTTGTATTTCTTTACGATTGTTTTCTAATCGAATTTTTAACACATTTGTTGTTTGTTTAAACATTTCTTAAAAACATTTAAAACTTTTAATTTATTTCTGAATTAGAAAGTATACTTGTTTTTGTCAATAATATTTAATGTTATACAAAAATGCATTCGATGAACAAGTCTCAAGTCTAGTTCATGTTACGGTACCTAGTGTACCAGGGTCATAGGAGTCATAGGAGTCAGGGTCAAGTGTGTCACGTTCGCGTATACCACTAAATACCATATTGAACGTGTATCTGTATTGTAAATTCATAAATTCCATATTTAGAACCAGTTGCAGTTATTAGCTTGCATTCTATTACAATTGTAAACAGAGGTCATTTTATCTCAGTCATGTTTGACTTAGCAAGAGGGTTTGTCATCAAAAATTTCGACCGCAAACTTACCACCCTCCCTGAATAAATCAGGAACATTTTACCCTTCGCTAAACTTTGTTTACTGAACACATTCGTCTTAAAAAAGTTCTTAGAAGGTTATTTTAATACCTACTTCTAATTTTCGTATTACAGACCCAGACATGGAAGTATCAAGACCCTCGTGGTCCTCACACTTCCTACCAAAGACTATATATGGGAAGTCGTGTCAACTCGCACGTTTCGTTGCAACGTCGCCGGTCGGCAGCATTTGAAGGGTGACTGTGGGAGTGATCCTCCTGCTCCTCCTAAGCCCAGCGCAGCTAGGAAGGTTCCCCCCATCTTCCCCCACGCGGGCAAAGCGTACAAGGCGGATGACGTCCGAAGATATTCCCCGTTCCACTTCCCCGGAGAGGTAATAGATTTAGACATTTTTGGTGTTGCGCTAATTAAACAGATAATGTACTGATAATGAATGTTTTCTTGTTATTATCTATATCTGCACGTGAGACTCCTGGGAGTAACGTAACAATACATGATAAATTGTGTCGCAGTAGTCAAGATCTGACAGCTATAACTTCTAAAATAGAACTATACTCCATTGGTTTAGGTAGTTAAACAAAAGTAAACAAATCGTAAAAGGGATTTATATAGATGACAGTTTGTGGTTTAAAAATACGATGAATCCAAATTTTATTGTAGATTTTTACAATAGTTTCCTCTCTGTTAAACTTTATCATTTATTCTTAAACTACTCTTCGTAGATGTAACTGCATGAGCACAATTTTTTTTTAGATATAAATCAATCTATTGTAAAGAGCCCAAACTCTAAGCGTCAACGAATTATAACGTTGCTAAATTGAAGAGTACAACTGTGACGTAGCATGACAACTGAAATGACAGGTATTACGTTTAGTCGGTTACTTGACAGCTGTCTCGTCACGGTTTTTTTTTTGTTTACCTTTTGGAATATATTATTATAATCTACGTTATGATTTCGAATGCCAGGATATCCGCTGGTCTCATGATTTAAGGAAACAATTGTAAGAGTTTCGAAACATTTTTCGTATTCCTTTATGATTTTATTCAAAAATCTGTGCTGAATTAAATCTGGGAGACCGTCTCTCGCAAACTCAGGCTCAATTTTATATTCCCGCCGAACTAGGGCGGTGGGTGCTTACCAAGATAAACTTTACATTCGGAATTGAAAATATGTAAAAAGGAAATGGAAAACTTTTCAGATGTGATGTATGTTTTATTTCCATCCTTTTTTTTTTGGTAAAACTGATAGATTTGGGCAGCTATAGTTGTTGCATTTCACGAGCGCGCGTCAATCATTGCATTTTAAATCTTATGTCAATGCTCCAAAACAATTATTTATTTGTTACTAATAATACCTGGAAGGTTACAGTCGTGGATAGTCAGGAACTAAGTTTGTTATCAATGGTTTCAACCTAGAGATTGTGCTATATCAGTCTTATGTCAGTCTCCATACAATCTATTTTATGATCGATTTCCAACGCTCGGCTCGACGTCGAAAGTTGTAAGTCAAACAACGTGCATTTGTCATTCATTTAGATGTCGCTTAGTGTTAGAGAAAACGGGCATTATTTACACAGAAATCTGAGCGCCACACATAGCGAGATAGTCTTGTCTCCAATAATGATGAATTGGCCTTGTAGAGCGTTACACAGTGTACAACATGACCAGTACAACCGGTGCAGCATAGTCAAAGTTGCTGTGTACTTACCTAATAATTCATGGACGTGAGCTATGGCGCTACAGCCGTGATATATGAGCCTCTGGAATATGCGACGAATTTAATTACGATAAAAATAGATTAGCGATTAGTATACAGGGTGATTGGAAGCTGGGTGCAAAGTGTTAAGATGAAGATAGTACAGACAATTTAGAACCATTTAAGCCATGGTTGTCTCAGACGAAGTCTTACCATTTTTTTTATAACCTAATTTTTAAGCTTTTTTTTCGAATATTCCCAAAATTTTAACTAAACTGCTTGTAATTGGGCAAATTAAATGATAAATGAATGAATTTTTATTTTATTTAATTAAAGTAATGAGTAAGCCATCTAGCAAGCGGGTATTAGTCGTTTTTCAAATTATTATTCATCATATAATCGCAATAAGGCCTTATTCGTCGCATTTGCGTTTTAATTTTCTACTTGGGTCTCTTGTATCGCCTCATAGAGATAAGGTGAGAGGAGACGAGAAGTGCAGGAATAAAACATGGGTAATCTTAGTGTAAAAATCCTGACTTTTACAAACGGTTTTTTTATAAAATCTTTTTGTATAAATCTCGCCTCAACAAAAAAATCGGATTGATCTTCTCCCCTTGTCTTGCCTTCAAAGCCATTCGCCCCATGATCAATAACGCGTATCCGAACTGAACATCAAACTGTTTGAAATCTGGCATAAACCCTGTGTTTATTTCACATCGCCTGTCATAGAGCGTATAAACTTCTGACATTATCACGGATACAGATCGTGCGATTATGAACCCTCCGACTTGTATACAGTTCGACACAAAGGGATTTCTTGGAAGCCGGGATGAAACAGAAGTAATAAACAGTCATAATTATAAACTGAAGGAACTAACTTTATGCATTGGATATTATTTATTACATTAACCTTTATAATACTGGTGTCTCATATTGGAGACAGATAACAATAAAATTCTATTGTGTCTGCTAATTGCGCGCGCGACAGATTAAGGGGCTTGGAGCTAAGTTATAACAGCCGCAATGGTCGATCGATCAGGTTAAGCTAAACTTGCCGCGGTTGTTCCGTGGATGGGTGACCATCTTCGTGCCTCGGAAAGCACGTTAAGCCGTTGATCCGGGCTGTCATTCGTGGATCTTTGACAGTCGTTACGGGTCGTCAGAAGCCTGAAAGTCTGACAACCAGTCTTACCAAGTGGTATCGCATTACCCAGTAACTGGGTTGTGTATTTTACATGACGCGACTGCCTCTCTGACCAGAGAGGCAGTCGCGTCATGTAAAATACTAACCAGTCTTTTCTGATGCATCCGGTTAAATTGGACCGACCTCAACATGGTATTGAGACGGCTAGGCAGATTGATATATTATGTTGTATACCAGTAGTAGTAGTCAATCTTCCTGGGAAAGTCCATTTGGTTGGGAAAGTATAGTTGGTTAAGGTACCATTCCATACCCGACCGCAGGAGGCAACTGCAGGCGACGTGTCACCGCGGCACGTGGTTTCTATGAATTTCTATGAAATAGGTACCTTCCTTAGCTAGCGACACGTCGTCGTTGGCAGCTACGGGCGAGTGACAGGCGACACGTGCAGCCCGACCGCAAAACGTTTTTCTATCTTCTATTTACCGACTGGAATACGGGCTGCTGCCGCCTGCGGTCGAGTTCGGAATCATGACTGCAGCGACATGACGCGGTGACACGTCACGTGCAGTTGCTGCCTGCGGTCGGGTACGGAATGGTACCTTTACTACCACTTTATCTATTTCTGTCGCCAAAAGGCACTACTGTTTGAAGCTTTTCCACATTCAAAACCACCTATGGCATTAAGTCCGCCTCTATACATTTCTGTGCTTGAAGTATTAATATTAAACAATGCTTTGTCCGCGTGGGCACACAGGCCAGCGTTTGGCATTAACCAGACATATGTCATAATTTTGTTTGACAGCACCAAAGATATGTATATGTCTAGAACTTGAAAAAGCACAATGACGTGGCGTGAGTGTAAGGCATAGCTGTCACGCACACCAGCCTAACAAAGTTGGCTTGTTTGTTTATTTTTTGCAGTGCGACACTTTGTCTAGACTAGACATATGAATCATCTAAGGACAGCACATTTAATAAACATTGATTTCTTTAATGAAATACATTTCTATTTATTTCATAGCATATGGCAATAAAGATAGGCAGTTGCTCCATCCAAAAATGTAAAATACTGGTATTCGGCTTCATCTGGTTAGACTGGAAGCCGACCCCAACATAGTTGGCAAAAGTCTAGACAGGCAGGTATATGTCTTAAGAAAGCTGTACTTATTTAAGTTATGTAAAAGCTAGAGAACTCGTGAGACCTTTTTCTCCCAGGCTGTGTGTCCCATTTACTTGGGCGGCACTAGGTTATCATTAGCTTGAAAAACGGTGAAGGAAAACATCGTGAGGAAACCGGCCATGCCTGAGAGATATTTCTCGACGGCATGTGAAGCCAAGTCAGAGGCCCATGTGCAGCTTTAAAACTCTGACACCAGGTTAGTCACTAACCACACGAAAAGAAGAGACTTAGGGTGGCCTTCCTTATCCTTCTTTTTTACTGTTTTATTTTCTATGGTTGTCAATGCTGGTCGGCGCAGGCAGCTTTCATACTTTTGCCAAATCAGCTCAAACCGTCGCCGATAAGCGCAAACAAGTTCCTCTCTGATTAGCCAGCGACGGTCCTAAACTGCCTGCGCCGCCGACCAGCATTAAAGTCTGATCATGAGCGTTATAATAACCCTAGAATAGCGCACAACATAGTCCCATAATCATTAATAATGTACGACCATAATCTTCCTAATATGACGACAAAACACTAGTGTATGTGCGGGGATAATATCCGGCACAAAACGGCGCTAATCCCGGATTAACGTTGCTGGACTAAGAGAGAAATTAAAGGAGTAGCCGGGATCCGGGACGTTAACCTCCCTACGTCTCTGGATTACGTACACGCACCCGATAGTGTTGTTTTAGTGTGTTCGTAACAATTATTAGGTAGCCTAGTGGTGTGACCGTCGGGCTACCAAGTCATAGGTCTCGAGTCCGAACCCAAGGCACCGGATTCATGTTCGTATTGCATAATTATCACTTGCTTCAAAAACGGTGAAGGAAAACATCGTGAGGAAACCGCCATGCCTGAGAGATATTTCTCAACATGTGAAGCCAAGTCAGAGTCGGCATAAAAACTGTCACCAGTTTATTCACTAACCACACAAAAAAGATAGAAGACAGATATTGAACTTTATGTCAGACTGCTTCTTTGTAACTGACTTAATTCAAAAAAGGAGAAGGTGGTTATGACGAGTTTTTCGCCTTTCAATTTTGTTTTTTTTGTGGATTGTTCGAAAAATAAATCTTTATAAAAGTCGTTTACAATTATGTTTTCAATACATTTCGATAAAACAGAAGTCGAATTCCCGTAATTAAAGAAGTTCAAAATCTAGTCGCGATGTACTTGTCAAAATAATTGGTAAATAAAATAGAGGTATGTTGGACAGATTCAGATTGTGGTTTGAATGCGAACGTTATTAAAAATACGGGAATTGCCCTTCCTTATTTTCCACAGGCCGACCCTACGGACATTCCAATTAGGACAGGATTGAGCGTTATCCGGATCCGGATGTCCGGCAACGTGTCCGTCTCTTATCAGGTCCCCGGATTGCAATACAGGAGTATGTGAACTGAATTAACTACACACAATACGACACGTGCCCGAGATTCCAGGGTTTTTTTTTTTGGGTGTGAAATTATCAAATAACTTCTCCCGGTCTGGGCGGAGCGGGAGGGCGTATGCTCTTACTCACATGTGCCTGCATGTGCGAGTATGAGTAACATAGACCTCCTTTTTGAAGTCGGTTAAAAATAAACATAGTGTTCCTGCAACTACCCTGGGCCGGGCCTCGCTAACGCATTGATACACCCCCGCAGGAAGTGTAGGCGGGCAACGTCTCACCCTAGATTCTCTGAACTTCCCTTGTTTATTGATAACAAATCTCGGCTGCTATTAAACCTATTACTGGATCAAGCTTTATTATTTCCTTTGCTAATCTTAATAGGAGAATTAATTGGAACTCACGCCTTCTTCCCGTGGGGGTAGGCAGAAACTACAGAACGCCACCTGCTACGATTCTTAAATACCTACTCCTTTTGCTTTGTTTACGTTCATACATCAGCTATCTAATTACGCAACACATTTTCGTAAACGATTACGACAAATTTGTTTCGTTTTAACAGTTCAACAACATTCATTGCGTTATTTACGTTGTTGAGCAGATTGTTTTTTCGAACTTATAAAGCAATGTGTTAAAAATTATAGCTTAAAAAAAATTTATTGGATGACTCGTGGGTTCAATTTCGGTCAAATTCTTCGTCATCACACGCACCGAGGCGAGAATGTCAATGTCAAATGGTAACTCGGTGTAACTGTGTGTGACGTCAATGATGCAATAGTAATGTAACAAATGGGTAATGCTCGGGGCAGAGATGTTACGGAGCTTCGGTTCAGACTCCGAAATGTCAGAACTCTATTAATATTAAACTTTCGACTCCGAGTTCGGCTACGATAATTTTGAATCGGAGTTATACCGAAGATCGATGCACGTGACAAAAGCGCGTAAAACTAATTTTTACCGAAATCGGTCGTACCTATAGCGATTGCAATCTATGTCGTGACTGCCGGGCCTGAATAATGCCTCTAAAGCAATATTTTTTTCTTCATACAATCAATGTCTGCTGTAGACACGTCCCTGTTATTTAATATTTTTCAGCAACTTATTGGTAAAGAAAATATGACCCTCCAAAAATTTTAAAAATGCTCAAATTTTACCACCGTGATTAGAGGACTACCAGACAAATTCGAAAAGATTTTTGCATACAAAAATATGAAGGAATTTAGACATACTCTTTCCTAAAATTTTAATGTAAAAAATAATTGATTCGCCTCAGTTTTCGAGGAGAAAAAAGGGGAATACGAAACGTCGATCTCGTAATTTTTTTTGTGATATAATCGGTCTGAGCTGCAGCTGTCCCATCGCACTCTACGGAGGCAGACTTGAGGTAAGACGACGGCGATCAATTTCCAAAAGTTAGGGGGACGAAAAGATTAAATACTGAAATCCTGAATTAAAGGCATATGTAAACGATATCCGGCTGTCGAATGACCAAAATGTAAACGACCAGCTTATGTCGTTTGAAGGGGGCGGTTTGTTGTAAGGTTTGGCACAGTAGAAAAACCACAAGCAGCTAATGTAATAGATCCACGTATATTGCACATAAAACACACACACAATATATTTAAAATACACAACAGTAATACAGACAAAGGTTAGAGCTAGATGTAATCCGAATTTAATACTCTATTTATTCAGCACGAATTTATACCTCAAGTAGCGAGATGTTTGTAGGAACGAAGTTAAAGCTCAACTGACTAAGAATCTGAGACTTTCTAAGAGAGTACTAGGCAACTAGTACTAGGCAACTACAATTGTAAAATCAGACCCGATACCTTAAGTAGATTTTTACTATAGGGCAAGTAGCGGGTACCATTTGTGCAAACACAATAATTTGCTCCTATACAACAGGGCAGTTCGCTATTCAGGGACGCGACAGAGGGTCGGGGTATAGCTGGGTATTTCCCATTTTGCTATGACGAGGGTGTTTACACGAATGAGGGAGGCAGGGTTGCGCAGGTGCAAGTTATGACATGATAGTTACTTCTAGAACAATGGATTACGTAATTATAAACACAGATAGGTATTCTCATTGTTTTAAATAGGTATTCAGGTGGGAAATAGTCTAGTCAGTGTTGTAGTCATAATCAAAACATTGTATTATGACTGACAACGGAGTTATATACCTTTTATTACATAAGGACAGGTTAACAAGAGAAAATAAGGTATTTTTAGTTACCTGTAGACACGGACGAATGTCTAACACATCTTTTAGTTAAGTCGGTGTCTATAGGTACATTGGTTATTGCTAGAGACCTGATTTTGTGTCAGGAATCTTTGATTTTACTAGACTTTCTTGTTCTAACTTGTTGGATTATTTATTCGAAACATTCTATATTAGTTGACATGTTAGAACTGGACCAAAACTTTCCAGATTTGATGCTACCTACTGGACTTCATGTCCCGACTTAATATCCACACATGATTCGACTTGATACTATTTTGACATGTGCAGATGTACTTACTAACAATAATCAGTTTATTAGGTAGGTATTTAGTGTGCTTCCTTAACAGCATATTTATAACATTAAATAGTACCGTTTTCATATAATTTAACTTGGAATTAATATTTTATGTACTTAGTTCTGCTTTCGAGATAACTTTGAAATGGCATCTCCAAAACTACTGACTGCATGTTGATGTTTTAGTATATACTAGCTGCCCGCCCCGGCTTCATACGTGTAGCACTAAATACTTATCTACGGCACACCTACCTACCTTACCCTACCTACCCTAAGTACTTGTCTACGGCGCACCTACCTACCCTACCTACCTACCCTACCTACCTACCCTACCTACCTACCCTACCTACCTACCCTACCTACCTACCCTACCTACCTACCCTACCTACCTACCCTACCTACCTACCCTACCCACCTACCCTACCTACCTACCCTACCTACCTACCCTACCTACCTACCCTACCTACCTACCCTACCTACCTACCCTACCTACCTACCCTACCTACCTACCCTACCTACCTACCCTACCTACCTACCCTACCCTACCTAATTACCTACCTACCCTACCCTACCTACTATACCTACCCTAACTACTATACCTACCCTAACTACCATACCATTTTTTTTTTTTTCTCGGGGTGGAAAATTCTCATGGATGTCCTCCACCCTGGGGCGGGCGGAGGGGTCAGTCAGACTCGTACTGACTAAAAACCACCCCGGTGTTCCATCTCACACCTAAGCCGGGGGTCGCGGGAACGTAAATACTTCCGCAACCCTCGACTGGTGCCGGCCCCGGTCTCCTCGTATCGAGGGGGGGAGTGAGGTGTTTGACTCCCCCCGTGACGTCTTACAGGGGCGCGCGTGGAAACCTACGCGCCACCACCTCGGGTCCGATGTATGAGGGGCGACGGACGTCCCCGAGTCCGTCGCCCCTGGACCCATTTAGGGGGGCCGGAAGAGAGCGTTGTCCGCCCTCCTCCGGCGCCCAGTGCGCCTGCTGCGGGCAGGGTGAGAGGATGTGATCTCCCTCACCCTTTCCGCAGCCTCCTTCTGCGAGATGACTGTCTCGCAGAAGGAAACCACCGCGTCCCAGGACTCTTCGCTGCCGACCATCGAGTCGACAACGGCCGGCAGCGACAAGTCACTGCCGACACCTGATATGAGGGCACGGCGCGGCTCCTGCCAAGCAACACACTCTGCCAGCGTGTTCCGAGCCGTGTCCTCCCGACAGTCGACGCAGTGGTGACACCGAGCGTCCGGCTCCCTGTTTATGCGACACAGGTACTTCCCGAAGCAACCATGCCCCGAGAGCACCTGCGTCACTCGAAACGACACCTACCCTACCTAATTACCTACTTACCCTACCCTACCTACTATACCTACCCTACCAGGGTGGGTAGGGTAGGTATAGTAGGTAACCTACCCTATCTAAAACCTTCTCCTGACAATAACAAACAAACCAAAAAAGAATTAGCGAAATCGGTCCAGCCGTTCTTGAGTTATAAATAGTGTAACTAACACGACTTTCTTTTATATACCTATATGATGTAAGCAATTTACCTTCAAGTCAAGTAAAATGAATCGTAGGTACTACCGACATATTGACCAAAAATAATTATGGGATGCTAAACTTTAGTAAGTTGAATTTAAGGATTAAAATATATGCATTTAATTTGACATTACAAAGGCTGACACTTTTTCACAGTTATACATTGTATACAGGTGCAGCGTTTTCGTTAAGTTTCACTATGTTTATTAAAGCTATTCAATATTTCCTAATAATTTCTGATTGCAGTCAATGGTGGAATGGACTATAGCCCGTGCAGACGACATCCTCAACTGGGGCCGTAGGAACTCTTTGTGGCCCGTGACCTTCGGGTTGGCTTGCTGTGCCCTCGAGATGATGCATTATGCTGGGCCTAGGTAATTAATTTTGGTATTATTTTTTGACAGTGGATTGTTGTCTAATTCCCAAAAAATACGGTGAATCAAGTTCCAAAAAAGTACCGATACTTTTCTACATAATTTATATGAACACACAAAACAAATATAATGCGTTAAAATACCAACCAAAACATCAAAAACCCGTTTCAATAGTAAACAATTATAAACACGTTCTAGGACAACCGATCTAGTAATTAAAGAAGACCACTGCAGCTGAGTATAACACAATTTCGCATCGTGACCACGTAACCGATAGGAGATCGTTGCAGTAAGGGAGCCGAGCCGCGGTTATCGACTCACTCCACTGCACCTCGTTATAAGTAGTTGTTGCATAATTGACGCACAGCCTTTGAAAATTAGAGCACTACAAAATTAATACAACGTGCTCACTTACAATATATAATTAATTTATCATAGCGAGCTTGCCTGTCACCAGTTTAATTTAATGACTCTTAAAGGACAAACATTTGCACGCCTATTTTTTGTTTGCACAAAAAGTATTTACACAAAAGCCACTTTAAATAGGAGCAGGAAAAAGGAAGCGCGACAATTTATATCACTCTCCCTTTCTTAACAAATGAAAGGAAAAGCTTAATAATTCAAACGCTTTGTAAACTTTTCCGTGCCATTAAACTCTGAAGGTTCCCATCACGAATTCGCATCAACAATACCATTGTTCTGAAACCAAGCGCAGATTCTCGATATATCCACGACTTGACCCTTAAAGGTTGAGACATGACATTTCCCATCAAGTGTCATTATAAAGCAACGTCAATGGGTTTTGCCTACGATGGACTAAGCCCTTGTTAAAGCTTGGGGTCGTTTGAAATTATATTCTGTTTCGTGTGTCAGTCTTGACAATGCACGTTGACCCTCAAATATTAAGGTGCGTCCAGGCAGTGTGAAGCATGTGCTTGGAATGCGTGTGTTAGCCACGCATTTGACGCATGCCTCAGGATGCATTTACGGCGCATGCCTCGCACCGTCTGAACGCACCTGTACAGTTCAATAGTTTTATTCCTAGTCACTAGTCAGTAGATACTTAAAACTGAACGCTTTTGCCAGATACGACATGGACCGATTCGGCATGGTCTTCCGAGGGACACCTCGACAGACCGACGTGATCATAGTCGCCGGTACAGTCACCAACAAGATGGCGCCGTGTCTTCGCAAGACCTACGACTTGATGCCGGAGCCTAAGTGGGTGGTGTCTATGGGAAGCTGCGCAAACGGCGGAGGCTACTATCATTACACGTATTCAACGGTTCGGGGCGCCGATAGAATAATACCAGTAATATATATTTTTTTACACTAGTGTGAGTCGATAGGAAACAAAACATATTATTGACATCTGACATCATACAGAAACAAACTTCATTTATCATGTACTCGTAATAGCGCAGGAATGGACAAAGATTTTGACTTGGGTTAAACTGATGCGCGTCTACAGTATTTAGTTGTATTCGGGCAAAATAGTATAACATTTTAATTTTCCAGGTGGACATATACGTGCCGGGCTGTCCACCAACGGCCGAAGCCCTTCTGTACGCCATGCTGGTTCTTCAGAAGAAGGTCAAACGCATGAGGGTCTGCCAGGTTTGGTATCGCGGTTAGCCGTTCCAACGATGCATTAAGTTAGTTTTTCTGTTAATGGTTTAAAGTAAAGTTATTTGGTTTTGGTTATTTTCGCCTTCTCATTTCTATCACAACATTAATTTTAGTTCAGCGACGTCGTTAAAGATGCCCATCCATAGATAAATATCATCCGTCTCTCCACTAGCCTAATGCCTATTCAAGGATGCATCGCAAATCCTTGCATATCCTAAGGGCACGTTCTTCCTTACCATTACCGTGCCACCCGGTCTACTCCCTGATGTGCAACGGCCTCTGTAGCACCATGCGACATGGGGCTCCAGCGACTAGTGCGAATTTTGGGGTTCATTCGATTTGTCGAGTCTGGATATACCACGCTGGGATCGGTGCATTTCATTCCTTCATTCATTCAGAAAATTCCAGATAATCCTACAACCCACCTGCTCATAGTTTTTAAAACTGATTACTGTAAGATAAGAGAATAATATTAATAATAAATTATAGAATATTCTATTTTCAGAATATTTACGCATCTATTATACCGAAAATAAATGTAGGTACTACGGAACATTAACAGAGAAAACGAGGCCCGTCAGTTGTAATTTGTATCCTACTCAAACAGAACTAGAGGCATTCGAAATAATCCAAGTTATTAATCAAGGTGCGGTCTTGACCCGGAATGTTAGTAACAGAAGTTTGAGAACCGTTCGGTGGACGGTACTGTATTTAGGAGGGACTTTATACAGTACCGTCGCGTCGGTCCGTCGAACAAGTAAAGATTGTCAAGGGATAAATAACAAAGATACTGCAAGGAAGCCTGGTGCTTGTTAAAAAATTCTAATTATACTGGAAATGTGACTGACTCTCTGAGCATGCAATGTTGTAGATGATACGTCAGAAACTGCATGTTAAAGTGACATCTACATACGTAGGTAATAATAAAAAACTTAAATTAATTTCACACACATCACACACTTAATCACACACTCGTACACACATCAGACACTCGTACACACATCACACATCAGAAACTCGTACACTTTCCCCATTCCACCACATCACACGCGCTTACTCACACAACATTGCTGCTGTTACACGTTTTACGAGTAGCTTCCCAAATTTTGTAAAATAATCTTAGCGGACGAATTGATGGCTCCTATAAATAACACAGGATTTTCCTAGCATCGGGGTCATTATTCACAAAAATTGAGCACAAATGTACATTGTATGTCTTATTTTTGTTAAATAAATTATTTCTTAATCTTATTTATTTATTCATTCACTCACTGACAGACAACACACAGCCTAAACCGTTGATTCTAGAAGCGTGTTTTACACAAGAGTTAAGGAGCTCTTTAACGAAGGTGACCACTAAGGAAGGATTTTCTTTACGGATCATATCAACCTATCTATATGTATACATACTTAAACAAAACGCAACCCATTCAAATATTTCCTGAACGTGCAGCGTGCAACGATATTGGAGGAGCGGTAGTATTTTACATGTGCCCGAGATGTCCGGTGGTCTTTACTCCGGGTTACGTTCAGACACGTGCCCCAGTTTACCGACGCCTCTGGAGGAAGCAGGTAGTATATATTTATGTCAGGACACGCCACGCTTTTACGAGCTTTTTCGTTTTGTTTTATGTTAGTTGAGAGTATTTTAGCAGCACTACACACGAAGCATATAAGAACGGTGGGCATCATTATAAAAAGATATCGAAATATCTAGCCAAATAGAACTCCAGCAGACAGACCCATAGCACATTCTCTATAAGCTCTACTGCTTAAATATTTAGGTGACTGTACGATAAACTAAGATAGTAGCAGTTACTAAGTCGTGAGTCTTAGGCATTTCACGACACCCTCATGAATATCGGGCCGTGTGAAGCGAATTTATGGAGATACTCTCACACACACACACACGCATCTAATGGAATTTAAAGCTTAACGTTCTGGAAGAGAACGTAGATACGTGTGAAAGTAAATGTACGTACTGTCGCGGAGAAAGAGGGCGAAAAACTACGCATGAGTGGTGTCATGTTTTTTGGAAGTGTAAAAGAATGAAACCCGGGTAAAAAGGTACCTCATACCTAAAATAAGAACAAAAGAAAGATAGGACTGAAAACCCGACCAGTGACAAATGACACGCCTGACAGATAAATGGAAAAATAGATTCGAATATAAAATATCAAATACATTTTCGTTAATACAGGTAGGACCGATGAAGAGCCGAAAGCAGGTACTCCTCGCAGGAAGGTTGAGATTAATAGACGACTTTGTCGTTCAAACTCAGTTACTTTGAACATTCACCAGTAATACGGATATTCAAGGGCCATTTCTTCTAACCGTATCGAATGTCCGGAACCACACTAAACATTCTTTATTGTATTGGGTCCGACTTTCGTGGTCGGCTTACATACACTATAAATCTTTTATATCTAAACAAACATAGTATAAAATAAAGTCGCTTTTCATCTGTCAGTTCTTCTAAAAATGCACAGTGTTTTAGTGTATAATAAGTTTCTATTTAAAATATATAATGTATAGCAAATATTTCGATGCTTTGACATTTCGCCCCTGCACCCTTGAGAAGCAGGGGCGGTTCGCTTATATATTTATAATTTTATATCTAAGTAATATACTGGAGCTACTACTTCAATGAAGGGTTCGCTAAAATCTCTTTATTATATGTTTTGTGATAAAGTTACCCTACAAGGTAAGCATCGATATCGGTTGAGTGAATCGTCAGGGCCTGAGGCTTTTTGTACTTCAAAAGCAAAAACTCGGGACCCTTAGATGGCGACACTTACGGGCCTCGACAACCTGTCTGTTACAGGTTTTTCGTTTTGTACAAAAGAAAGTATTATACCAAAACTCAGCAATATAAAATACTTAATTGCTACATCAATGATATCTTCGAAATAATGATTTGTATCGAAGTCACGATTTCAGATAAGAAGTATCAGAAGTATAGACAGTGATTTGAATTGAGATTTTATCGAACAATAATAATCTGAATTGGAATTGAAGCTCGCTATTCTTAACAATCCTCTAATCAAAATGACATATAAATACATAGTTAGAACTATGGCTGATTTTCAAAAGTCACATTCCAAACCTGCAATTTTATGATGTACTTTGCTGCGGCCGCATCTGCGTCTATCGTGACGAAGCTTCGCACAGTGATACAAATGATACTATACACACAGATATGACCAACCATTATCGGTTATCGTCGCGATAGTTCGGGCTGCGTAGCACTTATCGCCCGGGTGGCGGTACATAATAAATGTGGCGAAGCCGCTAATGTGAAAAAGTTATTGCGCTAATGCGGTGGCATTAGCGCGATAACTTTTTCACATTAGCGGCTTCGCCACATTTATTATGTATTATGATACAAATGATACTATACACACAGATATGACCAACCATTATCGGTTATCGTCGCGATAGTTCGGGCTGCGTAGCACTTATCGCCCGGGTGGCGGTACATAATAAATGTGGCGAAGCCGCTAATGTGAAAAAGTTATTGCGCTAATGCGGTGGCATTAGCGCGATAACTTTTTAGCGAGCGAAACATACGAAGCTTCGGCACGCATTGCTTTGTCACGATAGACGATGCGGCCGCAGCATTAGATATCGCCATGATAGGTAGATACTACTGTCGAATTGACGATGTTAAGGATGAAACGTTAAGAGATAATTTTCTCAATTTATAATGCCATCCTAAATTCAATTTCCCGGCCCGCTATGAAAACGAGTTACCAAAAACCTTATTTTATGATAAACGAAAATATGAGGTGAAGAGATTACAGCTGTAATGTATCATTAAAATGAGGATCATTTATATTCGTGGTATCGCTCCCGAACATATTTATGGCAGCCTTGTCGTATGCGTGTGAAGAGAATGATTATAAATAATGACTTTGTACATAAGAAACACTTGTGTTGATAAATGCTCCAAATAAAATACATTTTACTTGCAAAAAGTAAAATACGCTTTTTCTTACTTACCATAAATGAATATAAATATACCTACCAACAAGGTTATATTTATGAAGATATAAAGGAATAAAAATTCTAGCTTCCATTTATTTATTCTTACCCAAGAAAATATCCAGCTGTATACATCTACATTATTCCCTCATTCGAGATCTTTGTGGAACACTAGACAAATGTACAAAAGAACTGTTTTATATTCGATCTGAAATCAATAGCTGGCAGCATCTTAAAGGGATGCTGTGAACGGTAAAATACAGCTGCGGAGATATATACCAAGAACAGCGTGGGTAGTAAACTAGTAGCGAATAGTTTGAGATATTAGTAGCGATATTATAAAAAACTGGGGAAGATAAACTTTAATATTATCTTGAGATAAGAGAGACAGCGGAAGAAGCGTACGCAGAGGCAGACCAACGGCTAGATGGGAAGATGGCAAAATACCGCGGGTAAGAACAGGATGAGACTCGCATAGACCAGGGAGGGATGGTACTAAAGGAAGGCGGCCCATACCCTCGGTCAATGATGATGCTGATGAAGATAGGAGCCAGATAGACCGTAACTCTCTCACCCACCGTAACTCCAAAATACGAGTAATCAATCCGACAAATCCGATACAAATAAATAGCACCTGTACAGTGTACACGCGCTTAAATAAGTAACCATTCGCTACTACAACTACTAATCATCACACACAAGCTGTAAACACACAAACGATCTTGCCCAGGTTATTTATACACAGCTCATTGTAGTCTGATTACAACGAAGTTTAATTGGCGCACGCAATCGATACTGGTCGGCTCGGCTAAACGCTCGGTTAACGCACTCGGTTTATTGTGTAACATGTCAAGTAGATAAGGGCAGAAGATCCACCACAAGAGTGAGGAGAAAGGTTGCAAATCCAACTTTCCAACATTGAGGCTTATGTGGCACCGGCACCGCTGCTCCTTGGTTTAAAAGAAAACTGATGAATGGTCATATAGTTTTCCCAAACACTGTGGCGGTGACTGACGTCAAAATCTTGACTCTCTTTTCTTATCATTAAAGTTGAACTGAGAAAGAATTAGTAGGGAGACATGACATTGATGACGATTGATGATATATGTAGACTATCTCTCATATTATGATTAGATTTATGTAACCAGTTTTGCGACTGGATCTTCTGTCCTATCCCGAGTTAATATCTCGATTGATCGGGACGCTACAGTATCGATTATGTTGAACAATGGCGGTTGCCATGCGGGCTGACTTCGCTCACGTAATTCACGTAACACGATGTAGTCGATTCGCACGATGTCATTGTTTTGTTTTCTCTAATCGATTCGATTGAATAACTTGCGGCTGTCACGAACTGAAAGATGTTGGTAATGGAAGACTTTGCGGTGTCATGTCGGTTTCTCGGAATGTTTCGGAGAAATACATCTACATTTCTGTGAGTGAAGAGCGGAATGATTGAGGTATCACTTTCAACGGAATATATATACGAGAAAATGTATTAATTTGTTGGCAGATGCCTTGTTGACATAAAGGGTTTATATTTTATGAAATTCTTAGTAGCTGCCCGAAGTCTATAGGAATTGTGCCCATTGGCAATAAGCTCACCTCTCTTATTCATGGTGCTCATAATCGTAATATAGCTGGCGATGCTAGGCATGCTACAAAGTTTATTATTTGGGAATACACGACTCAGCTACCAAAAACTACTGGTGAATTTTGTTTTAACGTTGTATCTTCTCTATAATATGTAAATATCAACATTTCTCTCGTCGCTACTAATATTCCAGCTCAGACAATAAGACCAGAGAGTGTAATCTAGCTATATTATGATAGTTGAGCTGCAATAAAGACAAACGCTCATCTCTAATGAGCTTTGTGCTATTAACATTACTATTGGTGGAGGCACCCGACTGGATAATTACTACAGAGGGTTTAGAGGAAATAAGCTTTAGTGCAATCGATTAATTTTGGACTAATTGGAATTGAAGTAAACGGGTTTGAGGATAAAGGCATGCTAAGATTTTAATTGTAAAGACACTTCATTAACCAGATGATTAGAAAATAATTATGCTAAATTGATGATTGAAAATATGGCGTATGTCATGTGCGTCTGATTAAATAAATTAGAAAGGTTTACAAACAAAGGGCGTTTTGGTGAATATTAATTAACTTGCACTGGCTGAAAAAAAATAAAACGGGTATGGGGTATTGGGTAACTTTAGAAATAGGGTAACAGACCCAATTATAAGGACTTTAAGAAGTGCCCTAATTTAATTTTTTATATAATACTATATTATTATTCCCTAAATTTATGCATCCATAAAACTTCTTGTTTAATGATCTTTAATATTTAAAATACTTTTTATCGGATTTGGCAGGTAATGAAATAGCATTTAAACTACATTTTGAAAAATAAACCTACCTCCATTTGTCGGCACAATTGTTACCAGTTATGACTACCAAATTACCCAATTACAAAATAAATACATTAAAAAAATATAAATACTGTTTGTATTTATATTTTTTAAATGTATTTCATTCGTTCATATTAGGTATTGAAATTAGATTAATCCAATTATCGGCTTAAAAGTTAACCAATTATCAGCAATATACAGATAAATGGTAAAATTTAGTTTCAGCATGGTGCCAACATTTGGAAAATGATGAAATGATTTTTTACATTAAAATTCATTCGTAATCCTTACTGAAAACGAGTAATTTAAAAAAAATCCTGTAATTAAATCTGCACTTAAATAACAACATTTTCAGCATCGGTGCTGATAAATTGGATTTCTATTTAAAAATATACGCGGATGTTGGCAACTCATATTTTGAAATAATCTAACGGAAATCTTTAAAATCCTATTGAAACAACTAACTAAAAATACCTCATAAAACGATGCGATTTCATTACAATTCTCATAAAATATTAGAAACAGAATGATAAATTGACCGTCAAATTTACCTCTAATGAGTAAAAATGGCCGTAAAACACCCACAACTGCAGACCGACTTTTTGAATTACGACCCTGCCGTTATTTTTTTTATGTTTACGTATTGCAAATTTTGCCACTGTATAAAGTAGGATTTCCCTAGTATATTTTTTTACTTAACAACCAAAAAGAGAAACTGATATTTTTAACTTATTCGCCGAGTTTCTGATAATTAGTAGAGTGCTAGCAATTGGGTGATTCACCCTAGTATTTTTATGTTTAACCAAATGAATACAACCGCTGTGATATCTATAGTTAAAGACTGCAATCTAACTGACTCGTATCAGTGTCTATCCACGGTCAAACCATTAACGTAATTGCTGAAACATATCATGTTCCTACAAAATCAACAATTAGATAAAAAGCATTTCATTTTACCAACCCTCGACTTCACTAAAAATAAAAATATACAATAAAAATATACATTTCCACTGAAAACGAGTACCTACGATTCACATGAGTTGAAAAATTGAAATGACGTCATTAGATGTCTTGTCGGAATTTCTGTGCTACCACGGTCGGTAATTATCGACGCATCGAGGGGTCACGCCCCATGGGTTCAGTCAGGATGTCCAATGTAGTATTTAATATTAATAAGTTGTTGTAATATTGGAGAATTTGGAAACAGATTCTCGACTTCGCTGGTTTCGGTACTAAATTATTTTCTAGGGAATACATAGGTATACCAAATCACTGAAACTTCTTTCTAAACAGTGCTGAAAATATAATTTTCTACGAAAATAAAAGCTGCGATTGTGAAATACACTGCACCAAGAACTGTGCATTTAAAGCCCTACCCGCTTTCCGTATGAATTAATACTTGGCCAGCCCCGAGACAGTTTAATTTTCTCGGGGAAATCTCAAGCGTTTCTCTTGCTTGGTGACTTTTTTTCTTTAACTTGTAAATTCTTACTTGAAAATACCTAACTGTAATTTGTTAGTTAGGTTTTCAAGTCTAATTTAATTTTCTATTTTATTTGTTCTCTCTTTCCCGTCTACTAATTCAGTGAAGTATTTTTGGAAGAATATCTTTGGAAATTCTGGTTTTAAAAGTATCTCCTTCTGTGACGATATTTAAGTATGGTCCGCCGTTGCTTGGGGCAGTCAGCTCAGCTAACATTTAACTAACTAGAGATATTTCTCGACGGCATGTGAAGACAAGTCAATGAACCTCTGACTTGTCTTACTCTGGCGGCTTTAAAACTCTGACACCAAAATAAGTTACTAACCACACGAAAAGAAGAATCTATTTACCACCTTATGAGCTTTTGATCATAGCTCGACTAGACAAGAAGAACAAAAAGCAAAGTGACCCATTGGTCTGACAACGTAAACAAAAATTAAGTTCGGGACAGCCCTGCCGACAAGTCGCACAGACAAGGGGGCAGACGAAGTAACAAAGTGACTCATAACGAAGGAGGCGCGGGCGCCGCCACGCTCTACCTGCTGTGGGAACTTCCCTATCAATTGTGTATTTTTCGTAATTATAAGTCCTAGTTTTTCTGTAAGACTAACTGGAGGTAATAACGGTGTAGATATACAGCATAATACTTAATTGTTTAGTCTTGCGATGAAGATGAGTCATTACTTCAAATTAGCGATTGGATGAACATAAGAAGAAGCGAATTCCTACGGCCGTATAGATCCCGAAACTGAGTTACCCTGGTGGGTATGCAAGACAAATAATGTGGTGAATAATAAGGTGTAGAATAATGCAATACATTTTTGAAGTGGACTTAAGGAGGTGATTTGAGTAGGAGAGGCAAATTTCGCGCCCTCACGCCTCTAGCCGCCGCAGGAGACGCCCTGGGCGTCGGGAATCACAGGCCGATTCTCGGCCACCGTAGGCGCGGGCTTGCGGACGGTGAGCAATGGGTAGCTCGCCGTCCGATAAGTGCCTGCCGGGGTCGCGCGAAAGGGATACCGTGGCTCCTGGCAAGTACAGGCAACTGAAGGAACACGGGTGGGTTTTTAGTCAGTAAGAGTCTGACACTCCCGGCTCTCGCTCCGCCTAGAGCGGGAGAAGTTATTTGATAATTTCCAAGTAAAAAAAAAAGAAGTAAATTTTGCCCTTTGGATGGGTGGATCCTGTTACATAGATGTAAATCTCGCATAAAACTTTCGAAAATTGATTTGAAAGTCTTTTCAAAAGATGCATTTATGTATTGGATTGGATAACCCTGATAAAAATCTACCCTTATCGTTTTAAAGCCAACGTGTGAACAGTGAGTGATATAAACGGTAGGCTCCACAGACGTACAGTCAGACGCTATGACGCGTCGGTGACGCACGTCACGACTGTTGAAGCTACCTGAGGGGGTTACTAGTTACACATATTTGGAAAGGCTATTTATAGCAACGTCGGGTTGTCAAGATTTACGTAATAGAATGACTTAACGGAATAAAGTAGGGTTATTTTATTAGTGGATTTGAATGTTGGGAAGGTTAATAGGGGTAAATTGTAGACTGCGGGGTTTCTTTATGTAGGCTGTTTTTTCTTTGAAAACGATCGTCGAAGTCGGTAATTAACTTCACGGGTATTGTATAGTGAAAAACCTCATAAATGGCTCATACAAAATCATACCCACATAAAACCCAAACATATTGAAAATACGAGTACATTCAATATTATTGTTTTTCATAAATATCGCACGATGCACGAACACATTAGATTATTTATAGAATAATCTAAAAAGTCACGCACTCTGAATTTATTGATAGCAAGTGCTGTGCGATTAATCGGCTGTTCATCGATTTTGCCACTATCGAATTCGATGAATCGATACATAATTCGAGAGCTTAATATTTTTTTGTTCGATGTTATTTTAGTTTAACTTTGAACAGCGATTGTACATTCAGATTAAATAAATTTACCGTAGTAAGTTGAGAAAATACTATACCAAAACTGTATTTTTAATTAAAAATGTATTAATTCATATTCGAATTTCAAGTTTTAAAACATATCCCTACACAGCCAATTTGAAGTTTGACCGTTAGACACAGCAAACAGAACCTTTAATTAATTTATGATACCTAATCATTTTAATTAGAAGAACAGATAAATTATTAGCTATTTGTTACTGACCCAAATCCTTTGAATTACAAAAAAAAACTTAAATTTTCCTTAAAAAATCCATAACAGGATTTAATTAAAAGTAAGCATAATGAGGTCGGTATTAACAAAAAGCGTCATAAGTTGAACAATAGAAAACCATAAATCCTAACCAACAAAGGGCCGATTTTTAATAAGATATAATATGAAAAGAAAAAACATAAAATTATAACACTTCTTTACAGTCGGGTAAAAAATACGTTGCAAGATTTACAAGCACTTTTGGCAGAGTATGAATTCTTGCGTCAAGTTTTCATCATGGAACTAAAGAAGCATCATAATTGCTTCGTCAACGATCTGATTATAACACAAAACACATTGAATAACAACTATTCTTTACCACCAACCTATTACACCGCTAGAATTCAAATACCATATTAAAAATATACGCACAAAATTCCTCCACCACGCTTCAATAACGAAAAACAGTAAACACGAAGGGAAGCTCTATCAAATAACATCTACATAACAATACATAAGCAAAAAACTTAAAAATAACTATGTTTATAAATAACTGAAGCGGTTAACGTAAACGTTTAGTGAAGCAAAACATACGGGGTATAATTAAAAATAATATTTTGAAATTAGCATACCTCGTTTTGACGTGTGACGGGCATGTGTGATAGGCACAGACCACACCGCGAGTAGAGCTAACTTAGCTTATGAAGTTGCGGCGTATTTTCACTTCGGTTTCTACTGTGAACTATGATAGAGCAGACCTAATTGGCCTAAGCTAGAGAACTGTGCAAGTCTGAAGGCTCAGTTTACGCGTATCAACTGTCAAGTATAATACAGCATAAAGGCTCACTGGCGGCACGGCACGGCAAAGGATATTTATGCGACGAATAGAAATATAACTTAATAATATGACAATAAAATTGAAATTTCATTTTTTTTTAATGCTTTATTAGAAGGAACCAGGTTCCTACTAAACAATTACAATCTAGCCTTTAAGACTAATAAGCAATTTTAATATAACTTATTTCTTACGTGATACTTATTTTAAAACTTAGAATAGTGTTTATTGCACTTTACACAAGTTCGTTTCACTTTCACAAGTCTGATATAATAATAAGAGCACACACTTTGTTCATGTGTTGTATTTGTGTCATTGTCACTATTATTTCTACACTTTTTACACTACACTAACTCAAAAAAAATTCAATGATGATGCCTAACGACGTCGCGGCATGCCGCGTCATACATTATGATACTGCGGCATCGCTGATTTCAATTTTATTGTCATACTATTAAGTTATATTTCTATTTGTCGCATAAATACGAGTATCCTTTGCCGTGCCATGCTGCCAGTGAACGCCGGCCCTAATCCGCATTTAATGTTTCAGCTGCTGTGCAGTGTTGAGATACAGCTACACAGGCCTGGCCCAGGAGGCCCTGGGCCTAGGCGTAGTCCGTAATCCATCACACAGGCCCAGTGCACCACCATGAACCCGCATGGTGCGGGTCAAGCATCTTTACTATATCCTTGGTTTAAGGACCCAGATATTTGATATCCCATACTTGCAATTTAAGCAAAGTTAATTTATCTCGCAGTGTGTATTGCGCCTAAGTTTCGGGCATGTGTGTGTGTGTGAGTTTCGGGCATGTAGCTGGGTACGTGCGTGTTTTAATTAACCAAGATTGTATGTTTATGGACTATTAAAGAAAGTGTTAGAGTACCTTGCTGCTATAGAAATAATTCGGTTAAGTATGTTCGTTCAGGACGTGCTGTAAATCATAGGTGAATAGGAAATTATTTAAAATAGAAAGAATGAAAGAAAATACGTTTATTTGCAGTAGTATGACGCAAGCAAAGAAAATAACAATTTGGGGGAAAATATGCGTTATAAAAAAATGGTTTCTCTAAGTTAATTAGGCGAACGCCTGAAAGCCGGGATTAGTCACGTCATGCGGAAGACAAAAGACGTGACAAGATTAGTATACTTCTCAGCTGAAATAACTGATATCGTTCCATAGTTATCATTTGTTCGTTCGTGGGAAACCAAGAGTCATAGGGATAGACATAAAAAAAATTAAAATCTGATTTAAATATACAGGGTGTTAAAATAATTGCGTGCCATAGCTTAGGGGTAGGTTCAGTGTCGATAAAGGAAGCGAGAAAAAAAAAAACAAGTCCAACCTAATTTAGTACCCACTAACTTAAAATAGTTTAGAATTTAAATTATTTTATTTGTTTTAATGCTTTAACTACTTACCTACTTTCTACTATCGAACGACGCGTTGTCATTTTGTCCTTCACTTCTCGCGTCCGAATACTCAGGGCCTAATAATACTAAGTTAGTAGGTGCTAATATAGGATTTTTTTTTTCTGGCTTCCTTTATCGCTGCTGAACCTACCCCTAAGCTATGGCACGCAATTAGTTTAACACCCTGTATTCCAAAAAAAATATGCCTGTAACACCAAATTCTAGTTACATTCCATCATTTTCTGAGTGTATGAACAGCTGTTCCTAGCGACCGACGAGACAATTCGATAAGATATGCGCGTGAAGAATTCGGATGCGTACCCTCGGCGATGATCCAATAATGAGAGTGTGTGTGAGTTGACAAACTATTTCTGTTATCACTGTACACACTCTACGGACACCTGCAGTGCTATTCTGTAACCATCTCACCGTGAAAACTTAGGTGAAGTGAGCTCGGAGTGAGCTGTCAGTCCCTAGCAGCAAGTTGAATGACAGCTCACTTCACCTAAGTTTTCACGGTGAGATTTTTACAGAATAGATCGGCTGTACGCAATGTACTTGTTTGCTGTGATTAATAATGAGGAAGTCGTTAAGTAAGATGGCGGAATGTGGCAGTTAAAATAGTCATCTAATGACCTTTGTGTATAATTGTAGAAGTTATTGATGAGAGAGATGAGAAGACATGGTAATATGGGGTTCGAGGCTCTACATAACAAAGCATTGGGATATTTAATGCTGTGATAGGAGGATTCAAGAAGTGCTTAAGTTCGTATAGAAATAACTGGCAAAACCTTGCAAGTAAACCAACACTAAACTACGCTCAAAGCACCTGAAATACACAAAGGCTCGCAGAAAATTGCAGCGTCAGATGTCACATGAGCGTGCCAAAACAGCCCTAATGTGTGCAGCGCTTTTCACTTTTCCCTTAAAACAGAAAAGCGCTTCACAATTAAGCTGCAAATCGGATTTCAAGACGCAGAGAGAGAGCCAAGTTTTGAAACGTTAAAAACAGCCATTAGACCTGCCAGCAGCACTCGCTGCAAATTAACGAAGTTTGTGACTGCCGCCAGCGACAGCCAAGTTCGCGACCTTCACCTCTGTTATAAATTATAATATACTGCAATGTTTCGCAAACAAATTAATTAAGCACCTATCTCTCGGCTGGTTATGAGAAATTGTTGCGTGTACACGTGAAATATAATGGTTTCTAATTAATTTTAGTGTAATGAGTAAACAGATTTATGTATCCTAATAGAAATTACCTACCCGTTGTTGTTACAACTCGCAAAGGCTTTCGAGATGATAAGATTCTGCTTGACTAATAACTAAACAACAAGCCAAGAGGAACTGATTTCTAGCTGAACCCTCCTAATTCTACGTATGGAAAATAAATTAGCTCGCAAGGTCAACACAAATTAGGTTAACATTACATGCACGGATGCGTCGACCGACCCCTATGAGCTACACTTATTTAAGCCATATAATGCCCTAATTTATCCACGAGGAGTACAGCCAAAATATATGATTCAAACCTGACAAAAATCAGTACGTCAATGTTTTTTCTAATGCTTCTCTCTTTGAACTTGGCCGTAAATTACAACTGCCAAATGAGTTAACTAACCCCAGGCTTGAGGTTGATATGTTTTGATATAAATCTGAGACTGAAATGATTATATTCATTGCCGTGATTTGAACAACTACTAAGAAAACCGAACTTGAAGACCACGGTGAAAATTGAGAACGATCTATCAAAGAGTTAAATTCCAAATTATTAAAATTCACAGAATTGGTAACAGCTGTTCAGAGAAAATTAATCTCCCAAGTTCCCTTAGAGTTTATACTAAGAAGCATTTAAGTAGAAAACTTGTATAACAAAAAGTTTAGGGTTACAAAGTTTGATACAAGGCAAGCGTAAATAAGGACAGCTTCGCTGGGAGATTTATCCTCGAAAAGACATACTATATTGTTAAATATTCCGTGCCGAATTTTATGTCTAGAAACATTAGCTGGAACGTAAGGCACACTTGAAAATACATCAACCTTATTACCGAAATCGTCTCAAGTCTCGCCGTCTGAGTTAAGCTCAACGACACGGTCCGGGCAACGCCCGTCGGCGACACCTAGTCTATTATTAGCGGCGCCATACTTATCACAAGATAAATTCGAGTACACGGTCTAGGTCAAATGATACTGTTAATAGGTGCAAGGCCACCTATGAGGGACACCATAAAACAAACCTTTATGAGGTACCGTAATTCGTTCCAGAAGGTCATGTCTTTGCGGGTGACATAACCGGGAAAAGAAATGACATATTTTATGATCAAATTCGTTTTACTGCAGACGGTTATTATGATGATCCGCGTCTAGATTGACACTGAAGGCTGAAAGAACGAAATAAAAATAATCTACTAATCCCGTCCGGTACACACGGACTCGATCCTCAAAATAAAATTGTGGTCATGTCTTCGGGCGTGGGTAATAGAAAATTATACAGCTTTAAAATTTGATGGATGAAAGTATGAAATTCTTTGCAGATTACTTTCCTCGTTGCATGATCTGGATTGTCTTGATTCACATCTCTGACTAATAAGATTATAATTTTCTCTTGGAATTAACTTATGACCAATCTGTAAATCAGTACCCGGTGACTAACTTCTCGACATGCTTTATCCTCGTAGCTCGTTTACGTGCTATATTAAAATAGCAAATTATTCAGTACTTAGTAATTTTTGCTATTGTTATGTCGAACAATTATACTGTAACAATTTCTGCCGTGCGAAAATTATCGGTTCCGTGTATTCTCATATTACGAGTATATACATTCTTGTGGTAATGATTTACATACCAGATTTTTTTCTCAAAATTCGTAATAATTCAATAATCATGTTGTAGATTAACTGTATTATACAAAATTCTGGGAAAAGAAAGTTACTTATTTTGTGTTTGTATTCTTTTTTTTTACCTCTAGACATCAGTTTGACCTTTCGTCCCCACAGTCAACGTACTCAGCTGTCCAAGAGTTATTTTTCCATCATAAATATCCACTTTCTATTTTATTGTACTTTTTGCTAAAATGTCATTTAATGCTAACGAGGGTCCAATAAAAATAAATCAACCGAGAGTTTCTTTTTGGAAACTTGACATTGTATGCCCTTCTGAAACCAATATTACCAGATTTAAACCTACGTTAAGCTCCACGTCATTATTCATTTATATCAAAACATTTACTGATCTGAAGCATGATAAAAATAAAATATCAGAAAGATATAAAAGTCATGAACATGACCTTGGGCTCGAAGAAATACCTGTATTTATTAGTGATGCTTCAACAATATTGATCTTGTCTATAATTATTATTATTCCGAACTATCAAATTAACGTTAATCCTTAACAACATTAACACTTAACACCAATTAACTATCAATTGACCAAAACATGAATCAATTAAAACCGTACAAACACTGTACAGAATTCCGAACTAATAGGCGTGTCCAGCCTAGTTTTTTAAACCAATTAACACCTAGAAAACAGTTCCTATAAGATGGTTTTACCGCGTTATTTTTACTCGGAGTCGAATAAATGAGTCGTGCTAGAGCCTTTAAGGGTATGTGAATGTCAGGGACGAAAAGCTGTCCCACGAATGGTGATTGAGGATCCGCAAGAACTGCCGCAGAGGATAAACTTGACCCATTTTCAATTACATTGCTAATGGGTTTCTGAATGTTAATGCAGATCGAGTAGTTTTTTGGCTTTCGATCAAATGAAATAGGTATTATATTTAGGAGTCGGGCTAAATTCAAAACAATCTGGAGTATCGTTGATTCCTATAGCTTCACGGAAGACAATTTATATGAGTACCGTTTATTAAAAAAAATGGATTTCTACGCAAATTATGAGACAATCTTTATCGAAAACTTGCCCGAATTCAGTTAGATATTCTATTTGGTTTTGCTCTAAATTTTTGTATCCCGTTCGCTGCATCCATAAATAATACTTGTCTTGTCCGTGACCGGAATGTCAGGGGCAAAGAGCCGCGTGATAGAACGAGGATACACGAGCGGGAACCCGAACTTAACCTAATTTGGTTTGGAGATATGTGTAGCGGATCCTGACACTATTAAGACCACATTTCAATGTTAGCTGGAAGGCTTATTTTTAGTGTTACATACATTATTGATAATATTGTTGCTACGAAACTTGTGTATACTGTAGTAATTCCAGGAATTAACAGTTCATCCACTAGTGCTATTAATGACTTTGGTATACAGAATAAGTAAGTCATCAATGTAAACCAACTGAACTCAATTTCTTGAAAATCAAAGACATGGCCTTAATCGTTTCCTGAACATCATAATTTACGGTAATGAGGCCGTCATCAGAATGTCACAGCTAATATAGCACTACAAACAGACGGTGACATCAATCATACAGCAAAGTAGTAAATTAAATACCAAGGTGGAGTCGAAACAAAAGCAACGTCAGAACCAACCAACTATTAATGAAGCAACATTACGTAAAAGATTCTAAGATATTAATCATCCCTTTCTACCTCCGAGAGAATGCGATTCGTAGGTCGCCATCAATCATGAAATATGAACAATAGCTACATTATCGGTGTACTAAAAGTTTTATTCCTCTGGAATTATTTGAAATTATCTTGAAAACTCGCTGATTCATGTAATATTCTATATTATTTTAAAAAACATTTTCATTTTATTATCGGGTATAAAAATATTGCATAGAACTCCTATCAAAATGTGCCCATTCCTCAGTATTGTCTTCAGAGTAATAAAATAATATCAAAATGTGCTAAAATGCGAACAAAAAGTCCAGATTACATCATTGGCACAGAATCCTTTCATAATGTTCATCGTTATCTGGTGAAAACCTTCCGTTGAATCCAAATTCTGTTTACTCCAGATATCTTTCACTTTCAGTTCAACTAGTTTCCTAACTTCGAGTTACACATACGGATCCTGCGCCCTCGAGTCTGTCGCAGTTATCTAATTTAAAGTTCCTGTAGGAAAACTTTGTAAGCAACCAGATATTTGTTATGATAACTAGATATTACAAGGACAAAGCTATGAACTTGGATGTTAGAAACTGCTTTGGCAAAAGTAAAAACCATGGAAATATTGGTAATACAACAATAAGAGCTATCAATGAGTCTAACGAGGGTCGCCACCCAGTAGTCACTTTGTTACACGTGGCTAACTGGTAGGTACTTAATGCAATCAAAAACGGAAGATGTCTCCTATAATTTGGATGATATCCAGTCGTTTTATTACTACGCACGGATAGATAGAGTTTGGCACAGCCTGCGTGTTTGTATGCCCCGCTAGCCAACTTATTTGAATACCGCAACACGATTTCTATTGCCAAAATGTACCATGACCTTTAATACTATCGGTTAAGGTTCAAATTCGAAGAAATGCGGAAGATATGCTGGTATTTTAAGTTCAAGAGCGTGCCAATTTTGCTGAATGGACTGAACAGCTGTTGTCTTTCGATATAATATGTATCAACACTATTATATAAACAAAGTTTGTCGTATTTTGGCAATGCGGTAATATTATGTATGTGTTTAATATTTTAGCTAGCGCTGTTCTTTATTTGGTTGCATTAACAACTTGTTTCCGTCTGAAAATCACTTTGTAACCTTGATCGTTTTGATGACACAATATTTTGATATTACGCGTTCAATCATATTGATTACGTCTGATATTTAATACTCAATATGTACGAACACATGTTTACATGTAATTTAAGTATTGATAAGCTAATCAGAAGTTTTCCACTTAGGAGCTTGTGATCCAGACGAACTTTCGACTACATATTTCGATTAGCGAAAGGTGAAGCGTGTCAGAGCTACAGGCTGTGAGATTCATGATTAGCTCGTATGACGTTAAAGGTTACGTCAAGCACTACGATATTGACAGATACATGCCGTGCTGTTTCTGCTATGATAAGGAAAGCTATACGCACGCATTGTTGCCTTACGCGAAATGTACAGGCGATAGAAAAGTGCTATAAGCACATGTGCGTGTGTGATTTTTTTAATCAGAATATGAACGATTACCAAATTATTTAAATTCAACCTATTTTAAAAAGCATGAAATATTAAGGATTATTTTTTATTTATTTATTTCTCGATTGATTATTTCTCAATAGATATTTAAAAATCTGGTTTATACTATTATTATTATTTATTTATTTGCTAACATGTAAAGTAGGCATGCATTAAAATTTCATGACACAGTAATGTTTCTTATGAAATGATTAAATTACACGAATTTGAAGATTCTAATTATTACAATTCATTACATGTTAATAAACATTAAATTATTTAATTGTTACATTTTATTTCAAATAAATCATTATACTAATTAGTTCATTCATTTTAGTCAATATAGGTAAGCATATTAAAGTAAAGTCATTTATTATTTCACATTTAAGTACGTCAAGCATATTATTACAAGGTCAATCGATTCACAATCTGTCAGCTTTAAATTCCTCAACGGTATAGCAGGCTTTCTTTATTAACAGAGATTTCAACTGCTTCGAGAAAATTGAGTCATTTGGTAGGGATTTTAAACTTTCCGGTAGCTTATTAATATATTTTCTAGTCTTGAGTATGGGCTTTTCCCGATAACTTTTAAGTTTGTGATGGGCATTATTAGTCTATTCTTGTTCTGCCGGTTATAGTTTTCATTTAGCTCGATATTAGATTTTTCATAACGAATATACAACTTTGCAGTATTGTATACTGCTGGTAGTGTGAAAATTTGTTGTTTAATGTGGTCCACAACTCTTTCGTTGGTCTATGTTCATCAATATTCTGATAAATTTCTTTTGCTGAATGAAAAGGTCCAAAAAGTCAGTACTGTCTCCCCACAGAATAATACCATAATTCAGCCAGGAGTATATATTATAATAAATTGGGACAATTTTGCTCTTGTAGGTACTTTCTACGTTTCTTCCAATTTAGGTTTGAATCTAATGTTAGGTCTTCTAATTTCATTTGTTGTGTTAAGTATTATTTAGGTTTAGTGGGGTTCTTTGGTAACTTCTGAATTGGCATATTGGAATTGTTTATTATTATTGAACGTGGTAAAAATGCGAATAAAAATAAATTCAACCAACAGCCTTTAGTATAAAATTCGAGGCCCAAAAGTTTCATCTGCCAAGCCTGAATTTAATCAAGCTGTATAAATTAATACGTTTTCGTAAAAAAAAACCGCAGCACCTGGCGACGGGGATACTAACGATGTTATCACCGCCATCGTCTGGAACACCTGCCACAGCTGAGAGTGGGCAGATGGGGTTGTTTTATTGCGAACAACGTGTGTGATTTATATAATGTGCTAATTATACGGGAGCACCGTTATAGGGACGCAAAACATAATATTTTCTTTCAGATAACTTGGGCTTACGTAATACTTATAAAAGGGCTCTAAAAATTTATTATTTCATTGGAATACTTTACTAACAACCCAATCCGATCTAATGCTAGTAGTAGTATCCCAAATTGTGATAATATTAGATAGGCTTGGAACATTTTGGATTCCCAATCATCTGATCCAATTAGCATAATAGTGGGGTAGCTGGTAATCAATGCTCAGAGCTTTTCAATTTATCGTAAATATTATTTAAATTGTGACTATAAGTGCAAAAATATGTATACAGTGCAGTGATCATTAAAATAAAAAAATCGAAATTCCGCTCACCACATTACGACAAAGCGAGTCGATACGATAGTAAATTCTAAATTAATTTGTACGCGACTGTCCGCGTTCAAGCTAGCCGCACGAATGGTATGCGAACTTGGTGTAGGTACAGTGCGACAAAGACGGTACGAAACACATAAATTACAAGTATTTACATAATTATGCACTCGCATATACGACATCTGTCACACGAAGTATGTATACGTAAGTGTGTGCATATTTTTATGAAAATTTGCAAATGACTTAACGAATACCAACACGCATCGATATGCAATCTATATTAAGGGTTGGGCAGACGAAGACAAAATTTATTTGATTAAAGGTTTAAAGTAAAGCTATAATGAATAAAATAATTAAGAGGACTATGTAAATACCATTCCAACATATATAAACATAATAACAACTAAAGGCATCAGGAAAAGTAGGGATAGATTATTTGAACTATATGGCCTTAAGCCGTATATTAACACGGAAACTTTTAATAAGTATGTTGCTACTTACTCTAAAACTTTTAAAACTATCTGCAAAGCAGCTAAAGCGTCTTTCATTAGCAACAAGGTTAAATCAGCAGAAAATAAAATAAAGACAGTTTGGAAAATTATTAACAATGAAACGAACAAGAACAAAAGTCATAATACTGATTACACATTGGACACATCCCGCGGTCTCATTAGCGATAAGATCGAAGTTGCTCAGGAATTTGCAAATTTCTTTACCAATATTCCTATTTAAACTACAGAAACTTTAAATTACCCCCCTTACTTGCTATTGATTTATTAAGAGCGAATGTTTCAGCCTGTCCTTTAGAATTTAAATTTAATCATATAAACCCTGTGGTCGTTGTTAAGGCTTTTAAGCAACTTAAGATCAAAATTACCGAAGATCTGTGGGGCATGTCTACTAAAGTTTGTCAATCTATTATTGAGACAATAGCACCCTATTTAGCTTTAATATTTAATTTGTGTGTAGATCAAGGGGTCTTCCCGGATTTAATGAAGTACAGTAAAGTTATTCCACTTTTCAAATCCGGGGACAGCAAGGATACTAATAATTATAGACCCGTATCGGTTTTGCCGGTTTTCAGCAAGGTGTTTGAAAAAGTAATGTTAAATCAAATGCTCAATCATTTTAATCGTAATAACATCTTACACGATCAACAGTATGGTTTTACCAAGGGACGTTGCACAACTGACGCCGGTGTCACTTTATTAAAACACATATTTAACGCGTGGGAAGAGGCACAGGATGCAATAGGTATCTTCTGCGACCTATCCAAAGCATTTGATTGCGTTAATCACGAAACACTGCTCTTGAAACTTCAGCATTACGGACTGGCAAAACTTGCGCTTAACTTAGTTAAATCATATTTGAATGATAGACTGCAGCAAGTTCAAATAAACGGTGTAAATTCATTGGGTTTAAAAGTCAAAATGGGTGTACCACAGGGCTCGATATTGGGCCCATTCCTCTTTTTAGTATACATAAATGATTTACCTCATTTACTGAAAAACCGACCACAAATGGTGTTATTTGCTGATGACACGTCACTTATTTTTAAGGTAAACAGACACGGACAGGAGCTTGACGACGTAAATAACGCTATGCTAAAGGTCCATAATTGGTTTACTGTAAATAATTTAGTATTAAATGAGAAGAAAACTAAATGCATAAGATTCGCGTTACCGAATGAATAGTGAATGAATGAGTAGTGAATGTCACGTTGTACTGAATAAGGAGACACTAGAATTCGTCGAAAAAACGGTTTTCCTGGGAATCACGCTTGACTCAAAACTACAGTGGGGTCCTCACTTAACATCACTTGCAGGGCGGCTAAGTTCAGCCGCTTACGCTGTTTGGAATATCCGCCAACTAACAGACGTGGATACCGCGAGACTGGTCTATTTTAGTTACTTTCATAGCATCATGTCTTACAGTATTTTGCTGTGGGGACGAGCCGCAGATATTGACTCTATATTTATTCTGCAAAAGAGGGCTGTTAGAGCCATCTACAACCTCCGCAGACGCGAATCTCTTAGGGAACTGTTTAAGAAAATTAATATCATGACGGTACCTTGTCAGTATATATATGAAAACATTATGTATGTTCGAAAAAATCTACATCTCTATAGTAAGATAAGTGACAGGCATAATTTTAACACAAGAAATAGGAACAAATTAGATCAACCACGTTTCAGATTGTCTAAAGTACACACTTCTTTTATGGGGTACTGTGTAAAATGTTATAATAAAATACCACTCGATATTCTTCAACTAAATGAGAAGAAATTTAAAACTTGCATTAAACGCACACTATGTAGACAAGCATACTATAAGTTGGATGATTATATCGTAGATAAAAATGCTTGGCTAAATGCTGGTCCTGCTCCACAGCCACTTGGGCTCACAAGTTAAAAAAAAAAATTGTCGAGTTGCTTCCCCTTTTTATTTATTTTTATTTTTTCTGACTACGAACTTATAGTTTTTTTTATTATTTTTTATTATACTAAGTTTTAATTATTGAATACTCCAATAGATAATATTGATTTTCTTTCTTTTGGTGGTAAAATTCTTGCAAACTATAGTTTTGTATAACTTAGACGCATTTTTATTTTCAATTTTTGTAAATGTGAGTACCATGGAGTCGTTTTACTATGTTATTATGTTGATTTTGACTTGAAAGAGCAGGGTAGTTGAGAGTATGTCATGCTCACTTAAATGTCTCGCTGATGGTGGCGAGTGTGTTGGATCATTCGGTTCCCTACAAAATGGTTGAGCTGGATGGTGCTGATCCACGCGTCATGTTCGTGAACGGGCGCCGTCAGTTGAGACTGGTCATCTCTTATCTGCCAGGGATTATTTTTAATCGTTTTTGATTTATATATATATATTTTTTTACATTGTTCTCACATATAGAATCAACAAGAGTAATGTACCCAGGATTTTGTAATTTATATATTTAAAAGAGTGTCCTTGGAGTTTCTTGCCCGTTCTTCTCCATAGAGATCTACGTTTTGGAATGGGCAACTAGCTTCAACTTTCTGACTAACTGACTCTTTGACAATTCAAAAGTGCCTGTAAAGGGTTTAATTGAAATAAATGCTTTGAGTTTGAGTTTGAACATCACGCATCGTTTCCCCGAAGGCCAACCCTTCGGGGAAAAACCCAGAGGTGTGCCTGTAGTACACCCAACAAACTAACCGAATTAACACGTATTCGTCTACCATACCAAATCCCGGATTTCGCAGGTCGCGCAATGGTAAAGATGTTTTACCTGAAACAGAAAAAAGACAAATTAAATATGAAGAAAATAATATATCATGTTCAATCATAGCTGAAGAAGAAGAAACAGAGCTCTCAACTAATTTGGAACTCAGCAGCACACTAAAGTTTTACTCAAACACTCGCGAATTTCTGAAACCGTAACACGAACAAGGTAAAGGAGACAGCATACTAAACAGCAGTCAGGGTATGCGAACAAATCGCAAAGATGCACCCGTCTTGTTAGCACGTGGCAAAGACGCTAAGCTACCTTGTGTGTAGTCTCCCTATGTAAGATTAGTCGAACGTTCCCTACTTACACTTAGTTTCCTCTCCCGAGAACTCGATAGCGTTAACACGCTACAAATTCTAGTTCGTATAACAATGTAAACTTCAACTATGCAGTATGACGCTAGTGCATAGTTGAAACACGTAATTAAACCGAGCAAATATATGGAGATAGATAAGGTGTAATGCAAGCTATTATTTTAAACCGATCGTGCGAGCTACTGCTACCAGAGCTACGATTATTTGTTCAACAATACATAGTAATTTCCGCTTCGAATGTTTCTACTTTCATTGCATTTCTTTGCGATAGCATCAGGTATGGTTATAAAGATGGTGTACTGATTATATCATAAGTGTTATTGGTGTTTTAATAGTTTAATTTGCGACTAAGTTAACATTATGTAGTGTGTCCCTCACTATTTCGAGAGCATCTGAAATCAATTTCGGGTTACCCTAAGCTCATATCCTGAACAGATGGCTTTATCTACTCATGTAAGGGACTTAGACGACCGGCCAATTGGATAAACGACAACAACTGACAGGGAAAGGGACTTTATGGCAACATAACAATAATCTGAGTCATCCTAATACACAATCACAGGATATAGAAATATCGGAAGAGGAAATATGACATCATCATACTTATCGTTAAGGACGAAAGTTTAATAACTTCTGAGCTGTAATAATATTTTTACTTCGAACAGTGGATTCGTTCATATTTTTATTGCCAGTTAAGAAATATCTCCGGTATACTGTGACGACTGAACCCACAGCGCAAAATTCTACTAACCTAAAATGAATACAACATCCAAGTACAAAGTGAGCATAAGATTATTGGAGGAACATCTATCCACCTGAACCTTAACAGACGACCCTTTGTTCAACACCCTCCCGAAATTTCATGACCTAAAACCGTCAATCAAAAAGATTGAAGGTGTTCCATTGAAATAAACGCACTCGGCGATTATAGAAAGCTTCCGATAGGCCGAGCCGATATCCAGCCCCTAATAATGGCACCACATTAATCTACGTTACCCTTTGCGTCAGGGCAGCAGTATTTCACGTGAACGTATTAATTCCTGTCGGTATTGTTTTGTTGCATGGGTAAAAAAATACCGCTTCACTCGCGAGGTACGTATATATAATTTTGTAGATTCTACCACAAACTATTTTGTAGATCGATCCTTTCATCAATCAAATCCTTGTACAGGTTAAGAGAAAAACACGTGTTTGAGAATGAATTCAATATAACTTAGTAGTTTCTTAAAGTTCGAATCCATCTTATCGAGGAAATGATGTGTCAATATCAGGCATGACATGGCAGGTACATATGATTCCGTACAAAAATAGCCTATCCAATCTTATCACAAACATATTAAGGATAAACAAGAAGAAACGACGTGACAAAGGCCGTGTTTCAGCTCCGTATCAAATAACAAGAGGAAGTATTAATCTTTGAAAGTGCCTTCGCACCCTCTCACATCGCTGCCTTCGAAAGCAAGAAACTCGTGTCACATTTTCGTACACTAATATGTCAGAAGCTATGTTATGATGATAATATTATACTATCATAGAAGAAGATTATGCATGTGTTACAGTTCTCTCTAACATTGTCAAAGACTGTACAAAGTTGGAAATTGGCACCTCGTTTACCTAAACGAAGTCATTTGAGCATTAAAACTTGCGACGGTATTAACACTAATTGCTTTGGCACCACTCATAAGAATGTGTGTACTAGAAGTTTATAACAGCGGTAATATAATATTTACAAGGTAGATTTTAGCCAGTCATTAGTAAAGATCTATGGAGTACCTATCATATTGCTACCAATCACCATGTTATGCCATTATGTAAAGCCTGAGACATATTTAAAAGCATATCAAAATTCAATGTGACACTTCTAATGTCCAGATTTATGGCAGTCATTTCAGAATTCAAACCGCCCATTTTGAAGAGTTATCCAAGAGAAGCCGATAACGACGCCAATACAGAATAAATCGACATAGTTATCGACTCACATTAACGGTCAATACGTTGCCCAAATAAGTCAACTTGCTCCATCGAGATAAGATCGACGATATGAAGCACCGACCTACGAATACTTCAGAGCGTTCATATAAAAGGGCACTCGGCGAAGAAACCGTTCGTTAAGGATTTAGCATATCATGTGACAAAGTGGTCGTGTCGAAGAAGTTTTATTTCCTTTGTGCGCCCCTTTCTTATTTATATCGTAATAATAGTGCGAGAGCCGGCTGCAAAAATACCTACCTTATCGGCTACCCCAATACGCTATCTTTATATCGTTAACCAACACTTAAACACGTAAAAAAAATCAGGTCTGCCAGAGCCGTTCTTGCCGGGTCATAGAAATAATCGATATTTTTTTACGTATTTTTTTAGTTCATATTACGTCATAATGTACCCCAATTAAAATGCTGGCAACAGTTTGCTATTCATTAATTATGTTAAAAAAAGTAGGTCTGCCATGGCGCACCCTTTTTTTTTTTTTTTTTTTTTTTTTGGTCTCGGGGTGGAAAATCCTCATGGATGTCCTCCACCCTGGGGCGGGCGGAGGGGTCTGTCAGACTCGTACTGACTAAAAACCACCCCGGTGTTCCATCTCACACCTACGTCGGAGGTCGCGGGAACGCAGATACTTCCGCGACCCTCGGCTGGTGCCGGCCCGCTTCTGCGGGCCACCTCGAGTTTGGGGGGAGTGAGGTGTTAAACTCCCCCCTTACATCATAGAGAGGCGCGCGTGGAACACTACGCGCCGCCATCTCGGGTCCTAAGGAGTAGGGGGCGATGGATTTCCCCAGATCCGTCGCCCCTGGACCCATTTAGGGGGGCTGGAAGAGGGCGTTATCCGCCCTCCGCCGACGCCCGGTGCGTCTGCTGCGGATCGGGTTAGTGGAAGCAATCTCCCGCTCCCTTTCCGCAGCCTCCTTCTGCGAGATGACTGTCTCGCAGAAGGAAACCACCGCGTCCCAGGACTCCTCGCTGCCGGCCATGGAATTCACAATGGCCGGCAGCGAAAGGTCACTGCCTACTCCATAGACGAGGGCACGGCGCGGCTCCTCCCAAGCGGCACACTCTGCCAGCGTATGCCGCGCCGTGTCCTCCCGACAGTCGACGCAGTGGTGACACCGGGCGTCCGGCTCCCTGTTTATGCGACACAGGTACTTCCCGAAGCAACCATGCCCCGAGAGCACCTGCGTCACCCGAAACGACAGGGAGCCGTGCCTCCTCCCGAGCCAAGTGTCGAGCACCGGCCGGACCGCCTCAATAGTGTTGAGGCCGGCGGTAGGGCGTGAGAGCCTGTCCCGCCATTCCGCCACCAGGACCTCGCGAAGCTGCGACCGACGCAGCTCCAAATGTCGCTGCGTCAGTCGCTCGCCTCGCGCCCTCGAGTCCTCGCGCCACCGATAAAGTGACGCGAGTACCTTCGCCTCCAGGTCCCAGGGCGGGGATCCGGCCAGTGCGCAAGCCGCCTCGTAGGAGATCGTGCGATACCCCCTGATGACTCTGACGGCCATTGCTCGCTGCGGTCTCCGCAGAACTGCGATGCTACCGGCCGTCAGGTCAGCCGCCCAGATCGGGGCCCCATACAGGGCCATCGATCGCACGATCCCCACGTAGAGTCGCCTACAGGCGACGCTCGGGCCCCCCAGATTAGGAAGCAGCGTTGACAGCGCCCCAACCGCGCCCATCAACTTGGGCGCCAGCCGCCGGAAGTGGGGTCCAAAGTCCCACCGGCTGTCGAGCACCAATCCCAGATACTTCATGGTAGACTCGACAGCGATCCGGACCCCGCCGACCACTATGTGTGATCCAGGCGGCGGCGCGCGCCGGGGACCATGAAACACCATGGCCTCCGACTTGTTGAGGGCCACCTCTAGGCCAAGGCGCCGTATGCGGCCCACCACCTGTGAGACCGCAGCCGTCGCCAGCAACGCTGCCTCCCTGTGCGGACTCCCCCGGGCCGTGACCAGCGTGTCGTCCGCATAGCACGTCAGGTCCACGCCCGGCTGGAGTTCACCCCTCAGCACCCAGTCGTACCCGATGTTCCACAGGAGGGGTCCTACGACCGAGCCCTGTGGAACACCGCACGACATGCGGCGCTGGTTTGCGCCATCACGTCCCACGTAGGTGACACACCTCTCCGAGAGATAAGCCCCAACGATGCGGCGGAGGTAGAGAGGCACACGGTGATACCGCAGTGCCTCCCGAATACAACTCCAGGGCAGGGTGTTGAAAGCGTTGGAGATGTCCAACGACACCGCCACCATCACCCCGCCCCGGGACACCGTTTCCTCCGCCAGGACTCTCACCCGCGACACAGCGTGTATGGTGGAGCGCCCGTACCGAAACCCGAACTGACAATCGTCCAGGTCCGGCCCCTCTCCGCGCAAGTGGCCGACGAGGCGGGCTGCGATGATTCGCTCAAACAGCTTACCCACCTCGTCGAGCAGCACTATGGGCCGGTACGCTGACGGCGAGTCGGCAGGGCGCCCCGCTTTCCTGAGCAGGACCAAACGACCAGTTTTCCACAACGTGGGAAAGTGGCCCCGCTCAAGGCACGCCGTGTAGAGTCCTCTCAGCTGGGGCTCTAGCTCTTTCAGAGCGAGGGCCAATACTAGGCCGTGAATCCCGTCCGGCCCCGGAGCTACATTCTTGGCCCGGAGCCGCAGCACGGCCACCCTCATCTCTGTTTGTGTCACCTCTGGGACGCTGATGGCGTTCTCATCTTCAGGCTCTGCGGCTGTGGGCAAAGCCATCGGCGGCGGAGTATGCTCCGCTCTAGCCGGGAAGAGGGCTGCGACTACCTCCTCCAGCAGCTCAGGTTGGAGACTCTCCATGAGTGGGGGCGCCGCGGCTCTGAGTTTCCCTCGAACCGCACGATAAGGGCGCCCCCACGGATCCCCGTCTAGAGTCTCCAACATCTCTTCCCTGGCTCGCGTCTTCGCCTCGCCGATGGCCAGCCACAGAGCCTCCTTCGCCGCGCGGTACACCTCATACAGCGCGGCTTCTTCGTCAGGAACCCGACGACGTCGCCTCCGGTATCGGGTGTACTGGCGTCTAACCGTCACGCACGCGATGCGTAGCTGCGCGATCTCGGCAGACCACCAGTACACCTGGTGCCTTCCCGTCTGTGCGTGGACCCGGGGCATGGACGCATTGCAAATTTGCGTCATCGCCCCACGGAACCACAGCGCCTCCTGTTCGACGTCGACGGGTTCGGTCGTTGCCGACTCCCGGATCCAGGCCTGGACAATCGCAGCCTCCTCGAGAAATTCCCTGTCGATGCGCTTGCGTGACCAGCGCGGGCCGTCCGCTAGTGTTCGCAGGGCCGGCAAACTACGGCCGCCGGCGGTCTGGGCGGAGACGTCGAAACGGATATATCTGTGATCCGACAACGTCTCCACCTCCGCGGCGACACGCCAGCCATGAACACGGCTCGCGACAGCAGGGCTAGCGAACGAGACGTCCACTATGGATCCGCCCCGCTGTCGCACGCACGTGTGTACCGAGCCCTGGTTCAGGACGACCAGGCCGGTCGTGAGCGCCCACTCCTCCAGCGCCTCACCCCTAGCATCGGTCACCGGGGATCCCCACGCCGCAGATTTGGCGTTGAGATCACCCAGCAACAGCACGGGGCGAGGGTGGAGTTGGCCTACGACGGCACCCAGCTCGACAAGGAAGTTCTCGAAGTCGGCGAGACTCTTGTTGGGCGAAAAATACGCACCAATCGTGCCAACGCCGTCCGCGAGGGCGGCTACCCAGCCGTGACCTCGGGACAGGCTGACGAGAGCCCCGCCGATGATGGCCACCAAGCCGTCTAGGTCCCCCACCCAGTTATCCCGGGAGGGGACGAAGTACGGCTCGGCGACCACAGCCACCCGAATCGACCACTCCGCCATGCTCTGGAGCAAAAGATCCTGAGCTCTAGCGGAGTGGTTGAGATTGCCCTGGAGGTAATGGTAGACCGCCATTTATGCGGAATCCATACTCTCCACATCATTCCTAGGCCGGGAGTCGGCCGAAGGGCAGCCAGGCTGACGGAGGGGTAAAGAGCCCCCGGCAGCCTTGGCCCCCTTTCTCTTCTTTGTGGCGGTGGCGCCACATGCCTTGCCGCCCATTCTGTGTCCGGCGGGCCTCCCTGCAGCTGTACAGAGGCTGCAGTTTGGCGACGCGAGGCACTGGGCCGCCTTGTGGCCGGGCTGGCCGCAGCGATAGCATTGCTCGCTGCGGTCTGTTTCGGCGGTGCATTGCGCCCGGACATGCCCAACGTCCAGGCATCGGTAGCACCGCATAGCCCTGGGCTGCAGCAACTTGACCCTCGCTGCAGCCCACCCCACCAACAAACGCCCCCCATCGGCGACCTTATTCGCCGCCGCCACCGGGCACCGCACCCAAATCGTGCCAAGCCCGGAAGCGTCGGCGCGAATGTCACCCGTCCGCACGTCCTGGGGCGGACATCCACCGGCTTTGGCAACGGCCGCCACGACCTCAGCCGGGGTTGTCGAGTCGTCCAGGCCATCGACGCGCAGCTCTGTGGTCTTCATAGGCCTGGACACCCGGACGTCCTCTGGATTGAGGACCTCTCTCAGCCTGGTGGCTAAGATGTCTGCTTTTTCCCCACTGGAGGCACCCGACACCTCAAGCAGTCGCGCCCCCGTCATCGCCGGCTTCATTCTGATGCCGGACGGTGTGCCAAGATCGGGGAACGCGACTTTGGCTTTAGCCTCCGTGAGGACCGCCTTGTACGTTATGCCCCTTTCGATGGCTCCAGGCTGCAGTGTTATCACTACAGCCGCGGAGCGTGGGGCTCTGACCTTAGGCGGTCCCTTTGCCTTCTGGGGTGCCGGTGCTCCAGCGGGTGCTGGTGCTGGTGGCGCCTTCTTCTTCTTCTTGCGGCCCTTCTTGACGACCGTTGTCCAGGCCTCCGTGGAGGGCCCGGGAGTGGTTGCCGGGGGACCAGCCGTCTGGGAAGCGAGAGCAGACGCGGTCACTGGGAGAGCGCCCGTCCGGGCAGTGGGCGCAGACTTGGCCTTTGCAGGCTTACTGGCCCCCTTCCCGGACCCGCTTGGCTCAGCCGCCACGACGGCTGACCCCAGTTGGGCGGGGCCAGCCAACCTCCGCTTGTCCGCAGCGAGCGGTGGGCGAAGGGTTTCGGCCGGGAGGAGCCTCTCCTCGATGGCCTCCAGCCGAGCCCCCACCATTTGCCCGCACTGCATCATGCAGATGCGAACAATCTTCTCGACCTCCGCATCCACAAGTGCAGGGGCCGATGATGGGGTTAACGACGGAGGCGACGGCGGGACCGGCGATCCGGTGTCCGCGGGAGCTGCCTTCTGGGCGGCAAACTGCCGCTTGAGGTCCTCCAACTCGGATTGGAGACGGCGGTTCTCCTCCCATAGCTTCGCCGTCTCCTCCGTGCTAGTCCGACTTAGAAGGACCTCGACGGCCTCCTTGATGCCGTCAGCCGCCTCCTTTAGGGCACGCGTGAAGGTGCCCTTCAGGTTGCCCGATTCGGTGGCAACCTTCAGGACGACATCCACGCCGTCCAAAACTTGGCGACTGAGCGCCACCGCCGAAATGCTCCCCCCGGTAGCCATCCGGGTTGAGCGCCGCTCCCGCGCTTGACGGGCCAACTCACTGACCTTGTCAGCCGCGACAGCCCTACGCTGCGCCCGCTTCGCAGCATTGGCCTCCGCCTTGTTGGACCCCAGCTGCAAACCCTCGCTGAGGTCCGAGATCGTGGCCCCGGAGTCGGTCCCCACGCTCTCCATGCTCTCCGCATGATCGATCGGAGCCGGTGTATCAGGTCGGGATACCGACACGGACCGATCCCGCCCACTGCACTCCCGCAAACGAGCAGTGGCTCCACTCACCATTGCGCGACCTCGCCCGCTCCTGCCCGTTGGCACTTTAGCGGCAGGCAGGCTCTCCTCACTATGTGAGCGGGGCGAGCGCTTCCTCCCTCCTTTGGAGGGTCGCCCTGCCATTCCCTTTTCATGTTGCGAGCGCTCCGAGCCGATGCTCGAAACGCTCGCAACACGATTCCTCTCGGACACGGTGTCGGAGTCAGACACCGCACCCACACTCATCCGCTCGACCAACACGATCGGCCTCTTCTCTACTTCTTCTGTTCGTCCAGTGTTTTTGTGTTCATTTTTTTCTTCCATATTAATTCCCACGAGTATGGGGGATCTAAAAAGTCCTTCCTAGGGTTACCCCCTGTCCCTAGGTAAGTGTACATTTGTTTCCCAACCAGGGGGTCCACTAATCCCTGGCTGGGGGTGCGCTCGCGACTGATGCGCCACCTACAGCTAAAAATCTGTAGGTGACACTACTCCTCAGCCATTCATACCCTCGCCGCGCACCAGAACTTGGTGTTAGAGGAATTTTTTATAGAGGTTATCTTCCTCGCGATCCGGGCGATCAAGCCAAGATCCTCGTCCCGTTCCGAGTCATAAAACATGACCATGATCTCTTTACGGATTACGATTTCGACGGTTGCAGATGAGAGAATCAGATCCCCCGCTGCAGCTCGTTGGCAGGGTGAGTGCACAACGAGCGCCGCCCATGTTTCTCCAGCCATGGCGCACCCTGCCGGAAGTACTAGGCAGACCCCTAAAATAAGCCCTTCCGACACCCTAAACCTACCTCATGGAGTACCCGGGTGGAACCTACGCCAAATAATAACCAAGATGCCCCTGATATTGGATCAAAAGGTCTGCCAGGTCTAAGCTTGCCGGAACTTGCTGTTCAAAGCATTTGAAGTTGGTAGGGACCATAATTTTACCTGAAGTCAAAATAACATTATTTAGTTTCTAGATTTATACAAATGTATAAATATAAAGTGCTTTATTACCAAAACATTAAATAAAACAACAAGTTTAGCGATAAAAGATATATATTTAAAATTTAACAACAATCGCTACCAGTACAATAACATGCTTACAATATAGGTACAATTATCAAAACATAGTTAAAGTTGCAGTCAACGCCCAATCAACCTATCCACCACCAGGATCGCTCCAATCCATCGATATAAGGTCAAAGTTTAAATAATAATAGTTTGGTTGACTAGCCATTTACTGCAGATATGTAGGTAACTAACAATAAAACTAGCTACAATGACGGTCAAAGTTTAAATAATAATAGTTTGGTTGACTAGCCATTTACTGTAGATATGTAGGTAACTAACAATAAAACTAGCTACAATGACGGTCAAATGGCAGCAAGAACTATTTATAAACATAATCAGGTGCAAAAAAAAAAAAACAGAGTCAGATTGAACTGTTCTAATGTAAATCAATAAAAGTATGTAAAAAAAATAGATTTAATCCTCGCCAAGAGAAAAAATTATAACTTAGACGTAGAATCAAAAATTAGTAAACATCACTTTCATCGCTTGAACTCTCATATGACTGATCAATATCATCGTCCTCTGAATCATCCATTATAACGGACTCTACAGTGAGTGGTGTTGGCTCACCTTCATACCATAGAGGTTCTAGGCGATTGTTATTCAAAACCCATCCGTATTTTTCTGCATCTAATTCTATCAGTTCATTTGAACATGCGTTTTGCCACATAGCATTTATGAAAGCCGTTCGCAATATTTTTTGTTTTAATACCTTTTTACAGGGCGGCATTCCATTCCGCATGAACTAAAATTCCAAATATTTTTTAATAAGGGACTTTTTAATTTTTGGTTTGCGTATGTTTTATTGAAGATAACGTATCTGGCAGCATTAGTATTTGTACAGTTTTTATATCCATACATTTCGCAAGTAAATTTATGAATCAATTCGACTACTTCTGTATCATTATCGTATACAAATTTCTCGTCTAATTTATTTAGAGATTCCTGGTAGATGGGACTGTTTTAAAATATAAAAAGGTTTCGATTTACCTTTATTGTGAAAAGCAGCGGTGTAATCACAACCAGTGTACGCATGAAATGATGGTAAAGAACGACACAACGTTTCAGCTAGTGTTTTTGATAAATGAGTAATATTTATAGCATTTGGATCTTTGGCTCTTGATAATCCGCTCGAAAGTAACCAAATATTTGGTTTCAGTTGGTGTGCGTGTGCTAAAACACCAACTAAAATATCAGTGTCAGTTGCTACAATGGAAACGTTTGTCGCGTCTTTTTTTTTATAGACGTGAAAAAGTATTCGAGTATCTGCTTCTTCGTGATCGCAAAAGTAATCAGCTTCAACAGTTTTCGTTATTTTGCCGTCATCGGCACTAAACGAATAGCATTTCTCATCAACTGTGACAAATACTTTTTTACTGCCAATTATATTGCTCATGGTTTTATTCTCCCAAAAGTTCGAAAGGAAATTAACTACAACAATTTATAGAGAAATGTGCTGAAGATGCAAACCGATTCGAGAAACCTATTACCCGGAATAAAATTATTAACTTCAGTTCTGATTATGTCTCGAAAATTCAAAAGAGCAGAGACGGGACAAAAACAGATAACAGATATATTTGGAAGGCTATTATGTATTGCCCTGGAACACAAAATCGACATAGAAGTATGTCTCTCTTTTCTGTTGGCGCCACTTCCCGCTGCTCTTTGTCAGCAAAATGTTGACATGAATAAAACTAATAAATCAGTACTAGCAAAAAAACTTAAAGGCAACATTGATCCTGCATCGCCACCACACAGAGTCGATGCTTGTTTTCTAGACGGTTTTAATATGTTATACTTTATAAGTCCATCCTCAATTCCCAGCACATTTCAAAAACTTGCCGAAATTATATTACAAAAAATTTGCACCATAGAAGCTGATGAAATTCATTTAATATTTGACATATACCTACTTAACGCCTTCCATTAAAGTCTGTGAAAGAGCAAAACGGCAAGAAGTAGAGATCCCGTATGAAGTTACAGGTCCTTCCCAAAAAACACCGTCAAATTTTCAAAAATAATAAATTTAAAAGAGCTGTAGTTAATTTCCTTTTGAACTTTTGGGAGAATAAAACCATGACCAATATGATTGGCAGTAAAAAAGTATTTGTCACAGTTGCTGAGAAATGCTATTCGTTTAGTGCCGATGGCGGCAACATAACGAAAACTGTTGAAGCTGATTACTTTTGCGATCACGAAGAAGCAGATACTCGAATACTTTTTCACGTCTATAAAAAAAAGACGCTACAAACGTTTCCATTGTAGCAACTGACACTGATATTTTAGTTGGTGTTTTAGCACACGCACACCAACTGAAACCATATATTTGGTTACTTTCGAGCGAATTATCAAGAGCCAAAGATCCAAATGCTATAAATATTATTGCTATAATGCTATTAATAATATACATTTATCAAAAACACTAGGTGTAACGTTGTGTCGTTCTTTACCAGCATTTCATGCGTACACTGGCTGTGATTACACCGCTGCTTTTCACAATAAAGGTAAATCGAAACCTTTCCAGATTTTAAAACAGAGTCCCATCTACCAGGAAGCTTTCAATAAATTAGACGAGAAATTTGTATACGATAATGATACAGAAGTAGTCGAATTGATTCATAAATTTACTTGCGAAACGTATGGAAATAAAAACTGTACAAATACTAATGCTGCCAGATACGTTATCTTCAATAAAACATACGCAAACCAAAAATTAAAAAGTCCCTTATTAAAAAATATTTGGAATTTTAGTTCATGCGGAATGGAATGCCGCCCTGTAAAAAGGTATTAAAACAAAAAATATTGCGAACGGCTTTCATAAATGCTATGTGGCAAAACGCATGTTCAAATGAACTGATAGAATTAGATGCAGAAAAATACGGATGGGTTTTGAATAACAATCGCCTAGAACCTCTATGGTATGAAGGTGAGCCAACACCACTCACTGTAGAGTCCGTTATAATGGATGATTCAGAGGACGATGATATTGATCAGTCATATGAGAGTTCAAGCGATGAAAGTGATGTTTACTAATTTTTGATTCTACGTCTAAGTTATAATTTTTTCTCTTGGCGAGGATTAAATCTATTTTTTTTACATACTTTTATTGATTTACATTAGAACAGTTCAATCTGACTCTGTTTTTTTTTTTTTGCACCTGAGTATGTTTATAAATAGTTCTTGCTGCCATTTGACCGTCATTGTAGCTAGTTTTATTGTTAGTTACCTACATATCTACAGTAAATGGCTAGTCAACCAAACTATTATTATTTAAACTTTGACCTTATTTCGATGGATTGGAGCGATCCTGGTGGTGGATAGGTTGATTGGGCGTTGACTGTACCCACGATGATTCACACAATAACCGATTCTACACTCGGAAGCCTACTTTTTTCCCTAAACCCACCGTACAGAATTCAGGTAACTGTAATGGCAACTTTAACTATGTTTTGATAATTGTACCTATATTGTAAGCATGTTATTGTACTGGTTCACACAATAACCGATTCTACACTCGGAAGCCTACTTTTTTCCCTAAACCCACCGTACAGAATTCAGGTAACTGTAATGGCAACTTTAACTATGTTTTGATAATTGTACCTATATTGTAAGCATGTTATTGTACTGGTAGCGATTGTTGTTAAATTTTAAATATATATATTTTATCGCTAAACTTGTTGTTTTATTTAATGTTTTGGTAATAAAGCACTTTATATTTATACATTTGTATAAATCTAGAAACTAAATAATGTTATTTTGACTTCAGGTAAAATTATGGTCCCTACCAACTTCAAATGCTTTGAACAGCAAGTTCCGGCAAGCTTAGACCTGGCAGACCTTTTGATCCAATATCAGGGGCATCTTGGTTATTATTTGGCGTAGGTTCCACCCGGGTACTCCATGAGGTAGGTTTAGGGTGTCGGAAGGGCTTATTTTAGGGGTCTGCCTAGTACTTCCGGCAGGGTGCGCAATGGCAGACCTACTTTTTTTAACATAATTAATGAATAGCAAACTGTTGCCAGCATTTTAATTGGGGTACATTATGACGTAATATGAACTAAAAAAATACGTAAAAAAATATCGATTATTTCTATGACCCGGCAAGAACGGCTCTGGCAGACCTGATTTTTTTTACGTGTTTAAGCGTTGGTTAACGATATAAAGATAGCGTATTGGGGTAGCCGATAAGGTAGGTATTTTTGCAGCCGGCTCTCGCACTATAAGTTGTGACGTTGTAAAAAGTTATTCTTTCAACGCTGTAGTTTCAAGTTACGTTCCATGTTTTATGAGCTGGATACTTTTTTTAGTTTATGTTGGTATTTTTAACTACATACCATAGAACAGCTACTTCTGTAGGGTTTCTGGCATTTTTATGTGACATATTCTCATATTATTTTACGGCATTCAAGTTAAAGATCGACCCTTAGACGCAAAGCTAATCATATTATGCGAGATGGCCAGACAACACAGATTCTTTAGAATTACGAAATATAATAGATATAGTTTTAGTCAATTATTATGAAAGCAGTTTAACAGCAAGCAATTTTTTACAACTCCAAGTTACAAAATAAACAAACCAGGAACTGTTTATGACAAACACTCTTGCATCAAAGCAATTTACAAAAGACGAAACAAAGACGATCCCAAAATCTACTTTCATGAAGTTAAGCAATGTAAGGCGAAAACAGGACATTGTTGCAAATGAACTGAGCCAGTGGGAGGGGCGAGACCGAAACAGGTCCCAAACTTGGGCGAGCCAGGCAAACCAAAGACCTGAAGGGGAGCTTTGGCTTGGCAACTCTGCCAAGTTGAATTAATTTATTCTTGGACGGACGTGTGTAACTTTGAAGCTTCGCTGTTGCTACTACTCATCTGAATTGAGATAACACTGACTTTGTTTGGTTGAAACCGCAACCGAAATTCGCAGTAGAGGATTGAATATTTAATGCATGTTCGTTAGCAGATTTATCTGGGTTAATAGCTAGTTCTCAGTTATTCTGAGCATCTGTTTCCTCCCGCGGTCATAAGATTACTTTAAACTGGAATTAAGTTAATCGCGGCATTCGATTACTGGTTATTGGACTTGGTGCAGCTTTGGAATAGCTTTAACATTCGATCCTTTATTACCACCAGATTTAAATCCCGTGAAATTATCAAAATACATTGAGCAAATTGGTCATCAAAATTGTTCCTACCATTTTTTTACCATTATAGTTTATCCTACCTAAACGAAGATGCGCCCAGACAAAATCCCCAAGTAACTTCCAATTCCAAATAGCAATTACGTAGTAGGTATATTTACCAATTTACAAGAATGTTAACTACAAATACCAGCAGGCACGTAGGAGTTAAACCAACACATAATAATCAAACAGGCGACATCATTAGAACCCCGAACATGCGCGTCCTCAGGTTGATTAAAACGTAAATACATATTTAAGCAGCACGTGGGTATGCGACCTTCGCAGGGCTACCGGTGCCCTTAAAGGATCGCCTTTGTCTTTACGCACGATCGGATTCAATCCAATGATCCCTGCTGCCTTTGTATGTTAACATTTATTGTGGTTTGTACATTATTTGGTTAGTGTGTTTGGAGGATTTTGTGTTTTCTTAAATACTTTTTTTTTTGAGCATCCCGAAGTGCACTTGTTATTTTTTCATTGGTATAAATATCCTCCTCTTTCTAGCACGTGTCCGCATTTGAAATTTGCTGGTTTACCAGTGAAAGGATCGTCTTTTTCTTTACGAACGATCGGATTCAATTCAGGATCCAATGACCCATGCTACCTTTGATTGTTTGTTTGGATTTCTTGAGCTTTGAGGTTAAGTTGGAAATCATTAATTTGGTTAGTGCTTTTGGAGGACTCATGCGTGACCTCTGAATTAAAACAATTAAGGGATAGCCTGCAATGCATTTGTTATTTTTTCATTCGCTTAATGTCCTCATCCTTCTAGCACGTGTTAGCCTTTGACCTTCGCAAAACTACCGGTGCCCTTAAAGGATCGCCTTTGTCTCCACGCATGATCGGATCCAATCCCCCATACCCTTCTGTTCGGATTTCTTGATGTTTGAGGTTAAATTGAAAATTGATCATTAATTTGATTCAGTATTTGTAGGATCTCTTTTTTTTATTACTATTTGTAAGTAGACCTGAAATACTGCTGGTATTTTTTGTTTGATCAGAATGTGCACCAACTATTTAAGAAACATCATCATCTTTCTAGCACGTGCCGGCATTTAACCTTGGCAGTCCTTGTGCCCTTAAAGGATAACCTTTGTATTTACGCACGATCGGATTTCATTCAGTGACCTCTGCTACCTTTGTGTTTGCTCAGAACAGTAATTGGAGCTTTAGGCATCGAGAATTGAGGCCAAATTGGAATGTATAATTTGATTTGTGACTGAAGGATTAGTGTTTAATTAACATTCGTAGACAGAATATACATATCACGCCTCTCTTGCAGGACTTAATAGCGGACCAGACACTATCAGATATAATAATGATATCAATATTACTGTAATTTCTTCCAATATTAACGTAAAACTATTAAAATATTTAGATAACATCATCATTCCAACCACCACACTATCAGTATTAATGACATTACTGAATGAATGAATTTGAATGTGAATGTCATTATTACAGATAGTGTCTGGTCCGCTAATGCTGTAATATCGCTCTAGCTAGTGACAGAGCACGGCTATGCTTGTTTCTTAAAACCCGTATGAACCCATCGGTAACATTAACGCCAAAATTCATAATTCTCATTCGAGCAACACATAACATCTACTAGGTATTCCACAGCGCAATCACAATAATAATAAAAAAGGTACACACTCATAATTATTCTAACACGTGCCAATTTGACCTTCATAGGGCTGCCGGAGTACCAGTACCATTAAAAGACCGCTTTTGTCTTCATGCACGAATAAATCTGATCCCTGATTCCTTTGTGTTTATTCAGAATTCGGTAATTTGAGCATAGCCCATTGATATTGACGGTAAATTGGGATTCAATTAGAATTTAAATTCGAAGGATTTATGCTTGTGTGTATTGGATTTGTATTTAATTACATTATCTTTTGAGGTGAATTCAGAGTCTGAAGCGATTTATTTGTTTGAACTGTTATTGAAAAAACGTTTTTTAGTATTTAAAAAAAGCAAGGAAATTATATACGCTGATGATACTTGCCTGGTTTATAGACATAATAATATCGATTTCATACAGCAAGCTAAGTACAACGATTTTAACAACGTGGTTTAGTGGGCACGTCATAATAGTATTATAATAAATATAAGTAAAACTAAGTGCATGATTTTTCACTCGACTTAGGTTTTTGCCGCCCTTGAACAAATAAAAAAATAAAATATAGTTTGCTCTGTAATTGAGAAAAGGTTATTCAGTATGTGACTGGCCACACGCGCACACATTCCAAATCAGGACAATTATTAATTTTCGCAAAAATATCAACATGTCTCAAGATAGTTTAAAAGCATTCATGTAAAACTGTGTGTAGTCCCATTTCTATTCAAGCTAGGAAAAACAGGAAACCTATAAACCCATCCTGTCGTAAACCCTAGCCTAGACTATTTTACGACAAATAAAGCTCAAAGCAACCAACCTAATGTACTGTAGGCACGTCAGACTGGATAACTGGGCTACGGTCACCGTATTAGCCGACGCGCATGATTGCCCAATACATTGCCAGCCTAATAGAGGAACTTCATCAATATGAGACCGTAGCTAGGTAAACTACGGGTCCAAACTCAATATCAAAGATCTTCATGCTGTCGATTTTGAAATAAATCTTAATTAAGATCAAAGGAATTCATCCAGATATATAGCTGAACATTACTGAATTAAACAAGGCTCTAGACGTAATTGGACAAAAAGCTTGTAAAGTTGATTTATCTGACGACCCCTTTGTTTATTCTGGACTTTAAATGAACATAGAAAGAAGCCCTGTTGAAATATTAAAATTGATGGTGCCTCAGTAGCGAGTAATGAAATAAAATAATCAAATAACTTCGCTGTCATATTCGACGTTGATGATTTTAGCTCCGCTGGGGAGGCGAGAAAAACTTTTACTGTCTTTGCATAATTTACAAGCGATCAAGTTTGATAAAAGTCAAATGAAAATTGAGAGAGTGGTGTTAAGAAATCTGCTTGTTATTCTGTACTCTTTTTCTTTTTTAGTTTTACTTCGATGTCGTTATCATCATCTTTATCCTAAACAGAAAAACTGTAATAAGGACCCCACCTAACTAATAAATAGATGATGCACATTCCACCATTCTTAAACCTTAAATATACTACAATCCGTTTTTGCAGCATCGGCTACAAGCTATCTTCTGATTCCTTAAAAGTCTGTTCATAAGAATATTCCGTAGTGTGTTCGCATAAATGTAAAGTAACAGTCAACCACATACCCAATATTATCGCCCATGAGGAGATAAACATCACACTCTACGGTGTCCATATTAATTTCGTCGGCCATTACCGTCGAAGACGAGGCTCCCCGACCGTTAGCACCGCCAAATGTGAAGGCAACACCGTCGTAAACGTGCGGATGAAAATTCACGTCTTATATGCACTTAGCTGATTTTACAGGCCTGTTATAAGCTGTATGGGCTTATGGAGGAATGGTACTCGTAAGATTAGTTTCCAGAACAGTGTAGGCTTTGTTTCCGCGTCGAGTTGTAGTTTCCGTTTGCTATTGGATGTTTTGATTCTCAGGCTTAGCACTAAGTAGCAACAAAGAATACCAATCAGGTATTTCACCCTTGATAATCGTTGGATTATCGTGCGGAAAGCTAACCTAGAGCTGAATGATAATGATTATGTGTCCGATCACCGAACTGCCATAAAAATTAGCCAATACTAAATCGAGTTAGAAGGAATAACAACCAAAGACGCAAAATTGTCAACAATATCGAATGCGTAGTGAGTTCCAAACTATATCAAACATTTATCGACCACAGAAATTAGAACGTAGTAAAAGAAAAACTTCCTCATAAAATCAAAACGAACACATAACTGATGCTAACTTATTGACACGCCCTAATCCTGTCACAAGACAGTCGTCTAAGTAATGAGTACAGTAATACAAACGATACTTCCTAGGAACAGAAATAGACTTGCGTACGAGTACGTCTGCTCTGAATATTTATTAGTTTCTCGACACTGCACTCCATGGCTATACCAACCGGTTTCCTTAAAGATGTTGAATTATGCACTGAACTGTTGCGATATTGAACTGGATGGCTTTGGAAGGAATATTTGCTTAAGAATTTAAAAAGAACGACGACGAATGACTTCAAAATTCTAATGAAAGGTAGATTTAGGAAAAAGGAAAGATAAATGTGATGCAAAGAACATAAGAATTGTTTTATCAAGTAGAGATGGAAGGAAAATATTCCTTCACTTTTCTGTTTTCCTTCTCTCCAACTACGTTAACAAAGAACATATCTGCGACAGCTTTACTATTAGACCATCATATACTATTTTCATCAAAGTTGCAATACTTCATAAGTCCGCTGATCGATTATAATAAGAATGCTTTCCAGCCATCTTTTCATCTGATCTCCAACTCTTAATTTTCCATCACCTATTACATCTTTCTTCCAAAGAGCACTATCTTGATTAATGGTTTGCTACTTCTTTCCTCCGCTGCCCCTCATCCCTAGGTCCACCACACCTTAACAACGCAATGATAAACATTCTAGCCGAACACGTAAACATTCTATGTACGGAACTCGCGAGGAATGAAGATACGCATTTAGATTTAATTACACGAGCCTTGTTTACGCTGAGACCGAAGCGATGGGCGACGCGCCTAATTTGAATAGGAATTCCTATTTCCTTGACTTTAGGAAGTAGGTACAAAGTATTGTTTGTCAGTGGTATTTTGTTTTTTGGTAATGGTTGTGAATGATATTGCAAATGATTTAACTAGGGATTTCTTGTTTGTGCAAATAAAACAACGAATTCAGGTAACATCATAAAATTCTTGGCGGTTACGAGGGTGACACTGAAAGTTTTTAGAACTGACCACTTGTTAACGATACAATTTAAAAAATTGTAAAAAATTTGAAAATTGAACTTTTTGCCAATATTGTAGTGTATGTATTTTATTCATTTCTCATTTGTTTACGATTTGACGGCATTTGAAAATTGTCTGTGTCACGTCAGCATGAATTTAACGCGAGAAAAGTCATTTAAGTCTTCGATTGGCCTTTCACGATGAAGACCCATCTCATGCCACTGTTTACAACTGGTTTAATAAGTTTATACGTGGTCGCACTAATTTCACCGATGATCTGCGTGAGGGACGGCCTTCTACGGCGACGACTGAAGATAACATCAGTGTTGTGCGGCGTATGATAGAGACTGACAAAAGAGTGACTTATCAGCAGATTCGGACAAGCTTAGGCATCGGTATGAGTCAAGTGTACAAAATCCTCCATGAACATTTTGTGGTCAGGAAGCTTTGTGCCCGGTGGATACGTCATAATTTGACAGAGGCCCAAAAACTCCGTCGTGTTGATTGGTGTCGTGAAATGGTTCAATGATTTACCGGAGGTGACTCAAATGGTGTGTTCGACATACGGGTGTTACGGGTGACAAAAGCTGGATTTATTGTCATAACAATAAATCCAGCTTTAGGATCATAATCCTGAAACTAAGAGACAGTCTGATGTCTGGGTGTTTCCTTATTTATTTATTTAACCATTTATGTACACAAATAAATAAACATACAAGATGAAAAGAACAGAAAAATACGTACAAAGGTGATGCTTACTGGTGGTCCTTCCGAGGAGTTGCCAACTAAAGTGAAGAGAGATAGAAGCATGGGAAAAAGATGGCCTCGTTCTTCGGAAGGACTGGTAATTACGCAACAATTGTTTTAGACGATCGAAAAACAGTTACTGCAGAGTGGTACATTAACAATTGTTTGTCACTTGTCTTGGTAAAAGTTCGGGAGAAACGACCTCGCAGTAGGATCCTCCTTCACCACGACAACGCCTCGTCGCACACCGCCAAGCAAACAATCGACTACTTGGCGTCGCAGACGTGGAATTCTCCGAGGAAAACGTTTTATGGACGCCGAGGAAGCAGTGGCTGCGTTTCAAAATGCCGTCGAAGAGACCCCTACGGACGAGTGGGCAAAGTGTTTTCTCAGTGGTTCCATCGGATGCAGCCATGTATTGATGTAAATGGACACTACTTCGAAAAGATATAATAAAACTAAATAACTTGCTAGTTTGTTCAGTTTTTGATTTTCTAAGAACTTTCAGCGTCACCCTCGTATTAGTCATTAGCTAGAGCTAGCCACTACATTGCTTGAACTAACTTAGTAACTCAGGAATCTTACAAAGCTGACAATGTTGGTAAAAGTCCTGGCTGTTGGCTGTTCTCTGTTAAACGCAGATCTCCGAACTAGTACAGCAATAAACACAAAACGAAAATGATCCATCGTCTCGAAATAATCCATGAATCATTTAAGACCACTCACTCAAATTCCCTTACCTACCACAAAGCTGTACTCATCATCCTGCACTACAGAATAACAAACAATACTGCATTCTAGGAAGCTCATTGCGTAGTGGTTCCCATCAATTAGAAGATAAGGCACGCTTGATTGATTCACTGGCGCAACAAAGGGTGCGTTTACGCCGCCGTCCGTCAAGACCGATAACCCCTGCATATTCAAGTTATCTCTTGTATAATTATAGTGACTTATGGGTTCGGGAGACTCCACTTATGTAAGTTTATCTGAGAACATTATAAGTTCAGTTATTTATGCTTGTTTTCGCTTTTAGATTCAGCAGTGTCAAACTAACACCTATTCAAAGTGCACTAAGAACATCGTGGGTCAAACGACATCCCCAAAATCACCCACTGTCCATAAAGTTAACCTCCATCCTGAAAGTACCGATAAAAGTTAATGTAGAAGAAGAAGAAATATGGCTAACGTATTACAAAATTTTATCATTAACTAACTAGGCACAGCCTGTATCTTGGTGACCCAAACACTACTAACAGTTAACAATTTAAGGTGTTCTGCTAGCGCAATATTATTATTCAAAGTTCATTACAAAATTTACAATAATTTAAGTCCAAAGAAAATAAATAACATAGATTATACAAAAACAGTTGAGTAAGTGAAATGGAGGATGGACTACGGCAAGTCGGTACTAGCTGAAATTTTCCAGTTGAAGGACAATTCCATCTTGAAAGACAGTTTGAATAAAAAGGCTAGTTGACAAACGAACCAGAAATATGTTCATTTAATATGTCTCAAAAGCTGGTTGGTCAAGATTGTAATAAGCTTATGTCCCTTTCAGTACAGGAAGCCCTTTGTGTGCCTAGGACCATTAATGAAAGGCAACTACTTAAACAGCTGGACCTTCTAGACTTATGTGATTATGTGTACCGTCTGGACTTACGTAAAGATAAAATATCACCTCACATATAGTCGTTAGTATTACAGATGAAACCAGCATTTCAATTTCATTAAAACATCGAAGAGAAACTCGCAAAATAAAATAAAAACAGTATTCTATTTTTCAGCCAGACGTTGCCGGAATCGCATCAACCGAATCTGATTAACGGCTGTCGGCTCAATATTTATAGCGATACCGAATCCAATAAATCTCCGGTTGAAAAATAATACTAAACAACACATTCATAATCATATCAGCTGGTATCTTAATGTTCTCTGATGAACATGGGCGTCTTCTGGAGCTATAGCAAATAAACTTAAAGAAATCTGGCCAAAATAAACACCTTTGATCGACATTCAGTAGGAATTTATTGCTTGGATACGCTGAGAATAATAGTGCTACATATAGGTAACTCTTCACATCATTAATGATTAACTTAAAGGCATCTAGAAAGAAAAGAGATGTCCCATTAATTTCCGAATACCACACAGACACGGCATTTGATTTACTACAATTAAATAATGGATTGATAGTATGAATAATAATCAATCAAACGAAATCGTAAATCGGAAACCACTCGATTACCGAGCCGCTGATACTTTTCATAGTCATGGTCTATATTCGTTTTTCAAACAAAGTGAGTCGGTAAGCTCAGTAACGTTGAATCGATACCCTAGTTTTAGTTTAACGCCTTAACCTACAAATGTGGGTTTAATTCATTGTTTGTTTGTTTTTATTGTCATGGTGTTTGGCTTGCATGGTAAACATAATTTTAAAGGGGCATATGTGGATGATATTTATGTTGACATCCGTTCCAAACCATGTGTTGGGAGGGTTGTTTATCATAACATTCTGTCACGCCCACGATTCTTCAAGCAAAGGGTTGGTGTACTGTCGTATACAGAAATGGTGGTATAACGCAATGGAAACGAGGTAACGATATTTACGAAGTGATGATATTCTATTCCTACCTATACCTAGCAACGACACAGCATCGTAGCAATAGGAAAAGAAAACAATCGAATTGTACAAGAAAAAACAAGTAAGCCCGCCTTCGAACTGCTTACAGACGTATTTCGAAGGAGCTGGAAGCCGCGTGACTAAATGAACGAGGCAGTACTTTACAACACTTGCGCAACATAAACTAGTCGAACTTTTTCTTACAATTCCAAATAAAAAGTAGAAAGTCGGGAGAAATGTGCTAAATAAATTAAAGTGAAAGCCACGCGATCCAGAATCTATTAGAATGTTGGACTGCCTCCAACCCACCCTGTAGTTATTGACACCTTATTGAATGCCGTTCAGAATACAAAACTGGTTCAGGGTTACTGGAATACGAGTAAGATAAATTGGAATGACACAAGACATCTTTTAGTTTCAAGTTTTGTCTTCGTAAAATGACAATTGAAATCGATGAGAGACGTTTCAGAAGGACCATTTGGCTTTCATCCTTGGTCCTTGGCGACACAAACATAGGTACCTAGTTCGTTTGCATAATCTACTTTCATGTTCTGAATAGGAACGACATTTTTAATGGTAATTAAAGAGGAATTCACAAAACTAATATGTGTCACCCGCCAACAGAATCTGCCAATAAAGAAAATTACTAACTCAAGACAGTTAACTAGGGCAGTACCTGAGATATCAAACAAACTTGAGAGGCCACCAGCCGTTAGTTTCAATATGCGGGTTATTGAATATGCAACACTATAAACTGCTCTGGAACTTCGCATCAAAGTAATGGCACCCACACACTGCCAAAGCTCTTTGGATGCACTTGAAACTAACATTAAATGCAAGATCGGAGCTACTAAGAATGCAAAAGTCATTTGGACTTACGTTAAACGATTATTGCGAGCCATTTGCGTCCCGTAGAGAAACTAAGTATCCATTATGCTTTTTCTGCTTGCATCGTAAGGTTTCAGAGTGGGCTAATCCGAGGTGAGCTTGGACTTTATAGTGATAAGCCAATGGGTTGGAAAAGTGCAATGGTGAAGAAAGGTATTATAAACGCTGCAGTTTCCTCGGTGGTTTCAATAAATGCGCTAGTTTAGATAGTAGGCGGGGTGCTGAATTTATGTAAGTTAGAAGAATGAGTTCAACCGGGAGTTATGTTAGAATTGAAATTATGACATGATACTGTATCTTCTTTAAGTGAAGGTGTAATTAAGAAACGCGAGGTGGCTGACAGCGGAAATAAGGAATTTGTTGATGCTCCGTGCACGAAATAATCACTTTTTCGTCAATAACTTATCTAATTGTAATAAAGCTAGAAATAATTGAAACATTAAGTCTGTGTATAAAAGTACAGTTTTCGTGGTGCTAAACCAGTCGTGTCAGTCACAGGACATGTTAATAGTTGCGATACTCTTGCGCTCTCGAAAATATGTGTTTTTTTTTCGCCTTTGATTTACTTAATGAAGATATTGTGCCGGTTTTTTGTTTTTACGCATGGGAAATCATCATAATCATAATATAAAATGGTGATTTTATTTCAAAGATAGAAGAAGAATGAAGACTAATGTGTGATTTTTAAATTTCTTGGTTTGCTAAATAATAGAAAAAAATACATTATTGACAGGGTTTTGAAAAAAATGTTTTTCAACATTATTTTTCTGCTATATTTTGTATCAAAGTTTTAAAAACGTGGTTCAGCCACATGCAAGTAGACCTTATAACGATGTTGTTTATATTTTTTAATGTTCAAATTCAAAAGTAGTTTCAGTAAAAAAAAAAGTGATCGTACGTCAGTCTCGCGTAATTTTTTGGAAAACTTGTTGCGAATATTTGTGATTTTCCATGAATATTTAACTTATTTCAGAAATTCCTTTTAGCCACATGCAAAATAACGACTTTTCAAAACACAAATAGTTTTGTTTAAATTATTTTTGCCTTTCTCACAACTAATTAACAAAATTGATCAAAATCAGTAGATTTCCTGCACGGCCTCTTAAGTACACAGGCATAAAATTACTGTGCAACAATCTCGTTTCCCCTAGCAACTGCGCAGACCGACAGCAATTACTTTATGTAAAAGCTCAACCTATGAAATTATGGATAGCTTTACAACGGATGCAAAACCAGCTCTTAAAACAATGCGGGGTTTGGATTTATGATCAGGAAGTCTACCAACTCGGAACAAAGAAAATATTTCCTTTAATAATAATTATCCAAACTAGCACCACTTAAAGCACAGATTTTTCTTTTTTAAGTGAAAACTTCTTTAGCGGCATTGTGCACTTTTTTTGTGATGGGTAAAAAAGGTTAAACTCGCGTCAGGACACGTGACCTGAGTTCACTTACGCACTCCCGGAGTGCAACACGTTTTTTTTTTTTGAGAATAATGGTGTCCGGACCCGTGCTTCTCGCAGGTTCTCCATCTGGTGTTAGCACGAAGGTCCCATGCTCCAACTGATGATCAGTAATTAAGTCAAGTAATTAAGAAAAATACATAATTTTATTTAAAATCAATAGTATTTTTTTCCAAAAATGGCCTACAGAAATTTCATTATTAATTAATTGCATTTGCGAATCTAAAATAAAATGGTATTTTTCACAGTGTTCTTTGTGGTATTTAGTTGGTGGTAAGTCAAAAGAATCGGTCTTTTGCGATATCACTGTCAGCAATTTATTTAGGGTAACATATGGTTTTTTGAACTCTTTAATGTGTTTGGAATTCCAACTATCCATATCCTATAATAATATTCAAACTAGCACCACATAAAGCACAGAAATGTTTAATGAGGCAGAAATTAAACCAAGACAACATGACCAGATAAGAAATCTAAGCCAAGTCTAATTGAATGTCGTTTTATGACGCAAATACTACGATTGGAAACCGGAGTGCGATAACGATAAGTAACGACCTCTGCCATCTCCAAATTCCAAATGCCACAATAGTTTCATTTGCAGACGATACTGCCATCACATTCACCGCAAACTCATGGTCGGAACTCCAAGTTACTGCACAAGACGGCTTTAATTATGCCTTGAAATGGCTTTCCTCTCATACTCTTACTCTCAATACCAACAAGACTAACTTCATCTCTTTTTCAATGACCAATACTTCCCCGCCAAAAACCTCAATCTCTATAAAAGCTCATTCTTGTCCCACACAAACCCAAATTAATTGTCAATATCCTAGCTGAACCTCAGTAGAGCATGTTAAATATATTGGTATAGTTCTGGACAAAAACCTTAACTACAAATCCCATATCAACACTCTTTCTGGTCGTATACGAAAGTTAATTTACGTTTTGAACCCTACGACATGTAGCCAACCCGTCAATCATCCGTAATGTGTACTTTGCTCTTTGTCAGTCCATCCTAATATATTGTATCTCATGCTGGGGTGGTGCTGCAAAGACCACACTTAAGCCTCTGAGGCTCCCGAGGCTAAAATTACCTCTTCGAGGAAGACGTTTCGAGTCGATTGAAGCTATAAAAGAAAATTCGCTGAAGGAATTGAAGATCATACCTCAATCAGCTTACCAAAAATGTATGGAGGGCTGGGTCATGCGCTGGCGTAGCTGTATTGCAAGCGAATGGGCCTACTTGAAAGGCGACAAAATAAATTTTGACGAATAAATTACTTTTTTGGTTTTATTGAGCCATTCCCAGTACTTTTAACACAGAATGTATTATGTTCGTTCGCAAGTAAGTACTAGTTTCAGAGTATAAGCCAAAATATTAATAATGAATGGATATGGTGATGTGGTGTTTTTACTAAACAGGTATCCAGTTTTCAACATGATAATAATATTATCATGGTGCACCATTCAATAGGCAGTTGTAATTATTATTGTTCAGCGGATGAGAGTTATCGCCCTCGGCAGCGGTGCCTAACTTATGTTTAGTTGGAAACATTGTTTTTCAATTTTACTATTACTTCGGTATTTTGATCAGAAGTGCCACTTGCCAGTTTCCAGAAACTCAAAGGGTACATATTCGTCACACGTGACATTTTCTTATGTTAACAATATATGTGTGTGAACACTCATATGCACAGTACGCGCCACTCATAATAAATAGATCGTCAACCTTTTCACGTTTTTAGTTGAGTTCATATTTTGATATTTTATTTACTTATTGCTTTGAAAATGCAAACGTGCGCAGTTTGTAATGCACAGTTCAACGATGGTGTCCAGTGTGGTAGTTGTAAGAAACACCTGGATTTTGGATGTGCAAACATCTCCGAAACCGGATGGAGAAAGCTGGGTGCAAATAGGATGGCACAATGGAAATGCCCCACTTGCAGAACCTCATCGCCAGTTGTGTCCACCCCTGAACCTGCGTCGCTGGATACCATATTGAGCGAGATCCGTGACATGAAACGGCAGCTTCTTAACTTGCCGACCTTGGTAGATGACATCCGCGTGATCAAGAATGAGTTGGCTGAGCTTAAGTTGACATGTGAGGGCACTGGTGGGAGACTCGACGGGCTCGACACAAGACTCGTGGAAGTTGAAGCAAAAGTGTCGGAATTTGAAAAGCTTCAGGAATCGGTGAATTGTTTACAGACTGACTTGGCGAGCATGAAGTATCTTCTTTCGACTAATGAACAGAGGTCCAGGCTAAATAATGTAGAAATAAAGGGGGTCCCTGTTAAGAAGGATGAGAACCTGTACTCAATCATCGACGCTATCGGCCGTAAAGTTAACTACAGCTGTCCCAAAGCCCAAGTGAACTATATTTCAAGGGTCCCTATTTTTGGTTCCAATGAAAAGCTGATCATAGTGAGTTTTTTAAACCGGTATGTAAAGGAAGATTTCATTGCGGCGGCACGTGCCAAGAAGGACTTATCCACTTGTGACATCGGGTTTCAAGGCTCATCTCAGCGTGTGTACGTCAACGATCATCTAAGCGTAGAGTATAAAAAGCTCTTAACCAAAGTTAAAATCATGGCCAGGGATAAGCATTACGAGTACGTATGGGTTAAGCATGGTAAAATTCATATACTTAAAAATAATCATTCGAAAGTTTTTATTATAAGGAGGGAGTCAGATTTAAACAAAATTGGCTAAAGTGTTTCTTAATTCTTACCCGTATTTTCCTATTTTGCTATTATATTTTCCTTCAATGGCTCCATATGTTTGATACCGTTTGTGTCACAACAACTTTTTGCAAAATGTTTAACACCTCTGCCGCACTAATGACCTTGACACCTCTCTTTTGTTTAGCTACTTGTATCCTTTGTGTTCGATATCGCGCTGTTTACTTTAAAGCTTTGCCGCACTGCAATATGTTTTACTCTCTCACACTTGCACGCACTACGCACTATCGCTTGCTTTTTCGCACAGATATTTACTACTTAACATCGTATGATTCTTGCGCTCGCACAAACCCTATTGACTTTTACCTTCATTTTACTTATTTAATTATACTTAGATATCTCATTTTACAATATTATTTAATAAATTGCTTTATTATAATGGATTGCTTGCTTTTTCGCACAGATGTTTATTACTTAACATCGTGTGATTCTTGCGCTCGCGCAAATCTTATTGACTTCTGCCTTAACTTTACTTATTTAATTACATTATACCTTATTTTACAATATTATTTAATGAATTGCTTTATTTTAATGGATTATACAGATTTATACACTATTATTAGTCTTAGTTTTTAATGGCTCCTATGTTAAATATATTTTATCAAAACGTTCGTGGGCTTAGAACTAAAAGTGATACTTTCTATCGTCAAATGTTACTAAACTCGTATGATATTATTGTTCTTACAGAGACGTGGTTATTAGATGGAGTTTTAAATTCCGAATTCTTTGACGAACGGTACATTGTGTGGCGTCGTGATCGAGATTATGTTTTGACCGGGCAGTCGCGTGGTGGGGGTGTGCTTATTGCTACACGTAGGGAACTTTCGGTTATATGCCAGCCAAACTTCCATTCTACAGCTGAGGATTTATGGCTCAGCATACGACTGAAGAATTCTAATACACGTAAATATATTACCTTACATATTTGTGTTCTTTATTTATGTCAGCAAAACTTAGGCCTTTCTTTTTCTTTACAGCTTCGCAATTACCTCACAAAATTAAACGAAATAGTTATGAATAACCCTTCTGATACCTTTCTCACCATTGGTGATTTTAACATGAGCGGTATTAACTGGGTCCTATCTGACAGTCTATCGCTCGTCCCAATAAACCCGAACGGTCCTGACGAAGTTTTACTTTGTGACGAATTATGTACCCTAGATTTTGGTCAATACAATGGTGTTCTCAATAAGTATGGTAAAATTTTAGATTTGGTAATTTCAAACCAGTTAGTTAATGTGGTTGAATGTTTAAGTCCGCTGGTTCCCATCGACGCCTACCATCCAGCACTATTAATTAGTATGGATTTTGTTGAGGCTCCTATATTAGAGTCCGCTTCACGGACGCAATATCTGTTCGACAAAGGTGACTATGAATCTATCAACAAAGACATTTCCATGACTGACTGGGAATCCGAGTTTGGGACACGATCAATTGACGAATCAGTAAACTTTTTCAATCAAGTTGTTCATAATTTACACACTAAATACATTCCACAAAAATTACAGCGTCACAAAACATATCCAACCTGGTACAATTCGGCATTAATAAAAGCAATTAAAGAAAAATACAAATATTTCAAAAAATTTAAGACGTACGGCAATATAGCTGATGAGTCAACATTTAGGCTTCTCCGTGAAAGGGTAAAGGTACTAGAATCACAATGTTATGAAAACTATTTGAATTTAACCGAAAAATCTATTAAAGAAAATCCAAAATATTTTTGGACTTTCGTCAAGAAGCGACACAACTCAAATGCAGTTCCGAGCACCTTAAACTATAATAGCGAAGCGTTGCGTACCGGAGAAACAATATGCGAAGCGTTTTCTACGTACTTTCATTCTACATTTCTAGATACCAACAATAGTAGTGGAACTTCTTCACCCCCTCTTTTAACTGAATCTGCCAGCCTATCTGATATATGTAGCATTGCAGTGAACGTTGAGGATGTTTCTAACCTGCTTCGCAAGTTGGATACTTCTAAAGCGGCTGGCCCGGATAATATTTCGTCCAAATTTCTTGTTCGGTGTTCGACTTCGATTGCCCAACCAATCTCGATTCTTTTTAGGAAATCTTTGGACGCCTGCGTTGTACCTGAACTTTGGAAATCGGCTTTCATAACACCTATTCACAAGAAAGGAGTCAAAACCGAAATTGTTAACTACAGGCCGATTTCCAAGCTCTGCATTGTAGCAAAAATCTTCGAAAGGATCATCTATAACCAGGTGTATAGTGCTCTTAAAAATTCGTTTAGTTCCTTTCAACACGGTTTTCTGAAGGGAAGGTCTACCGTCACTAACTTAATTCTGCTCAATGATTTTATTACTGACGCCATGGATAACGGTGGGCAGGTTGATGTCGTTTATACGGATTACAGCAAGGCTTTTGACCGGATTGACCATGAGATCTTACTTTCAAAGTTATATGGTATGGGAATACGGGGTGATTTACTCAGATGGTTTTCTTCATATCTGGAGAACAGGTCCCAAGCAGTAGTATTAAGCAATTATATGTCTGGTTGGGTGCCTGTCCCCAGTGGAGTCCCCCAGGGTTCATTGCTCGGCCCATTACTTTTCATTATATATATAAACGACATCAACTCTTGCCTGATCTCATCCAAACTGTTGTGTTTTGCGGACGATATGAAAATCTATGCCAAAATATCATCACATGCAGACGTGATTGCACTTCAGGACGATTTACGTCGTCTGGAGGCCTATTGTCGTGGGAGTAAGCTTGATCTCAACCCTACCAAATGTTCGGTTGTAACATATTCTCGAAAGCGCTCAATTATACCTTCATCGTATAGCTTGGGCGGTCAAATACTACCTAGAATGAATTGCATCCGAGATCTGGGGGTATATCACGATTCTAAGCTTACGTTTGAACTTCATGTTGATGCCATAGTCGCTAAAGCATCTAAAGCACTAGGTTTCGTAATGCGGCTCTCCAAGTGCTTTAGTCAAGCCAAAACTTTAAAAATTCTTTATTGTACTTTCGTTAGAAGCCACTTGGAGTACGCGTCTGAAATCTGGAATCCGTGTTACCACAAATACATTGATCGTATAGAGAGCATCCAGAAAAGGTTCATCAAGTATTTGTGTTATCATCAGAAAGAACCCTACCGGTCTGAAGATTACCTCAACCTCTGTAAGAAGTATCATATATTACCCCTCATTAATCGGCGAGCAATCTCTGATTGTACTTCATTATTTAAAATTTTTAATAATTCCATTGATAATGCTGAAATTCTATCCAAATTTTATTTTAACGTTCCCGGAAGGTCGAAGCGATGGAACGCGCCGCTGCGTGTTCCATTTACCTCTACGAATTACAGGCAAAATTCATTTATAGTGCGTGCAAGTGGTAACTTTAATAACCTGTGTAAGCAGCATGATTTTGATCCATTCACAACGAGTGTGTCCTTGGTCAGAAAGTGCCTGAGCCTTAGCTTTTTTAATTAAGATTTTTTTCTTTTATGCTATAGTTTTTACTCTTAATATGAAATGTGTGTTGTTTTTTTTTTTAATGTTATCCTGTTTTTTGTTTGGTGCTGTAAGTATTGTAATTGTGATGTTCATCTTTCTGGTCTGTTTTTTAGAAGTGAGGACTTTTAATTGGCTGTCAGTCTCTCTTACTATTTTTTAATCTGTTTATTTTAGCTGTAAGTCTTCCATAATAAATAAATAAATAAATAAATAAATAAATAAATAACGCTCGAATAATTTCGCCAAAAAAAAAACCAAAGCAATTCAGGAAAAGCTCCTCTGAAGCAGTGTAAATTGAATGGATTGCGAGGTTATTTTATTATCAGTTTTAATATGTAAAGAAATGTCAAACGAACGTTCATAATACGGTATTTCCACCCAATAGTCGGGCAGAAGCCGGCCAGGATGTCACGTGACCACTGACTGGCTTGTTTGACGAGTTCACAATACGGAATTGCAAGGCAGTTCTGTTTACGCCGTAAACTGTCTGGAAATAAGAGTTCATAATAGGGCCCTAGGACTCGTCTGCTCCACTGGCCATCGGTTCTTCGACAAACATGGCCAGCCCACTGCCACTTCAGCGTGCTTAGTCTGCAAGCTATGTCTAACTATAACTGTAAATATAATTAATATTTCATCGAATTTAGCTCACGTTGTTCTGATTAAATAACTTACAACTAGGGTAATGTTTTCTTTAATGTCGTGCTTTGGTTTATGGTTTTGGTAATTAGGTATGTTTAAGATTTCTTGTATTTTATGTAGGCTTCATGTACATAGTGTCGTTAACTACATTGTTCAGGCATGTTTATGATAAGGTTTCTTTAATTAGTAATTTTAATTTTTTTAAATTTTTGGATGTGTCGTGTTTATTTTACTTACGACTTTCTAAATTACAACATTTTTTTTAATTTTTGAAATTCACTACAAGGTCTGTTCTACCAAAAACTTTTTGCTTTGCTTTTCCAGTTTAAGTTCATCTAGAAATTTAACAGTCCTGAAAATGAAAGCATATCTAATAGCTGTTTATAAAACCATAAACGTATAACTGGTTTTAAGTAGGAAAGGTTTCTCTTTTAGTGAAATTCTGTGGCTCTGCAAACTCGTCTTTTAGAGCTGCCTTAGATTGAGTTTTCTTAACACTGCACTGAATTAAAATCAGTCGAATATTTTACGAATGTTTTATGATATTTGTGTTTGTTGACACTTTACTGTTATCATTTTCGTCTCAGTCAAAGTTAAATAAGCAGAAATAAGTTTCCTGTGAACACAACGACCGGATTATGGTGTCTCACTTAAAATCAATCAAATTCTGCAACTTTCATAAAATGTTCGGAATTTTCAACTGGTTTTTGTTTGGTCTGTCAACCCTAATCTCTCGACGCTTTTCCAGCCTTTAATTTTGTAAAAAAATTTAGATCTAGCTCTGTCTCGTACCTCTTTAGGCTCTGTGCTATGCGTGTCGAAGATTTTTTAACTGCTGACGGATTCTACATGAACTGAATGGAGAATTGAAGGTCTACTACCTTTTTACTCGTATTGGTTGTGAGTCTTTTACAAAAAAATGTGCGGTAACATAAATACTCTGCAGACAAGCAAAGCAAAGGTGGAAGACAAAACTTGATACGGCTGCTTACTTAACATCGCGCTTAACGTGTAACAACTTAGAGAAGCCTTCTAAAAAATCAAGCCAAAGAAATTATGCGGCGTTGCAGAAAGATCACATTAATTACAGTCTAGTACGCTAGAGTAGAGAGCTTAGACTAAGTAAACGAACTCAAAGTTACGTAGCAACTGTTAAGTAATATATTCTCAAAGTGCTAACAGCAACAATGTAACATAATAATGTAATCTTCACTTGTTCACACAATACGGCAGAAGCACCCGATGATTACGAAGATTTCATAATACACATCATTAACACACATCTATTAAACTAATTTAATAATGATACTAAAACAAATAAAGCCACAAATAATGAAGCAGTAACCATAGCATTCACACGTTGGACACCTACGCCAACCGCCAAATGACTCATTTAAATATAATAGCAGATAAAAGGGTTTAATACGCCCATTTCAAACATGAAAAACATTCACTTTGTGAGAGCAAGATTGGCAGAGAGAAAGAAATAGATGTTATTGGGTGTGATGAAACAGATGCAGATGATGAGGATGATTTGTACCTGAAACAAAAGAATTCGTTTGTTAATAAAAACATAAGAGAGCTAACTAATGCGTGGGATGTGACATTTATAAAAATTGGGACCAGATTTAAAGAAAGTGTCGTTCGTTTGGTTTTTCAGCAAATATATTATGTGGCCATGACGTAAGAAAGGATGACCATAAAAAGTTTTACTGCTGCTACCATTTCAAATCCCCAACATCAGCCACGAGAATATACGATGGTAATGGTACTAAGAATTTCGTTAATAAGAAATAACAAGAACGTAAGAGGTTAACATAACAATGTCGATTAATCCCTGGAGCAGCTCGCGTTTAATTGCTTTAAGCAATTAAAACAACTATAAACCCTTAATTGCTACAGACCGTACACTGGCAATCTGTGTAAACTCAGTTTAAGAAAACAGGCCCTCTGCATCACACTTGACGTTGGCACACGTGAAATGCAAATATTATTGCTGGCATCGCCCCGATTTGTAATCGATTCTATAATCGCACTTATCGAGTGATATCAATGTTTACTCACGAAGTATCGATTAAATCAGCGCTCTACGAGAAAGATAAACATTATTGAGATTCCAAATTCAATTCAGTTTGTTTTGTTATGTCTCTGGAAAACTTGTATGTGTATTTAGTTTTCAAACTTGTTGTATTGTATTCTTTCCTCTGGAACGTTCGTCGAAGACAATGTTCGTGAATCAATTTCAATAGTCGTAGCCTTTCAATCATCGCGGTACTATAAACTACATAAAATTAAATATGAAACTACTCGCATAAAAACTCCAACTTTCATAGCAACATAGGTAAATTTGTTTACTACGATAGTTTCAGTGAGCACATAAAATTCTCCAAGAAGAATAATAAAAGAGACCATAAAAAAGAATACTTACTTCTACCAGAGTAAAATGCAGACATAAAGTCAAAAAATTCCAAAATAGTACAAACAGTTTTGTTTAAAACGGTTAGTCAAATGAATTTTGGAGAGGATGAATTACCTACGGCTAAAATTCCGTAAAGGGTAGTGACATGTGAGATCATTTCTGGCTCGATTACGCTAACTCCTTACATATAATATCGTTAGTAGAAGCTCTCTAGTATAATACTCGTACGGAATAACAATGAGAAGATCTAAGTAATCGTTTTAGTCCAGCAAAGTACGCAGAATTATAATTTGAGGTAGATTTTAGCTTTAAGATATCTTTATATTTTCACGAAGGAAATATGACAGTCGAAGTATATCTAAAATTCTGGTTAGGTATACTTTCAGGCAAGAGTTATTCGAGATAACGTTTTTCAGTTCTGATAGAACCTTTCGTTTTTGAGAATGGAGTATAAGAGCCATATTATTAAACCCAAAAGGATTTAATAATATTAGTAAGATTGAAATGAAACTTTCTTCTGGCGACATTTCAATGTTCATTCAAATGTACAGTAATACCCTGCTTTACGCGAGGGATACGATATAATCATCTAATGTTTTTTTAGTAACATTTTGTTTGCGTTCTTTCAAACGTTTTTGTAGCAAACATGTTTTGTATTGTCTGCTGAACACTTATAATGCGATTACACTCGCTCGTTCATTCGTTCACTGTCGGATAATGGAGTAAGGCGAGACATTTTAGCGCGAAATTTGAAATTCGCGTTAAGCTGAAACCGCGCTTAACGGGGTCGCGTAAAGTGGGGTTTTACTGTAAAAAAGTATCATCCCCCACATGGGTTCTCGTTTACGTGGGTGTAACAGCGAACGTCGCTTCGCATTATTACAATTCCAATTTAGAATTCGTGTACCTTTGTACTTCTACTATTAACATGTGGGATTATGACATATCCGAGGTAAGAGGAAAAAGAGTAAATGGAGGCATTGAATACGTTATATGTGATGATAACGAAAATGGTAAACGAAGAGAAGACCAAGATTCAATATTGGACGTGGCATGTTTTAGTTTCTCGACTCAAACAGTGAGTGAAGATAAAAATTAATTGCTACTTTATTTATTTCCTACGAAGCGGAAAACCTTCCGCTTAGTAAGAAATAAATAAAGCTATAGCCAACACCTCTCGAAGCTCACAATTAAGTATCCCGCAGATTGCAAGCCTCACGACGGATCACGACCGAGCGATACGAGCCGCTTGCGAACACAATGTCGTGATAATTGATTTTATAATAAGCCTTTGTTCTTCATTTTAAATATGTTAACAAGTATTGTTCCCTTTCGGGATGGTTTCATTGTAGGCCGAAATCGATGAACGCGTCGGAACGCCCATTTATATGCAAAATTTGATACATGTATGTAAATATAAAAGCTGTTACAACGTCTTTGTCGTTATTATCATTCGCAGTGGGTACGAAATTACTCTGTACTAAGCGCTTCAGTGTATTTGGTTCTGGAATTCTGTTTTCTAAGACATCGATTTGGACAATCCTTTCATCATGATTTTTAGTACTTGGCTTTGCATGTACACTAGTCTCAATTTGCTCGTTCACAATTAATATATTAAACCAGCACATGAGTTCCACACGTGTATAACTTCCAGCCATGATAATGAACATGGAACTAAATTCTCCCGACTGAAGCGAAAACATATAAATCAACGCTAATGTTCCCGAACCAAAACCATTTTATATTCTGAGTGTCTCATCAGATGCACGGAGCGATGGTAAATACTGCAAAAATTTTGAAGTCACATTCCTACTAATGAAGGTAATAAATATTTTATGAATTCGAATGAAACCGCCTTTTACGCTTTTATAGCAGAAAAATTCGTAGAGATTTTAAAGAAGATAAACATCCAAGCTAGGTTCTGGGGGATGTTGCCATTCACCACGGTATTGCCGGTAAATTATTTCAAAGCGAACTTGTTTGAATAAACTGTGGCAAAGCTATTCGAGTTCAAGAAGAAAGCGATGCGTGAGAAACTAACAAGAATTTAAATTAGTTCTACTAACTAACGGTTTTAAATGCGTAACTTATGCATCTTTAGTATTTTCACTAATTAGTCAGCGTGTTTTGAAGGTTGGAATAATTTGCTCAAGCCACCTATAAAAGATTTTTATGTGTGTAGCTGAACAACTTCGCGCCATATGCGTGTGAACGTTAATTTTACTACGTGAACGAATTCTTTAAATACAGAAAGTGTTTTGGTATTTATTTTTATACATGACATCTATTTCGGAATTTATGTAGCTTTCAGGTATATTTTTACTATGGAAGAACAATTTTAGCTTTATAGAAAATGAGATTGACATTAATAAATACGAACAAAAGGAAGTATTAACTCAGGGTTCTATACTCGGCCCAACTATTAAAGACAATATAAAGCTTTAAAGCAATATATTCTCTTCGTCTTTGCATGTCACCTTACGTGAAGGTCTAGACTACTCTAGACGCGCTAAGTCCCAACACTTGACTCTGGCCATGAACTTATAAGAACGCGTACGGCGGGTGTTACAAGCCATTTCACTTGTGTGGTAAAACTCAAACAAACGTATAATTAAATTTATGTATGCAAACAAAACAAATTGCTGGTCCTTAACTAGCTGAAATTCGCAGTGTATGAATCCCGAGAAAAATCACGTTGCAACCATAAAGAAAATTGAGACCGAATCATAAAAAAAACTTGCGTATAAAAGACAATTTTGAGAGAACGCCAAACACACAATTTCTGAAGAATAAAGAAAAACTGCGCGAACTACAAGAATAATGCGCATTACCTAACAGGTAGTGTAAGGTACTCGCATCGTTAAAAGTTTTACACATTAGCCTCCGACCTTTTAAAGAAGTAGACAATTATTTTAGTTACAAAATTGAGTATTTTACTTGAACTTGGCAGACTGGACGTAGCATTGAGTTAACGCGCAACTGGCACGCTAGGGGGCACGGCGGAAAAGGGGACTACTCGAGAAATTGACACAATATAGGGCTCACTCGACTCTCTTGGCCCAGTTTAAGTTGCATACGTTCTCAAGAACATGGGTTCACCTATTGTCACTGATTTCTATATTAACACTTAGCGTTGGATTGTTACGAATTCTTCAAGTAAGTATTGAAAATCTTTTAAACACCTAAATAGAAGTAGGGAAGTCGTGTTGAGAATTTAACATTACTAGCAACGTTCATTTTCTACTACAATGAAGTCAACCTTTAATCGCTAATCCAATTTGTTTACAAGTCGAACTTTAGGACACTTGAACAATACTAAAACCAATTCACGGATACAATCAAATTAGACCTAATTACAGATTTAAACCAAGTTATTGGGTTCCAACAAGATAACAAACTTCTAGACACCGACAGGCCTGGCAAATCCCTTAAACTTTTAAGTAATTGGACTGTTCGAAATTTATTGGATGTTTACAGTTAAACTGGTATATAAGTCCTTTTAATTATATACCCACAGCAGTGGTCCTTTTCGTCAAGATATGCTAATGCAATTGACTGAAATGTTTGGCATCACCCTTGGGCATTCTTGTCCAACAATAAAATGTTTTAATTAAAAATATATTCCTTTAAAAAAAAACTCAAAGCTGGTCAGACATCCGTTACAGAAAAAAATACAAAAAAGAGAATAATCGTTACGTCTCCTATACCAATTTCAATCAAGAACAATAATACAACAATGGAACTTTCCACGTTTCATTCCGGTTGGATCCAGAGATTACATTAAAGCGATTGTCAATAATATTATTGCAATCTCCGAACATAATGCAGAATCCCATTGTGTACACAATGCTCATTGCTTTATACGAAATCCAATAAAAGGATTGGGATTAAATTAAGCTTAACAAGATCGATGATCCTCGTATGTTTCCGATTATTTTTGATTGATACTTCTTCTTCAATTTTAGCTTATAAGAGATTTATTACCGGGTTTAGGTTTGGTTATTTCGTCTCTTGTGTGACTTGCGGTCGCCGATTATGATCTTGAGTTTTCTGAATTCAGCTGAATCATCTCGAGATTATATGGGACATGTCTGCTCAACTCTAGCAAAAAAAAAGCATCAAGAAAGGCAGTTTTCAAAGCGCAGGCCACACTAGGAACGAAGCGAAACGAAGCAAGTTCGTTTAAATTTTCTCTGCGTCTTTTCATACTTCCGTTCATACTACGGGGTGTGAACCGAAGAATGAAAAGACGCGGAAGATCTAACCGAACTTAGCTTCGTTTCACTTTGTCTAAATCTTTTCTCTTTCGTCATCTGATCCATTAATATTAGATTACTTACAGTCTGACTATTGTCACCGCTGCCTGCGACATTGTTCTGAGGGACCAGCCGAGAAGTATTATCACTTGTAGGCACTCAGTTTACAAATTGTTACAACCTTGTCAGTAAAATAGTTAATGCTTGGACATAACAATTTTTCTATAGGTTCTCCAACTCCTATTTTAGATTTTGTCTGATCTATATTTTTTATGAGATTACTTACTAAAGTAACGGCAGCTGTTTATGATGTTTTTGTTGTTGTGGGTATCAATATTATAATCTGAAAAGAGTGTTAATAGATTGTGCAGATCCTTTGACACAATACCAAGGAAAACCACAAAGACTTTTGCGATCAACCTTAATTTTAACAAAATCTGGTGAAGACTAAAGAAACTTTAAAATGACCTCAGAGATAACGTTTCACAATGTCGTTACAGACACCATTTAATTTTCTTTTACAAAGACGTCTTTACCTTTGCAATTTCCTACAACCAACAGTCGTTCATTTTGATGATAATTTGAATACAATCATATTTTAAATTAAAATCAACGTTATATACTTATTTTCATTCACTCTTGCGACGTTTTACCTGAAGAATGCATTGCTCTCTTATAAAGAAAAATGTGCACGATAGGAGAAAAAATAGGTATACATCGTTTGTCAAATACGAATTTTCTAAGTTATGTAATGTCAAATGAGTTGGCATGACTTGACTTTGTGGAATCTTATGTTTTTCTGCATTGCGTTATTTTGGCTTTAGTGCCAAATACTAGTGACCATGTCCTTGACCATGGTAATGAGAAGCTTTTCTTCTAGTCACAACCTTTTCTGGTAGAATTTGATGTTACATAGAAACTGTTTCTCAAAAATTCTCTTCATTTCTCTTTATTTTTCAGTAGGACGTTACATTAATTTAGAAAATAGTGCAATTAACTTTCAATAAACATCGAAAATACGTTTACCAATAACGTGTAATTTGTTTAAAAGATTAATATATAGACCACCATTCAATCGGCTGTCCTTATAGCGGCGGGGGGCGTCGCAATACCGCTTATTAGTTCCCGGCTGAATTAAAAGCATGTAATATAAATTGCATACTTTGCATATTTGTTTTGGAAAACTAACCTGTGTTTATTTAAATAAGTGGTAATGACCATGGCATTCTCAGGACGACTACAAAGGTTACAGTAACAGCAGCCTTGGTTCCGGCTGCAGTGTCCTTGTCGTGTCGGCTTGCATTTTTTACAGCAGTGCAGCATAGACTTGAAGCATGGTGGGCTTTAATTTCATCACTATTTACTGCAGTGTCAACGTCACTGGTAATAAATTAGCTTGATATTGGAGTCGCTGCAAACTCCATCTGACACTAATAATTTATCAGAGAGACGTTACTCGTTTGAAATAAGAAAATACCGGTGACAGCTATCGGAAGTAACTAATGTAGCATTAACAAACTAATCTTAACAAGCGCTTGGTGTTCAGGAAATTAAAATAGACATCAGCTAAGAGGGAAGTTTGAGAATTTCTTACAAAAGTTTAAAAGAGACTGAGTTTGAGTGCAAACATAATATTAATCTTAGATCACTATAAGAAGTTATTTTATAATACGGAAACTTTACACGAAACAATTTTACAAGGCAGGTGCTCGCACTTGATGAGTGCTTACGTCCCCACATTTGTCTTTTACGAGCCGCGTAGGACGAAACACAACTGACAGCACTACACTAACTCCACCAACCATAAGAGCGGTTTTGCACTGTACGAGAAATGTCGGTCCGAAGTAGCCATGCACTATTTTTATGAGGGGTTGTGCACTAGATCCGAACTTTGTCCGTCCGAATTTAGAACATTCCCAATTCGGGTTTTTAGAGGCATGAGGAACAGGGTGTAAAATTCACTTATCCAACATAGAAAAGGGAGGATCCTCCGACCAGACGGGTGTTGTGTCTGGCGGGCCGACTGCCCGACTGTTGATGTCGGATATGTCGTTCGCGCGGTAAACTCTAATTGCGCGATGCAGGATTAGTGTGACGTCATGTCTTTGATGCGTAGTTCGTATGTGGCGGTGTAACCGCTACAGGGTTGAACTCGGATCTTGAATTCTGATTCGGATCGATTCGGATACAGTGCAGAACCGCTCTTACATTTAAGTACCGGCTTTACATTTTTTTAAGCCACGTGCTCCATTCATAACAAGTTAAAAAGATCCGATTATTATCGGCGAGAGAATAGACGGGCCGCAAAATTGCGCGGTCAAGTGTACCGAGTCACGATATTAGTAGGTATAATGTGAGACATTTTTATGAGCTGAAAACTGAGGGAATCCAGGTCACATGGACGCTCGGATTCGTTGAATGGAGCGCTAAATAAACGCATCTATGTTGCAAAAGGGCGGGAGACTGCGGAGTTCTGGTAAAATGTTCGTGCTTTGTTGATGTTGGAAGTGTTTTGTGTGTATGCAAATTGGGTTTCTTTGATAAAATGCTGCTCGTTGTGAAGCTAGTAGACTGAGGAATCATTTATTCAGTAGCCTTTTCTTCTCTGAGAAATACTTCTGAGTAAGGAATTATCTCAGAAGCACCAGTTTTAATCTCTTTGCTAATCCGTAGACCGAGAAAATTTAAGGAGGTCGAATGTGAGGGACTAAGCTTAGGAGGATAGTTATCTAAAGCCCTATAACTAAGCCTCTGCTGTCCATCCCTGTCTGTCAGCGGGCTGAATCTCATGAACCGTAATAGGTAGACAGTTGAAATTTATCACAGACAGTGTATTTCTGTTGCCTATGACAATAACAAATAATAACATTAAAAATTACAGTGAAAACATATAGTGTCTATAGACCACACCTTAATAGGGATGATGACCAAAAAAGTTTTTTGTCCGTCATGTAGACTATGAAAAAATAACGTACACTTTTTTTTTTCTTTTTTTACTGAATTAAAATGTACCATGACGTCACTTGTATGTAGATTTTATACATACTTGTGACGTATCAACCCCCACTCCCCAACTTTAATGCGTTTTATCTAAGTCATTTTTTATTAATATGATAAAGCAAAAAATACGTGTCCAATATTTTAATGACTGACGCACTAAATAGTTTTTTTTTTACCCTGGCATCATCCCTATTGTCAGGGAATGAAACTACACCATTCATTACGGGTGACAATATATATACTTCAAACTTCACACTTATTAGTTCAACTGAATAATTCAGAGCCTTGTTTCCTAGTTTATCCAGCCGCGTGAATTGGAATGGAAGCTTGGAGTTGACAAAAACTCAAGAACACTGTCACAAGAACATGGTTCCGTACCGTACGGTAAAATCGAGTAAATTGTATGGTGGTACAGAAATCATCATGTGTGAGTCCGACTCACACTTAGCCGGTTTTTAAATTCGATGAACTTACTATTGTCATAATATACACACATCAACACGGTCTAGGGATATTTTTAAAAAAGCGAATTACTATCAATGTGTTAATTATTTATATGACATGTATATATTTAAAAGATACGTTATTTAATATTCTACCATTTTTTAATAATGGTTAAGGTACTTAGATTAAAATTTCAGGATTTTATGGAAAAAAAATGAAGCATAGACGGAAACCGTATATGAATTAACTTTTAATTTGTGAGTAAAAACTGAAAAAAATAGAAAAATCATTTAATTTGTGTTTATAAACTTGAATTTAGTAGTCTGAGAAAGCGCCCATGATGTTCATAACACATCGGCAACGATTCGGCATGCTCAGAACAAGGTTGTCAATGTCTTGCTGCGGAATATTGTCCCATGTCCTTCTGAGGTGCGCAAAAAGTTGATCTTCTGTAGCCAGATTTTCAGGAACTTCCTTCAGAGCTCTTCTTTGCAGCATATCCCACGCATGCTCAATGGGATTTAGATCTGGCGATTGAGCAGGCCAGTCTAAGGCCCTAACATTATGTGTATGTAACCAAGCTGCTACCGTTCTCGCCGTGTGTGCCCGGACATTGTCGTGCATGAGCAGGAAATCTTGCCCCATTTGTGTTCTGTGGGGCAAGATTACGGGCCCCAGCACCTGTTGGACGTATCGTTCTGCCGTCATATTGCCCCGCACCCAAACGAGATCCGTCCGTCCTCCAAGACGAATTCCTGCCCAAACCATAATTGTTCCTCCTTGGTATGGGTGAACTTCCTGAGGGTTCTGGAGACGGCTCCATCGTCCAGGAACTCGCCAAACACGCGTCCTTCGTGAATCTGGATGGAAGCCGAACCTGGATTCATCCGTGAACAGCACATTGGACCATTGCTCACGGCCCCAGTCCACGTGGTTCCGAACCCATTCTAATCGTCGTCCACGATTGCCTCTCCGTAAAGGTGGGACCCGGAGTGGTCTACGAGAGCGTAGATTGCTTTCATGCAGTCGCCTTCTTACAGTTTGGTCACTCACAAGCACTTGGTGTTCCACTCGCAGCCTTTGGACCAATTGAGTCGCCGTTGCATTTGGTTGAGCTCGCGCAGTAATTTGCAAAAATCGGTCTTGTCTGGGGGTAGTGATGCGACTTGGCCCCCGGTGCCTCTCCGCTACTTCACCTGTGGCACGATAGCGTGTCCACAATCTTGAAATTACATTTTGATGGGTCCCTATGGCCTCAGCAACATTACGCTGAACAGATCCAGCTTCCAGCATTTCCACAGCTCGTAACATCTCCGCCCTCGTCAAATGTCGGCGTTGCATGGCTACAATACCTCAATTTTAACTTTATCTTTCGTTTAAAAATGAAAAAAAACTGTAACTAAACGTAATTCGTATTGTTTTCTAAATTTCGCACAAATGAAAATTCCCTCTCCTATACATCAAGACATTTTTATGCCACCGAAACAAAAGAATTTTCAAAAATTTTAATTTGGAATTAGTCTGAGATAAATTACAAACAAATCGGTGTATAAAAGATTCCAATGCGGCCAGTACTTTTCGAGTTATTTAATTGAGTATGAAATATCCCTAGACCGTGTTGATGTGTGTACGTTTAACTGAGCACTATCGATTTTATTCCGCTACTGCATTGTGTTTAGACACCTAAGTGCGGATTTCACCAGTGAAATTGAACGCGTTAAGCACATCTAAACACGTTCAAAAGCTGTCAGTGTACAATATTCTATAAAAATTTTGACACTGACAGCTCTTGAACGCGTTTTAGAAATGCTGATCAGTTTCATTGGTGAAATCAGCCCTAAGTAGTGTTAATTTCTGGGAAAAATAAACGGTAGTTATAGCTACACTGGAATTTGTCTTGATTTTCTTATAAAGAAACAAACCAATACGCAAAATTAAACAGTTCAAAGAAAATAATCCAGTAACACCACACATGTACATAGTTGAAGAGCTAAAATTAAAAAATTATAAAACAAATAAAATATCTGGCACCGAATTAATAAAATGTTAGACAATGGAATGTCATGATGACTTATGCTTCGAATAAAAAAAGGAACGCCGCCATTCTAATCAATTCAAATTTATTAGAATTTGGAACGTAATCAAACCGTTCGGGAAGGCTCGTTAGTGTTTTTCACATTAAAAAGATTTTTCTCTGTCATTCAAAGTCGAGTAGGCTAAAAAAAAATCCGCGAGCGAACATCTCATTATCCGTTAGATAGCCTGACGCAATTTATTAGGTTTACAGTCAATATGATTACGTCAGAAATATTTTGTATCGACAAGCCCCTTGTTTTGAATGGCAAAAAGCTTTTATGATGCTTTTAATTAACTTTTGTTTATCTACCACACAAAGCATTATATTTGTGGTTGATTTTTAATGGACGTCTTGTCAATTAGCAAAGTAAAATGATTGGATAAAAAAACATTAACTTTTAAGATTGAGAAGCTTTTATTCTAAAATAACAGAAAGCGTGTTTTCTTGGGGTAGATACGATCATGCAGCGGTGATCATCAGTACACGATAGCGATATCTGTAATCGTGCATCCGCATCAGTAAGCGATACCTTAAGGGCCTACCGACCATTTGCCTTTGTCTCAATATTTTTCTTTACGTGTGAAGAGTAAAGAAAATAACCAAACTTTTGTACTTTTTCAATGCTTTTCGTTGTTTTTTTCATCATATTACTAATCATAATCCATCACTCAATGCAGCTTGGCATTAGACATTTTAAGGTATATTTTTAACTATAATTATAATTGTTAGTGAAGGTATAAACTGCTTTTAAAGACAATTATGACGTGTTTGAAGATTTTTTTGAAGTATTAATGTATGTTTAATTATGATTTGAGTTCCATCACTGTATTAAAATAAGATTTGAAAATATCATTATTATTTTTTTGGTCAAAATTATTTACGGTTTAAGAGATACACTGCTTTAAAAAACCCCGTTTTCGGAACCCTGCGCCTTAAAACAAAGATACAGATAGTGTTATCCACGAAGACGCACACTATTCCGCGATTACTGTACTGTAAGCTGAACTTTAGTACAAACCGGAGTGGGGCGCGTCTTCGTGGATTGCACTATCTATAATATCATCTGCTTCCATAGGAATCGGTAATTAACAACAAAAAAATATATAATCTTTTAAACTACACGTACAGTCACGAGCAATGTGCAAAACATTTGGCAAAATGCAAAAGCGATTTACTCGAGGAATTACGATTGCAACTTTGAAATACGACCTATTCCATAATAGGATGGGTGCCATTAAACTATGTTCGTAATAACACAAAATTACAATGAACACAGGAGGAGAAAATCACTTTTAAAAGTTGCTCAGTGTATGCATGTTGGCGCTCGTGACTGTACACAAGATACACTCTGATAAAGATGCTTTTCTCGCTCTACAAATAGTCCAATCATGTCCCAAAATGATTTTTAAAAAATAATTGACGGATAAATCGGTGCACATACCTACGTAAAAGAAAAAGAGAAAAAAAACATTCGCTACGAACATAGATCCTCCTTCTTTTTGAAAGTCCGTTAAAAAGCGTGCATAACACACGCATATTTAAAACGAAGTTTACGATGTAGACAAAGCTTAACAGCTACATAAACAACGTGTTATCGTGTTCAGATCGTATAATTTAAACGTAAGTGACCGCGGCTAGCACTAATCACGCTATCTACCTCATATCTTTTCACGAGCACAAGTTAAATATGTTTTAAAGTTACGAAGTTCTAAAATTGAAGACATAGCCTTATTTTCCCGAAGGGTTCGGCAGAGGTGTAAGTACCTATAGTATGTACATTGTAAACACACATTTCGCCAGTTATGTGTAAGTCCCATGTAAGACAGGGCGAGCCTATTGCCATCAACCGGGCACAACTTCAGACTCCGGGCTGCTACTGAGTAATACCAGATAGAAAAACCCAATAACTTTAACTTTGTATAGTCATTAAATCTTTTTATTTAATATAATACTGGGATAAGTAGTACTAATATGTATTTTACTCTAAAAAAGTAATTTAGGAAAACCATTTTTTCCTCAACCAGCTTTCTAATTACGCAACATATTTTCGTAAACGATAAAGACAAATCTGTTTCATTTTGACAGTTCAACAACATTCATTGCGTTATTTACGTTGCTCTGCAGTTTTTTTTTCGAACTTACGGAGCAATGGATTAGCAATCTGTTTCAAAACGATTCAGATTCGGATTGATTTTGCATTACGTAATTAGGGTACAGGTGTTCATTAAATTGACTTCGTAATTTTGATAAAAACGCTTTCCATACAATTATAGCAGGAACAACGACACGTTTATTTCGCGAAAATATTTGGAATAAAGAAAAGAAACTATGACCTGCTATCTAATTACGCAACACATTTTCGTAAACGGTTACGACAAATTTGTTTAATTTTGCCAGTTCAACAATATTCATTGCGTTATTTACGATGTTGTTTTTTTTCGAACTTTTAGGCAATGGAATAGCAATTTGTTTAAATTCAAAACGATTCAAATTCCGATTGATCGTGTATCACATAATTAAATTTTATTACATAAATGTAATGCCTATTTGATCAATTTTTTTTTTCTGAGTCATTACAGTATTTCTAATGATTTTATCTATAACGAACTTTTTATTGAATACTAAAATAACTTGTGCACTAAAATCCTACATCTATTAAGACTAGATCAATATAAGCCGTCTGCTGTTGATAACTTAAATTTTAATAAAGCTGGTTGTTTTCAAATAAATCTTTCTACTACTTTCAATACTGACATAAAATACTAAAAGCAAGATGACTGACAGAATTACTAATGGCACAAATATTTGAAAAAATGTTCAAAGTAGCTTCTAATGCTATTCGAAATTACATCAACATTAAAAAAAGTTATACTATTTTAAGGATTCCGTACACGAGGGCTGCCAAACAGAACTCTATCACTAAGCCTCCGCTGTCCGTCCGTACGTCCATCCGTCTGTCACCGGGCTGTATCTCATGAACTGTATTACAGTTCGTACCAGGTGTCAGTGTCTACCACTTGAAATTTCCACAGATTATCTATTTCTTTGGCCGCTCTAACACAAATAATAAAAATAAAATTAATTAAAAAAATTAGGGGCTCGCCATACAAGAAAGGTAATTTAAAAAAAAAAAAAAATTACACGGTGGTACGAAACCCGTCATGTGCGACTCTAACTCGCACCTGGCCGGTTTTTCATCTGGCAATCTGCCTCGTGTGGATTGAATTAATAATAAAGTACACGAGCCTTTACGATGCGATGATAAATTACTGTGAGCTTCTCCATTACCTACTGTTAGTACATTACCGCGGCCATAATTCAATCTGGCTCTCGGACTATAGTAAATTGCATATTTTCAAACTATTATTCGCACCGAGAGACTCATATTATCTAAAAAAAAATGTGGAGCTTTATGGCAAGAAGATATTGATATTGTAGTGAACTACTATATCAATGTCTTAGTATTCAATGTTGTCTAGGGCTCTAGGGTGCTAGTGGCTAACTAATAACAGCCACACGGGTCAATCGGAGGTAAATCTACGCTTGCCACGGTCGATTCGTGGATCCATCCATCACATATCTAGAGTAAGACTGGTTGTCAGACTTTTGGGCTACCCTTAACGGCTGTCAACGATCTACGAATGACAGCCGGGACCAAGGCGCGGAGGGGCTTCGGAAAGCATATAGCAGGGTAGTAAGCCCAAAAGTCTGACAACAAGTCTTGCCAAGGGGTATCGTGTTACGTTGTTACCCAGTTACTGGGCTGTGCAGGTCAGATAGGCAGTCGCTCCCTGTAAATTACTGGTATTCAGCTGAATCCGGTTACATTGGAAACCAACCCCACACAGTTGGGAAAAGCCTTAGAAGATTGTTGTCTAGGGCTCTATGACGATACGAGATGGATTTACTTCTGTTCTAAGGCTTTAGAGGTCCTAGGCTATAACTAGGTTTATTTGACATACAATTTTACGACTCCGCAACCGTCGTCTACGTCTTATATTTTCCTAGATGTAACCTCATGGGAAATTAAATATGATCGTCTTAGAACTCCTGAGACCCTGGTACTTTTTGTAGACGTTATATCTAATCTAACATTCTTTTGGTCTCTATTTTAAGTATATGTACGTTTATCGCATTTTCTCTTATCAATAGATTAACGAATATTTCTAAATTTATGATGATAACTCATTCGCAGTAGGTGGAGTATGCCGTGATAATATCGATCGATATGATATCGATAGAAGACGATGACTGGTTTTTATTACTCTGCATATCGATTACTTGCATTTCATTAACATTCATTATCTAGCTTTGTAATTTGCGCACAACCTTAAAAGGTAGGAAGGTTGCGTAAATATGGTGGTAGATATCATTATTATTGGCAGCCTTGTTCCACCCACTGCTGAGAACAAGGGCCCTACCACCACCTCTTTTAGCAGTATTATTTTAATCTTACTTGAGCGTGGGAAAGAGATGGAGCTAGACGTCTTGTATAGCTCCACTTCTTTCTCGCACTGAAGATCAAAATAATACTGCTTAAAGAGGTGGTGGTTGTGCCATGCTTCCCTGGTCTGTGCGAGTCTCATCCAGGTCTTCCCCATATTCTGTAGGTCGTCCACCCAGCCAGGTATAGATGTTATCGCAAAAGGAGGTTTTATGAATAAGTGTTAAAAAGAGATTGTTTTCGAAAGTGAGAGAAACATGATAAATGATATCAGAGACGTTATGTAAGTCAAGGATTCGCAAAACAAACAAACACCAACTTTCACTAAGTGCTTTGCCAATACCTACCTACTCACATTTCTTCTATAAAGACTTCTATTTATAGTCAGACCTGTTTATAGCCCAAGCATTATTATAAAATCCATTAATATTCATAGAACTTCGGAAACTTCAAGCCAACTTAACTTACTAAACTAGAACAAGAATCGATTCTTGAGAAATCTTATTCGATTAACAATAACATCGACATTACAAAGGAATGCGAGTTAGGGTCAATCAATCATAAGTCGCTATCAATGGAAGATATGAATCAATTGATGCCAATTGACATAGCCCTAAGTTCACCGACACCGTACCTTACCTCATTCACATTCAATCAAGCACTTTGTGGGTATTGAATGCGATGTGTACAATTGTACGATATGGAGCCAATGGCTTCAAACGCATGCTAGACTGAGTTGACTAGATAATGCATAATGTAAGCTGAAGGTAGTCTATTGCATACCAATTTTCACGCAATAGCTGCTGGAAAAGTTAATGCTTGGATGACTCAGATGACTATCGATCATGTTATGGAAGGAAGAGAACACCTAAATAATAAAAAGTATAAAACTAGAACACCAATGGAACATGAAAAATAAAACTAACTTTGCAGAAAGGAACCATACAATAAATTCAATAACTTATTCAAGACAAATATGGATTTACATAGAGTGCACGCGGCGCAGATGTCAGGTCAATAAACTACGTAGGTTTGCAAGAGGACCACGTCTGGGTTCTCTATTCAAATAAAGAAAAATAAGCGAATCGCCCACTTACAGCAATATGGACAGTTGAAATGCGTAGGTGGTGGACTGCAGACGATATAAGATGGACATGACTGTGGGAATTGCAAAAGTAATCACATACAGTACACTATGTGATTACTTGTGCAATTGATTTTAGTTTGAACTTTACAAAGTTCAAACTACCTTACTCAGTAAACGGCAATATGGCTCCTTTGAAGCAATAATTACCTGAAACAAGACACACAATTAAATAAACTAATGAATCAAACATTAACAATTCGAATCAATCATTAATATCGAAACCTACTTTAATAATAGCAACCGACAGAACTGCACCAGTTCAATTCCCACGGCAGTCGTCACATAGGAAATCAAATAATCTGGGGCAATCGAACTATTCCGGTATCTGTAATGTCTTTGATATCACAAGTGGCTATGACGGCCGGGAGTGCTGCATGTGGGATGGGAGCTCTCTGATAACAACCTAATGGATTATTGATATAATGTCAAGGATTACGTGGATATAGTTAATGCATTTCATTACTTTTTGGTATTAGCACGAGAGAAAATCGAACTTAATTTGATTTCAGCTAAGTCTAGCGAAAATGAATATTTTCAGGTTGAACTAGGGGCCCATCCCTGCATTTGACAAAACATCAAGATTTCTTTATTATAATATGAAAGCTTAATTTATTCTACACACAAACCTTTCGGAATAAACTCTCTAAATGATGGTAAAAACGCATAAAAATTCGTTGCGTAATTTAGAAAAACAACGCGGTCACAGAGTCATGAAAAGCGCCTTCAAATTATAATATGCATATAAAAGATATAGATAACTAACAGTTACACTGTTCACTCCATTTGAACTGATTTAATTTAATCTAGCGAATAAACTCGCTAAACTAGCTAACATTGTAAAAGCCACATTGAACAAACTTAGCGAATCTATAAAACTTCTGCCGTTTTCCAAGCGTTGAATAACAATAGCGAAAGATTCAAACTTCAAGCAAGAAAATATTTTAGAGAATTGATATATCTAGACATGTTTTTGGAATGCTTTGTATTGAAGCAAAGTTTTCAAACTGACTTTGTAGGTTTTCTGGCCTGAGTCCAGGTTGGATTACTGTCAGTCAAAAGTGGTTAATATGTAATGTGTCAACGCGCCGGCTGTAACATTGAAACATGATTTTCACGACAGCTCGCAAACAGAGTTCACTGAACAGATGCAGCGCCAAAGAATATTAGACTCTTCATGATGTGTATGTATCTTATTGGCAATACCAAGGCAATATCACTGTCTATAAAATAAAATTTACACTTATAGCTGTGTATGATTTTAAATGCCAATTGCTCCTTGGAAGCATATCACACGGTGAATGGACGATGCAATAAGTCAAATTTCTGTCGCTATTATTATACAACCAGCCTAGACTTATTTAAAATATCGATATTTTTTGGCGATATTTCATATTTCAATGTATAAATATATGGATATTACAAATCGACTGTCGAAAACGTATCAAAGACGATATAAATTATGACTCGAGTCGACTTTATACTTTGTAGACTTATTTGGTGAATTATTATTGAAAACTTCTTCTTTAGAAATCGGTAAAATCAACAAAATTTTTTTCTTTTTTTTTCAATATTCGGCATAATTACTTTAACGGGACATTTAAAAAATATCGATATAATATAATTATATCAATAATGTTTTACACCTCCGAGTCCGACAACCCTAAACCAGCCTGGGAACACACATGTATAGTATATTGGTGGTAGTACGTATATATTGTATATGGGTGTTTCCGAGCTGGTTTTGGTTTGCATAGACAAAGGACGTGTTCTAACAATAAAAATATTAGCGAACAGGCAGTTGGGATGCCGAACCGGTTACTCACGACCCCTCGCAATTGTGCCGCTATTTTAGGGCCAGGAGTTGTGCGTGTGAGTCACCCACTATACTAGGTACTACCGACCGGAAAATACTAACCAGCGCATCGTTATGTAATTTGTGAGTGCGTTCACAATTTGTTGTTCGGTATTCACACGATGTGATGACAGGGGCACAGTATAAATAAGTAACAGTATTCTATCTTTATAGAAAACGACCGAAACGACACGCTTCGAAATGACAGTGTATATCAGTACGTAATAGTATCGAGTGCGCGACAGTTACGCACGGACGCGGATTATCTACCGAGCGGCCGTAGGTAATTATTTCAAGGTCACCGCCGAGATATAATACTGCTACTTATTTATTCCATGACAGGGGTGATATTGAAACTGATTGTGGGTGCAGGTTATTAATAATAATGATTGATTGGCAGAAATAAGGTGTGGTGTCTGATAGAGGTTTTATTGCACAAAATAAAGGTAATTATCGAGCATGTAAAAAATATTATGAAACATCGGATGAAAACAAAAATCAATTACTCTGTAACACATTCTTAGTCATTCCTGCTCAGAAATCAAAAAAACATTAGGCCCACAAGAACCTATCACACTAAATCACATCATCCAATAAACAAAACCGAACCCAACTCGAATAAAATTGAACATACAGAAAGGACTGGTTCTGAAATAAAATTAATTTATTGATTACTAGCTGCGCCCCGCGGTTTCACCCGCATAAGTAGCGATCCCGTGGAAATATCGGGATAAAAAGTATCCTATGTGTTAATCCAGGTTATAAACTATCTGTGTGCCAAATTTTATCTAAATCCGTTCTGTAGTTTTAGCGTGAAGAAGAGACAAACATACACACTCACAAACTTTCGCATATAGTGTGATTATTTTATAAACCGAATCAAAATAAACTCAATGAATTGCTTTCCACCATGGCACCGTGTAATTACAATAAAAACACATAAAACATGTTGAATAATAAAAAGCGCGGTGGTCGCCACGTGCCTGAGATAACTGACGCGACTGCGATACCGACACTGTTGCACAATCAAATTAACCTAATTGATTTTATTGATTATGCTCTGAGAGCTTGTACTTTTATGTGGCGATAAAATGAGAAAGTGATTAAAACTTGTTGATTGGATAATTACGAGATATGGAGTTATGTTTCCTATGTGCGCGGCGCATGTGAACTTTCGACCGGTCGATTGCTTCTGTGACTACAACCGAAATTCATTGCATAATCAATTTCAAATCGTAGTCTGAGTTTATCTTGGACATTACTGACATCTGTGAAGGAAAAACATCTTAAGGACCCGACCGAACCGATCTTGAGCAAGCGTGGTGATCAGTGCTCGTGCCTTCTCTTTATGAGAAGAGGCCTTTGCTCTGTAGTGGGACACTAATAGGCTGGTATTATAAGTAAATAATCGCTGATTGCTAATGCTTAAATTATGCGGTGTTAAGAGTTGAATCGAGCATCCGAAAAATTACTAAATTGCTAATCGCAAAAGCTAACATATCAGCTTAGACCTATTTAAGTTAGGGCAAATTTTTCAATCGTCATTTTGTAATTTTGACAGCCTTTCACATAAAATCAGGCAAAAGTATTATTTTTTCGTTGGATAAAAGAAAACTGATACTTGCAAAATTCGGTTTCGGCCGAAACTAGAAGAGGAGCCGAAGGTTCAGTTACGGTTTCGGCTGAAAATCGTGTTTCAGTCGGATACTAGTTCATAATATAACAGTGACATAAAACTAACAGGTATCGATTAAGGTAATCCAATCAGCCACGCCCATGCATCTTCGTTACATATAGCAAGTCATAAATCATCATTTTAATTAGATTAATTGCAGGCACTGTTGGAGGTAAATAAAGGTATTGTTGTGACAAATCGAATAATCAGGCACGTCCATAATTGCCCTGGAGTTGCATCAGGGAGGCACTCCGGTATCACCGGATGCCGACCTACCTCTGTCGTGTGGTCGAGGCCTATTTGACGGACAGGGCCATCATCTACCCCGGTCACCAGGGAGAGTGGAACCGGCGAGAGATGTCGTGCGGTGTCCCACAGGGATCGGTCCTGGGGCCGCATCTGTGGGACATCGGATACGACTGGGTGCTGCGCGCAGACCTCCCCAATGGCGTCAGCGTCGTTTGTTACGCTGACGACACGTTGGTCCTGGCGCAGGGGAGGTCGCACCAGGCGGCGGCCGAACTAGCGACACACGGGGTTGCGACAATCGTGGCCAGAATCCGGCAGTTGGGACTCGAGGTGGCCTTGCACAAGTCCGAGGCCATGTGTTTTCATGGTCCTCGGAACGCGCCACCGTCGGGTTCCCAAATAACGGTAGGAGGGGTTCACATCGGCGTCGAGTCGACGATGAAGTACCTGGGACTCGTCCTCGACAGTCGGTGGAACTTCGTGGAGCATTTCCGACGTTTGGCTCCCAGACTGGAGCGGGCCGGGGCTGCATTGAAGCGGCTCCTGCCCAATCTAGGGGGTCCAAACGCCTCCTGCCGGAGGCTATACGCGGGGATCGTGCGGTCCATGGCCCTGTACGGGGCACCGGTGTGGGCGCGTTCGTTGAGGCGGCGGCCTGCCCGCAGGTTGAACGCGTCCCAGAGGGTCATGGCCACCCGGCTGGTCCGGGGATACCGCACGGTCTCCGGTGAGGCGGCAAGCCTCCTTGCTGGATTGCCGCCATGGGATCTGGAGGCAAAAGTCCTCGCGCATATTTGGGAGTGGCGCGAGGAGGCGAAACGCCGGGGCTTGACTCCGATGCCGCGAGAAATCGCGGCACAGCGGACAGAGCTCCGACGGGATCTCATGGCGGCATGGAGAGTGCGATTGTCGCAACCCAGTGCTGGGCACGCCACTATTGCGGCGATAAGTCCCCTCTTTGAGGAGTGGCTGGAGAGGCGCCACGGCGTCCTCACCTTCCGCCTGACGCAGGTCCTCACCGGACACGGCTGTTTCGGGAGGTACCTGTTTCGGATAAGGCGGGAGGAAACGCCCGGGTGTCATCACTGCGTGGATCGCCCGGAGGACACGGTGGAGCATACGGTGGAGGTATGCCCGGCTTGGGCAGAGCACCGCCGTGTCCTCGTGGAGGCGATCGGTGGCAGGGATCTCTCGCGTCCGGCCCTGGTCCAGGCCATGGTACGGAGCGAGAGGGGATGGGAGGCCGTCACCTCCTTCTGCGAAGCAGTAATGCTCGCAAAGGAGGAGGCGGAACGCGTGAGGGAGAGGCAAATTTCGCGCCCTCACGCCCCTAGCCGCCGCAGGAGGAGACGCCCTGGGCGTCGGGAATCGATTGCCGATTCCCGGCCACCGTAGGCGCGGGCTTGCGGACGGTGAGCAATGGGTAGGTCGCCGTCCGGTAAGGACCAGGCCCGGGTCGACGGCGCGTTGTGTTCCACGCGCGCCTCAAAGAGATGTCAGCAAGTGAAGGGGTCCGATGAGACCATTGCCTGCCGGGGTTGCGGGATTAGTCCGAAAGGGATACCGTGGCCCCCTGGCATTGCACAGGCAACAGAAGGAACACGGGTGGGTTTTAGTCAGTAAGAGTCTGACAAGCCCTCCCGCTCCACCCAGAGCGGGAGACGTCATTTGATGATTTCCCACCCAAAAAAAAAAAAAAAAAAAAAAGGCACGTCCATAATTGCAACTAATGTTCGAACGCGAAAACACACAGGAAACACCATTTCAAGTGTCACTAGTAACAAGGCAGAGTCGGTCAAACGACTGTAAAAATTATCAGATATATCTTTCATATGTATAGGTACATCTATATCTTATCGTGAAATAGTATCAAAAGTCACTTTTCTCTACTACGTCTGTCTGTGTGACCTCGTTGTTCTTCAAAATGTAAGTCATTTATTCAAACTAGGCTGAGAATCAGCCCTTTTCAAACGTCAAAATTACATAAGACAGTCCCCCAAAACGCCCGCCCTACACCACTTCCTAGTGCTTTAGCTGGGAAGAAGAAGTGGCGCAACAAACTCCCCAGCAGCACAGCTGTCTGTTCAATTAGAAACTCCTCCTTCTAAACTACGCAATGGATTTGGTGCGGTTTTCAGCTTCACCATCATTTAGAGAATATATTCCGGAAGGTTAATATGTATAATACATAATAAAGTAATCTCTTTTATCAAGTCTTAAAAACCGTGCGAAGCAATAAAATATTATCCTCTTCCGTAACTGGGTTCAAATCATGTTTCGAACTCGAATTCAATTTGATAAAACTTTTTTCAAATCGTCTACCAGGTTTTGATGTTATTACCAAATCAGAAGCTAAAGTTATTTTTGGAGGAAGTTCTGAGTTTGAACAGAAAAATTCAATAAATACTTTCCAAAGAATTAACGAAGCTTTTCTTCGGAATATTTTGTTTGATGAATCAAATAAAACTCCAAAGATTTACTTCTAAATAAGTTTTTATTGGAACATCATTAGGAACATAAGGAAGATCGCTAGACATGATTGTGTTACAAGTTACTACAGAATACATATATTTTATGGACTGCTTCACTACTCTTTCTTGTTTACGTCATGCTATTCACAGTTGGTGCCAAACTGAACAGCTGAAGCAATCTGTATTCCAGTTCCATACATAAACATGAATATTAATTTACACCGTATTAAACAACATCTGCATATACATGCCGTAACTGATTCATGTCTGTTTTCGGTATGTTTCTACACCCGGACCGCGCGTCAATCAAACAAGCTGACAATTCACCACTGTAATGTAACAAGTGGCTACAACTGCGCAGTTTCACTCAAATGTATGCGTACAATACTGATTTGGTTTTGATCATGCCCATTCATATTCAAATGTGAACAACCTGTGGGCAGATAAGGCGGGCTTACAAGTTGATAATTACTTGAGACAGATGACAAACAGAACAGAAAGCAGAATTTAGAACTATTTGGAAAATTAAAACTAGATCTAAATAAATGTGTGAAAAATACTTTCTATGAAATCAGTTCAATTCTCGATAGAGTTACTTACGACCATCTTTAAGTGCCAAACGCGAAGTGCACTCGTGCCTGAACAAAAATCCAGCATTTCAGGGATCATATATTGGAGCAGAGATTGTCGGGGAAAATATTAACGGCTTGGTAGAGCGAGGGATGGGCTAAAAGTTGAAATATTGGTATTTGATGTAGGACCCAATGCAAATACGTCAACAGCCCTAGACAAGAAGGAGAACCAAGGAGTGATTTGTAACCACCCAAAACACAAGAGCCAAAACAGCCTCCAGCAACAAATATATTAAGCAACGCTGATGTTCCATACTTACACAAAAACTCAAATGACATCAACGAAACATGTCGGAACAAAACACTTAACTTCGAAGAGGGGAAAGTAGCGAAATTGAAATGAAGTGACATTGTTGTTCACAAAGTAACGTAACCGGGAACCGGGCCGGGTCCCGCTCTGTTAATCCGAGTAACCGATCGACATTACAAGGGCAGAACTTTGAATACTAAATGTTACATCAGAAATTGTGTCAAAAGTGAGCTATGAGCATCGTAGTGCTTAATGAGAATTCGTGCATCTTGAGGGCTGCGAGGGGTTAGTAATTGATCAAGTTGGAAGCTACATGTATTAGAATTTTATCAAGCGTGCAATCATGAAATAATGTTAAGCTGTTTCTCATATCTCTCGTGCCGATTCTAGAAAAGACATAGAGAGAAGACGAGAATGCATATTCGAAAAATAGAAATGTAATTCTTGGTAAGGATAATAAATGATAGCACAAATCATAGTAGAAACTATCCAAGCGAGAAAAGTAAAACTTATTATGTCAATTACTTATCGCGCGGCGCACGTTGCATCCCTTGGCAGAGAGAAATTAGCAAATTAATAATACTCTGGTGGGAAGACCACTCCTTCTATAATAATTACGAGGTTAGATATTACTGTTTCATTATCTATCCTGATTCCTGCAACACTTGTATTATGGCATCTTGCGGCGTTAAATATGGTTGATATTCATGACCCTTTGTTATTCCCGAAAACAAACCTATTACGCAACACATTGTCGTAAACGATTACGGCAAATTTATTTCATTTTGACAGTTCAACAACATTCATTGCGTAATTTACTTTGATGAGCAGATTTTTTTCGAACTTATGATGGAATCGATTAGCAATTTGTTTCAAATGATTTAAATTGCGATTGATCGTGTATATTCGTCGTGTAGATCGTGCGTAATTAGGGTTCAAGTTCAAGCGCGTTCTTCGATTTTGAAAGATTCTGGTTTACCGAAAAGGGGCTTTCAAAATCCTCTCAATGACACTCTTGTGTCCTAGTTAAGTCTGTCAAGCGAGTCGTGTCCCATGAAAAAGGCGGTAAATTCTTACAGGGGTCAACACTGATATAGTACGCTAAAAACTGGTTTGATACTTGAATTTTTGTAGAAAAAAAAAAAATTTGGAATAAATTAAAAAGTGCATTTCAATGTAGGTATTTATTAATCACAATCAGAACACCCACCCACACCCACTCTCACTGCACACTTAGATATGCTTAGAAGGTGCTAGCATGACATCCTGTTTGTTTCTGATGCATGTGTAGTTATTAAATTGTAAATCCGTAATTGGCTGTAAGTTTAGTTTGTTTATCCTAAGTGAAATTGTTAAAGAGCTGTGGATTTTGTGAATAAATAAATAGAACTAAAATCGAAATCTAGAAATTCAATGCCTTCATAAGATAAATCACTGTCAGTATCATTATTACGCACAGAAATAATAAAAGGTTCCAATTCCGTTTCGGTTATCCTGTCCCTTACTTTATATTTGTTTTCTACATTAATAGTTTGATCTGTGCATTTTTTCTAATCATTGGCTGTGACACTATTAAAACATTATTTTATAAGGTTCTCCATTTCTTTACCTGGGATTCCAAAGTTTTTGCTGGCTATTGTTCTTTTAGCCAAACTCCATATTAATTCAATTGCGTTCAGGTCACAATGATACGGCGGAAGTTTCAAAACATACTCTTTCAAAAATTCTTCAGCTTCATACATTGGAGTTGTTTTATTTTCATTGACAAGGCACGTAAGCTCAGCCTTTATAAAGTATTGTTCATAATTAATTTCATTTTCAGTTAGCCATTTCTGAATGTCAGCCTTTAAATCATTCATAGTTGGTGGCTTATTTTTTGTGTTACATGATAGCTAGCGTTGTCCATAACCTTGACACTGGAGTTAAGTCTGGTATTAATTTTTCACGTAACCATTTCATAAAATTATTTCTGTTCATATCGTCATGATAATCTGCCATTTTTGATTTTGTACTGAATACTAATAATACTTTGGGGACAAAACCTTTTTCAGATCCAGCATGAACAACAATATGCCTTTTGCCGGACGATATTTTATCAATTACTTCGCTTGTGGATCCCTTCCCTTGCCATGATTTTTTACTTTATAATTTTGATGGACGTAGGTTTCATCAAGGTAAAGTATTGATTTTCTTTGTTTCCGCTTTTCATCAATTGTTCTGAGATACCAATGTGTATGTCACCATTCAGATAGTTCATACTTTTCAATAAGAACAGATCTCTCGTTTTTATTTATTTTTTAATTAAAATCCATTTTTGAGCAATAATTGTCTCAATGTTTCATGACATCCAGTAAATCCAATTGATTCTCAAACGTCATGACTACGACGACGTCTGAATCTAAATCCGAAATCGTGATCACAACACTTTAAAATAAATAAAATTAGATAATTGAGCTAAAAGTATCAACATGTTGTAGCCAACCTACCTAATGATGAAACAAACCGTTTGACAGATAATAGTATTGCCATTATAAGAAATCAGATAAATGGTCGTGGACACGATTCGCTTGACACCGAAAACGAAATATGTTTAATTGCACAAAGCGGGGTTAATGTTGAAAATAATCGAATATAAAGACATTACATAAGTTAAACCATATTATTAGAAGATAAATAAAGTGAAAAATCACCGGACGACCATCAATAGACCAATCAATCGTCAAATTAAAATAATTGTTTAATTCCTCACTTATAATTAATCATGTTTACCATCTAGACAAAGCGATGTTATAAGGAAACAATATTTAATAGTTAAAATTTTAGAGAATGAGAAGGAAAATCAGGTTTTGTTTTAAAAGTTATTATAGTGTGTTAAAAGGTAGGAATAGATGGTGTCTGGTACGAAAATGTATTATGTCACAAGCAATTTTCGCTAAAAGCACAAATGCAGCAAAACGCTTTGTTTTAGAAGACACGGTAGGTCAGGCAAAAGTAATAATTCATGACATTCTCATTCGTTAACATATAAAGCAGCTATGCATTATTGAAACGTGCAGGATGTCAAAACAATGATATTTGGATGCACGACACGTCTTTGCGTCAAGACCCTTGTTGAATTTCGAATTCGCTAAAAGTACTGCGACTTTGGACAGGTATTGCCAAATGGAGTTATCACTCGCATACAGTATGATTAGATATATCCACTACTTCCTCAACTTTTATAGTTATAGCACCTTCATGCAAATTCTAGTTATTTCACGACTAATTTGCACCATTCTACGAGTATTAGCATAACAACAGAAGCATACGTTCGAAATGATTTTAATCCAGAAATATAAACAGGTTTATAAATCTTACAACTTTGTTGCTATGTATAGGAGAAAAATAGAAGTTCCTATATTTCTGAACAACGGTTCACAAAGGAATCGATAAAACCATAAAGGGCAAAAAGATCCGGGCCTCCAAACATTTTTCAGAACCAAAAGAGATGTGGACTAATAAAATTAAATAAACGTAGGAATAAAATCATTCGTAGCGTTTTATCTGAAAGCGACGGAATAGACGACGATAAATGTTTTCAATAATAATAAAGTTACGGTAAAAGCAAACGAACTCTGAGATAACATTCAACATTTTGTCGCTGCACGAAACACCAATTAGAGCTTACTTTGTATAGTACAGGTTACTTTTGAATTCGATGAAAATTCAGACGTTCTTATTTGATCTTGGTTCAAACGTTTTTTTTTTCAAAAAGACAAAGTAAAGCTGCTTTGTTACGCGGAATGATTTTGAGAATAAAATTCAACTTAGGATCTAGTTCATAAAGCTTATAATCGTACCTAGTCGATCAAGACGACGACAGCACAGCCGAGGGATAAAATCAAATTTCCATAGACTGTAGCTACACCAATCCGCAGATAGACAGTTCGCTAATTTTACCGGTTACGGCTGAAACATTCGAAAGCACTTTCTGCAATTGAATTTCGCTCAGCCCAATGATTTTGTGGAGAGATATCGTTTACCTCGATGATTTACTTCCACTCCAAATGAGCGTGCATTCTGAAAGTGGGCAATGTCGCAAATAACTGTCAAATAGATCGCTGTTTTGATTAATTTGGCAATATTACTGTACGGAAATATGAAATATTGCTAACCAGTGAACTAAAATATTGATTATGAAATGAAATTATCGAAACACTGAATAAATTAGTTTTAGATTTAAAAAAAAAAACTAAAAAGTATATGGTTCTTTCCAAATGCCCTTTTTACACCTAAAACGGTTACAAAATCGAATTCAGTATTATAATTGCAATTTATTATTAATATTACTTACAGTTTTTTTTTTTTTTGATGATTTAGTTAGCGATATTTCTTATTGCTATACCGTAAATAGGTATTGCAAAATTAAAACAGGTAAATATTTGACAGCTATTTGCGACGTTGCCAACTTTTCAAATGAACTTAATTTTAACGGATACGTAATTGCATATTGGACTAATCAATTTGCGTTATCGTGCACTGGGTAAGTACGTCTGCGTAACATTCAACTGTATTTATTTTGATACAATATTATATGTTAAAGGATGTTGACATGCAGTAATTGATTAAACAGTCGTTCTAATTATAAGTTGTTATCTCTATATTTGATCCTATTCCAGTTTGTTTAAAGCCATTTAACGATTCAGAGCAACCGACTGCGACATTGTTCAACTAAAAGCTACATGACAATTTAATCAAATTATTTTTAACTGGCTTTGTGCCCGGTTGATGGCAATTGACCATTATTTACATGGGACTAACATATACATGGGACTAACATATACATGGGACTGACATAGCTGGCGAAATGTACTGTAGATCATCTCTGCCTAACCCTTCGGGGATTACAGGCGTATTGTTACGTTATTTTAAAATACACAATATGACTGACATAGTTGAAAAATCATTTCAAATTCTAAAACACAACATAACGAAAGACACACAACGAAAGACTAAAACACTGAACTATAATGAGAACCAACTACAACTAAACAAAAGAATAGCATAGCCAAAAACTCTACAACTACCAAACACGAGAAACATGAATGGCGCCCAAACATACCAACAGCTACCTAACCGTATGGTGCGTAACTAAACCATGTACCGCCAAACTTCGGACACGCTCACCTCAAAGTGTGTCACAAGTTCAAGGATCCTGATGAATGTGTCCTAAAACACCGACCGGTATTCGGCACTGGCCGGTAAATGACCTGCAATACTAACGTTGCGGTTGTTTATAATTATATTTTAGATAGATTTCATGATTTCGCCAGAGGGTCTGACCGTCTGGAAAATAAATTAAGAAAGGGTCCATTTGCAAATTCTGAGTGGATGAATCCAAAAGGCTATTACTGGTTTCGCTTTTATCAATGCAGCAGACCCCAACCTTTCATTATCGTCTAATTTGAACTTAACTAGTAAACCATTGCGTTTGTATACAATTCAATATTCAGCTTTAGCAGTAGTTATATTTCATTTTTATATATATCCTTTTATACCTTTTTTACCTTCTGCAGCCTTACAACTTTCTGGTATTTATCAAAGTCCGTTGTAATTAAAGGTTCTATATTTCAGTCCCGATATAATTATATCTTAATTAAATTCTATTATATTGGCTTTCTATATCCCAATAACGATTATTCGATTATTTCAAAGGAGCAGATATGACTAATTATAAAGGAAACCCTTGTAACTTCATAATGTGGGTTAATGTTATCCAATTGTAAGGGTAATGTTCAATGACATGTTTCGTTAATCCACTTTAGCAGAGATTTCAATTTAATTTTAAGGGAGAATGATCTGCTACACGAGGATTATTTTGAAGGAAAACAGTCTTACAATGACGTGACCTTAATCATTTTCAAGTAAGTTCATTGGCACCGGAAGGAAAAGTTTATGGAATTTGTTTTTGCTGTTTCAAAGCTTTTTGGATTATCCGCCCCATTTTCGGATCAAAGAAACAACTCATTGAATAATAAATTGTGAAAACGATGTGAGTCTATCACGCACTTAACCAATATTTCTTCAATATAACCCACGCCGATGACCGTTAATTTATTATAACCGCTCAAAAAACTATCTTCACTTCTTGTGTTTGTTTATACGATCTCGATATCCTATATTTTCGACTTAATGAGTATAGAAGAAACTTTATGATTTTGTTAGTAATCAACTAATCACCGATTACTCAGGACATAAAGAAAACCTGTTTAAGTGTAGCTATATTAGGAACCCTATTTTAAGCCTAGTGGTCTATCAATAATGGTGAAATAGTATTAGGAGCATCGGACGCTTCATTCATAACTTAAATCCAGTTTGAATTTGCATCTGTTATTTACTTTATCTACATTATGTAATAAAACTGTTTTAACTATTGCAGCAAAAAAAAAACAGCCAAGTGCTTGTCAGACCACGCACAATGAAGGGTTCCGTAGTTGGGATGAATTTATCGCAAGAACAAACTTAACTTTGTAGTCGAAAAATATGTTCTCCCATACAGAATGTATGGGAAAACATGTTTATGCTATAAGTTGCAAAGCGTTAACTTGTAAAGCTTGTTTAGCTGATAGTTTTCCTTTTAATTTCGTTATAATTATATACTACTGCAGTGAGTTTTTCACATATCCAAATCCAACCATTTAGCTGGCAGGGCTCACACTTGACTCTAACAAAAATTAGCACCTTAATATTTCGCAAATGGATTCCTGAATCCAAAAATGGTTTTCAAAACCCAGAATATTTTATTAAAATATTTTATTTAATCTATCCCATGGTGTGGGGTTCCTTGCTTACTACGGAACCCTAAAAAGCACGACTAATTTAAACGCTCTGAAACATAAAATTTGCAACTCTTTACTGGGTGAAGGTCAGTGTGGTAATTATATGTTTTTAAATACATGAATAAAATACTGGATTAGAATTCTTCATAGTCTAACGTATTTAAATCAGTTTCTCTTTCCACTTTCCTTGCTATGGCAGCTTGTATGATTTGAATATTGAAATCAGTGCATCGATTTCTAGTTTCAAGTTCATTGGATGATATTTCCGTTTTGTTTTTTTTTTCTTACTTCTGTTTTTTAACTTGTCTATGTTTGTAACACGAACGTTGGCGGACCAGATTGATTTCTGATTGACTTCGTGTATCCCTGATGGCTTTTTCTACTTCACAGGGCTGGTTGCAAATTGCAAATAAACGCATTTCTGGGCTATTCTCTGCCTTTTCAAAATGTACCTGTTCGTATATAAGGCGAATTAAATCATAATTATCCAATATGGACACCAGCATACTTTTTGGTAACATGAACGTTGACCGATCAGATTGGTTTCTGATTGACGTCATTTTTGTCTTGAGTTGTAGCTTAATTAGTTAAAGTGTATGATAAGTTAAATACTGAAGTAATCACCTGATGGATTACCTCTAAAAAGATTTATGATATTAGAAAAATGTTTTTGGTAGAATGAGACAATAATATGGATGGAGTTGCTGAGATGCAGAAAATATTTGTTTATTAGACCAAAAAATATAGACAATGCCAAAGTAACTTAAAAATAAACGAATTTCTTTCCAACTTCTTTCTTTAATGAACGTGCTAGCAAGACCAAATCTTACCTTCAATCAGATTAGACTAAAAAGAGCTTGTGTTTAATAGTCTAAAAAAACCACTAACTCCGTTAAAGAAGCTGACCTAAATCTATCAAAAGCCTTTGTTAAAATTAATATAAATATTAAACGAAAACTGTAGCTATGTGAAAATTTTAATTAAAAAAAGTCCTAGTTAATTAACGAAAACAAGTCAAGACAATGGTTAATATTTTTTGCAGTAATATGAAGGAACTACACAGTTGTTCACACATGACGTATGATAAAACAATTAACATAATAGGAAAGTCAAACAAATAGGTAATAATTGTAACAAACCCACTCTGCACACGATTTAGTACTAACAGTTAATTTAGTCTTTAATACAAACCAGAAATAAAGTATTAGTGCCGAATGGACGCAACAGTTGCGTTTAAAACTTTGTTTAATAATATCATCATCATAATCTTATGTTGAACAAGAAAGACCAAGTAATTTACCGTGTAAGTTGAGTACCGACAATAGATTCAATGAAACGGACAGAAGCACAGACAGAAGTGGCAAGTTTGATCCTGGTATATTTTATTATTGATCGATTGGTTTTGGGAGTAAAGCCATGAGGTTTAGCAGTCAAGTGTGAAGATACGACTAGCATTCACGTTAGTGAACGTGATGCTTTTGAGTAATATTTAGTCATTTATAAGTGCAAGATCATGTAGACGTAAGACTTGGAAAACTAATACGTCGTCGATATATAAACTCTTACAGTCAAGTATTAATATTATTAAACAAATAGGCTCAGAAACAAATTGTAATGTTCAAAAGCATACAAATTGCTTCTCAATTAGGTACGAGACGGACAACAAAGTATTCATAAATTAAGAAAAGAGTTGCTCATCTCATTTTCAATTTCTCACATTTATAAAAACACTTAAATGCAATACTCAATATTTTAAAGACGCGGAGTTAAATGATGAAGAACAAATACCTGTCAATAACGTGAAAAGCGAAAAAAATCTCAGAAAGTCGCCAACAATTTGAGGTTGGGTAATTCATAAACATCGGCGGAGACGACCATTAACGTTAAAAGCTTTATTGATTTGGCGAACACGGAGGGGGAATGGAGTGGATACAAGGGGCACTAAGAGAAAAATAACAATAACGTGGGTAGGCTCCGACCAAAATTGTTTTCTGAGTAGTGAATTTACTGACCACTCAGCCCGATTCTTCCTCGATAAATTACCGATCGTTCTAAAGACAAAGGTAACTTTTGTTTGTTCTATAAATAGATCTAATTGTTGCGATAATGACATAAAGGGGAACTTGCTTTTTATAGTAACATGGAGATTGCACAACATAATTAATTTGTGGTTCAGTAGAATTGGTTATAGAGGTCATTTAGCAAAAACCTGAATACATACTCGTATATTAATGAAACTGATAGTGTACTGCCAACGTTTTCTAAGTAACTACTTCATTGGCAAATACTAGATTATTATTGATATTAGCATAAAATAGTAGATCGCTTGAAAGGCTAACCCTAACTATCATCTACGACCATTCTCACTATCAGTTTGCTTCCATGATTAGGTAAATCGCTGGACGGTGGCCTTCTACCAGCATTAACAATGCTTTTACATAAACAAAAGTACTTTCATTCTGGGCCGTATACCTTTGTAATAGAGGCCACAACATTGTTTGCTTGACATTTTAGCAAGCAATTAGCTTTGGTTTTCCAAGCCGGTAGGGCAAACATAGCCAGTTCATCGACCTCGGTAAACGCGAAAGTGAAATCCGTCACTTGTTGCTACGATACGAATTGGACGGAAACGTGTTATGGGTGAGAATAAGTCGTTCTGCGCGAAATAAGGTCGGAATTTGTATGCCAGTGTTGCTTATTAATCCTAATTTAGAATTTGATTCGCTATGCTAATAGGAATTTAAATTGGAATCGGATTAGGTTTGCGGTCCCCTGTCATAGGCTTCATTGTTATTTATATGAGCAGCGCGAGAAATCACGCATCGCATAATCCAGAAACAGACAGAGGTTCGATTTTTATTTAAAAAGATATACCATCCGGTGTCCCCCAAGTAACCTCACTAGGTCCATTACTGTTTTATGAACAAAACTGTTCTTCCGCATACAAACAATGATTACCTGAAACAAAATGAATATTAAATAAGTTGTGTGTCACAATATTTACAAATGCGATAAGATGTTATTTAGACCTTGTTGAATTAATATTACATGATGAGTGCAACATCAACAAAGAAGGACAATGAACTGATTTCAACCAGTCTGTAGAGATTAAAAATACTTTCTCAGTGAAAGGAAAATACCAAACATTAATGTCACACAACTGCGTATTTCAGTAGAGAATACCACATCAGCAAACGTATCAGATCCCTGGAAAACATTGTAAAAGGCATAAAAACAAAACGTAGATATAAAATTACAGTTATTACATTACAATAATTACGACCCAAGCCCCGTAATGACCACCTACATCGATTACCGAGAAACTAACCACAAATATGCCAATCGTGAACTGTAAACCCAAGCCGCGCCGAAGCTCAAAGGACTAAAGCGTCACAAGTTATAATAGGAATGATACAAAATACTCCAAATTCCAAGAACTGTGAACAATAGCTGGCTCCAAACAATGAGGGCGACATACATATGCGATATGTAACCAACGCGTTATTCTAATTCGCACAGCGCTAATGACATCAAAACGTAATTAAGTACAGCTGGATAACGCCACTTATGGGACAAGCGATCAAGCAGATGGGATATAAATAGATTTACAGTTGCAGAAACGTATGACGATGCATATTGAGAGATTAAGATTTGTAATCTCTTGGCTGTAGGTTCATCCAGCACCTTAATTGCGCAACACACTATCAATCACAATATGAATGATTTTGAAGGATATTGCTAATCCATTGCTTCATTATGTTCGAAAAATTTGTCGGCTCAACAACGCAAATAACGCAATGAATGTTGTTGAGCTGTCCAAATGAAAGCCATTGCTACTGTTAGTGTGTTTCGCAATTCCCCCGCTGAAATCTTGTTGGATCTTTCAACGGATACAAGGATTCGTAGTAAATAAAAAAACATTAATTGCCTTCATCGATACGAATTGAGACTTTATTGGTCAACACTAAGCATTTTCAAAATCCGAAATTGATTTCGGTAGGTACTACGAAATATTGGCAATGGTTATCTTGTTTGAAATGAAACAAAATTGTTTATTCTGTAAATAGGATATTGGAATCACTTTTACACGTCATCCTAAACGTTTACTTATGAAAATCCGTTACGTTTCTTATTGAACATGGCGACATAATGGCAATCGAAATAGACGGGGTCGCGATATAAGTTCAAGATATCTTAGTACCGCAAATAGAACGCAACGATATTAACGGTTTCAATAGAATTAAACAGAAAAATATCTATGCAATACATACAAGTTATTGCGATTTTCCCTGAAGTCATACTTTCCGCAATCTTCTTCCTCTATCGAACAGATTGTTTTTTTTATTTTCTTACTCTCGGAAAGCATAACTACTTACATGTAACATAATTTTATTTGACAAATTGTTTACAAACATACGATATATTTTGCGGACGGATGCAAGCAGTATGTGCCATGTTCTCCATCAACATTCTCAGACAGTTTGAGGAGTGGATAGTGTTTCAAAGCGATTGTCGCGTCTAGATAATTTATAACGTTGGTCTTTGAAGCGTCGGCGTCGCAGCACCACATGGCATGTTTGAATTAATGGCTCTTGTTTAATATGATAACAAATATTTTGCGCCGTGAATGCGTACCGTCCAATCTTCGACCACTGCATTGAACAAATGCAAGCGATATATTTACGAGTGTTGATTTGTATTGTTTGAAGTTCATGCAATTTTTGCAAAGAACTTTTGGTAGAACAGGTTTTATAACTCTCCGATTTTTGTTGGCAACATGGTAAGCAAAATAACCCGAGGAGAATAGTTGCACCAAACAAATGGAGGGTCATAAGTAACATACGACTTTATAGCTACCCAAAAAAGGAATGAGGCATACAATTCCAGAACAAAAGGAATTTATTATATCACAAACGAAGTCCTATTATCCCTAACATAAAAGGTCCTTATTGTACAATAAAGTTTACCCTACTTACAGACATACTGGGTTAGATATCAGAGGTCAGGACGTCGCTGACTGATAAAACCCCAACTGCGGGGGGTCGCAAATGCCAGATAGCAGAAATGTGTCTGATGCGGCGTATCGCGAGACCAACATGCGTCGGAGAATATAAATGGATGCTCTAAACGTACAAGATAGAGCTAACACTAAACCCACATAAATTAAACTTCGAAATTGCTGGATACAGTGAAATAGATTTCACTCCGATACTAAGTCTTACACATCCATTTCGTATCAAAAGCAATTTGTTTCTCAATTCAGAATTTCAGATACGAAAACAAATAACATGGATTCAAATGTTCATTCAGAAATCGCTTTAAACACAATGAATATTCTTTGATCTTATATTTTACAGAAGTTAAAACACAAGGTAATGTATTGATACAACAGAAAAGAGTACATGTAAGTCATTGCAAAGCTATGAATAATCCTGATGGCGTAACGTAACAAATAGCACAATTGAAAACAATTTGGCAAGTCGAACAGCAAAAAAAATACTCGTGAGGTTTTTCCTCCCGCGCTTCTGAAGATCATGACTAGCTTCAAATAATAGGTCACGACGTATATTGTTACATAATATGTAGATAGAATATAGAATGTTCACACAAGGACCCACTTTTAAACTAGGGAATGCCGGACTGCTTATCATCAGTATCCAGATATCTAGTAATGGATTGATTCAAGCAGACACATGATTAAAGCTAGTTTTTGATCAGAAGTTTTAAACACTCTGTCAAACAGACAGACACCATTGCTATATCTACTGGTTTCAAACAAGCAACGTCGTTTAGACTGAGATCATTCTGCCAATCCAATGGATTAGTTTGTTGGTGTCCTTCCTAACATAAGGATTTCTTCTGCTAATGAATCATGAATGATATCGGGAATTTATTAGTCTACTCGAATATTACCAGAATACTGCTACTACGTAGTTGAAATTTTTCAAATATTACCTAATTCTATGATTTCTAAAATAGTACAGTCATCAATATAATCATAAGCATTGCCGCTTTTAAAACGTGCAAGTAATATCACGAAGTCTAAATTCATCTCAGACCATTTCCATTTAAGTCTCGATCGTATCTCCATATCCAACCGGCTCAGCTCTCAAAGCAATCTGATAGAACTAGAACACTTTACCGACAGCTTACACCATTCAATATAGGTTTTCCGGGGTTTGGGATTATACTACATAATAAGTGAACGTGGAATTTCCTTAGAATAGCAAATTAAAATCGATCGTTCCAATTTCGAGGCAGTACAATTTCGCAGTTAATAATAATATGATAATTGGTGCAATAAATTAAAAAATACCTACAAATCACTGCTGTGAGGTAAACCTAGTTTTCATGATAGGTTTAATAGGTGCAATCAGAGGCACGCATTGTGCAACAGTAGGTACTAGATATCCAAACGAATCTCGTTACTATAGGCTTGTAGTCACGCCACATACCACGCACAATATCTACTCACGTACTGCTACTGCTGAATCGCTAATTGAATAAACTGAACTAATACAAGTATAAATGGCCATGCGTCACATGCTAACAATGAAAATTGAACGCATTTTACACAAACAACAATGTTTATGCGTACTTTTTAATGGAACTGCCAAGTTTATTAATTAGAGTACCTAATTAAACATTACCAGAACTTGCTATGCTCGTCATGTCGCAAAAGTTAATTGATGGAACGTCATTTTCGCGCGGTGGAGTGGTAGGACACCAAGATAAGGAAACATGCAAGCTCATAAAAATAATGTTATAATAACAAAGGAGGAAAATACAAGGGAAAAGAATGCTTTTCGTTAGAAAATAAAATAATTCACAATACTATGAGATCATTTTACAAAATCTGCTAATCCATCTTTCCGCTGATAATAGTGATAACGTAACGAGTGTTAATTCTAAAACGAATACTTAAACTATCTAACAGTGAAATGTTAAACAAATATTAGAGTAGCAAAACATTTGGGAGACGTGATCCGCGAATCAGTTAAACTAGAAAATAATCACAAGCAATTGGCATCACAAAACATTGCTAATGGAATATATGTAACATGCATTTATGTATAAGGTACTGGGAATCTAACTAGACACGACCACACGAGTTGTATAAAACAGCATTTACGATCAGTCGCGATTAATAAATACAAGTTTTTTTTTTTATCCTGTATAACCCGTAGTTGGGTGATTTAATATTCCTCTGAAGAATGAAGAACTATCTCAGTAAACATAAGAAGTAGCATATCTCCCACGATATCCGATAAGGTGAATTAAATTAATGGCCATAAGCCGACTGCTTTATTGTTCAAAAGAGGTTGAATACAGAAATATGGAGATTGGATTATCACACCCATAACTCAACCGTGTTGTTAGAATAATTGGTTGATAGTTTCAAAGATACTAATCTTTCTGAAATTGTTTTTGAAGAAGCTTGGGATAACCTGATGGAAAGTTACGACGTGATCGATAACGTTTAGCAACCATCATTGTTTTGTATAAAATGCAAGCAGGAATCAATAAGAACATTCTTGAAAAATATGCAAATAAATCATTCCCCACTATCAACATCAACACTGCGGTTTTCTGGAAATATTTACGAAGTTTATTATTAATTATCGCATGCCTGCTGCATTATATCCAATTAACAAAACCTCATTTCTCATTTCGAAAATTCTGAACGCAATTACGCGAACTGTCCATCATCCAAGGAATAAATCTCATTGGAACAGCGAACAATGGCCAGAAGCTGGCGAGTATCGGTCGCCCGAATGACCCGATATAACTGGAGTAATGAACGATGACAAAAACATAATAGAGAAAGTGACTGTTAATACCAATGTGCGCTACCGTGTGTTTATAAACTGTTTTGCACGCGAGTTCGATGATCGGAATCGATTGATCGGTTTCCAAGATAATATCGATTGAATTGTACATGTAAGCGGTACTGACTGGAATATCTGCAAAAGTGACTGTTACTCTGATTAGAATTGTATACCATTATATTAATCTTGATTAGTTATCAAAATCCACCATTACATCGTGTTCAAGTAATGTAATAACAAACAACAGGATAAAGGCCTGTAGGTAATGAGGTGTCTCCTTTCGTGGCAAAATTCTTGGAAGCTACTTACTTTACTTTTTACGAAGGAAAATTCTAAACAAACACCTAACCACAATCTAATTTATTATAATAATGAGTTGTTACTAGACAAGCATTTTTATATTAGAGAGATGAGAGAATTTTAAAGCTTTGTGGGCCCCAACATGAACACCTCCTGCTCAAGTTCCACATAACTAAGGTTTTGAACGATGAAAGGATTGTCGGTTACCCATGCATAAAAAAACGGTGAACATCTGTTTGATTTCGTGGTGAATTTGAACTCTTTGGTACTTCTTTTACTTGTTCATCTAGTAATAATTAATTACATGTCATTGTCACTATCTAGTGAGTATATATGTAGAATAATCGAAAGCATATTGGTGATAAATGAATTCGTGACACATAATCGTGTTCATAATCACTTTTACTTGAAATCGATCCGTGTTAATATTTTAACGATAAATGGAGAGGCATAGATGACAATTTAATGTCCATAGATAATCTTATATTAATTATGATAGCAGGTGTGTCTGTAGATTGTAACTAAAACAGATCGTTAATCGATTACACCACGGTAATTTTTCGTCTACTTTAGTTTTGTTTAGTTTTCCTTGAAATGTAATGTACCCAAGTCAGGTTGTATCCTCGACCACCATTAGATTGGCGCAACAACCCATCATTTTCGATTTTATACACCTCATAAACACTTTCAATGTTGCAGCCTCTTATTACGGAGAAGTTGTTATTCCTAACGCGCGCAACCATATTATTCTTGGTTCCCCACGGATTTCATCATGACGATGTTCTGTAAGCAAATCTAATTTACTATAATAGCGAAAGCTCGGTAAATAAATCTCTAGGCTATTTCCTTGGCCAGCTCGGTAGACTTTAATCTTGCGGGGTGTAACAATGGTGCTTTCTACGTATTTCTAACAAAATATGAGGCTGTATATTTTGTCACTGGCATATTCATGGACGCAATATTTTTCACAGCCATAACTCAATTTTAAACAATGCAGTCAGAATATAATCTGTAGCAGCACGGTTTCCGCAAACCGTAAGCTGTCCCGGTGCTGGAGTTACGTTTCCATGACATAGGATAGTCTATATTATAGTTTTGCCACTGGTTCACATGAAGGGGCAAGTTTGCGATTGCAGCCAGTCACCCGGTCGATTGAGCAACGGACTTTGTCGAGCGTATCGGAGAAAGTGTCGTGCTCAGTGCCCGATTTTATTACTGCCATCCTACGTTCAGAGAAACTCAGGATGTGAACGGTACCGAAAGGTGACTCGAATATACAAGCGAATGGCATTTAAATTGCAAACGTAAAATTGATCTTGGGTACTGTTTGAATTTTGTAGGGCTAGGGAGAAGCTTTTGCGCATTCGTTTTACGTTAACACCTGGTTTAATAGTAAATAATTTAGTGCTTCAGTTGACAGCTCACGGTGTCATTGCAGATGATGGTTGCGAGAAAGCTTGTGGATAGTTGTTGCTGCCTTATTTTACGCTTTTCTAGATTTAATGTGTTTATAATGTACAAATAAAACACATCTACAAGGCAAAGCAAGGATATCTTGTAATTTAAAACATATCTTCAGAATAATTATCAGCGTGGTAATGAAGGGCTCCATACTGTTAATCCACAGTACAGAAACCCAACCACAGGGCATAAAGATGATAATATTATCGAAATGCTTATATGTTTAATTGCTAGTGTACCTATTCTATACCTATCAGTGCACACACAATCAGACCGATAACTATACATGTACTCGTATGTCGACGACTAAAGACGCAATCTAAGATCTAATAAAGTATGAATCACTATTACAACAACAGAAGATAAGGGACTAAAGAACAAAGTTTACAACAATGATATCGTTTAGGAAATATAAATATTAGTTATGGTATACAAGAACAATATTATCAGACAGGTAGAGATAAGAGAGCAAGCGTAAAATGTGCATTGTATTGAAGCCGATAAGGCTTTAGCATTCACGACGATTGATAACGCAGTCGATAACGCCGTTTCTTGCGAAATGGAACAGTAAAATCCGATTTTCTCTTTATAAAACGAGATAATTTTATTTCTCAACAGATATTGACATCTGAAATCAAAATATGACGTGATAAACTACAAAGTTTAGTGAATTTCCCTTGTAGAAACAAGAGATATTTCTTAAATGTTTTGACACAATACAAACATTAGAGGAAACATGTGATGGATAGATAGGAATGTTTTCTGGGCTTTATAGACTCATCAATATCAAACTGTCAATTCGTTTAAATATGAATATTACCCCTTCATCGCTTTTCTCCATCGTCTCACCTTTAATTGCAAGCATAATAAAACAAACACGTTTTAGAAGAAGCTATAACTCATGTCGCCCAGTACTCGTCCGGTTATCTGATGCACATTTATTCACGACAAACTCTCACGAAAGTTGTAATGATGGTTTATATGTTACTTTCTTAAGTGCACATATACTCCTTATAAGAACATATGGCTTGGCTATAAGCATAACTCCTACGCTACCTGCAGACTTGTGTATTTGCAGATAGATGATTGGGTAGCTAAAGTCACCGAACTTGATGATAAGGATCTACCCAGTGGTCCTAAAGACGACCCAATTTTCGGGGACCTTATCTGATTTGCTGACTACATTGGGTGTGAAACTGTTACCCCATTAAACACTCTCACTGACCTGGTTAATATCTTAAAGGGACCTGAAAGGTAACGTCGCGGTAATAGGCTTTTAATATCCAATATAATATTCATGAATAAGTATTCTGTCTTTGTCATCATCTAACAATGTCGACCACCGAATTACATTGTCTTTCATCGACACATAACAAGGCACTTCAACCTTCCACTAACCACGGTCATTGTCCGAACTAGCACGTTACGTAAACCAAACGCACGCGGTTAAGTGCGTTTGCTCATAGAGTTAACAGGTTCAAGTCCCTTACCGTTTGGAGAGGCATTTTATAGACTTGAAGGTTTGCGTTTTCTAGATTGACAGCTAAGGTTGTAGTCTCGGTTTGGTTGCGAAGATGATATTGATGTCAAGGTTGAGTAAGGAGGGGAGTGCTCTAAATATGCGCGCTAAAATACTTCTTTGTTACTCGTGTATAAATTTTGAATAAAAGTAGAAAATCCTTTGGCACAAAATTTGTCAAAGCCTTAGCGAGTTCGAAACTTTTTACATCAGCTTGAAGACTTCAGTTCCATCCGATTAACGTTCAAGGTTCATTTCTCTTGATCGTCGATAAAAAAGATTACCAATAATAATTCGGTAGAACACTTTGCATTGGAAATCTTACGACGTAGATTGAACAAGGATGTGTTCTATCTAACGAAGTTGAAGGACTTAGAACAAAAACTCTTCAAATCAACAGGCCGTATTCAATGCATAATGCCTACGAAAACATTACATTAATAGATAAACGATTACCACTAGATAGTAGAGTTATCTATCAGAACAAGAAGTGCTAACAACCGCTAAGATATGATTGCTAGATTAAACTGAATGAACTGGAAACCTTTCAAACCTTGAGCATCTGAAACCAACTTAAAGAACTGGAAAGAACGAATAAATGCTACAATGAATACCATTAAACATCCTGAGCGCCTTACAATACAAACATAATTAATTTTCTCCAAAAGAAATCCCGGACTTAGAAGCTTCGACAATGATCCAGGGCTCTTCGGAACGTGACTGGCATATTTTTTACTTCAGAATACATAATGCTAGGCTCAGGGTCCTATATAATATCGATAGTATAATATTAGCATATTGTTTTTTTAGTGTCCTACCCAAATGTATCTACGCATCTGGTAGAAATCTTAGGGAAACTATACCTACATGTTGTTGAGACGAGCTTTTGAATTTTTGACCTTAATAAGCTGATTACAGTCAAATAAATTAATGGTCACTATATCCTTAACGAGAATCAACTGCATATAAATCATGTTTGTGACCAAGCACATACCACAGACGTAGTTAGAACAACAAAGCTCGTAAGGAAACATTATTACAACAATAACAACACGAAACTAAGGATAATATCGATATACGACTGTCGAGACCAACCACACGTAAGTCCAATGTTTATCTATACCTAGGAGCGTGTGCATCACAACAGGAAAGCCGCTTTCCGGCTGTATCAATAATACAACTAATGTTTAGAATAATTATTCTAAACATTAGTTGTACATGGTGTTTACACAGGCTGCGCTTCATCGTTCCTCTCTGCCTTTGAACTTTAAAATAAAAAGCTATCTCACCACATGGTAAATCGAAGATTGGTTTTCGATATATATTCTTTCACTTAAATTAGCTTTTTTACTGAAACTAAACAAGAAGATAGTCCTAATCCAAACCTGCGATAGTCCGTAAACACTAGACCCCAATTTTTTCTATCAACTAGAATTTTATTCCAGCTATATTTTCATTCCATCTCTACAAGGAAATAAGGCTGATGATCAGCAAATACAATAATGAGATTCTATTGACATAACCAAACTCGTGGAAATCTAATCCGTATCGTTCAAATCACTAAATAGCTTTCTTGTTGCTATTTTGTGCCAGTAAGTATTTGAACATCAGAAATCGATAATTTCTGCATCACTTAGTAACTAATTACAATTGTATTGATCACTGTGATGGTTATTGGTATTTTAATTATTATGCATTTTATTTCATTACTTTAATTTTGCTGGGTATAATGGTATCCAACAAAAATTTCTCACCATCTAACAACTTCCAAAGCCTTCAGAAAGTGACCGATCTCTTCAAAGTCAGCCCAAAACTTTCGCCTGGACCGAAGTCTGAAAAGTACAAGCCGAAAACTTTCGTCGGTAACTAAAAAGGACAAGTTCATTGCAAAGGAATATTAAATGGCAATTTGCTATCAACCAAACTTTATTTTCATGAAACCTGGAGCGTCAAATAATCAAGGGACAGACTTCGGCAGAATTACTAATGAAGTCTTGACCTTTGGAGTAACTCTGGGACTTACGCTTCAGGTGTCAGGATTAATCAGTACAGTTCCAAATGAAATTGTATTAAAGGTAAAGGATCAACAACGTACATACCAATCGTAAGGCAGTGCGAATACTTGCCAAATTGTTTATTTAATTCCAAAAATAGAGTCAAAATGCTTTTACATGTAATGCCTCTGCGCTCACAGTCTCCAGAAGATTATAATTAGATTACAAGAGACAAAAGGTTGTCCAATCGTTCTAATAACACCTATCTTATAAGGGAATTTCCTATTGAATTTCGTCTGTTAATTCCAAGACTTTCTTTATAATATACCAACTGAGCTAAGAACTGAGCTCTGATAGAGAGGGTAAACGAATTCATCAAAGACTGCATAATGAACATACAATGAATTAAAGCTGCTATTGTGTTGTCATATAAAAGTTCGATCGCGTGATGACGAATGTCGAAGGCTTTAGCACTTTCACCCGAAGTGATCTTGTTTCCCTTGAAAAAACAAGTCGCTTTGGTATGATACTTCCTTATTTAGATGGAGTAGCATTCCTTTTAAGTCATGAACGTAAAAAAATGTGATGTTGATAGATAGAGCAAAAATACTGTTCATTGTTTGTTTACATTAAAGTTACGATTTTTCTTCAGAGAACGAGCCTTGTCACCGTAAGGCACAGATAATGAAACTGTAGCTTTTCGTTTCCTTCTTTACGTGCCTTGAATTGACCTAGATGCAAGTTCCTTTCAATATTCTTGGGATACCAGTAAAAGTACGTTTTCCAGATAAAGAGTTTCTAGACAGAACTAACATACAATTGCAATGCAATCAAGTTTAGAAACTTGCAACTCAAGATCTAGTCGGTACGAAGTAGTACGAGATAGTCATCTTCGTAGATTTCACCCACCCGTTCGGAAAACTTAAGTTTTCTAGTCGTTACTTCGCTACAAGTTTAAACTTTATTACAAGTTTATTTCCGTGTTATACGGAAAGAGAAATTGGCTGCAATATGGGGCAATTCTTATCAGTTTTACTACTTACTCCTGGTAAAGTTAGCTGTTTTTCATGTTTATTCCATATTGATTGCAAGGCACGTGGGCAATCCAACTGAACATTAAGTCAAACTCATGATATACTGGGTGAAATTTAAGCTTATTTTCTCTACATTGCTTTCAAAATTAACTTCAAAAACAGTGAAACAACATGTTCTTTGCTAAGTTTGAAGGGCAAAGAGAAGCTTTTAGAGAAAAAGCTAGTTGAAACATGTTTGCTTGAAGTAAAAACTTCTGCTGTTGAAGTTCTTAGTAAAAATAACACAAAGTACGTGTATTATAATAACAGAACTATAGGAGATGTAATTAAGAAAACAAACATTTATAAGATTCTGACTGGATGACATGCATCTGATAAAATATAAAGCTTGCAATACTTGACAAAGCAAGTTGCTTCATCACTGGTGAAATATAAATCATATATAACTGTCCTTACTCTCACTTTATATTAATTTAAATCCAATGTTCCAAGAAATTAACAGAGAAGTCCCGACTGGCCATGTGTTTACTATATATTTACATCCAGTGCACATATTCAGTTTTGCACGTAATATTTGAATTGAGGGTAAATATTAATATAAACATGATTAAAAGAGGCCATAAAACTGACATCTTTACAAATAGGAAATTCACCAATGGCGTCACATATGTCACGAAGAAGCTTACATTGCTATTGTTTAAACTTCCACGTCTGTTCAATGTTATTTCGTAATTGTTGTGTTATTATGACTCCGGTAGAACAATGACTTGGACAATAAATGATAGTAATTTGGACGTACCTATAATGTTTAGACCTAGTTTCACCATACACTGTTAGTTAGTTTTGACGTCCCGTTAAATAGACAACGGCCCGTTAAGCGTAGTGAGTGTTTCACCAAGTACTAACGAATCGTTAATCCTCTTAACAAGGCGTCAAACTTAATCACTGCTCCAAAGGTCCGTTAATGCTTTTAACGGCTGTCAATTGGTTGTAAGTTGGTCAAATAAAATGGAAGCAGCGTAAAATTTTATTTTTGAACAAGGAAATGATGATATTTTCGAAAATTTACAACTTTTAGACAATAAAGTTCAACGTCCTAAAACATACAAAGATCGACGTGACTTATATTTTGAAGAATATGACGATCTAGATTTCAGGACAAGGTTTCGTTTATCGAAAGAATCTTGTACATATAGAGGTCTTGCAAATGATTGAAGATAAACTTCAATATCCATCAAATCGGTTAGTACCTACCTTAAAATTGCCTTATTAGGTAGGTATGTGAATTGTAATAAAAATATGCCTATGATTCGACTTACAACTTCTTACGTAAGTAGGTACCCACCCATGATGTTTAATATTATTAGAAATGTTTGTTACCTAACGTAGTGTAAAAGCTCACAGTGGTTCCCACTAGTAATAGGACCGCCCCATCATCACAGAGAGTACCTTCCAACCCTAATTTTTATGAGCAATCGTCACTGCATCTGTTTTTTCGTTTTCAACTACATTTTTATGTTTTGTAATGAGTCCTATTAAAATTTCTCGGCGACTTTTTTCGACATTTTAACACACAAAATAAGTAAAAATTACAATTTAGAAAGAATCAAAATTTGTTGTAAGTACCATAAAGGTTATATATAATGCACTATGAATTAAGAGTAGTCTTCTTTAGTTGTTGCCTAGCAACTGTTGTTTGTGTCATCCTGTGTTTTACAAATGAAGTTAATTTGTGTTATAATAAAATGTACTTTATTAAACCACTGTTATACAATGATATCTTAGTTTCATTGTTAGCAAGCTCAGCCAGCAAAAAATACCACAAAACAAAATCATTTGAAAACATTTTTACGAATTTGACGTTTAAAACGACTAATAGAGAATTACACTGCGTATAGAACATTTTGCTTAGACGCCATGACATTTTAATTTGGTTGCATAAAAACGAGAGTGAATGAAAAGTCAGACCGGTCGTTTTTGTTCACTCGATAATAGATAATATCTGCTAGATGTTTGATTTAGCAACGCCTTGTTAAGATCCCTCCATAGAACGTAAAACTTTTTGACGACTACGTCAATTTTAACAGAGCATTTACTGATGGCTCGTTAATAATTGTTTGGTGAAATCGGGTCTTAATGTTTGAACGATATTGGGGAAGTAATGGTTGCAAGTGGTTCCGTCTTGTGTGTTACCGGTTCATGCCCTCCGGTAAATAACATAATTATATAGAATTAGACATATACCAGATATGATAGAATCAGGATGGCGACCAACCGATTATCTTTTAAAATTAAAGTTCGCGAGCACATTCGCAAGAAGCTGGCAGTATTATCACAACGGTAATGTTTTCCCATTGTTTGTCTTATTTGTGCTTATATTTATATATAATTAGGTGTATTTATTTATTTATAGTATTTAATAGGTATATAATATGTCTATTTATCCTCAATTCTCGCTATTGCACCTACCACTTTTTGTCTCTGCGTCAACCGGTTGACTGGTAGAAAATGCCTATGGCATTAAGTCCGCTCTGTACATTTATGTGCTTGAAGTATTAAATAAATAAATAAATAGAAAGATAACAGTTAAAAAATGCAGAAACCGCGCGTTTCGTCTATTTTAGCTACTTCTTATTTTGTCGTATGTCATTTTACTGTGGGATCGAGCTGCTGACATTGAATCCATTTTTATTTTACAAAATAGAGTTTTCAGAGCCATTTATAATTTACATAGTCGCGAATCTCTCAAGGAACTATTTAAAAAGATTAATATTATGATACCTTGCCAATTCATTTATGAAAATATTATGTATGTGAGAAAAATCTATATCTTTTTTAACATTAATTTACAATCTTGACATTCTCATTATTTAAATTTTCAATTATTCTAGTGACATTGTTATTTGCTAATGTTTCATTATTATATGCCACGGTGAAATTACCAAAATTATGTTATACATAATAAATGATTGTTGCAATGAATTGTATAATAAATAACAATGTTGGGCTTGTGACACAGTCAAAGCTTGAGATTTGCATGCCTCAAGGCGTAATATGGTTGAACTATTTTCTATTTTTAACAACTTTATGTAATTACACATATTAGCAAATAAATGAATATGAATTTGAAAGTTACAACATAATATCTTGTGATATATTACAATTAAATGAAAGAAGATTTAAAACTCATAAAAAGTACACTTTGTAAAGAAGCATATTACAAATTAGAGGATTATATCCATAATAAAAATGCATGGAACCATGCTGGTCCTGCTCCACAGGACAATTTATAGTCTGGACAAAATCGAACTGGTTGAAAATTTAATTGTATATTAATCTTTTTATAACATTGATTTTACATTTTGTGATTACTTGAACTCACACACTGACTTATTAATAGTATTACTTTTAGGAATATCGTATAATTTTACAATGTTTGTAAATATGTGAGCACCATGCATCTATCACATAATTAATTTATCTGTCTTTGCTTCATTTTTTCATTATTTTTACCTATCGTGGTATAGTAATCTTATTCTAGGTGCATCGTCTTCACATATAATTATATAATTAATGTATACAAGATATTGTGAAAACATTTTAAAAGAGTAACGGTGGAGTTTCTTGCCCATTCTTCTCCATAGGAAACTTTTGAAACCTTTGGGCGACTAGAATCAGTTTTTTTTTTTTTGTAAATTTTGACGTTCAAAAATGCATTTTGTGCCTAATTGAAAAAAAAATTATTGACTTTGGCTTTGAATAGATATCTTCCCATACTCGTGTACAGTTTCAGACGTTTTCGAATGTTACCCATCAACAGGACTCATCTGCCGAGCCTTCTCCCAACTATGTTGGGGTCGGCTTCCAGTCTAACCAAATGCGGAGCGACTGCTTGTCTGATCTCCACAACCCAGTTACTGGATTACCGGTACCCCTTGGTAAGACTGGTTGCTAAACTTTCGGGCTTCTGAGTATTTCTGAGGAACCGTAACAACTGCCAAAGATCTACAGATGACAACCGGGACCAATGGCTTAACTTGCTTTCCGAGCCACGGAGGGGGTTTGGTATGTAAAGATGGTCACTGGTCACCCATCCACGGACCAACCGCGGCAAGCGTAGCTTAAGCTGATCGATCGACCCGTGCGGCTGTTATTACTTAGCCACAAGCCCCTCGATCCACTAATCACTGTTGATTAGTGGATCGAGGAAACAATTCAATTTTAAACAGTTTAATTGTTTTAAACAGTATTCTTGGACTTTCTTGGACCTAAAGAAAAATTGCGCACATCTGTTAGAAAATACAAACACTATTAATCCTTATAACTCACTAAATAGAAACCAATGAAATTTCAAAGGCACTCGTTGTCACTCTCTTGAAGTAATAAAACTAACAACGAAAACATAATAGATACAAAGAAGTTTTTACTCTATTAGAATTTGTTGAGTGCACAAGACGTGACTTTGGTGAGAGAACCTTTATAAAATACATTAGAGTTGAAGTAAATTATATATGGACATATGGAGTAGGTGTCTACAGTGACATACACTACAGGCAAGAAGAAGGAGGAGGGGCTAAATGTGGAGGCTTGTTATTAGCAATGTTTTAATATTATATTCATTATATCACTGGTGTGTTAGTCTGTAAGCCTTCTTTAAAATAAATAAAGTTAACTAAATACGTGATCAATAGCTTACACAACATACATAAGAAGCTTCGCACGCGCGGTCCCTAAAGTACAGTGGAGCCAATAATTGCATGTCCAATAATAATAAATGTAAATGTATGTGTACGTGTGTGTAATAATTTGTAACATAACGAAATGTATTTTTTATTTTATTCAATATTAACGCTGTACCTACCTACCCAGATGAAATAGTAATTTATATAACAGTTACGAAATTAATTAATTACTGTTACAGATAGTGCAATCCACGACGACGCGCCCCACTCCGCGATTACTGTACTGTAAGCTGTACTTTAGTACGGAGCGGAGCGGAGGTTGGCACGTCGTTGTGGATTGCACTATCTATACTAGTGTATAACCGTTGTAATCAATAATAATAAATAAATAACAAATTTATTAAAACATAAACCGTTGAAATATAAAACACTTGATATTATGTTAATGACATGAAAACAATGTGTTAACAGGAAACATGGCGTCGTCCACAAATAACACGTGACAATATGCTCGGAATTGTTGGAATCATCCATTGTTCGCGCATTAAGGTGGGTGTCCAATAGACGCGACAGTGCGACTTAAATGTCGCGCACCCGCGCCATTTGTCACACCCCGGTACGCGGTAGCTCCAATCGGCACTTTGAAATGGCTCTTCCATATTTATTACCTCTAACCTCTGTTTGCTTGAGATATTTGCTACTGCAGTATCATTAGATCTAACAAGATCCTTATTGGTCATAATAAGATTAAGTATAAATGGTTTCTTGTTTGCAGTCATTAATACGGAAGCACTTTAAATTAAATTAGACATCGTAGACGAGACTAATGCAGTGGCTTGTGTCATATATATGTTTATTGCAAATACGATTTACGTTAATATGATAAAGCAACTAAGTAATAAAGAAAATATCAATAAAGCTCATAATTATTCGATTAAAGCAATGCCTGAAAGCAATCAAAGCGACTTATCGCATTACATGCACGACAAAAAATCATCGGAACCCACAATGTCAGAGTTGAATAAACTATAACTTTGAGTCATGGTCATTAGCAGGCCTGACAATTAACACGATGTATTGACCTTTGCATGATTTAGAAAACATACTTGAATTAATTAAAACATGTTGGTGGAACAAGCAGAAGTTAAATTGGCAGTGATGAACTTATTAAAACTGCAACTGTAAATGATATTATTGCCGTGACTAAAGGATGTCAACAATTTACTGGGTGGTTGCCAGTCTATACTTTCTCTAAGATTCAATGTAATGAGTTGCGTTGACAAGGAGTTAGTTTGGTAGCACACTTTTACTTTCAGATCCATGTGAATTCGATTTACAAATTCTAAAAGTAAATCGATCTACAGCTATTAGACGAATCGAACCTCCCAATCCGACCTATTATCTCCAACTCAAACAGAAATTGCAAATTGGGAAATCACTGTTGCTTTTGAACTTTGAAAGGAAAAAATACTGTATACCAAACCTTTATCCAACCATTAATCAAAATAATAGTAAATAAAAAGGGAACAGTTCATGACAAAGCAATGGAACAGAACACTAATTGAAGTATTGCAGAATCGCAACCGGCTATACAAAAAGCGGTTTCACAATGTTTTCGGATGTGTCACGTTAAGAAAATTACCTGAAGTAAATAATAGCAGAGTAGCATCGCTGTGATTGCGACATCAACAAATTGCGTGGCAGTGTTCATCATGACGAGGACATGGTTGTGAAAAATTAAATTATGGTGTCTGTGTTAATCTGTTAAGAACTGGAACATGACACGATTGGCCAGAATAGAGCTATGTGAAACTGAAATGCATTTATCTAATAGAAAGAAAAACTAAATAAATATACAATATTGGGTGAAAGTGGTTAATTTATCAGAGAGTTTGTATACAGGTGTAACAGAAATAGTGGATATTGATAAAAGCATGAAAAAACTACAAGTAAATTCAAGCAAGTCACAATAGAGTAGACTAATATACAAAGACTTAAAGACGCATTCGACTGGCGGTTGCTTTAGCAAGAAGATGCAAGTGCACTTGAGGTAATCATGACAATCTGTTCATGCTACATTTGTTTAAGGTATAAGACAGTTAGTCTTGGTCTTTTTATTCCAGTCTTCGGACAAAAGGACACAACGTATGACGATTAGCACATTAAAATACACACAATGCAAACATATATTAATGCGCATTTTAAAATATCAACAAATAAGATGATTCATAGCCATTACTCGGTCAATGATGAATCATTTACTGAACTTTAGGAACCCACGTATCAATAAAATAACACGGTGTAACACCTTTGTCCGGTCCCAAATAATTTTACAATCATACAAAAAATTTCGTGTTTCCATTCCGCCGAAAATTGAGCTGTGATATGATTGAAATTTCAAAATCCATCAGCCGTAAACTGTCACTTTCAACGTGGCACATCAAGCGTCAAGTCATCAACACTGACTGACTCCGACATTCGATTAACTCCGCGTAATTACATGAGATCTATTCTGGCCACGATGGCACTTTTTGTTCTAATAAACCGAAAATTGATTGCTTCTGTGCGTTTAAAATTACTAGCTGTCAGAACCAAACTGACGTCAATCGAACAGTTCAATAATTAACACGCTAATAAATGAACTGAAAACCGTTGTAATAAAATCGTAATAGCATATAAACACACGTAAACTACAGAATTCTTTACAAATGAGTCAATCGTCAGTCTAACTAAATCGTACCAAATGTAAGGAAAACATAAACAGTAATCTAACAACTACCAGAGTTAAAATTGCTCAAGATTAGGTAAATTGTTACGGTCTAAAAAAAAATTCTTTTCAAATTTCTTTTCAAGCAGAAAATACCGCAATAAGTAACAAAAACGTATCGCCTATTGTTGTTGTTGAAAAAGCCTTGATTTAGAACCTGTATTAAACCCTAGACCAGACTGAAATGATAAAATAAATAACGTAGATTCGGTGTTTTCTTATATTGATGAAATGTAATCAGCTGCCGCCTGTCTGACTGGACAAAAAAGTTCGCAGCTTTGAACAATATTCCATGTACTTACATTTGAAGACTTTCTCGGCGGACGGAATAAAAACAGATATATTCGCAAACACTTTTGAGGTAAAAACGGTACAGCCTGGTTTTTGTAATTTTAGGATGATTTACTTGACTTCTCAGAAATAACTGGAAATAAGAATAGACATTACACTTCGTCTGGGAATCTTCAGTTATCTCGGTTCTTAAACATGACGCAGTACAGCATCATGATTTTTAATAAACGAAAAATGAATTTGGTTAAACTGATCTGATTTATTCCAAAAAGGTAGAGAGAGGCGAGTTTAGCGTTCATTCCGCTCCCTAAATTCTGATCAAGGCGGTCGTAAAAAGTAATAAGCCAAATATTAAGTACCTCACGATTAGATGGACCGTGAGGTAGACAGGTCATCGACCAGTTCACAAAAAGTGTACCGATCTGACTGGGCTGTTCACACTCATTGCAGTTAACGGTATCGAGATATGGGGCCGAGGCGAAATTACTGTTTAGATTTACCGAGCCAATTGTAAGTGTAGAGTAATTGTGTTTTACAAGCATTGTATCCAATTAATGGTGGTAATGTGAGCTCTGGCAGTTAAGAAGTGGGACAGCGATGTACATATCACAGGTACGCAATATACTCCGGACTGCGCAGGTTTGTATCGCTCAACAAATTACTATCACGACACACGTCCTGGGGGTCTACTCTCTAAGTCCGTCAACAAAGATAAGGGCCCGTCCGAAAGTACCTAGTTGATCCGGCAAAACATGTGTCAAAGTGGACAACTGTCAAATCGTGTTGTCATGCATTCTTTGTTCGGGCCCCGAATTAATTCGGGGGAATTAATCTCTTGCCCGTTAATGATACGGACGGAGTAGGAAAAACCCGTAATTACGGCCGAAAGTAAGGACTTCGTGTTAGGGAGTCGACCCCTAATTAGCACGTGTATTCGTGGGACAGTTGTATGGAAAATTATATTGTAACAACCTTAATATAAGAACTAATTAAAATTAATCGTTTTTGATTTATATATATATATATATTTTTTTTTACATTGTTCTCGCATATAGAATCAACAAGAGTAATGTACCCAGGATTTTGTAATTTCTATATTTAAAAGAGTGTCCTTGGAGTTTCTTGCCCGTTCTTCTCCATAGAGATCTACGTTTTGGAATGGGCAACTAGCTTCAACTTTCTGACTAACTGACTCTTTGACAATTCAAAAGTGCCTGTAAAGGGTTTAATTGAAATAAATGCTTTGAGTTTGAGTTTGACTAGCAACACTTAAACTAAAAATGTTCGAAGGCTAAATAGGATTGCTGAATTTGTTATGAATGAACACCCGTTTATGCATGAAATAATTATGGTGTATCTATAACAAAATAATACCGTCTAATTTAAGAATATCATGTAATACAATATTATCAATCAAACATCCCTCGAAGCAATATAATACTAGTGTTCGACACGGCACAAACTTAGTTGATATACCACCACTCCAGAACTAATTACAGACAGAACGGAAAACTTGTCTATTGATCGTCAAGACAATGCTCCAAGGACCTGCTGTGATAAAGTTTCGGGGCGAAGCGTCACTTTGTGTCCACAACTAAATAACAACTTTGTAAAACAATGGAGCCTTCCAATAAATATTGTACGTAAACCGATACAAAACATGTGGTCGACATCTGGGGGATATAACGTTTTACTACAAAGATTTTTGCCAGCAATTTATTGGATGATGGATCGTCGATAAGCGAATTCTTTTTTTGGATTTTTCGAATGTTTCGGCTCCCTTGGCACCGATTGTAGACCCTCAAGATGCGATACGGTAATAATTAAAATATCCTGCTACTTTAATATTGTTAACGAAGGATATTTTATTAAGAAACCTCCTACCGAATTTTCAAGAAAGGTTATTAGATGAGGAAAATTCAACATTAGAACAATATATTACTACGACGTACAATAATAATAAAATTCCGCTTTTCCTCAATATCTTTCCAACATTTAATAATTTTCCTAATATTGCTTTTCTTTTTTCAAAATGTAAATACATTTCGCTGTTTCTATGGGTCATAAGAATTTGCTTATAGAAACTTTGACAGCATTTATCATCGTCGAAAGAGATAAGGTGTCGCGTTGAATGATTGGTTCTCGAGCAGACTCGGTGACTCGGTCACGGATGAGCGGTTATGGCTCGGAATTTGGGACATGCATTGTGTCGAGTAACAAGGTCAACTTGTAGAATCTTTAAGATTTTCACTTGAAACAATGCTGTAAATGGATAATATATAATCCATAAATGAGGACGGAAATCAATCCATAGATAACGAAGAACTGACTGAACTAGAAGATGATAATTATCATAAATGGAAGAAATAGTTTAGCGTCTGCTAAAGAGAATACTACGATGAATGTGATTTAAAAATAGATATTGTTTACTGAAGTGTATCTTGGAATAGTAAATACAACCGTGTCTACTTTCCTAACGTATCTATCTGTATAACTGAAGTCTTAGATACACCTAAACTAAATCAATGATTTTACTACTAATTTTTAACTCAGTTCCTTTTTATATCGATATTATTTTTACAGATCGCTTTTTAAACTCTCTGTTTAGCATCCAAACAGAACACGGGACACGGGAATAGTGTCTTTATTTCTTCTAGATATGATTGTGGTATTCAATACTTAAGTTTTCTGTATGAAAGAGGAGCAATGAATAATGAACATAACAATAGGTTTTCATATTATATTTGCACGGCTGATTTCCACCTTTGAGTTGACATTGACAAAATGACAATCACTTAAGTAACGCGTAGATTGGACAGTTTAGTCAAGCTTCTAACTACATTGTATATTTGGACATGCCATGGCCATAAAATTTACATATTTAAGAATGATTAATTTTAGAAAATTATGGGCAAAAACATATAGGCATACACATTAATTTATGTGATTCATGGGCATTACGGGTCATTCATCAGTTTCATTACTTCGTTTAATTCTCAGTGTATAGTGCAATTCAACCATAATTATGAATGGCATAATTACATAGTTTATGCAAATTTATATTGTATAATGCATTAAATGATGTATAATCTTGTTTGTTACTACGAGGTATACTCGTACGTTGCATAACTAGTAAGGTCGCATCTCGATATAAACAAGCATATTATAATATTTTTCCATGGTCTTGTTTGTCTGATATCATAAGCTTAAGATTTCCCTCTATCTGTTGTCAATTCTTTTTCAATACAGATCGCTTCTGATTTTAAATATGCATTCAAAGTTCGTTGCATATAATTTCATGCACTTTCTTGTATTTTTCTCAATAAGTATTAAAAAATTCGTGGATCCTTCAGAATGTAGCGATGTTCACCTTTTCTTTTGTTATTATTTTATTAGGAGCCCCACATTCTTGATTCAAAGACATAAGGACCACAACTTTTATTATATCGTCACTGAATAGATAGTACATATTTGGACTACTTGAATACTTCCTAGATGTTTCGGCGAATCTAATGCTTATGCATTATTCTGCTTTCAAGGGCACACGGCTACATCTTGCAATTCAGCAAAAAAAAAATACACAGACTTAACGCTACTTTGTAATTTGTTGTTAAGTATGATTTATAGACAATAATAACACACATAACACTAGTAATCATAAACAATACGTCTAGAATGCAACATGCACTGTTTAGTAATGAGGCGTTGCACTTGCTACAAAAAGCGACGACCTTGTCAGGCAAGCAATAACGTGCTAATTAGTAATTATGTAGATTAAATTGAGACAGCCATGGCCTCGATGCTTTCGTTAATTACTGTTTTCCTTTATTTTTGCAATAAAGTATTCGTAATCCGTAAGTTGCCGATGTATTTCAGGGTCTGAATTAGTGACTCCAGTTCTTATTCTTCTCTATCTCTCCACTCTTGGTAGATTGAGCTGTTCGCCATTTTAGGGTCTTCATTGATTGTGTGGATACACACTTAATTTAAATTGTCAATGAAATTAAAACCAGTACTTAGGCCGGGCATTATTTTTTGAGTTTATGCTATTGCATGCTTCGCAGTTGGTATTAGTGATGTGAGCGGAGTCTTATTCTTAGCAGGATGATTTTGCTTCAATTTGCATTTGCATGCTTTGTTTTGCTTGGTGACTGAATCTTCTTCTTCCGATTTACACAACAGAACTATACGTATAGTATAGTTCTGTTGTGTTATTATTCATTTGCACCACTTTCTTGCCTTATCTTATATCTATTCACATTGTTTTATTTATATCAATACCTCTCGTTAAAGAGTAGTATAATATTTAATCCAGTATATGTAGAATAGTAGTATAATAGTATGATATAATTTCTATATAATTTAAAAAAAAAAAAACTTTTTGACAGCCGAATGCATCGCAGATTCGCAGTGCGCCCGCGTCCCTTCGCTTGTCACCATAGATAATTATAGTCTACAACATGGACAAGTGATGTTGGAAAGTCGGGCGTGAGTAGATTCAAAGATGATATTATTGTACATAGTTTCGGTTTTATTTATATATTTATTTTATTTTTTTGTAATCCCCTAGCGGGATTTATCTAAGTCCGTAGGTATGTCCGTGGCATCACAGTGGGTCCTATCATAATAAAACCGAGCTTGTATTTTTTTTTTGATTTTTCCGTTTTATGCTGAGATAGGGCTTTTTTGGCCTCGCACAGGTCGAAATTATTTTGTTAGTTTTTAAATGCTCCTTTTTTATATTTTTCTTTTATTATTACTATTTGTATAAATTTCCTGCGCGTGTCCCTAATAAAATATTTTTCTTTCTTATCTATTTGACTTCGTCATTTCGTTTTTTTTAATTTGCCTATATGCGTAATGGCAATAGTTTTCTTAAAAGCTAAGAGACTACTTATGAAGGACAACAATAGAAAATAAAGTCATGAATCTCATCTCAAGTTCAATTAACCGTTTCATACAACGGGACAATCTATAAAAACACGACACTCCAAATCGCCATCACGAAAAACGGCATCCGTGCGAAACCAGGGACCGCTAATTGTTAATAAAAACACTAAACAAAAGAGTACCGTAGCGTCTTTAGCCGGTAACACAGTGCCGGGGTGTAAGTATGACAGTCATCTAGCTTAAGAAAGAGCCTGTTGCACCGTATGAGTGGCAGACTCCCAGTCGTTAAGGGACTACAGGACCTAAACGCTAGATTTATAATGCCTAAAAGTATATGATCCACCGCAGTAAACCAAATCAGAAAAATATAATGATATTCTTGAGGATATAAATATGCTACTTAGATAGTGTGTTGAAAACATAGTACAACTAATTTGATACGATAGAAAATAATCACGAGGATACCTCTAACAATTTCTTTTAACGTTTAAAAACCATAATAAGTAATAATATTTTTTTTTGTCAGATTATTCTACAAGCAACATAATAAAGTAATAGTGTTTATTTTTTTTTGTCCAATCAATGGTTTTTTTTTTTTAATACATAGCTAATTGCTTCATTTATTGCAATAAATTACGAGCGTTGTGTACCAGCGCTTCTCTTTCTTTTCTATGCAGACCGACAGTGACCGCGCTTTAGCTATTGAAGAGTTGCAGTTGACGTTGAGTTGCAGAGATGAAACTTTACAAAGACAAACTTTTGGAACAAAGTAGGTACCTTGGCGAACGAGAGCTAGACCATAAAACGTGTAATATTTTGACCATCACTGACGCTTTTGATTATATAGGTAGTATACATGACAACTAATAAGGTACCTATAATTTGTATATTTATATATCTAAGCTTTATGTATTTATTTAAGTATAGTATGTTAATTTATTACGTTATAAGTACGTGTAGGTTTATTTCAATATTTTAGTTTAAGAATTCGCAAATAATAAAATAAATAAGTAAATAATATGTTTCTGAAACCAGAGCTGGGGCTGTTTCGTAAACGGTTGCAGCATTATGCTGAGAGATGGCAGTTTTGTGTGGATGTGACGCATATTTTCCCCCAACTTGTTCTTTTTGTGTTGGTGTTCTTTCTTTGCGTCATGTTTTCTTTCATTTCTTTTTTCTTTATTTTTCATTGAGCCTGTTTTTGAACACAGACATAATATACAATTCAGGGACTTCCAACCGTGTGTCCCATGATACCTCTCGACTTTGTTCTAATATTTATACCTACATACTATATTACTAGTTCACGGAACCCTGTATAAGATCTCGAATATCGTTGTTAGATGAGTCGTAACTCGTAAGTGGGCACCGACCACAGTGACTCAATCGATCACCCACTCGGTGTGTCACCCCCCGGTAACGGCGACCTTGCGGTCACCCTCCGCGGCGCAAGCGCATCAATTACGTGCGTGTGGACAAGTTAGCGGCAACGAGCGTTGTTTCATGTTCTTTATTTAAATGTTAAATGGAATATGGCAATGAATATCACGACATTACACGTCGTTTCTTTCCGTACCGTACTCTGGTGCAAAAATCTCAGAAAACATAAACTAAGTTATTTTTATTTTTAAAAATACATTTGCGTAACGAATCAATCGTTAACACTCTCATGCGTCTTTATTTAAAATTAATTATAGTATACTGTAATAATTAATTATAGTATACTGTTTTAATTATTTATAGTAAACTGGGAATTCCGTGAACTGCCAATAAACAACACTTTGTCATGGTTTGTTTGTACAGATGTAGGGCTAAGCCTAAAAGGAAAATAATACAATATCCACCATTGACACACAGGCACGATGATAATATCGAAGTGTAATTAATTTATTACCAGCTTCTCAAATAACATTCCTATAATAACTGACACGATTTACCGCCTACATATAGAGTATTGTTGTCGATTACTTTTAACCTCTGACATAGAAATATCGGAAGGTCGTCAACCGCTGAAGCTATGATCTCTAAAATTCGATCTTCGTTATTTTTTTTGTATTTCCCGCATTTCATCTACTACTTAAGTACTAACAGTGATTTATTACCAGATTTGAAAAGGATTTGACAGGATTTGAAAAGTGACAACTGTCTAAATTAAGTCCCAAACTGCAGGTATGGCAGTTTGGGACATTGGATCCTCAGGACCCTTCAAGAACATGATTACTTTGAAGACGTTAAATAAGGGACACGGTGGAAAATAATACTGAGTTTACTTGTACCCAATGTAACATGTGGTGAAGAGGAACTCATATCGTACTGTGTGCCAGTGCCAATGTCAATACTGACATTTGCATAACTTGTATTTGCACATAGAATGACTCATCGCTCTCACTCTTTGTGTCTACGTTTTGGCTCCTAAAAAAATATTTTCATCTATGTTCTAGTAGGGAATTAGAAGCCTGGAAAATTATTAGTAAGCCTATTTCAAAGTTTTACGCATGGAGTTACATACTTCTGGGTTTCCCATGATTTTGCAACATCAGGTTCTTATCAGATATAGCGTAGCATGTTATTATCCGAGCTATATTGTTATTACTTATTAATGCAAAGAACTATGTTCTTAAACCAAAGACAGAAAGTATGAGTGAAGGTGATACGCGATGGCCGATGACGAATCGCTTGCACTTGAAGCTCGAAGCTCATGAAAATAAATCTCATCTGGAATCCTAGTTATTTTTCGTATATATTCTACTTACTGGACATTCAGGAGACAAACGAAATCTATTGCAAAGTAATGGTCTTTCATAGACATTCCACGTATTTCTAAATCAAATTCTTTATTTTGGTCCTTTGATACGAAAGATGGAAGATACACGGCAAAACCTTTTTATTAAATGTAATAAAATACAAAGAAAGAAATTGAATGAAATGAAATACCAAGGAATATTTATTTTGAGATACAAAGGATGAAATATAGGTATTATTTATCTAGTGGAATCCTTAGGAAAAAATCACTCAAAGCAACGTTTACTGACGAATGAGTATCTAGACAACTGGTTAATTACACCATGGTATGTTGTAAGCATGTCCCAGACTCCCCGGCAGCTGTGCACTCAATTGTTACGTAACAATTATTAATTAATAATAAGATCTTGTTTAGTATAACACGCCAAACAAAAATGGATGGCTTACTTAAGAGGTTTTTTCCCCGCCAAAGTTTTATAAATTTCGTAAAAAAGGTTTCATCTTGGCTAAACATTTCTTAATACTTTTGCCTGACAAAGACAGTTTCTTACAGACGATAATAATCTTCCCAAAGACATAGGATAAGCGGTTCTTTGGCTAACATTGTATTCAGGCTGAAAAAGATTTTAGATAATAGAAGTTGGACAAAGTAAATTGGGTAAAAGCGAAGGTACCAATTAGATTTCTCCTAAAAAACCAGTTGTCTATATGGAAAGTTGTTATGTAAGTTGTTGTACTTGATACCACTTATTTATATAATAAGTATGTATATACTTACATATATTTATTGTTATCTAACTCATGTTTACGGCTCCGATATTAATAATATACCTACTTGTGCGGAAAAATGTCGACACTCCATATAATTACAATGTGAAAACGTGTTAGAAACTGTTTATGCATAAAAAAGTATTCATAGTTACATTACCCTAGTGTTAAGACCTTATTTCCTAGTTTTTTCTCCAATTAGAGTCGGTCCGCCGGGCGTGCTCACGACCTTACAAACGGGTTCATGCTACACTTCCTTGATCAACACACGAACTTCGACTTAACTATTCAAATGTAAATAGAAATAACGAATACAGCTGCTTCAATTAAACTGTAGGTATACATGAATGAAGAGAAATAGCCTATGATGTATTTTTAATATGAAAGCAGTCAGGAATTTGCGCCGTTGGGTCAGTGATCATGTCGTTATTGGGTTATACTTACTGTCAAGAAAAGTCTCATTCACAATCTCACTCTCACTCCCCATTCCATGGGACTAATTTCTCAGAAAATACGTTACTTTTGGCGGAAAAAGACGTGATAATATTTCATGAGTAAATCAAGTATTGTTTAATAGAGCACCGAAGAACACATACCCAAGGGCCGAAAACTGGAATAAATGCTTGCAATTCTAAAGGTTTTCTTTCCAGCCATGTACCTACAAAGCTGTTGTCTGTCGCTACCTTGCCAATTTCTAAGTCAGCTCTCGACATAGAAAATCGAGCGTTTCCTAAAGTAAAGACCATACATCGCAAACATGCGGACACAGCTAAGAATAGGAATAAAAAATTCAATTGAATAATCCCGTCGGCCTTGCGTTAAAAACGTTATCAAACAGTGACAATTTATTGTGAATCAACGGCATCCTGAGGTCGACACCCACATTACAATCGTATCGGGACTGTTTCCTACGGGGCTCCTCAGTGTCGTGTGAATGAAGGGACCCTTCCACTGATACTGTACTCGGTACAGTCAACGACAAAATGAATTAATGAAATGCACCAATCCCAGCGTGGTTTGACCAGACCCAAAGATTTACACTAGCCCCTGGAGCCTCGTGATTTATGGGACTACGAAACCATTGTATATCAAGGAGTAGACCAGGCAAATGAAACCGGCAATGGAATAGTGGAGAGACGCCTGATATTTATCTATGGGTACATCTTTTGGTAGGGTTAAACTTATTTCCCGACTCTTTTCTATGTTACTGTTATGCTGTGTTACACCTTGCTGTTTCCGAAGTCTTCGTCTGAGGTCTCACTATTATGCGTTTCACGTTTCTTGTAAATGTCGCCTTCTTGATCTTATCTTTGTCTTCAGCCATGTCCATACAAAAATTGATTCATAATGGCAGCCCTATACCGTACCTACTTGATAGCGGACGATCGTGCTTGCAAGCGCAACTTGGCAGAAACTTACATAAGCGGAACTGACGTGAAATGTGAGTACATTTTAAAATCACATTGGTCATGTGCTGAAAATCTGAGATTAAGTGACAGGTGTGAGGTGACAGAGATTCTTGATAGTTAGATTGTAATTAAGGACAGCATCCAGAGGTCGATACACTTGCCAATAATTCGTATAATAATCAGAGCTGGTTCCTATTGGCCTCCGACAATGTGTCGTGTGAATGGAGGAACCCTACAGGCGGAAGATCGTACGTGCATGAACGCAACTTCGGAGGTGCTTAGATAAACTGAAATTCTTAATTGTTTTGTTAGTGTTACTAATTCAGTACTGAGAGGTCGACACCCACTTACCAATAATTCGTATCAGAACTGTTTCCCAAGGACGCGGGGCTCCGTCATCAGTCGTGTGAAAATCGTGCGTGCGCAACTTTGACGTGGTTAGGTGAATTATTATACTAAGAGTGGCAGAAGTTTAGTTTTTAAATGTTTAGTTTAAAAAATTAGGTAAATGTTTATTATTAAAAACTTCCCATTACATTCCAAACCAAAAGTGTTAGTTAATAAGAGAAATATGTGCCTACCTACTTACAATAGAATAAGGTGATACTATGCAACAATTGTTCAAATTCTGTCCTCCATACTAGTAATCACTGTATTATGGTAGGACAATCCTTGTCCTCCTTGACAACTAAATAAAATTACCTATTACTCAGATAATCAATTATTTGCTAGTACACATAAAGCTACAAGTAGGTGCAGTACCACGACGACGCGCCCCAATCCGCGATTACTGCTGTACTTTAGTACGGAGCGGGGCGGAGGGGAGCGCGTCATCGTGGATTGCACTATCTATACGCGGCGGTCTCGACTTGTCGAATTCTGTGGGCGTAATGTAGTAAGAGTACCGCGATAGAAAGAGAGGCAACTTCTAAGATTAACTGTCGGTAATTAGCGCTGTGTGATATTATTGAGGATTGATGGGATGAAATGTAGTTTTAGGATTCCGTAGTAAACAAAGAACCCTTATAGTTTCGCCATGTTCGTCTGTCCGTGGCTTAGCTCAGACTCTTAGCACTATCAAGCTGAAATTTAGCTTGGGTATATACATATTAATCACGCCGACAGTGGTAAATGATCCCAAGGAAAAAAAAACGGTATCTCACGTAAAGTGGGATGTTCTTTTTTCTTGTCTATCCCATAGTGTAGTGGCGTTAGAAAGGTCGTTCAAAAATATTGTGGGTGTGTCAAAAAGTGATTGTTATTTTATTAAGTATACACTGATTTTATTTCATACTAGCTGCACCCTGCGATTTCACCCGCATAAGTTTCGATCCTGTAGGAATATCGGGACAAAAAGTAGCCTATGTGGTAATCCAGGTTATAAACTATCTGTGTGCCAAATTTTATGCAAATCTGTTCTGTAGTTTTAGCGTGAAGAAGAGACAAATATACATACTCACACACTTTCACCTTTATAATATTAATATTACATGACAGATACAAAGAAGGTGGGTATATACCTATTGACCAAAAATAATGTATATTTTGGCAAAGACATTCAATAGGTACCGATTTCATCATGCTAATAATATTATGTTCCATGTTAAGTAGAAAATAAGATTAAATAAATTACATCATTAACAAAAATGTAGGACACATTTGTTACTGTGTACATATTGTTGAGTTTTAACTAATTACTTAACTAACCTAATTAGTTAAACTGTCTTATCTCTTTGGAGTCGTTGCTCACTTAAGAATGAAAAAGTATTTATTTGAGACTCGCACAGGAGATCACAAACCACCACCACCAACTATTTATGTACCACTTTTAAATATAAAGTATTACTATATAAGTTTTATTTTAAACAACGGGGAAGCTCTTGGCCTTCATCTCACCTGATGATAAGTGATGATCATGCAAAAGGTGGAAGTGAGCTCCACCTGGAATCCTCAACCACAGAGGAACTAGAGAAACTGGCTATCTTACCTCTACCCATTATAATTATGTATACTATATTTATATATGTACCCACTATTGTACATTAAGTACAAAATAAATAAGTAATAATCCTTATAGATACTTTAGTAGTAATTAATAATTAAACAGACCATTGTTTCTTAGCTCATTAATATAATTGTAATAAATAGAATAATATTAAAGTAATTACTTTTTCTTAAAACTTATAATAACTAGGATGTTATTGAACTAATTATGTGTTATGTTTAAAAATAGATTACTAATTAGAATGAGTTTATTTGTTGTTGTTTTATTTTTAGAGAAGTAATATTTTGGTTGTAGTGAGATAAATTACAGGGAAAAAATAGGTATGTTAAAGGCTGTAATATAAGTACTAGCCATGAAATAAACTGTATTTATTTCAATGTGGTCCAGCTCCGAGATTTATATTGTAATCCAGTTAGAATACAAAAAAAAAACAATAACCTTGAATGATGCTTCTATTTTTTATCTCCTACAAAACTGAATTCAGATAACTATGTAGGTATTTTTTTTAAAGAAACCAATGAAAAAAAGTGAATGAAGTTGAATATGATTATTCTAATAAGTATGCTAATCAAACTAAGACCATTTCAATGCTACATACCAACTATAAACAATAATTCATCGTAAAAGTACCTTTAAATACAATAATTCCTAGTTTTAGACGAGCCATACGATGTGGCATCGCACCGATAAGCCGGCGAGCCGATTACCAGCGACGCCCCACGAAAACATCGTTATACACAACATAATACTACAGATACGCACCGAACGTTACAATCACCAACCAATACAAAGGCATGCAAATCGTAATAATCGACGAATATGAAACTCAAAACGTAACATAAACATCATACTTTTTTAACTTTTACAACAACAAAATTACCTGGGAATGCAGTTGGAAGGCGTCCTGTCCACTTCCCAGGCCGCAAAAAGTTTCATGGGAACAGGTTTCGATGCATTAGTCATCTTTTCCGATTTATTTTTCTCGGTCATCTTATACAGCACCAAACAACGGTTTCACAGCACAACACTAATGTACATTACAATTGGCATTGTTATTTAATCACTAAACACGACACTGTATTCATTTTTCTAACGCAGTTCATACACGAAGCCGATGCCGACGCAATCACAACAATACTCAGTAATTTTATAGCACGGTCGACTGGAGAATCGCAGCGGGCCAACCGAGGGCGTTCGATACGTTTGACAGCTAGCTGCCCAGTGTTGCCTCACTTCGAACACACACTCCACAACTCCACATATAAATGTGGATTTGTTGAGTGTGTATTCAAAGAGAAGAAGGAAACGAAAATCTTGAATGTGATAATTATCAAAGATAAGAACCCTGAGATGACAGTTTTCACTAAGGTATCCTAATATTACCGTTTTAGGTTAAAAAATGTATTATTTTTAACCGACTTCAAAACAAGGATGAGGTGCATTCAGAGGATCTTTTTTCATGTTTATAATAATAAACACCATTTTCTCCGTTATTGGTTGACTTAAGTGTAAAAGGTTAAAGGTTGTCTGTAAAAGATCGCTTTAAGCGATAAGACCGCCCATTGTGTCACCCTATGTAAAAATTTTAAATTATGTCTGTGATTTTTATGGTGTACAATAAAGAGTATTCTATCTATCTATCTATCTATCTTAAGTGATTCTTTTCCTCCTGCGCAATGCTCATAGATAAATTTTATTTACTTTGCTAGATAAATTTTGAGTAAGCTTTAATGATACGCATTTAATGCACTTTGTTTATGTATAATATCAATAACATCATCAATATTATATCTTCCTGACACAGTTATTTACATTTTACATAGTAAAGGTATAAAAATAATTTATGTGGGATAGGTACCACAGTTAAGAAAAATAAAAACTGTTTTACTAAAGAAAATGTCGGTTGTTTTCTTTTGTAAAACAGTTTTTAATTTTTTAGAAAAATATTGTCTTCTGAAAAACAAACAAGTGAAAAATAACTTAAAATTTGGAATGTTGTTTAATAAAAATAATCATTACCTTTAAGTTTATTTTGTTTGGTGGTTGGTTAATTAATTTTCCACTAAACTGGGCACTTTCCATTAGTCTTGCTACACCATAAGTTGTCAAAAATCAACGACAGATGACACTTTATTGATGCGTTCTAAAATAAACAAAATCGATGTAGTATAGAAAATATTTTCAAGTTCTCATGACTGTCTAACTGTGCGTTTGCACTGGCGAAACATCACAACAAAACATGTTGAAATCTCTAGCTTCTGTCAAATATTGTATAGAACTTTGACAGAAACTAGATTTCAACATGTTTTGTTGTGAATGTTTCGCCAGTGCAAACGCACAGTATGAGTAGTAAACTGAGGGTTCAAAAATTGGTGACCTTTACCCACAGAGTATTTTATCTAAAGTTTATTAATTTATTTTATTAATTAATTTATATTTATTAATTTATTATATAGAGAAAACATTGGATTTTTTGTGTGTTTGTTACGCTTTCACGCTAAAAGGGCTGAACAGATTTGGATGAAATTCGGCACATGGGTAGACCATGACCTGGGTTAGGATTTTAGGGCAAAGGATACTTTTTATCCCGATATTCCCACGGAAGTGAGACTTATGCGGGTTGAACCGCGAGGGGCAGATAAGTGTAATTTAAATATAATCTAAAAAAAAAAACAGATTTAAGTTATAAAAAAATGCTTTATCATAATATACTTTTCCAAATCATTAACACTACTCGTTTAGACGTGATCTACAGTATATAATCATCTCATATCCTAACTTATTATTTTATATTATGTTTTGTAACAAAAAATGCATTATTCTTGAATTCACTCAGAGAACAACAAATTGGGTCATAAACCAACTGCATTCGTTCCACCTGAAACTCTTCAGGTGGACCGATGACCTTGTGAAGGCCACAGGAATTCTGTGTGGCGTGTGGTTTTCTGTGGATGTGGCGGTGCTTGGGGGAGGCTTATGTTCAGCAGTGAACGTCTTTCGGCTGAAATGATGATGATTATGATTCGGTTTCCGGGGTTTGGTAAGGGATTTCGAATCTTACAGTGGACTTCGGGATAGAGCGAAAACAAATCAAATGTTGGACAACGGAAATCATCTGAAAGCTTGCTCGTGCGATGGCAGCACTGTTGAGTTGAATGTTCCGTCACTGCCAATATTGTTTCTGTTGATATTTAGCTAAGTAATCACCTAATCACAAATTAAACGAAATAAATATTTTCGACTCAGACTCCCTCACCCTAAAAAACCCATTAGATGAGTTTAGGAAAGAAAACTGTTTATCTACTATTGTTATAAGAGCAGATGGATTTTTTTTTCTTTTTTTTGGGAAAAAAAAACAATCAGCAGGTGCGGACAGACTTTTAATCGTAAAAGAAGCCATTTTTTTTAAATGTGTGGATAATACTAAGACGCTGTGAAATTCATGAACACACGACAGCCATCTGAAAGTGAGCAAGAGGCAGTTTTTCAATCAAATTAAGGGTTTTGAACAAAAAATATTTTATTTATGATACAAATACATAACATAAACAGTAAAGTCACTAATAATAATTAAAACAGTATCCATTTGAAGTCTTTAATCTTAAACCAACCTATAGAATAATAAAATTTAAATTGATAGACAAAATAATTATAAGATAAAAAATATACCTACATGTTATATTTATCTAGTACCAAAAACCCTTATAAAATGGCTTAAAATTAGTTATCAGACTAGATTAGAATTAAAAGCTTATGACTATGTTCAGTAAAGTAAAAGAGCGACTTTTGTATAAAATTGCAAAAAACTTGAGAAAAGATAGTAACTACTCAAGTTACTCCTACCATGTCCACAGATTGGTTATACACATAATTTATGATATTTTAAATACAGAAGCAGTATTTCTTTTAAGCCTAATATTAATTTCCAATAAACATTTTAAAAATATTTTTATACTGGCACTGACATTTACTAAAATTCGATCCTGCTTCTTTGTTCAATTTTCCGAAATTTAATTGGTAGCTTTTTTTTCCCTGAGGCCATAATTCGTATGTAACGTTCGAAATTCAGACATATCGCTGTAAAAGCGAAGTCGAAGATGTGTGCGGCCAATATGTGGACGTGGCATCATTTCGGGTTCATTTGGCGACTTCCGGCGGGCAGTCAGGCTGCGACGAAGGATGAGCCGCGCGGAATGCTGGGTGGTTCTCAAGCTCGCGGTCAATACGGAGAATGATGGGAAACGGGCGAAGGTCCACGTGAAACCTGGAAAACCATTAAAAATCATCGCTTAAGTTTCGAATAGAAGTAAAGTAACTACCTACCACACAAAAAAAAAAAAATCAGTATGTTATTGATTTTTTCCAGCTGTGCTCTGTTTGATTCAGCAATTTTTTTGGTCAAATGGTCAAAGTTACTAATGCCTCTAAAATGTCCATTCTTCGGTTGCCCTTCACTACCACCAGGTGGAACAATTCAAAATGTTGCAGGTTTATCAAAAATATTCTCCTACTATGCCACATACCTTCTAGCATTAAAAACTTGAGGCACCAGACAGCAGTCAGCCAGCGTGATCTCATCACCCACACAATACTTCCCAGCACACCCTGAGAGTAGCTTCTCCGCAGCTCTGAACCCTCTGGTGATCCAGTGCTGCGCCCATTCCTTCTTCTTCTCCTCTCCTACATGGATGAGGACTATCAGGTTTTGGAGAGGCTGGATGCCTGAGGATATCACCTGGAATATTGAACATAACATACATTTTGTATTTTGATATTTTCTGATTAGATAGCGGGACCATTTATGAAAATCTGGTATTTGCCATAATATTTTTAATTTATCTAGTGCAAAAACTATTTGACATACCTCACATATTTCACGAACTTTCGCCCGTTTGAAGCAATCCTGAGGCATCAGAGGTCTTTGGTTTGGTCTTGTCTCTTCCAGATAATGCATGATGTTCAGTGACTCTACGAGAGTGTGCCCATCTGCAAAAATTATACTTTTTTAAACTTTTCTAAAGGTACATCTTTTTTAAAGATATTAATTTTATATATACCTATACACAGAGATGGGACTTGCTCCATAGGGTTAACTTCCCGGTACTCATTGCAGTGTTGTTCTCCGCCTCCTTTGATCAGGCTAACTGCCTTGATGTCGTATGGGATCTCCTTCAAGTTGAGCGCAATACGCACCCGCCAAGAACATGAGCTTCGCCAGTATGAATATAATACTGGCTGTAAAAGAAAAATTAGTTTGAAATTAGAACTTCTTTTCATTTCATTTGTTATTTTTTTAAATCCTGCTTAAAAAATATATAAATAAAGGTAAGTATAAAAAAGTTAAAATGTTTTTCTACCTTTCCTATAATTTTATGGGTGATAAAACTGCGGTGTTGGGGGCAAAATATTGAAGCATGAAATAATTTGAAAGCATGGTTTCACAAGATTCCTTGCTTGAAGGTGGCTATAATATCATTAACTAACTTGTTGCGTTCTACTATGCAAGAGAGTACAGTTATCAACAGGTTTGTATTTATACATGATTCTGTGATAATTACCTTAGTTTCAACGATATCGCCCATTGTAGGAATATAATATAACGACGACACGACTATTTCGAATGCACAGTCTCAATAAAATACTTCTTGATTCGTAGTAGCTTAATAGGTATTCAACAAGTTAAACCAGGTATTTATAACATGTTTACATACTTACCAAGATTGTCCAGTATGCAAATATCAATATCTCGCTAAAATAAAAAAATAAAACATAGATTGCAAGTAGTAAACAGGTGTGCAATTCATACCTTAGCCATGGCGGAAATATTCCCGTTGTACTTGGAGTAGTAAGTAATTTTGACGGCGTTCTATGTACTTCTTCACAAATAAAAGCAATTAATTATTGTTTTATTTTGTAAAAACAAATAATCAGCCCCTTTATCACTTTTATAGCAAAGTGTTGCACAGAGTTCATTCGCTATTTATCAATTTTACGTTCGGATACACGTTCATGACGCAGGCTCGGAAGTAAAAAATAATAACGAAGTAATTATAAAGATAATTTTAATTTCAATCATTGTTAGTTTCGTAAGCTCGTCTCATATTAGTACAACTACCACAAGACCTGCATATAAATATATTTTCTATCTCAATGCGTGCGACATCATTATTTGTTTTGTTTGACATTGACATAATAAAATTGACATATTTTCAATATTGTTTTGCTGCGCACGTGAGCTACAAAAATTAAAGGAAACTCAATTGTCTCATTAAAAAAATGGGTAAAAACAAAAAGGGATCTAAAGCCAACGTCTTTAAAGTTGCTGGAGCAAAAAGCCTCAAGAAAACGAAAGCCAAAGCCGTCAACTTAGGTTTGAAAAATGTAAGGTTAACTTTTCACTAATTTTAGTGTACCTAGTACTACTTGCTAGTTTTTAAAGATTAAAGTCTTTCCACCACTTTCGTCTTTCCACCACTTTCATCTTTCCAGTAATATCAAATGATGATTGCATTGAGTGACTTGATCAATTTAGTTGGTATAGGTATTTTAGAGTAAAACAGAAGTTTCCAAATCTCATAATAACCTCTGGGTGTTCCCTCTCAACTTTGCAATACTGATCATATTACTTAACTGATGAACCGCATATCATTATTTTGATATAGGTCGAAGACTTAATAAGAAAAAAAGAGAAACTATTTTATTTATTTCATCCAAGATTAGTTTGAGTGGTACGTGGCTAAATTATAACAGCCGCACGGGTCGATCGAAGGTTAAGCTGCGTTTGCCGCGGTTGGTTCGGGGATGGGTTACATAGCGAGACTCCTCTGTGCCTTGGGGAACACATTAAGCCATTGGTCCTGGCTGTCATTCATAGACAGTCGTTATGGGGTCTCAGAAGCCCAAAAGTCTGACAACCCCAGTGTTACCAAGGGGTATTTTGTTATCCAGTAACTGGGTTAGAAGGTCAAAAAGAACAGCTGATCCATGTAAAACCAGACTAACTCAATCCAGCTGAATATCAGTAATTCAACTGGAGAGGGTTAGTCTGGAAGCCAACCTCAACACAGTTGGGAAAAAGCTAGGTAGATTGAGCCAAGATTGCTTAAAAATCTTCATACCGTTCTTAGAAAAATGTTGAATTTATTGAAACATTTTGTTTATTATTCCAGATCAAACAAAAAGTACAAGACATAGATAAAGAATTTGTAGAAATTAACAAGAAACCAAAAGCAAGCCAGGCCAAAAACGCACCAGCTATTATCAAAGTCCCTGCGAAAGTGAAGAAGTTGCAGAAACCAGTTTCAAAAGAAGAAGTTGCAAAAACCGCTGAAGGAATGGTGAAAATGGACTTATAATAATTTTTTATTGTAGCAAAATTAGATTATATCTCAGACATAAGTTATGTTGTTATAAGTATTATAATTATATTTTTGTATATATATGTTTTGTATTATATTTTGAACCAAACCATGTTCTATCTATGTTCTATGTTATGGGGTTTGGTTTCCACACTCAGTCCGTCAGGTGGACCACTGTGCATGGGCCATAGCGGCCATTTGGTGGTTATTCCAACCAGCCGACCTCCCTCCAGAAGGTAATTAGGTCTCCTGGTATGTTTAGAACATCTGTGTATGATCTGGGTGACCCGAGGGTATCTGTTCAGACAACAGAAATGTAAAAATGTATCTGTTCAGACACTGAAAACAGTGTAAGTTATTTATATTTTTATACCTAGACTGATGATCTTAGTTGACATTCTTACAATTAATTCTAGTATCATATTAATTCTATATAATATCTACCATCATGCAGCCAGCAATAAACTAGTATTTTGGTTGCGGTTGTGGTCAGTATAATCTGACCACAACTGCAACCAAAATACTAGTTTAGTCATGTAGATGTTAAATACTTGTTTTACTTCAGCTTGATAGACAATAGGTATTACAGGCAGATGTCCACAACTCCACGTCAATTCGCGTATTTTATGTACGAGTGGGAAAATCGTTTATTCGATCCACCCCTGCTCCTCAAGGAAGGCCAAGGCTTGGTTTCAAGCTGTTCCTTGGAGTTACTGGCAATCTCACGAAGGGTACTTGTGTTACTGAAGTATTTTGCCCTGTAAGTGGCGACCACCAGGCAGTTTAGAAGCACATGAGCTGCTGTATCGTCGTCCTCCATGCAGGCCCTGCACAGGAAACTGTGACTCCTATGACAAAGAAATGTTTATTTAATGATCCGCCAGTTATTATAGCTTCTGTAATAATTGTACTCAGCTTTTGTTTAGTTAGTTAGAAAACCTGTTTCTCACCAGGGTCCACCCATAGATTGTGATGTTGGTCCCTGGGGCCCTACCACCACCTCTTTTAGCAGTATTATTTTAATCTTACTTGAGTGTAGGAAAGAGATGGATCTAGACGTCCTGTATAGCTCCACTTCTCGCACTGAAGTAACATCTCCTCTGTACATTTATGTGCTTGAAGTGTTAATAAATAAATAAAATAACATCAAAATAATACTGCTTAAAGAGGTGGTGGTTGGCTCCCTGGTGCGTTTCCTGAACAGAGTGCGTAAGTACCCGAAGGGGAGTTGACCAACGGGTTCAGGTCCCACAGTTGCTCAACCCGATTCTGGTAAGTTCGTCGGCTGCATCGTTGCCTAGCGAACCACTGTGTCCTTTGATCCATTGAATGGTTGTGATATTGAGGGTACAAACCTCGTTGAGGCGCTGGTGGCTTTCGTATATTAGCCGAGAATCAACTGTTTAGCTCTTGCAGGACAGCAATGCTGTCTGATAGTATGTGGATCGAGTGGTCCTTGACTTCCCGGGCCATGATAGCTGACGCGGCTAGCGAAATACCCATGCATTCGGCCTGGCCAACACTGTGTTATGGACTCCCAATAGTATGGCTATGTGTATGTACTACCTGTTTTGGATCCATCCGTGAAGACGCGCAGCTCTGCGGGGCTCAACCCCTCGCATCGGCTTGTTAGGCATGAAAGTAATTAAAGAGACGAGACTGAGAATGGTATAATCCATCATGCCATCGTGAAGTTGTGGTGAAAGGATAAGTCACCTTGACTCAGCTCTTTCTGGTATCATCTGATCAGATAATGAAAACCAACATGTTTAATATGTCTTTTATTGTTAAAATTTAACAAAATATAACATTATTAAAACACTTAAACCAGTAACATTTAAGTTTTAGTTTAAAAAATCATTGGTTAACGGTGGTAGATTTCCTAAACATACATATACACAAGGAAGGATGACTTTCATTTATGCATAATTTGATTACGCAGAAGAAAGGGTGGTGACAATCTGAACCACCTTGGTGCTATCACATCATTCATGTCTACTCTAGACGAAAATGCGCATGAATAATGTTTAGCATTTACGTACATATATTTAATAACAGAAAATGCTTAACTATAAAAATATTTATTAGAGCCTATAGTTGTTTATTCTTCATCAGTTAGGTCGGGTTCCGCTTTCTCGTCTTCGCTGATGTCTCCTGCCTGGTCGGCTTCAACCTCGGGCTCGGCGGGTGTTTCAGAGATAATTTCAGGAGATTCGGGCTCTTCTATGATGGGCTCTGGTTCATCTGCAGCAGGTTGACTGGAAAGTAATAGAGGTTTTAATTGAAGGTATTATTCATAGACGCGTTTTTCTTTCGTGTCTCTTTATGTTCTAACATCTTGGAAGTTGTCTTAGTTATTAGGTGTGTAGATACCTCTTCGACAGGTGATGTAATGATCAATAACTTCTTGGTTATAATACTGTCAATATCCTCACCTGGCATCAGCCTCAGGAACTTCAGCAGTGGAACCACTGTGTGAAAGCTCCTCAAGGCGCGCGGCCGCAAGTTCGGATTCTTGTCTCGCGATCTCGGCTAGTTCAGCAGCCTGAAATGGAGAGAAATGAAATGAGTAAACTTTTTGTTCATGATTGTGTTCTATTTCTGATTGTTTTTTTCGATAAATTCGTTTTTATTTTTAGGTAATAATTTTTTACCTGACTTGCAAGTTCGGCTTCGCGTTCGTCCTGTGCTTGTTTCTCTAACTCTTCTAACCTTGCGAGTTCCTCTTGTCTCCTCTGTTCCGCCTGCCTTTCCTCCTCGAGCTTGGCCTCTTCCTCGGCTAACTTCGCTTCCTCAGCCAAGCGGGCTTCTTCTGCGATTTTTGCCTCTTCGGCTAAGCGGGCTACTTCGGCCAGACGGGCAGCCTCTGCCTTCTTAGCTTCCTCGGCTAGTCTTGCTTCTTCCGCCTTGCGGGATTCCTCTGCAAGCTTGGCCTCTTCAGCTAAACGGGCCTCCTCAACTAGACGAGCTTCCTCAGCTTTGCGAGCTTCTTCCTCGGCTTTCCTAGCGTCTTCGTCAGCCTTGCGTTTGGACTCTTCTGCTTTACGGGCTTCGTCTTCTGCCCTCTTCTTTTCTGCAGCTTCACGTTCGGCCTGAAAGCGGTGAAATGTTCTATTAAGATTTTGTCGAACAATTACTATTGCATCTTTGAAATAGCCATCTTATACCTATAGGTATTTATTCTAAAATACCTACGAGACAGTACGAGTACTTTTTAATTTTCTGTAAAATCGACGCACGTATTAAAGTAACTATAATATACCATTATTTCGCGGACATTGGTGTGGGTTACACGTTTACCTAGTTTTTTAATTTATTCTGTCACTCGTTTACTGTAATGTGTAACTGTTTTATGTCCCAATAAAGTAAAATAAAAATAAAACAATTATTACAAGAAAAACAAAAAAAAAACTCAATGATACGTACTTGAGCTTTACGTTCAGCCTCACGTTTTGCTTCCTCCTTCAATGCCCTGTAACATAAATGGAGCCACAATTGAATAACACAACATGAAATCACCGTTATAGGTTTACCTAGCCGATTACCGAAATACATCAAAGCCATTACAGGATACGTACTTTTCTTCGGCAGCACGAGCCTCTTCCTGCCTCTTCCTTTTGATTTCTGCCAAATCAGCCGCTGGAGTCATTACTGGCTCAACGGTAGTCGCACGGAATCTGGCTGCACGGTCGGCCTTGGCTGCCTTCAGTTCCAGAGCAGGGTCTTCCATCATCTCCGGTACCTGGAACTTGCGGCTCGGCCTCCATGGGAGCAGCTTGACTGCACCAAGGCCAATGTTACGCGCGTCCCGTAAACCAATGACCATTGGTGAAACAATTAGCTGTCTTTAAGACAACTGCTAATCAATCCACAGCATGAATGATGAATGCCAATGGTCATTGTTACAAGAACGATGACGGACAGTAAGCGACGCAGTACAACGCTCATGATCATGATGCTGTCTAATCGAAGCTGTTAGACCCCAGCACCAAGCTCAATGAGAAACCCTGATGGCATGGTATTCGCTATGACTTCGTATAAATTTTCAGCGCTGCTTCATGCTGTAATGCGAATGATAGTGCAGTTGTCCAGTGTGGCGTCTAAATTGGGTCCATTTTTTACTCAAACATGATTAAATTCAGTATAATATGCATGAGACATGAGCATGTTCCAAAAAAAATGGTATTTCAAGTGTAGTCTAAATGTGGATTCAGTGCTTATTTTACCTTTAACGCTAAAGATCATAAGGGGATATAATAATTTATAGATATTGTAATTTTATCATATTTATTTACGTGTGTTATAACGAACAGTTAAAACAATTTTAGTCAGAAAGCTAAGCGTTACTAAAGCTTGGATTTATAAGCGTGACATTGGGAACAATAAACGTGCAAATGATTAAAACTACATTTTCAGTAAAAATTCTTTATTGTTAAGTATAATCAGTCGAGATAAGTGAAAACGAGACGTCTCGGTCACCGACAAAATTTCGGCGCAACACCGCGCTATCACAACGATGACTAGTAAATTAATAAATTCTTTTCGTCGCAACTCGTAAACAGAAGTAACAAAAATAGGTAATCTGTAATATGAATAAAAAAATAGATGATCTTGGTTAGTTCTAGCGTGTTATACCGAGATCAGAGAGCGCGAAGGGCGAACACGGCGCGAGCGCGGGGCTGTCCCGACTGGAGGCAGCCCCGGCGCCCGCGCCGCGTCGCGGGGAGCTACGCGCACTGCGCCGCCGACGGCTGTTCCGGCGCGCCGCCCGCTGCAAGAGACACCACACGCAGGGTTAGACACGGACTTTATATCTCAGTTTAATATTCGTTTAGTGCTCCAAGCCCACCAAGGCGTAGCTTTTCACTTTTAGACCGGTTTAAAGACTCATTTTAAAGAATTAAGCGAGGGGTTGTAAGCGAGCGCTAGCGATGCGACGGAGGCGAGGTACCTGTGGCACTCTCAATGGCCAGACCGGCGGCCGCGAGCCTGTTCTTGGCATAGAAAGAGAGGAGGTTCACGTCGTCCCTGATGCTAAGCTCCTTGTAGAGAGGCCTACGCTTGGAGAAGGCCTTGTTACCGGTGTATTGCAGACATGCGAGGTGACCGCGTCCTGGCGAGAATACCTCACGGTTACCACGGGGTCACACTAGAATTTAACTGTTAGTCGGTGGTCAAACTGAAGGACAACGGACGATACAGTTATGGACAAATATAAAATTATCAGGCTTTTTAATTCGTTTAGTCGGAGAACATCGAGTGTCGTATTCACTGTGATGTAGGACTTTGTTATTATTCTCACCAGTAAACTTTTCGGCGGGTTTGTTGTAGTAGGAAATGTTGTGGATGTGATCAGCCACGCTGCGCAGGGGCAACACGAGCTTAGCGAGGTAAGCCTCATTGCTGAAACGATACGGAACTGGTTCCCCGTACGAATATCTGTTGATGAAGTTGTAAGAAAAATAAATACTTAGCCGCAGTTTATGACTGTATAACGGATGTTATAATCTTTTTCGCGCCATGATAAACATGCCAAGATCTAAATGAAAATAAATCGTTAGCTGTTTTATTAGTGGACACAAGACAACAAACGCTGACATTTAACCGGACTATTAATAAAAACGGCTGTGCATAGTGGACAGTTGGACACGTACGTCACACTCAAAACTTGCGCTGACGCAAGAAAATGTAAGCTATGAAATGTACACCCACGGCCCCATGGTAGATACGGGACGGACATCCTTCCTTTTGAAGGTCACATTTTTTTCGTTTACAAACCCCAGAAGTTCATTGGATTTTGGCAGCAAGACAGGTTTTTCATTATTGCATCGTGTACCTACATGATTGCCAAATGACATGCGACAGGTAGTTGTGTCGTCAATGTCACTGCCAGGGCGGTCTTTTGATAGACGCATCAATGGGCCGGCTATTTTAGTACCTACTGTAACTTCAATCAGGCCAATAAAAACCTACCTATTGACCTAGCCTCGGAACCGGTACATGTGCAAGGTGTTCTGGACGTTTTTAAGGCCAAGGATGTCCATTAAGATATTTTTGTCTATTTGGAAATTATCGAGATCGTTAACTACCATCTACTACTGCTTTTCCTGCACAAAGAATAATCTTATCACTCCGTGATCCTTTTCAAAGATGCTGTTTGATGCGTGTCTACTCACGAATAAATCGTATCAAGGGGTGCTACGGTCTTAGCGCGGGGCACAACGGAACGTGCGCGCGTGAGTAGCGAAGCGGTGTCAGCGCGGATGCGTCTGGTCTCATCTTCGAAGTTCTGGAAACATTAAGCATGATTTTTAGAAAGCCCAACTTAATGAACTGTTGCAGACAAAACTGAGGAATGCTTGTAAAAGCTTACAAAATCAAATTGGTATTTGGTGAACCTCAGTTTCACTTTTTTGAGACGGTTCATTTGAAACTTATGCATTTTAGTGCTTAGAAAGAAAGTAGAACATAATGCCTAAAGTTTCAATCAGCTTATATTGCAAAGCTCGAACGTACCTTGGTGGACTCAGAACGGAAAAAGTCGTCAACGGCTGAGACGGAAAATTCGGGGCGACGGCGGTACGCAATGCGGTCCAACTCCCGCAGGACTACTGAGGGTCGCACGCGCACACGCACTACGTGGTGGGGTGCCTCCGGGTATGTGACGAGTCGAGTGACGGTGCGAGGAGCAGACGGTCTGTATATCAGCTCAGCCTGGAATGTTTGTAATGCCCAAGGTCAATCGGAATCTAGCAGCTATGCTTTAAGGGGGCTATAACAATGAATTTATGTGTTTACGAGCGAGCATACGGCCCCTTATGACATGACGCGGTTATTAATAAAGTTTCCATTGTTCTGGCGAACAACGTGTCAGTAACGTATGTAACAGTACAGTTTGATGAGGCGTTATACTTCATGAAGAGGCAGCCCATATGCTTACTCGGGAATGAGCTACAGCTATGCGAAAGCTAGTATAATTTCGGGATGATACCACATGACATTAGAGGCATTAGATACGCGTTCGTGATCTGACTATGAAACTTCAACTGCCATGCCATAAACAAATTGACAAACCAAACATTTTGTGGATGCTATTATTCTACAGAATTTGCATTTTCCGCAATAGGTCAAAGTAATGCGGAAAGCATTTCATGAAATGTATTTTCATGATAATCGTGCGCATGCAAGAGAATGTATTTCTAAAGAATTTAAAACATGCATCAAGATATTATTAAAAAACTCGTGACGTAAATAAATTCTTACAATAACAACTCTGTTTTCGAAGCTTTGCTTGTGAAACATCATGTGGGTGCAAATGTAACGAGATACTTATGTACATAGGTATGAGTGCAGGTTGCAACATTGACGCATTTCCCTCGGATGGAATTCTGCGCATAACATGGAATTCTACACAGTTCTGTAAAGTTCTGTTTGTTTATAATACGTTAAATCATAGGGCTATTTCGGTGGTGGACCTTACTGTACGTCTCAATGGCGGCGTGAATCATCGGCCGAGTGTTGTAAAATTAGATTATTTCGCTGCGCACACGCCGCAACAGAGATGGCTAGAGTGATTGCAACTTTTATTACCATAGCGACTTTCCTAACTCCTATTTATATAGTAGAAACATGATCTAGCAATCGGCAGCCATAACCTTGTTCTAAGCGTTAATGAGCAGCTGCGGCATTATTTTTCGAGCTGTCCATTTCTTTCTCATCTACTTTGTGGTACATAACAGACATTTTCTAAAGTAATGTAATTTGTGTACCCGTTGTTTAATTGCCAAGTTTCAATCAACGGGAAGGCATCAATCAGTCATGGAAGAGTGACGGGCTATGCTATCAAGTTACTATGTCTATCTCTGCCAGCATCTTGCCAATCATCTGATCTTTAAATATATTTTTTGCATCGTTTGTACTACATATCTCATCTTCTAGCTTAGAGGAAATGCTAAGGATAGGTGCAAATTCCGAAGAGTAGAATGTTCTATAGGTTTCTTATAATATAACATGGGCGTTAACGGTATTCTTGGCTTCTGTCCGGTTGCCAAAAATGCTTCTACCTTGATCCGCCTCCAGCTTTTGTTTTCACACACTTTGTTCTAAGGAGTGGTACATCCGGCCAGTGTTTTGGATAAACATCTTAAATTAAAGAACTTCAAGGTTCTTCGTTAATGAAATATTAAGGAATGTTTGAATTTAAATGTTTTTCATTGCCAGGGCAGTTGAATAAATAACCCTAAAATTTATTTTTGGTTTCTCCGAAGATGTTTGATCATTAATCATGGCTTGATATTAATCTCTTCATTTCAATGTAAATATGAAATAATATTTAACTAATGTTGCTCCTGGGTGATTTCATAAGTGATTTGCATTTTCCTATGGTCTTTTATCTTGAAAATGTTTCTTTCGTTTAATTTACTGATTCCTTTATTACCTTTTTAACCTCGGTGAATTATCTTCAAATAAATCTGCACTCAGATGCTTTTTACGTGCACATGTCTGATCTCTATTGTTAAACATCCCTCGGATCGGTACCTAAGCCACGTCTACTAGAAACGTCGGTATTAAATCTTGTATAATTGTAAACGACTTGTTTTTAAACATACATTTTATTACTACGAGGAATGTTTTTAGCGTTCGTTTTGATTACAGTAAGTTGTATATTGGCATGCTGCCACGACTCGCGTGTTATAAACTGTAATTACTGTATCGAATTGTGTATTCCACAATAAATAACGTGATGAATTGAAATTAGCTGGGACAGCAACAGCATCTGGTTCAAATTTAGTTTGTAAGAAACCACAGGGTGCATTCGAATTGCACTAAACGCTAAGAGACCAACTGTGTTCAGGAAGTACCTACCTAAATTAAACTAGAAACACACAACAAAAAAATCATTTTATGAATAGTCACAAATATCCTGAATAGTAACCCAGTAGAAAATTTCATGGACTCAATTTGCTACACGTGTACCTAGCTTTTGGAAGAAAACTGCGGTGAATTCAACATCTGCTATTTATACAAGTTGCGTCGCTTTTATGGCGAAACATTCACAACAAATACATGTTAAAATCTCTATTTTCTAGGAGAGTAACGATTCTCCATGTTCTTAACTAGGCTTGAACACAATCACCGTATCCGCTGCTGCATGCGTGTGCGCGTGAGCGTGTAGCCTATGTGCCATTCCGTTTCTGCGAAAATAACTTTATTTTTAACCTTCTGGACAGTTTTGGATCATGCTCAATAGTTGACCTTACAAGGACTTACTGTTTTATTTATGTATTTCTCTAAAGTCAAAGAAAAGTTACTAGGTAGGTAGTACAGGACTATACCTACCTACATAAGTACTATAAAAAAAACGAAATGTTAAATCTGAAATCTGTAGGTTTTGTAGTTTGAAATCTACTAGTGCTTTTTCTTTCAATTAGTGTTGATTTGTATTTTAAAATAAAGAGAACTTATTTCGACAATTCATTTTTTTTTCCTAACTGAACAGACAGCTGTGCTGCTGGGGAGTTTGTTGCGCCACTTCTTCTTCCCAGCAAAAGCACTAGGAAGTGGTGAAGGGTGGGCGTTTTGGGGGACTGTCTTATGTAATTTTGAGGTTCGAAAAGCGCTGATTCTCAGCCTAATTTGAATAAATGACTTGAATTTTGATTTTTTTTGAATTTCTGACACCATTAGGCAGGTCTCAATTTGTAAGTACCTACTAAATGGTGCAGTCCTAAAATATTTTCAGTATAGGTACCTACATTGACCACCTCATATTCACCAGTTTTGAAAACAGTTCGGCAAAATGAATGTTCGTCAAGCATTTTTTTTGTTAAAACCATGAAGTCCATTTGTTCAGAATTATGAAGTATTTTTCACGGACATGTTATTTTAGGATAGTTACATATAAAATACATTTTTTTTTTTTTATTTGTAAAAAAAACATTTAAAAATATAAAAAATAGTGTTCCGCCGGTGTCGGGAGCAGGGTCCAAGCTACCGGTGGTTAGGGCTGCAGAGATAGGAACCTCCTCACAATACGAGCCGAATCAAGAAGTACTGCCTTCTGAATCAGGCCCTTGATCCAACCCTCTAACGAGAGCTTCGAGAGATGTTGGTCGAGGCTTTCGGCCATCAGGCCATTGGCCGTTACGACAATCGGCACAATGATAGCCCAGCTCACATTCCACATGTCGACAACCTCGTGTGCTAAGTCGAGATATTTTATTTGTTTGTCTTTCTCAGCTTTCACGAGGTTCTCGTCATGTAGAATGGTAACATCAACTATCATTGCGCGGCGCGCTAATCGGTCTATCACCACTATATCAGGCTTATTGGCAACAATAGTCCTGTCAGTAATGATAGACCGATCCCAGTAGAACGTGACATGGTCATTTTCGAGAACTGGGTCGGGCACATACTTGTAGTACGGTACCTCAGAATCCACAAGTTTATATTTCAAAGCAAGTTGCTGGTGAATAATCCTGGCCACTTGGTTATGCCTGTGCAAGTACTCGCCGTTAGCCAGACGAGAACAACCAGACATAATAAGTCTGATGGACTCACCCGGACGGTGGCATGCCCGACACACGTCAACCGTCCCGTCCCTCATAATATGTCTCCGGTAGTTATTCGTCAAGATAACTTCATCCATAATTGCACAGACGAAACCTTCAGTTTCCCCGAAAAGGTCACCAAAACGTAGCCAGGATACGGACGCTAGGAAATCTACACCAGGCTCGTGAAGAGCCCGGTAGAAGCGCCCGTGAAGCTCCTTGCTTTGCCATACTTCCTTGCGGTCATCTGTTGTAAGTACCACAGGTTTGCACCAGTTCCCTTTAGCCATGGAGAGCGGGGTGAGCCCCTTGTCCACTGCGACCACATCACGGTGCATACGCATTTGGGCTTTTAAAAAATATTCCCTGAGGCTGCACACCTCGCGGTTATGGAGGGTCTTCGAAATTAAAAAGCCTCGACCCCCGCATTTCCGCGGGATGTACAGTCTCATCACCGATGAACGTGGGTGATGCATCCGGTTTGCGGTCAGGAGTGTACGGACCCTCCTGTCCAGGGCGTTGAGTTCGGTCTGAGTCCATTTGAGTATGCCGAACGAGTACATCAAAACCGGCATGACCTAACCGTTGAAGGCGCGCACCTTGTTTCCGCCCGAAAGAAGACTAATTAATTAGTTAGGTATTTATTATTATTATTATAGATATTTCATAATCTATTATAGCATAGTGAATAATTCAAGGGCAACTTCTACAGCCGTTGATCCCACTTGAAATGCCAAATTGCCCTACGCTGCACTTGAGATATAAAACTATCATCTAGATAAATATCTAGCAGTTTAAATAATGATTGAGCTCGTTATGCGGGTTATGCCAGACTAACAAAACACTCGCGTTTCGAGATGTCTAATTCAACATTTTGGCTGCTATTAAACTATTCTATAGTAGGTACGGTACTAAAACCATTTCTGTAGAGATGGTTTTGGAACGAGTTTAAAATTGAACTGTGTCAAAAGGTTTCATGGATATCTAGAAAGGAACTTTCACCAAGTGCGAAAGTACCCAAGTGGTTGCTCAGATTTCATTGGGAGCCTAAAGATTTGAACACATAGGTACCTAAATGATTGTACCTACCTAATTGATACATTGATAGACAGATTTCATTAGCTGATAAACATACTGGTACATACCTGGAATAGGTAGAGCATTATTTTCGGTGTGCGTACTATTAATTTGATAATTATTCATTTGTAATTATCAGTCGAATATCACATTTTTTTTTTGCAAAATTAGGCTATAACATAACGCCCTACAACTACAAATTAGCGAATACATTCAATAGAGGAGGGTAAAACAAAGAAACTCAATGGCTGGTTTCATTAATAGATAAGATTCCTTGCTGAGTATTTCTTGGGAATAATAGACACATTTGTGTCACCCTTTTGCCACGGTGAAACGGTGGAAATTCTTTGATATCATTAACCTCTTTTGATATTTCGAAAAGAATTTATGTTTCTCAAAGAGCTATTCAGGTGAATTTGTGATAGATATAGCCCTTCAGTACCAATATATTCTGGCACAAAATGTTTGGAGATAAACAATGCAAGAGCATTTAATTTTACGAGGTGTTGAACGCAACGTAATTAGGTCGAGGTAAACTAAAACAGATTTGATTGATTGAGGAGTTTTCCTTTTCGACTTGTTTATTCATCTTTTTAAAAGTTATGTTTTCTTTGAGTTTTTAATTGTAACAACCTTGATATGTGTTCATGGTATCAACTAGTTATGAAACAGCCGAATATTTCATGCTTGAGGACATTCAAGATTTTACTGGATGGTTTGTTAATTTTGTTATTGATTACCTAGTTAGAGCTCTAAAATTCAGTGTTTATAATTAAGTCTCACTTGAGTTATTAGATTTAACTAATTTGTGTCAAGGGGCTCAAAGAGATTCATCGATAAAGGTCACATTAATTTGGGGTCCTACAAGGTTGAATTCTTCGCCCGATTTTGATCTTATGAATTTATTAACTCAAATAATAAACGATTTGTAAAACTTAAAACTTTTCACTTATGTCTACAAACGACAAAGAGTTAAGTAAATATGATTTCGTGTATATACTAAAACTCACTCCTTCTTGTAATTTGGGGAGCCAACTAAAACATTCTTCATAAAGCGAAACAACATTGATCAAGCCAGACTTGTCTACCAGTGATGATAAACCCAAAAATTAAAAATATTTACAACAGCTGGCGTGTACGTATTATTTATTTAATAGTATAATAAAGCACATTGGTTTCAATCTTAAAATAATATTATGCATCTTGCTTACGTTTGCTGGGAGGAATGTTACTTACTTAGCTATACTTAAGTCAGTGCATATGTCCATGAGCGGTGTGCATGAATAGCAACGTATCCCAGCAGCCAAGGATGATCTACTTACATTGCACTATCTACAGAAGTCTCGAATTTACCTGTGAGAGCTTGGGTACGTACGTAATGTACGTGTTGGAATAGTAGGGAAATAACGAGTAGTAGGGTAGGTGGTAGTACATTGACGACCACGGCTGTCAGGGAAACGGACACCAGTTAAACTTATCAATTTAATTTAATTTGTATTTGTTTATTCTTGGTATCATCTAGATATGAAAAACCCGTATATTTCATGCTTGAGAACATTCAAGATTTTACCCGATGCTTTGTTATTGATTTTGTGATGAGTCGAAGGCTATTGATTGAGTTATCTCAGGTTATAAACTATTTCACAATGGGACTACTAAAGTAGCTCTAAAATTCAGTTTTTGTAATTTAGTTTCACTTGTGTTATTAGATTTAACTATAGTTAGTGAAAAGCCTCTCAAAGAGATTCGTCGATGGGTCACATTAATTTGGGTCCCACAAGGTTCGATTCTTCACCCGTTTTTGTTCTTATAAATGTATTAACTCAAATAATATTCGACTTGTAAAACTTAATACTTTTCACTTAGGTACCTATGTGTAGAAACTACATAGAGTTAAGTACCTAAATATTATTTCTTGTGTATACCTACTAAAAAGTAAAACTCATCCCTTCGTTTAATGTAGGTAGTCAACTAAAACATCCTTCATATAACTATATCCAACTCCTGACATACAGGTATACCTAGTTCAGGGGTTTCAAACAAGTTTCTGTAACCTATTATGTCAATAAAAGAATTATCTTATTTTATAGCGAAACAAACTTAGATGAAGCCAGACTTACCTACAAGTGATGATAAACACAAAAAAATAATTACATATTTACAACAACTGGCGTTTACGAGCTATTTCTATAATCAAGCACATGGGTTGCAATCTTAAAATAAAATGCACCTTGTTTACGTGTGCTGGAAGCAGTGTTACTTACTTAGCTGTGCTTAACTCAGTGCATGTGTCCATGGGCGGTGTGTATGAATGGCAACGTATCCCAGCAGCCAAGGATGATCTACTTACAGTGCACTATCTACAGAAGTCTCGAACTTACCTGTGAGAGCTTGGGTACGTACGTAATGTACGGGTCGGAATAGTAGGGGACGTATGATGAGTAGTAGGGTAGGTAGTACACTGACGACCACGGCTGTCAGGGAAATGGACACCAGTTAAACTTATCAGTTGAATAATATCATAGTTTTATTTGTTTGTTCTTGGTTGTCCTAAATAAAGTAGGTACCTAAGGATACAGAAAAGTTAAAGTTTGTTCCGCCCTGTCAGAGTGCTGCGAGTTGTCGAAACTAGCACGAAACTGATAAGATTATGTCTAAGCAAGTTCATGTTATTATTGAGATAGTGTGCTTTTTATTTTTCTAGAATAGTTTGTGTACCTATGTAAAAACATTACCAGTATTATAATTATTGTAAGAAAATGAGTTGTTCTTGGATGTGGAAAGATACTATGATGTCATGTTCGGGTTTCAATGTGTAACAACTCTCGTCTATTTTCATTCTCTGTTTATTTTGATAAGACGCTAGTGCAATATCTCGTTTTAAATCAATAGCTGCTATGTATGCTAATACAGCATGTAATTTTCATATTCCTCCTCTCTATTAGAATTTCCCTACACCTAAAAACAGTTAAATAATTCAAGTCATAAAAAATAGGACATAATATTATAGAACAAACCAACATAGAGTGGGTAACATGGAAGTAAACTGTTAGTAAACAAGGATCGAGCTCATCATCGACCCGTTTCTTTAGGTTGTTGTGTGAACACGACACAAAGAAAATAGAAAAATATTAGAAAACGCAAGCTTTATTAAAAATTCAGTCTAAACCATATTTTAAATAATTTAAAATAACATTAAAAAAAGCTCTAGTACGATCAACTTCCACTTATGAACAAAATAAAGTAGAGCGATCACATTACGTTACAGCGAATACTGATTAGGTAGTTACATGTTGGGGAAGCTGGAGGGTAAGGGAGTTAGGGAGCATGGGACATCAAGGTGGGGCCGGGGCGGGAGCCGGGGCGCTACACGCGGTACGAGTAGTGGCGGTAGGTGGTGCCGTAGGGCAGGCGGCCGCTCGCCGTGGACGAGTACGAGTAGCCGCCGGGGCCGCCCAGGTTGCTGCTGCGCTCGCTGCTGTACGAGTAGCCGCCAGGCCCGCTGCCGGCGCGCCGCTCCACCGTGTTGCTGTACGAGCTGCGCTGCGGCAGGCCAGAGCCCGCCGAGCGCGCGCTCGTGCTCTCGTACGAGTACGAGTACTGCTCCTCGGCGCGGCGCGGGAGGACCGGGTCGCGGTCCACCACCACGTAGTGACGCGGCGTCTGCAACAACCCCGCCCTATAGCCACCGCCGATCACACCTCGCAGCCCGCCCTCGCACCGACCCGACCCGACCGACTAGCTTACTATAGCGAAAGCGACACACGACAAAGACACTACGCCCGTCAGTACGACGCGTAGTTGCTGTAAAAGACATGGCGATGCGGCGCGTGCTGCGGCTGGCCGTGCGACTGTGCTAGCAGCACGTCCATGTGGTCGCGCGGCGTGCCCAGCGGGGCCGCCTCGAGGTTGCGCTCGCGCAGGCCCACGGCCGCCAGCACGCGCGCTCTCGTCTGATCGCGCGGCGACACGTACGGCGCTAGCGGCGCCAACTTCGACTCCGGCTTGGGCGCGATGTTTTGCCGCGTGACTGGCTCGAGGATGGAGTGGCGTGCGCCAGGACGCGAGCGTCGGCCGAACGCCGTCACCGGATCCGGCACGAGACTCGGCCGCGGCACGAACGGCACCTTCTCCCAGTCGCCGAGCGGCAGCCGCTGCAAGCGGAGAAGTCGCCGTTAGTCGGGCGGGCGCGGCTCCAGCCGCGGCTATATTTGGCGCGCCCGGTAGCTCCGCTTTCCGACTCCGATTCTCGATTCGAAATGACCCACTTGCGGAACGCTACCACGAACGACGCCTATCAAAACCTAAGTCCTTTTAGATAGAAGCGGCGACGTGGATCTAGCTTATCATTAGCAATGATGTTTACAAGCGAACTAGGTAACGAAAACGGGAACAAGTCAACACTTGGGAAGACAGCGAGAAAACATAGTATCACGTTATCTTCCATTGGATTTGGTGGATTCCAGTCACTGAACACTATGTCGTAATCGATGAGGCGGGAGTGGCGTCGATAGCCGTTTGTTAAGGGACGCGAGTGGCGAAGGTCGAGCTGGTGCGAGGGGCGTCCGGCTCCCGGGAGAGAGTGGAGCGAGGTGCGAGGCACGCTCAGTAGAAGGTGTTAGAAGGGCGGCGGCGGGACTCACCGACACGGTGCTGTAGCTGCTGCTGGGCCTGTAGGGGCGGCGGGTCGTGTAGAAGTCACTCTCGTACACCATGGCTGCTGATTTATGATCGTTCGACTGTAACTCGCGACGGTTGGTCCTCGACTGAAGAGAGCGCGCACGCAGTGGCGCGACGCTGTCGACCTTATTTTTAGATCACTGTCATTGCAATTTTCACGTCATTCCCAAACCCCGCACGGATTTCTCACAGAAATTATAAAATGCTTGTTGTTTTGCTTGTGATGTCACAAGTGGGTTAAGGATAATCAGAATGTCGGCGAAGAACGCTGGGTGTAACGAGGGCAGGTGAAGACAAGCAAAGGTTAGGTATGAACTGAAACAGCCCAGAATGGTCCATTTGAATCATCAAGATAATTATATTTTGTAAAATTTCAGATTCCAATGTCGGACGAAACTGTGTAGGATGAGGACACAAAAGGGAATTTGTGTCGTATGTATTTACAATTACTTTTACACGTAGGTTGTTTTGAATCATAGTTATTTTATTTCAGCTAGACTTTGATGAGTCTGCCGATAAAAATAATATGTAGGTAGGCAGGTAGATCGTTTCCTACCTACCTACTACGTTTTTAGAAGATAGGATTCATAATTGCAAGAGGAAGATATCTGGTAGGCATAGGGTAACAAAACTTCTGACGTAATTACGAGTATATGGTCTATCTGGTATCTTCATAATTATGAAGGGTTTGCGTTTGTGTTAAGGATTAGATTAGAGCAGAGCTCACTCAGTAGGTTTTTCCTGGCAACACATACTTATTCTGCAAGGTTACAACTACAAGTCCACGGCCAAGCCATTGAAGCGTTGATTAGTAGCTTTCGCCAAGGCATGAGTTATTTTTTATACCTACCGACATGAGATAGAAGGTCGAACGAATCTGGATTTAGTAGACATCCAAACCTTATCGTTGTGATTTGACTTTACGTAAATTGACGTACCTACCCGTACGATCCCAGCGTGGTTTAACCAGACTCGATAAATCGAATGAACCCCAAGATTTGCACTAGTCCATGAAGTCTCATGTTACATGGGACTACAAAGGCTATTGCATATCAGGGAGTAGACCGGAGGGTGCGGTAATGGTAAGGAAGACGTGCCCTCAGGATAGGAAAAGATTTACGAGCCGTACCGGATATGCATCCTTGAGTAAGCAATGGAATAGATAGTGGAGAGACGGGTGATTTTTATCTATGGAAGGGCATCTTTTTAAGTTCAGGTTCAAGTCCAGCTTCACCGATGCATCTACTTTTTGTTGTTTCCAAAGTCTTCGTCTGAGGATTTCGCTGCTATCCGTTTCAGGTTTCTTGTAAATCTCGCTAGCAGTCTTCTTAAGCTTATCTCAGTCAGCCGTGTCCATCCAAAAAAATATTTCCTTGTCGAAGAAAGTCATGTCCTGTTTGAGAAATATATTATAAAACTACAAATTAACGATTTTCTTTTTACTTTACTTGTGCTGTTACTGTGAGACCTTACTTCCCGTCAAAGAATTTTATTATAATAATTTAAGAATTTAATTCTAGAGTAGTTAAATTATAAAAAATGTTTTGATACTCGCAAATAAATCAAAACCTACAAGGTACCTACCTTGTAGGTTTTGATTTATTTGCGAGTATCAAAACATTTTTTATAGACTTGAAGCTTGATTTTATTAGATCTACAAGCAACCAGAGATCTACGTAGGTATTTGATATTAATTTTAACTTGATACTTCCACGCGTTCCTGAGAAAATGGGTCTTGACAGACGGACAGACCAACAACGAAGTGATCCTATTAGGGGTCCGTTTTCCTTTTGAGGTACGGGTACGGAACCCTAAAAATTAATTTGTGAACTAATCTCTCAATGTTAGATTTCGATGTATTTCAGTCGCGCTCCGATTGAACGAAAAATTGCAACAAAAATGAATTCACTTCACTCGAGAGAAGAGACATACAGCAGTGCTATTCTGTAACCATCTCACGGTGAAAACTTAGGTGAAGTGTGCTGCCATTCCACCTGCTGCTATTGACTGACAGCTCACTCCGAGCTCACTTCACCTAAGTTTTCACGGTGAGATGGTTACAGATTAGCACTACAGATACAAGACGTATTGATTCAATAGCTCCTACTCATAGAGAAATAGCAAGATCATTATTGAGAGCAACTAGGTGTTTGTTACCAGGCGCTTTGGCAACTTTAGCCAAGCTGCGGTAACACTACTATAAATCCACTTCTTTTGGCGTAGCCGTCAAGAACGACACAAAACAATGAAAACGTCGCAAACGCGCATGTAACTGTGCGTTTGCACTGGCAAAACATTCACAACAAAACATGTTGAAATCTTTAGTTTCTGTCAAAGTTCCATACAATAGGTATTTGACAGAAACCGCGATATGTTTTTAGGTCCCCTGTGAGTAGATTATATCCAAGTTGCAACCTAAAAACCCTGTAGTACTCCCATGGTGCTCGAAAAACTGCGAAGTTCTGGCACTTGTTTCAGTTTTTTAATATGCCTTATGGACGCGTTTTTAAGTATCTTTGTACTTTATTTTTGGGAAGCAAGTTAAATTTGATACAACCTGAGCCCAACCATGGTTTGGTTGGGCTCAGATTGTATCAAATTTAGCTCTAGTAAGGTCTATTGGTTGCGAAGATACAGCTAGTCAAAGATGAGCATTTTTTCCAAGTGAAAAATTATTGATTTATGGTCATTTGCCAAGTCACGTAGGTACCGGCTGAACTTATGGTCCTTTTTTTGCGTATGAGCTAGCACCGTATCCCTATAAATATGTTCTTGTCCACTGAAGAAGGAATGCGCAAAGGCACGAAATTTTCCTTCTACTCAACTACAACACTGTCTCTAGGACCATTAGTTCAGTGTCTTAGAAAATTACCCTAAATCGATTATTATTCACGTTTTGGAAAAAATGCTTATCAGTTTAAACTAATCTCAGGGGCCCTAACAACATACAAAAAAATCTTGCGATGTTTGATGTTGTTAATTGGGCTAGGTAGGCGATATTTGGCAAGTAATTTGTTATAGAAATTAACGTCTAGTGACGACCAATCGACTTTCCAGACACAAGATAAATAGTTAGCTGTCATCTGTTGTTTTACAGACGGGAGTGCATTTAAGACCTGCAGAGCGTTCTCGACTGATGCTACTCTTTACCCAGCACAGACCTCCCACCCGACTTATCCAAAATAATAGATGTGATAGTGAGATGACAGGTGCAATTATTTTCATTTTCCATTTACTTTTCTCTAAGGTATACCTCATAAAGAACTTCACATGCCTTTGCATCTAGCGTTGGATGTCGCCAATGTAGATCCTGCGCCAGCGTCGCGTAGATGTGACGTGATTGTATTGAAACTAACTTCGTTGTGTTGACGCGGCGATAGCGCAGCGAATTGCTACGGTTTCCTAGAAGAGCGGTAGCCGTAATAGCGTCTGCAATTTACTGGCGAATGACGTCATTAAAACGTTAGTTATGAAAGGTAGCCCGCATTCGTACGAGCACTTTTTTCCGGGACGCGCACTGGATTTTCAAAGCTCAGCATAGCGCTGAGAGATGAAAATCCAATAGCACTGATGGCGCTCTGATGGATTCTCAACGCAGAGTTGAAAATCCAGGGCTCTATAAAATAAGCGCCGCGTTAAATAGTGCTCTTACGTACTTAACTGACGCGAACGAAAGTATCGTGAGCTTACACATTATTTAATAGCGTTTCTATGACAATCAAGTCAAGCAAGTGCACTGCGTCTCAAAACGAAATAGAAACGCGACTGCTGTCTATAGAGCGAACTGTTCGATTCTAAGTTAATAGCGGCTCGGAAGTTGGCTGCTCGCTGCGCAGTACCGCACCACCGCTGACCCATGAATTCGTTACTGCGCAGCGACTCCTCGTGTTCCGAGCCGCCATTAAGTTTGAATAGGGCTGTACTATCGAATAACTTCATATCATATCTAAGCAGTTTGAAAACAAAATCCCGTGAACACGATGACCACATCTGTAACCGCCCCGGTTCTATAGCGGCCGAGCGCTGCAAGCAGAAATAGACCTTACGGGAGTATAGATATGAACTTCTTCGATGGAACCTCTAGTAGCGTTTCTTAAGAATATGAACCTTATTTGTAATAAGGTTAATGTTAAGATTCGTATGAATCGTTACTATACTTAGTTTGAGTAATGTTCGCTCTAGATCTCAGCCTAAACAATCTTTTAAAGCCAATCTGCTTCAGTTTATGTATGGGTGTTTTATCTAAAACTGCTTTTAAAATATTGATATGATATACTTTCAATGTTCTTTATTTCAATTTGGGTACTTAAATAAAATATCGCTTTTTAATGTAACTGTATTAGTAATATTCGTTGATTTCGAAATGTATTCTCAAATAGGTGTAATGTAAATCAACTCATGTTTTGTAATGAAATTGTATATTTTCTGCACACTTGTTGCAATATTTATCTAATATGCTAAGATAGGCCGTACACTACATAAGCATTTAGCATGTAAGGCAACAACTGCTTTTAAGTAAGACCAATATACGTGAGCCGTGAGCTTTTATGGTGTATGGCCTATCAAATTCCGTGATAACAGTAATAACAAATCATTTCATGTGTCCCAAATTATAAAATATTACTTCAGAACAAGGCTGCATGCCTCTCATTATCTGTGTAATTATTGAAACTGATAGTTCTGGCATTTTCACAAAGAGGGTACATCGTAATAGAGATCGACGCCACTAATAACACAACAATAATCAAAAGTAATTGTAAACTTAAACTATTTATTTATCCTTTTACAAAATTTTACCTTTTTCATAATGAATTTACAATAATTTTTAATCATTCACGTCATCAGAACGTATGCTGTATTCGATCACAGATGGACCTAGCAGTCGACTCATATAAAAAAAATTTGGACCCAGAAACATAATACAGTTGTATGTTATTATAATCTAGACGGCAAATCAAACACCCGTTGTCCCAGACCCACAGCTTTATTGACTCACCAGTGTTTCCATACAATAAATCATAACAATTCAGGTCAAACAAAACAACATGTGCCCAACTTAATATAAATAGGTCAAAACTGTCTGGCGCGTCGTGTGAGGAGTCTCGGGGAACATAGTTCAGTCTGCCAGCGCAGGGCGCCAATAAATATCAACGTATGTACACGAGGCCACTCGCGACACTACTCCCCCCTATATATTTATAACTTTCATTAAAAATTTATAATTTATTTCGTTATGTCCTATCTATGTAGGTCGACTAACACCGTTGCGCCGTGAATCCGAAACTGTACGGTGCTGCGAACATAGCGTCATTTAGTTGTGTCTACAGAAACTAGATGGCGCCGGACAACACTCGGATAATTTTGTGGGTACGGTCGGTCGATAGCGGCGGGAGTCGGTGGCGCGCGCCGGGCGTCTGCTGGCGTCGCACATCAAATCTCTATGAAATTCAACAGTTGGCACTCGACATACCGTCCAGAGCCGGCCACAGACTCCCGTCGCTAACCACCTGTGACATAAGCTGACCGGTATTGCTATTTTCCAACATTTTTGTACACTGTTTGACTGCTCTGCCAATGTCAACATCTCGAGATATGTACGATAACTCGATTCCTTATATATTTCGGCACACCTCCCGCACTTACAGACGATGTTAGGTCCCTCGACTGACAGTGTGCAATGTTATGAAATATACATTTGCGACGTGTACACCATCGCCGTCATATTATACAGTAACAAGAACAATTTTATACAAATGTAGTTGCAAGCACGCAACGCGACTTATCGGAGTCTACACGGAAAACCGTTTGGACTTGTACAAAAATAAAATCTAAACCAAAACTTATCTGTCCCGGGACAGTTTTACAAAATTGACGCAGAGTTCGTATTGTATTACGTCGGGTCCGCTGGGGACCGCGTGAGGCACAGACTGAGGCGACATTGCACGGCGTCGCGGGGGGGGGTCCTACTGCGACGGGTACTGCGCGGACGGCAGCGGCGACGCGTACATGAGCGGCGCGGGCCCGCCGCCCCAGCCGCCGCCCGCGCCCGCCGAGCCGCCGCCCGGCATGCTCATGCGGTACCCCGCTGGAACAAAACAAACACATTACTACTCATATTAACAGCAGACGGTGTATTCTGGTAAAATCTCACCGAGAAAAAACTTTGTTACACAAAATTAAACCGACGAAAAAAAAAAGGAAACGAAATATAAAAAATAACCTTTTAGTATAAGTAATAACTAAGGTCCTAAACTAATTTATGTAACAAATTTTGAGGTGGCGCAAAACAAACAAATTAATTGCTTATACTGCAAAATGGTACCTTGATAGATCTTCGTTGAATGTGTGTTTGGCGCCACGTCATAATTTAAATATTTATTTTTCGCTTTTCAGTTTTATTTTTAGTCAATGAATTTTTTTGTAAAAAAAAAAATTTTTTTCGCTTTTGAGTTACCATTTAATTTGATTGTTTTCATCAACAGCCTTCCGTCTCCATCGTCAGAGCCTCGATAAAAGTCATACCCCTAGCTGGGGTATGACTTTTATCAAAAGTTCTCATCAAGGTGACTGAAATAAGCCCAAACACGATGTAGCTGCTGTAAACTGCTGAGGAGCTCTCACGACTGTCTTCCTTCTCCATCATCAGATCAACTCCTGTTCTTTTTGTTTACCCTTAGGGGTGGATTTCAGTTTTCAATTTTACATGGGACCAACTTAGAAGTATACCCCCCTCCCCAATAAAACAAGAATCGTTCAAATCGGACTACTCAGTAAAAAGTTATGCATGGACATATATATAAAAATAAAAAAATTACAGCTCAATTCAAGCTGACTCAGGAAGTGAACAGCAAAGGCCAAGAATGTCAATCTCTTTCATTTCTGGTCGTAAAAGAGAACTTTTTGTATAGATATAGTAGTATCTTTATCTAATTGTGGTCACAAATACTGCCTAAGACATGATCTTTACCTCAGAATTTCCCCCAGCAACTACGGTTTTAAAGGTCAAAAGATATCAACATAATGGCTCACTGGACTTAACCCTTTAAATATGAATTCCTACAGGGAAAATGCAAACTGCAAACATGCTTATGCAAACGATTGGTCATTTGAATTAAATAATTTTCCATAGCTTTCAAGTTAGCTTCAGAATATCGGAACAAGCTTGAGAACGCTATCCTATAGGAAATTACTGGCCACAAAACATAGTCTAAGCAGAAATGACAAACCTACTTACTTACCAAATACGAAGTGAAATGAAATCAAATTGTATAATCTGTAAATAGGATATCGGAATCACTGTTACACGTCATAATTAAAAATAAGTTAGTCAGAGGTAAAAGTCGAACTAATATAGGTAATTTTTCACCCATTTGCCGTATGCTTTCTCTTGCGAACTCCATTCGTGGTGAAATAGATATATTTGCTGGTTCAGTAGCCTCAGTTAGGACTAAACTTAGTGTAGTAATTGTATAATTATTTTTGTTATTCTTATATTTATTGTTCTTTCCCAATAAGCTCACAATTTGTAAATTTTGTTTTAACTTTGGTTTTTTATGTTTTAAATAGTAAGTGTTTATCATAAATTAAGCATGTCAGATTCACATCTAGTAGATGTCAATCATATCTGTTGTTTTATTGCATTTTTGATTGTACATCAGTTTTGTGAATTATAATTTTAAACAAATTAAAAAAAAGTCTGAGAAGAAAGGCCGAAACGAACTCTAGAGGTTTTTAAAAGTCCAGACATAATCTTGGTCAGGCCATATGAGGACCATATAGAATAGTCTTTTGAGGAAAGAACCACACAGATTTGAGTGGACCTGTCCAGACAGTGCAAGCATTTGTCAGTAATCGTGGAGCTCAACTCAGAACTTAAGGAGCGATCAACGACTACGCAAAGTTGCAAGGCACTCGAACGAACAAGACATTAAGTCTGCCCAATAATAATTTGGCATCCTACCAGTAGTGTATTGTTTTAACAAACAAAAAATAGTGCAGCTACAGCGTCGCTGCTGAGCAGAGTGCGGGGTAGTCGCAACTATATCCTGAGAGCTGTGGCGGAGAGTTATACTCCTAATATTAGGCATTTTATGCGGAGGTTGATCAGGTAGGAAATATGTGTTTTGTTGTCTGGTCGATCTCTGCGTGCCGTGCTAATTTTGTTTTAACCAAACTTAACTACTTTGTAATTGCTACTAACACTAGAATATAAGTTTTATTGTCATACTAACACAATATGGATCACTGTTGTCCGAAATAAATGAATTTTAATTTAATTTTATACTACTTATACTTCACATAAATAAATAGGTCACATTAGTGACCAGTTTAAAGACAGCAAAGGTAATAATTACTATTACCTGTTGTAAAATAGTCACGCTATGGAGAAATATTTCCATAGTCGATTATCAAATTGAGAAAAGTAAGCAAAATTATGATATTATGTGCCAAATCAAATCATAACAATGTTGGCTGTTTTACTTTCTCAAGAAAACTTATAAAACTGGCCAAGTGCGTGTCGGACCACGCACATTGAAGGGTTCCGTAGTTAGGTTGAATTTATCCTTATAACAAATTTAACATTGTAGTTGAAAAGCATGTTCATTATAGTTGACAAACTGCAAATTTAAGTTGGTCGATTATTACTCGTTAACCTGTATTTTTACTCAGCTGTGATAGTTTTCCTTTTAACTTCGTTATATTAATATACTACTGCTGTGAATTTTTTCACAAATCCAAGTACAACCATTTAGCTGGCAGGAGGGGAGGGACACTTGACACTAACAAAAACCAGCACTTATATTTTTGAACGACTTTTCAACAACACCCCACACCATGAGATAGACAACAAAAAAAAAAAACATCCCTACTTTACTGGTACCCCCTCAAATATATTTTTTCTTGATTTTATTTACCACTCGGTCGGCGTGATTAATATGTATACCTTACCCATGCCAAATTACAACTTTCTAGTACTAACCGTATCTGAGCTAAGCCGCTGACAGACGGACAGACAAACAGACAGATGGACATGGCGAAACTATAAGGGTTCCTTGTTTACTACGGAACCCTAAAAAGGACCTAAACTCTGATGTTTACCTACACGAAGAAAAATATCAGGGATAAATAATAATAATAAGGTAAGTAGGTAAAATATACATATTCAATTGATAAGTAAAACTAAAGCTGACCTAGAAAAAATTGCGTAACACATTTTTGCAAATGATTAACATTTCCTATTAACTTTTTTACGGAAATGCTTGATTGTCAGCAGCAGTAAGATATTTTAATTATTTGATTATAATAACGATAGCGCCTTTCTCTTTCTTGTTGGTTACACATTATTTTCGTGTAATTTGCTGCATTGAAGCGGAATATATATAGTACTTTCATTTTATTTATTGTAATTTTGTCATAATAAATTGAGAAACGAAAGAAACGTATTCATTGTAAATAGAAGTTTAATAATCATATTAGTTTAATTGATAATATTGTGTTAATTTGGAATATAATGAACGCCGAATCAAGACATTTATTGCTTTTCTTTAAGATTGTTACCGTAAAAACTCAAGGAATTTAAATAAATTCTAGAACTCCAATAAACAAGTAAAACATTCGAACATATATATTAGTAATTTATGCTTGCGATAGAATTGAATGAAATAATGTGAATTTGAGCGTCAAAGTTCCAGCGCCGACGGTTTTTCTTGTAACTTGAGTACGTAAAATATTTATAGTAATAACTCCAAGTTACAAGAAAGAGAATGCCACTATAGTTATTCATAATAAAATAACTAAAATATATTACTGCTGCTGAAAATTACAACGTCTAAAATTATGAATTTGCGTTAAAAATTTAATTTAAAATTTATCGATTAGTCTAATCTGTTTCACTTAATGTCTCGCTGATGGTGACGAGTGTGTTGGATCATTCGGTTCCCTACAAAATGGTTGAGCTGGATGGTGCTGATCCACGCGTCATGTTCGTGAACGGGCGCCGTCAGTTGAGACTGGTCATCTCTTATCTGACAGGGCTTATTTTTAATCGTTTTTGATTTTTATATATATTTTTTAAAGTTGTTCTCACATGTAGAATCAACAAGAGTAATGTACCCAGGATTTTGTAATTTCTATATTTAAAAGAGTGTCCTTGGAGTTTCTTGCCCGTTCTTCTCCATAGAGATCTACGTTTTGGAATGGGCAACTAGCTTCAACTTTCTGACTAACTGACTCTTTGACAATTCAAAAGTGCCTGTAAAGGGTTTAATTGAAATAAATGCTTTGAGTTTGAGTTTCATTTTGACAGTTCAACAACAACGCTGCGTTATTTACGTTGCTGAGCCGATATTTTTTCGAACTTTGAAGCAATGGATTAGCAATCTCTTTCAAAATGATTAACAATTTTGATTGATCGTGTATTACGCAATACGCAATTAGGGAGCTGATCTCTCAATGAAGAAACATGTGGGTATTTGAAATTGAAATTACGGCAAACCACGGTCACTTAGCTATAAAAATGTTCGCAGTAAGTCGTTAGTTAACACGCCGGTTGATAACAATAGAATCGAGGTAGCAGATAACAATACTGATAGCGACACGTACGTTTGACAACATAGCTCACTTTTATTTTTAACTAGTCACCTAGGTGAAAGGCAGACCTCACTTGGCTGTCAGGCTAGACGGAAAGCAGTGTATGCAACTAGGCATACATATTCAATGAAAATATAAACACGAGTTTATATGCGCTAGCACACTTTGAAATGGCGCTGCGGTCCTATTCTAATATAGGTACGCGTAACAATAAGCAATAAATCTGCTTTAGGATCATTAGGAGTGCCAATACGTCTAACTAACAATAAATATGCTTTAGGAAAATTAAGAGCTGTGAACAACAAAAACCAAAACACGTAAGAACGAACTTGTTGTAAGAAAAGGAAGATTCAAAAATTCAAAATTCAAAAGTCATTTATTCAAACTAGGCTTGAGGATCAGCACTTTTCGAACGTCAAAGTTACACAAGACAGTCCCACAAAACGCCCACCCTTCACCACTTCCTAGTGCCTTAGCTGGGAAGAAGAAGTGAAGAAAGAAATACCTAAACAGCTTTTTTTTGAGACCAGGCAGCGGCGGAAAGTATTTGTAGATGCTACTGATACTGCAATAATCGAAGTTATGTTCTCGGCTGACACAATTCAAGATTTATTGTTAAGAAAAACTTTCATTCCTCTCCACTTCAGGCTATTTTCTAGACGCGCTCGGTCAATCCATCGTAGACCTCGTCCGTCACTTTCCATCAGACAAGATCAAGGTCAAAAGCAAACCATTACTGGTTACCGTCATCCTACATTAGCCCCCGTGCTGGGCAAATGCCTCTCCCCGATGGCTTCTTATTTTTACCCATTAATTATATATTTTTAAATGACATACCTGCTGCTGCGGCCTGCGGGTTGCTGTAGGCGGTGGCGTACTGCTGGTAGTACCCCGGCGCCATATATCCTTGTAACGCCGGGTAGCCCTGAAATAAGACGCGCGCTCGTTAATACCTAATAGCGATTATCGGCCGATCAACACGCAAAAAACGATTTTTTTTTTCTCTCTCTTGAATTAAGGATATATTGAAGTCACGTTTTTGTCATGTTTGTAGTATTCTTGTTTATTACTATAGTGATGAATATTATATAATCATAATTTTATAATGAAGTGTCAGCAAGAAATGTTGTCATTTTACATAATGATTGAATGTTACAAAAAATTAATGCGTGATATCGTTTATTTGTAGCTACTTCCTGTAGTAAGTATTTCCTGGTATGCGAATTTCTATGAATCGGATATTAAATTATTTTTAAAATCAATAAAAAGTAAGGAAAATTTCAACATTACAATTTGCCTTTCTAATAGTTAAGAATTCATAAAAAGTGACTCATTCGAGCAAGTTCTCTGTAAAAAATTTTTAATTCAAACGATTCTTGACGTTAATCATGCCAAAACTTCCAAAAACAACATAAATTCATACAAAAAATCCAGCTAACTAAATTACACAACGAAAATACACAAAATCTCATGCTGTATCATTATTTACGAGCACAGTCAATGTCATGCACACTATGTAGCAAGTAGCTACAAGACCACGCATAACTCTCACAAAAACAACGCGCGTTTTAAATTCAATAGTCGGCTTCGTGAACGTGAAACTTTCAATGGACGCATTTGCATATTTCACGACGTACGTATCGTGGCTTACTGTAATTCAGATCTATTACACTTAAGTGTAAATTCACGCTGTTGTTTGCACGATTAAAATTTTGCTTAGGACCTGTAGATTAAGTCTAGAATTTTTAGTTAGTCTGGGTATTACCAAATTAAAAATTCCATATCCTTTTTCCTGGTTTTAATTTACGGCGATTGGTATCAAGTTAGTAGATGGCTTACTAGAGAGCTAAACTGCTGTTGCCAATCCGATGTACCGTTGGCAACTAGAATTTTGTTATCGGCCATCTGATTGGCTAACAGGTATAGCACCTTGTGTGTATCTAGTTAGTGTATTGGCACCATTTAAAGTCATAACTTATTATCAGTTGACTTTCGCAGATGAGAGGTAGAAAATACGTTAGGAAGGTGAAGTGAACTTTTGATTATAGATTAGAATGTTGAGAATTCAACAGCTCATTAATCTTATACAATATTTTAGGTGAAAGTATTGACGTAGAAGCATGGCTTGTGATATAATGCTTCAAAATAATTATGAATTAATGATATGCAGTTTTATGGAATTTATGGAAATTAGCTGTGTAGTCTAGACTCGTAAAAATGAGCATGTATATAATGCAACTCACAGTTGAAATAATTAGTAAACTACAATTTATTCGGTTGGTTAGTAAACGAAGTATTACAGAAAATGGTACAAATCTTGGATACTTCATCTGGCATGTTTGGAAAAGTGATAACAAACTCGTTATCAAAGTCTAGATACACGTTACTTTAGGCGAGGAGAATTTAAACACGCGTATGGTATGATTTTTTTAGAAGTAATACGCAAATATGACAAGCGCACTTTAGAATGAATGTAGAAAGATACTATCAAGCAGTTTTATAGAATTAAGATTTAACTAAGGCAGGTATCAATGCTCACTAATCAATTTTTTACCGTTGGGCAAACAATAGAATAATTAATTATTATTTTGTAGGCGCTCACTAAAGGGAATAAATATTTAGAAATATGACAGTACATACTCATATTATTACTCAACAGGAAAAGGATGTTTAGATTAAAGTCAAATAAACTATAATTATGTAATATGTATGTACCAGACTGGATAATACTATCATCTTCCTCAGCGCTAGTTCGCCCTCTGCTAGGATATAGGATTCTTTTCTTGTCCCAATCCCTGTGCTGCCCACCATACACTAAAGTGCAGTAACAGCAAAATCACGATTTCGAGTAAAACGCATTTAAAGTTAAGAATTGATTTAAAAAAATCAACAGAATGTATAAGCAAAAAAATTTGAATGCAGAAAGGTTGTAAAGGCATAGGTTCACACGTTAAAGCAATAAAAAAAAATATATCTTAATAACTGAATTTATTATGGCCATTTATTCTTTTTGGTGCCTATTACTGCATAGCCTTTTTTGTAAAAAATACCATTTTAAACTTAGTAAAATGCAGCAAAAAGCCCTATTACTGCGTTTGGATCAGTTATTTTGTCAAGAAACCCAACTAACATGCAGTAAGGTCAAAAAAATACTGCATTTTAGTTAGTTTTTTAAGAAAAAAGTGTTCAATTTACTAGTGCAGTAAGAAAAATAGCTAGTTCACATTTTAAAGACCGTTTATTTCTTATTATTTAATCACATGCCCACCAGAGACTAAAGAGCAGTAACAGCCCTTTTGTGATTTTTCGTTTTATTAGTGATTCTATTCTAATTCAACTCACTTATGTAAAATTTACATATCAAAAATAATAAATAGTATTTAAAACATTAACTGCACTTTAGCTAGGAATAATCATATCTGTGTCATTATGCTATCCAAACTAATCTGCAGTAATGCTGTATTTTACTGCGTGTTAGTCAGTTTATAATGATAAAAGAATGTTAAGTATTCACAACTAAAATGCGACAAGCTTTGATTTTACTGCATTTTAGTTGGGAGTTCGTGACAATAAATTGTATTTTCTTAATTTGCAGTAAAAATAGCTTGTATGGCGGTAAATTTTACTGCGTATTAATTTTTTTTTTAATTTTTTTCCAGAAATATAAAACTATCTAAAGAACTGTAAAATTATATTGCTTACTGCATTTTAGTTATGAAACCTTAAAATTTAATCTGCAGTATAATTTATACTGTATTTTAGTTGGGAAATCACGCCAAATTGTTAATTTTTTTCGTTTGCAGTAAGTGAAAACTGTTAAATAAAAACCATTCTAATAGTCTTAGAAATAAGTAAGTTAATTCAATAGAAAGCTTAAGAAACCCGCTTTCAGAATCACTAATAAAACGAAAAATCACAAAAGGGCTGTTACTGCTCTTTAGTCTCTGGTGGGCAGTGTGGTAATCCTAACTAATATTATAAATGCCAAAGTGAGTTTGTTTGTTATGCTTTCACGCTATAACGGCTGAACGGATTTGGATGAAATTTGGCACGTAGGTGTATCATGAACTGGGTTAGGACATAGGATACTTTTTATCCCGATATTCCCACGGGATCGAGACTTATGCGGGTGAAACCGCGAGGCCAATCTAGTGGTATATAAATTGTTCACGTTTTAACGATATGCTATCGTTCTTCCAAACGCATTCGAATTTAAGCATTTTTATGATTGATTGAATATTCATGTTTTCAATTCGACTATAAAAAGCAAATACAAAAACATTTACCTGTTGTTATCTGCAACTACCAAGTTAGTTCTAAGTTTACTAGGCAAGAATCTACAACACAGGCAGAATAAAATATATGCAGGGTGTATTAGAAAGGTATGATAAAATATAAGGGTGTAGAACAACTTCCTCCATGGAACCAACATTGTAATTGAGAAAAAAATATCAGCCATCTCGTACAAAACTTCAATACCTATTCAACCCGCTCTGGGAGCCGTCCCATACATTTGGGTTGAGTAGGTATTATTTTTTCTTGACTACGATGTTGGTCCCATGGTGATAATTGTTCAGTTTGATAGTCTGTACCACACCTTTCTGATACACTATGTATATCTATGAACAGCACCATCCAAAATCTAATCAGAACTTTCGTAAAAAAAAGTTTTGCTAAAATACAAAAAAGTGCCAAACAAATCTATCTACCACACACGATAAAACTTAGATTAATTCAAAAGTACTACCTGATTCTGTATGCAAAACAACAAAAACAATATTTTATTACAATGTAAAAAATCAGCATATTATTATATAAATATTGGTCAAGGTTGCTTTTTCAAGAGTTGAAATTGTTTTATTACACATACAATTTGTCTTTATATTGTGATTTGTGGGTACTTATTTCGTGAGACTTGCGCTTACGTTGCTTCTGCTTTGGCCAACGAAGCATACGTATTTCTAACCTTGACCCAAAATACGATAAAATAATCACACTGTACAGACCACTAATCCTTTTGTAATAAAAATAATTAGTATTTTTACATTTCCGTGTCGATAACAATTTTTACTTGAAATTCATGTTGTGCAAATTCTTTAATTTTTTATAGACGTTATCAAGGAGTTGTAAGAAATGGAGTGATAATGTACGGAAACGGCGCGTTGTACACTTGCATACGCGGCGCGAATAGCGCTCCTATAGTAAAGTAATCAATCAAAACAACGCTGTATTACGCGACACAGACAAGCCAATGAGAAACATTTTCTTGTTTGGTAAATCAGAAACATGTGCATAGTCACCCCATTTTTACTACTCCATGGTTGATTTAATAAAGAAAACGTTTAAAAATGTTCTTGATATTTACCTGAGCATACCAGTAGCCCATTCCTTGTTGATAGGGATACGGGTACTGCGTTTGTGCACCCATCGCGGGCGGCGCCGCTGTCGCATTGTTCGTACTCTGGAATCATACATTATTCTCATGTTATTGGAATACTTACGAAGCAATTATCTGTGCAATGAACATAATAGGTAAACAAGTACGCAATTAGGAATACCAACCAATGACGTTAATGGACTTTATGATGAAGGACTTTTATTGATAAGAACAAAATTTGAGAAAGTTTTCTCTCAGTGCATTAGTAAAAATAGGTTAATTAGTTTACTCTAATTTTGATCACTTATTAAGCCATTATAATAATTAATTAGTATTAAATTTTAGTTACTAAGGGAAATGTGACCTCATTACATTCAACAAATTGTAATTTTTTCATGCCGATTTTGAATTTTATGGTGAATAATTATTTTTTTCTAGTTTTATTTGCAGTAGATATTTGCAGGGTTGAGTGCATTTCCCTTGTGCCTAGTCATTGATATAAGCAATTAATTGTTGGAACATTATGATGAACATTATGATTACCTTCTATAGTCAGCAATGAGTAGTTCATTCATTTACACCACAGCATAAATTAAAGTTTGTCAGACTTACCCACAAATACTGAAACGTCACTCAAAATTTAAGGGCTGCTTAACATTTTAGCAGCTCCTAAACTTTAGATTTCGTATTGTCAAACGTCACTTTTGAGTATCTGTTAAATATAAGTGCTACTTAAATTTTGAGTGACGTTTCAGTATTCGGGGGTTAGATTCTTGCTCAGTTGTCAAGTTAAAACAGTATTATAAAAACTAATTCAACAACAGTAAATACTATTCCAACTATGTAGATCAAAAAAATGTACTGTTCTAAACATTTACACTACTCCAGTGTATTCACATACACAAACTGTCTGCTGACAAAGAATGAATCAAGTGCTCAAAATACTACAAAGGCAACAACCTTATTTTTTTTGTAATTGAAATAATTGTTGTCTCTATCAACTCAACCACAGCTGTTCTTTTGTTTGCATGAGTTCATGCCAATTGTTTTTAGTGTGTGCAAAAGCAACCAAAACTGCAAAATAATACAGTCAACTTTACAACAACAGTAATATATGGTGACTTTGCATTTCTGTTTATACTGCATACATGAGTTTTGGGCTTATTATATTGATAACAATATTCTTACAATGCAATTGATAAGTATAAGGAAATTAGATCTTAAATATTCAAATAAAGATAACCTAAAACACATGACTGTTTTAAAAATCATACAGGTAACCAACAGGTTAATTATATTGGGAAACAGGTCTTACATTTTCTGATTTACATATTATGCAGATTAGAATTATATGCAAGAACATTGAAAAAAATCTAGTATGGTAACCTACAAATTTCTAACAAAATTTTAATGAGGAAGTTATCTTGCAATATATTAAAAACATAGGAACTGATATGGTGAACATATTTTGGGAAATACCATTTCAGTATTGTTACTTTTTATTTTTTCAGCAAATCACTACAAGTCAGTTTAACAAATTATACCAATAGAACAATCAGATTTGGCAAGAGGTGGTTTCTATTCAATATTTGATCAATAATACTTGTCACTAACATGAAGTTTAAACCAAACATTATTACCTGGACAAAATATGACATGATAGATGTCCAATTGTTTACCTACAATGTTAGAAATAGTAAAAATGCTTTGGAACTAATAATTATGCACTAACAAGTCTCCATTGGCATTTAGACCTTCGCAAATTTGCAAGTGGCTCATGTCCTGCAGGTGACTGGGAACAAAGCATGTACATTGATCGCCACAAGCTAAACTCTACTCTAAATTAATTTCTTTTCCAATTAGGAACTGCACATGACAATATTTTATGTTATTTGTTAAAGTTTTTATCAACTCTACAGAAATATTATGGTCTAATAAGTTTATTTTTAAACTTAAACCAATATGCACTGGTTTCTTTGAAAAGCTAAATTAAGGTTTATGGTAATTACAAAAATATACCAGATGTAATTACTTACCGCTGCCATAACTTTCATACAACCATACTATGAGTTGGTACAATATAAATGAAGTTTCATGACATATTTTGGCCAGTCTCATGTAGAATCTTATTTGTTGTTGACAATTATTACAAAATTTGTAATAATTGTAATTGTTAATTTGACATGAAGAAGCAAGCATATTCATTATTTAATAATGAATATGCTTGCTTCTTCATGTCAAATTGTTATGTTTAACAACTTTTGTCACTTAATATTTGCAGTAACATGCAAATTGTGCACGCTGCAAAGAAATATTAGTTACCCGCTGATGAAGTGTACAAACCTGATTATCTCCTCCTCCATTCTCTTTCCCCCAGAAACATTTAACTATATGCCCACTAATTTCTGTGTTGTGTGTTGCTTCAATGGCATGTGCTGCAGCTTCTTTAGTTGTAAACCTAATGAAGGCATAACCTTTATCCCTGAACACTCTTATGTCCTGTATCTGGCCGAACTGTGAGAATGTGTTCTGCATCAACTCCTCAGTTATAACATTGCTAGTGAATCCACCGCAGTACACCGTCGTGTTTGTCGGTGAGCTCTGATTGTACACCTCGTCAAAAGTTGGCTGTTTCGCTCGCTTGCTGCTCGGTGCACCTTCATTTGGCTTGGACGGCGGCTTGCGCGTCGACCAGTTCGTACGTATGGAGCGGGATCCTAACCACTGCCCGTTCATTGCCTGAATAGCGGCCTCTGCATCAGCCTTCTTAACGAAAGAAACGAAAGCGTACCCTTTAGATTTGAGCGTTTGTGGGTCGCGGACTATCCGACAATTCGAAATTTCACCGAATGGCGCAAATGCCTCTCGCAATATGTGCGTTTCAATCTCCGGTGATAAATCTCCTACGAATATGTGATGATGGTTGCTGGTATCAGTCTTCGGCTGATTGCCAGGACTCGTAGCCCAGTTAACCTTCATTTCCTTGTCGAGAACCACTCGCTTGTTCATGGCGGCCAGAGCTGTAGCTGCCGCCGTGTGACTTGTAAACTCGAGAAAGGCATAGGGATCGTTGCCGGGCTCGCGGATTATCTTACAACCTTTTACTTCGCCTATTTGTCCGAACAACGTACATATGAATACTTCTGTAACACTCGCGTCCAAATTACCGACGTAGAGAGTTTTAGGATGGCTTTCGTCGCCCATATTAGCTTATATCGTAATCTAGCGATTACTTAATTACGACTATGAACACTAATATTGAAAATAAGCGTTAATCAACGTGTTATTTCATCACTTAAAACATTGGATGACGGATAAAAGAAGGAAAAATGTCGCAAACAGTGCCTAGAACTTCTCGAAAGACGTTGCTGTTGACTCGTGAAACGTTCACTTTTCGGAAACAAACGCATCTATAGACGAATTTCCGGTGGAATTGGTTTGAAAAGTTGGCGGGAAGAAACTTTAATCTTGCAAAGGGAACACAAAACCACACGAAAATAAATTCGGGCCTAAAAATTGTTGACTTTACAGTAATGGCAAGGTTTATTTTATTAAAAAAAATTTATTATTCCCCAAAATTTAATGTGCAATTCGAAGACATAAACAATGTAAACTAATGTTCATAGATTTTATGCAAAACTTTTCCGGAAACGAGTGTCAGTTGAAAGTCTATGACTCATCATAAAGTGCTCTTTCGATTACAAAAATTTTGTTAGAGGTTCTTTGCTGCTATTGGTCCATATATTTATATTTACTTTTTAACCAATAGGGAAATGTTCAGTGTTTTTAAATTTTAAAGGCATTTCATCATAGACAAACCAGTAAGAAAGTATACAACAATCATTTTATTATTTGTTACAGTAATGAATAGGTACTTTTAATTAAAAATACACTTTCATTAAATTGATACGCATTAAATTCAGCTCCTATTGTGATACATACCTACATTACGTTCACAAACTTACCTTTTCAGAGGAAAGTAATCCATAAAATACCCATTCCATTACCAGTATCTGTAGTATCAGAGCATCTCATTATTAAACTTTATAGTTGGTTTGTTAAAATTTGAAATTATTATGAAATAAATAAACTGAAAATCTCATAGCATTTTATAGTTGGTAACAGTCTTTATAAGTCTTTTTTTGACAGTTCACGAACGACAAGTTGGGTTGTCGCACGATACGATGTAAAGTTTTTATATGATTAAAATCACAATTAAAGTCTGTGTAACTGAAATAAGTAACGATACTAGACACTTAAGTTTTTAAAATATTGTTGTTTTTCTTTAAAATCTTCTACCTAAAGTTATTATCGTGCGAGGTTAGAACCGCTTGTCAAGTACACGTATGCAGCTATGTTACTAATGTTCAGTTTTTGTGATTATTGAGTGAAATGACGTGAAAAGAGCCCGCAGAAAACACAAGAGAAACAATGTTGCCCCTTACGCAAAAAGACACGCGGCTTCCGCGCGGAACTGTTGGTGGAATACGTGAAAAGGTTGCAAATTGGATGAGACTAATTTATTCTGATAAGAATTCAAGGAATTTATTCATGTTCCTTATTCTAAATTTGTCCTTTGCGTTTGTTGAGTTGTTTTATGGTGTTTGGACAAATAGTTTAGGTAAGTTCACAAAAAAACATTTCATCACCAATTTAATCCTGTGAGACTTTTGTAGCATATTGTACACTAATAAGATACTGATTTGTGTTTATTTTGTTTCTAGGTCTAATTTCTGATGCATTCCACATGTTCTTTGATTGTACGGGGCTGGTGGCAGGTCTGGCGGCCTCCTTAGTGTCGAAATGGCGCGCAAATGAACGATTTTCTTATGGCTATGCACGGGCTGAAGTGCTGGCTGGCTTTGTAAATGGATTGTTCCTGTTATTTATAGCATTTTTCATCATGAGCGAGGCTGTGGAAAGAGCTATCGAGCCACCAGAGGTAAATACAATTTTGCTTAAATTTTTCTGTAATTGGCCTTAAAAGTAGACAACAAGTACCACTAAAACTTTTTATTAGGGTTCAGTAGTCAACATGAACCCTTATAGTTTCCCCATGTCTGTCTGTCTTTCTGTCCGCGGCTTAGCTCAGACTGTTAGTACTAGAAAGTTGTAATTTGCCATGGGTCTACTATGGCGAAAGTGGTTGCAAATCATAATTTAATCAACATAACCTGACACTGACCTGTAAATTTCGACAAACGAAAGAAAATTTTAAATTCGTGGGCTACCTTAGCGCATTCCCTTTAATCACGCCGACAGTGGTAAACTAAACCTTTGTTGTTTACCTCCCCTACACGTAAATAGGGGATGTTTTTTTTCCCTCATCTATCCCACAGTGTGGGGTGTCTTTGGGAAGGTCTTTGGGGTGTCGTCAAGAACAGAATATTGTGTTTGTGAAAACCATTTTTAGATTCAGGGATTACTTAAAGTGCAAAATTTTGTTATAGTCAAGTGTCCGTCCCCCAAGCTAATGGTTGGTTCAGGATAATGTGAAAAAATTCACCAGCAGTAGGATATATAACGAAATTAAAAGGAAAACTATCACAGCTAAGTAGGGTCTACAAGTTAATGAGTAATAATCAAATAACTCAAATTTACATATGGAATGTGTGGGAAAAGTTTGTTCTTGGGATAAATTCATCCCATCTATGGATCCCTTCATTGTGAGTAGTCCCACACGTGCTTGGCCGGTTTTTTCTTTTTAGTTAATTGCTTGAAATATTGAACTGTTTTCAGTGATTTGTGCTTATCCAGAATGATTCTGACTGTTTTTTTTTACAAACATGCAGGCACCTATTTAAAAATAGAGTTAAAAATAACCAATACATACTGACTAGGTTAAAAAAAGTGAGTCTCAATAATTAGAAAGGTCAGATAATCCCCTAAGGTATGTAATATATTAAATGTAGCATATGTGTCACATGTGTTGGGAGCTTGCCCCATGTAATAAAAATGTGTAAACATGGTGTTTTCTCCTATTCAAAAAATACAAATAAAACAATAAAAGAATTTCGGGCGCCTTGGAGATGCACACAGTAAGTTTTAAATAAACAAACTTGCCAGATAGGACACTTCGGAGAGTCCGACTTTAAATCTGCCGGAGGTAGCTGTAAACTAAGATAATAAATAATAAAACAATGGAATTTCCCTTGCTAATACCTTGTTTAATTGCCAGTAGCTTAAGTTTAATAAGTTTCTATTTCTATTAATGGTAATATTATTGATTCTACTATTATTACTATTATTTCCTTTATTAAACAATAATACATATAAATTATATTTTTAAATATTAGAATAAAAAAAATAAAAAAACATTTAAAAATATAAAAAATAGTAGCCCACCGGTATCGGGAGCAGGGTCCAAGCTACCAGCGGTCAGGGCTCCAGAGAGAGGAACCTCCTAACAATGCGAGCCGTGTCCAGGAGTACCGCTTTCTGGATCAAGCCCTTAATCCAGCTGCCCAACGAGAGCCTCCTTAGATGTTGGTCGAGGCTCTTAGCAATTAAGCCATTGGCAGATACGTCTATCGGCACAATGATCGCTGAGTCCACATCCCACATGTCGACATCCTCGCGAGCCAAGTCAAGATACTTAAATTGTTTATCTTTCTCGGCTTTCACGAGGTTCCCGTCATGCGGGACCGTTATATCAATGATAATTGTGCGCCGCTCTCCTCGATCCACCACCACTATATCAGGCTTATTGGCAACAATAGTTCTGTCAGTGATGATGCATCGATCCCAGTACAGTGTGATATTTCCATTTTCGAGAACTGGGTCGGGCGCATACCTGTAGTACGGTACTTCCGATTCCACAAGGCTGTATTTCAGAGCAAGATGCTGATGGATAATCCTGGCTACAAGATTGTGTCTATGCATTACTATTATTATTATCGTCTTTGACATTTCTCGGGACCCTAGGGTCCCGGAGTTTTGGAAGGCGTACGAGGGGCCGAAGCCAACTCGCAGAAGCCCGTTAGACGTGTCTAATGAAACAAGGCACTAACCGACGATTATCCCTGTACGCACTAATCTAGTGCACCCAAGGACAACCCCCGGTTTATATGTATTTTAATAATTCTTTCGATTCAAAGGATTCACATATAATTATATAATTAATGTATACAGGATATTGTGAAAATATTTTAAAAGAGTAACGGTGGAGTTTCTTGCCCATTCTTCTCCATACGAAAACGACCTTTTGGAATGGGCGACTAGAATTAATTATTATATTTTTTGTAAATGTTGACGTTCATAAGTGCCTTTTTTGTGCCTAATTGAAATAAACAATTACACAAAACAGACCAAGAGATGCAACAAAAATTTTAGTTCCTTTTTGTAATAGGTACAACTCTAATAAAAAAATTATGCATTACAATTTTTAATAAGTTTCCAAAGATAATAAGGCAAGATCATAGAAAAGTGTTTTTATAGTTTACCAGAATTTCTGCAACTAAAAGAAAAAAAATATTTTAAGTTTCCTTTTGTTTTGTGATGTGCTTTATTTAGTTTAAAGAATTTTTGTTACATAAAATGTTATTTATAGGTTAAGTTTTGTTATGTGTGTACCTCCATAAATTAAAAAAAAAAACTTTTCTGTACCTATATCTTATTAAAATAAGTAGGTACATATTAATGTAAAATTAATTTGCAGCCAGTGAACGAAAATAAACATTTATTTACGTTTTTTTTTTTTTCATTTATAATGTTTATTTTCGTTAACTGTTTGCAACCTTAAACAGACAAAATATGGACTGTACTAAGTCAGCAACCACCAACTTTTACAACTGCAAATAAATAATTCTTATTCTTATTCAAGATGGAGTAACACAGAAAATATCTTAAGCAATCATTAATTTACAAATTGAAATATGTTATTTGCTATTCCCATAAATCATAATCAAATTATTATCGAATCAATTATGCAACCACTGTTATCTTTCAATGATAATATTTTATTCAAAGTTTAAGTTAATCTTTTATGTATTTTATAGCTTGGCATGATAAGTTCACAACTTTACAACATCTACTGTTTTATATTGTGTAACTTACATTTACTTAAGTTCCTTAACTTAGATCAATATTAATTTTTCATCTAGTTTTATTATGGATTTATTAAAAGGTACCAAATTGAAATAGGCATACTCGTGTTTGGCACAGAATATGAGCTAAAAAATAACATAAGATTGAATTTTCTAAAGCTTTCGGTGGAAAGCGGTGAACCGGCTGTCCAAATACAGAGCGTTTTTTACACCTTACCTACTGTCATATACTGGTGATAATGACAGATTTTCATGATGGCCATTATAATATGACGGAACTGGTTTTGGGTACTGTACCTAACCATATTTATTCAGAAGAACTGACTTCCACACAACTTCTATCTACTCTTAAAATCATATTTGGAGGATATTATATTTAGAGTTAAAATCAAGGACACCTACTCTGCCTTTCAAGATATAAAAGCTGGGGTACCACAAGGCTCCGTTTTGGGCCCTACTCTATGTATCTAATATACAGATAGTGCAATCTATGACGACGCGCTCCAATCCGCGATTACTGTACTGTAAGCTGTACTTTAGTACGGAGCGGAGCGGATAATATTCTATTTGAACTAAAAGCCTAAATAACTATTACAATGATATAGTAGAAGTACATACATTGAGAGGCTTATGCTAGGTAGTAATACATTGAAACCCTGACCTCTAAACTAGGTTAGTACCTGTATCTTAGACGATCAGTGTCCCTCCGCAACAATGTTACAAGCCAGAAATTTTTACAGCTCTAGGACAGCTACTAAACATCGCTAAATAAAAATTAAGGTCATTCTCTAATGACACCGCTGCACTTTGCAATCATGAAAACTAAAGACGCTACGTCTTTAGTTCTATAGTCACCTGAACAAAGTCAGTAAATGGATGGAAAAGTGACGCATCAGGGCCAGCTCCAACAAATCAGTGCATGTCACTTTTACTCTGAGAAAGGACAAGTGCCCCCCAATTAAACTTGGAAACGACGTTATGCCCCATCAATATTCAGAAAAAGACCTAGGCATGCATCTTGATAGGTGGCAAACATAAAAAAAAAGCGACGAGTTAAATATACGACTCAGACACCTAAACTGGCTATTAGGCAGAAGATCGCACGTCACCATAGGAAATAAGATACTCATCTATAAAACTATAATCAAGCCGATTTGCAAAAAACTCAAATGTAGTGCTTTTTACAACAATTCCAGAATAAAGCACTTAAAACTGATAACTAATGCACCTCTATTTATCAGAACCAGTGAATTGCATGAGTATACAGAAATGAACACAGTTAATGAGGAAGTTAACACACAGAGCAAAAGCATACAAAGACCTTATAATAGCTCATATTAACACCCTAGCAACAGCGTTGTGTGAACCAGTAAATGAGCCTTCTAAGGCTCAAAAGACAACACATGAGACCTTGTGCACTTACAAATCCTAATTTAATAAGAGACAGTTTCCTCACTGGAGGAACAGTTGTCTCCTGTCAATAAACTCCCACCACAAATCTGCTAAGGGCTTCTCAAGTCAATAGCAAAATGTTATTTAAAAAAAAACTAGCTATAACATTTCGTGATTGTTAATGCTATAAAACATTTCCCCTAAATCCCTGCACTGCTTCCCTGTTTAACATGAGGAGAAAAACTGGCACAAAAATACTTTCTTGCAACACATTTCTGACCGAATTATGATATGATAGATAGATTGTAATGCTATACAAAACTATAGAATGAAAGAGGAGCTTGTAATGATTGTAGCAGATGGTGTTCTGTAATTTCTGCCTACCTCCATGATGGGAATGTATGCATGAGTTTATGTATGTTTAAAACTAATCAAAATGTACAAGAAAGTGTTAAAGAAAGGTTCAAGGCCATGGCATATTGTCTTATACAGCAAGTAGCCAACGTCTTTAGTTCACAAGGTAACTAAGTATGAAAAGAAAAATTATTTTGTATGCATAACATTTCAATTGTTTTACATACTTCCTTGTGATATTGATAAGATCAACCACAAGTCACACAATACACAACCTTTATGCACCAGAATAAGGTCCAAAGTAGATTTATTAGTAAAATGTCTTTAATAATATCAGCAGAACTAATCAGCTTTATGGTCCCATTGACTTATAGCAAAACAATAAATCTTTGAAACTATGTGATATTGAAGAAAAATATAATTTTTAAATTATTACTTAACATTTATCAAAAACCTAACAATCTTAGGACCCAGTCACACTTTAAAAATGAAAAATTTCTCATCATTTATTTTAATAAGTGATGAGAATTTTTTTTAATTTTTTTTTTTTATTGCTAAAGCAAATAAAAAAATCTGTTAATATGTTATTAATATAAGTAACAAATTATTATCAAAGTTTTAAGAATTAAATAGTTTATAAATAAAGCAACAAGAAACAGACTCGCGTATTGACCTTTTGATAGGCGTAGGTACTACCTACCTATTAATAGTCCCAAAATAATTTATGAATAGTATTCGCCAATTCTGTATACCTAATGAAATGTAATCGTTCAGCCACCAAAAATCAATACAAAGTCAAACCGAAAAATGTACTACTGTAAACCAACTTTCACCCTACCTCAGCCACACGATTTTCAACACACAGGCATTGTGATAGTATTGAAATTCTATTGGCAAATAAGTGAGACAATTCTGGCGAATAGGCACGTATTTTATAATATTACCAACAGTTTAATGAACAACCGTATCGTTGCAGCATCGGAACAGGGTTTATTGTATGACTGACTGACTCAATTTACATGTGAAAATAAAAGAACATGAAACCTCTTGGGAATGTATTTAGTTTGTCAACTCGGGCGGTTACGGTCCATTGCTCAAATAGGTAGAACCTTCTCTCAAGTTAGGCATCAACACCCAGTTCTCTACCTTTTACCATTAAAACCGCCCCCTTCAGGTCGCCGTCCCGGGGTTGTCCCACGCACAGAGCATGGTCCCACGCAATGAATCTAGTCGCAGTTTTTTCTGTAGATTAAACAAATATTTGTTTCGTGCGGGAACCAACCCGTGACAACTAGTGCAATTAGGGTTGCCCACCTCTCCCGGAATTCAGCAATGAAAATTTAATTCTCCCGGTTAACTAAGTGTGCGTGACGATGACGCGAGTTTCACGCTTTTTGTTCATCCAAAAAGTACACATTTATATACACAGTAGTTCATGGAAAGCGTTCGGTGACGATGACGCGAGTGCCATGATTTTTGTTCACCCAAAAAGTGCTCAACGCGTCTAAAGAAGTTTTCACTTTAAAAAACGCTGTTTTTTTTCTCCCGGATTTTAACTAAAAAGAGATGGCAACATTGGCAACCCTAAGTGCGATAGGCAGTCGCTCAATCACTGAGCCACTGCACCAACTGTGCCAACAAATTAGTAATTCACACTGTTATAAAATAATGTATAGTAAATAATTATACCCTTTGGGCACTAATGGGAACTATGGGTTAATAATACCGGTATAAAATCACTGGTTTCATAGTGTTTAAACCATCGTTTTCTCTACCCAGCTCCTTCGCTAAATGCCGTGGCATGCGAAGCCAAAGGTCGAGCGCGTAATCTTTATCTTAAAAAAAACAGTGGTCAAGCAAGGCGGGGTAATCCCTGGTCTGTACCAATATGATTAGGTAATATGAACCCCGGGACTACCGATTATGTCAACATTTAGCTTGAACACTGATTGCAATAGCAGTCTAATAAGATTATACATCATTACACATTGGGTTGATAAATATTTGGTAGCACATTGCTGTGGCATTGTGTGTGCCGTTACGGGTCGTCAGAAGCCCGAAAGCCTGACAACCACAACAGCTGCATCCGGTTAGACTGGACGCCGACCCCAACATTGTTGGGAAAAGGCTAGGCAGATTGATTGATTGCTGTGGACGAACATGGTGTGATCAAATGCCCAATCGGGTAACTGCGCAAAGTTTATAGGTAGATGCGCTTTTACCAATTTTTTTTGAACGTCACAAATGGAAAAACGTAATATTTAATAATTATATAATATTTAAAATAAAAGTAACTTCTATGACAGTAGAAAAGATTAAACAACAGTGCATGATAAAATCGTACGTTTACATTTACCTTAGCTTTCTGTTCAGGAAATACCTAAGTACCTATCTTAGATAAAATACGTCTGTTGACTTGCAGCTGATACAACACAATTTTAATTATGGAAACGCACCTATTTTTTATTTTTAACTTAGGTATTGTAAAATAAATCTTCGTCCATTTTAAGGCTCGTGCAGACTAGCGCGACTTGTCGCCCGGCGCGACACCGGTAATTGTTCTAGCGTGAAGTTTCCTTAGAAATTGTAGAGTTGCGTCACGTCACGCCGCGCCAGTTTGCACGACGCTTTATACATATCTACCTCATGCCTCATTTCTACCTGGACATAATTATAAAAGGTGTCTCAAACGTAGTGGTCCAAAGACAAATGGGTTGAAACATGGGCTACCTATCATTTAAAAATTTAAAACTTGGGATATTCTCCACAGTCCAGATCATTTTATCATCATTAATCATTTTCAAGAAATTTTACACTTTCACTTGGATTTTTCGAAACGGTGAACAAAATTTTCAACAGCGTGTATAAATCTGGCTAAAAAGTGCTTTGATAGTGTAGAAGATTATGTTCCTATTTACGTTCAGTGTGGCTCTTCAATGCTTCAGATTTTATTTTTACTTGTATTTTCTAACTTTTTATTAAACTTTAGCGAAACTTTCTAAGCCCTTACGGCTTCACAGTAATTAGATAAAGATCGCGTTGCAAGATAAACTATTTTCACCGAAACATGTGAGCACGTGCCGATATTTTCGAAGCCTGACGTGATACAGATAAGCCCTATCCTTTAATTTATGGCACGTGTTTGAATATCTGTGCATTAGTGTTGTAACTTATCGCTCGATTGTAAATTGAACTGGAACCACGTTTTGTCTGGCTTACGTCATCATTTTTTTGAGTAGAGTATCTTGTACAGAGTAGAGTAGATTCTGTCAGTTGCAGACTGAGAACAGAACACCACAATCTTTACATTATGTGACTATGCAAAATAGTGTAAAAACTCCTTGTGAAGAGGCTGCTCAGGGAATGGACCACCATCATGCTTATTTTAGAGTATTTATGTGATGAAACAATTAATGCAGTTGGAAACACGTCGGCAAGTCTTGATTTAGCAGGTGTTTATATAGTGCCATCAGGTACAGTACAGTCATCGCTTTTAGGGAGAAGAGTGGGGCGCGTCTTCGTGGGTGGCACTATCTATAACAGAAAATTTTTCCATTAGTGAGATCTAGTTGGCCATTACGCAATCTAAAAAGGTCCATAATCTTCTAAACCACCTCAGCTTCCTCACTGCTCCCTAAAAAAGCAGTTGCTAAAAATAAAATGGATCATAATTGATACTGCATTCTGTTAAAATCTTATCAATTGCTTATTACGATTTAATAGAACTCGGCTGAGTCGAGTTCTATGAAATCTTAATAAGCACAGGATGTACAGACGCCAGCAGGTCAACCTACCCGAAACTGACCTGATACTTTAGTGATAAAGTTGAAAATCAATTAAAGAAATTTGACAGATTGTAGTAGTTTTAAGACCACGTCTAAACGAGTAGTGTTAATGATTTGGAAAAAATATATGTTAAATTAGAGCATTTTCTTAATAACTTAATAAGTATATTAGATTATGTTTATATTGCATACTTAGTGAAATTAATTTGTAAAATTATGTCTAACACGGTAAACTGGGAATCACGCAAAATCTACCGAGCCTATTTTTCTGAAACTTTCACCATTTTAAATATAATTGAATTATTGATATTGTTGTATACGTGTTTTGTTGTCCCTATAGGAAGGAAGGAGGATTCAGTTTGAGTTTGGAGAAAAGTGATATTTAGTGACGAATCCTGGGAAAATTTAAAAAATACATAAATATTGGGTTTTCTCGAATCTCATGAATTTTCGCCTGGGCTTTATGGGGTGCTTATTGCAAATAGGTCACATTTCCACGTCCTGGAAGGAATACGTCAAATTACAAGCCACCCTGTATACCTTCTTTAACAAACTTACAATATGGTCTCAATCTCAAGGCCAGGACGTGGTGTGTAAGTTATTACTAGACTACATTATACATAAAAAATAGAGACACGCCCTCATTTTCTCTCCACCTCCGGATAAGTTTCGGTTAACTTATCTGGCATAGGCACATACAAGACAAACTTTCTTTTTGCTTTCCTAAAAACAGATTACCTATGTCACGAACATAAGTTTACTTTACTAGGTACCCCTTATACTTAAGTGTTTTTATCTTAGCACCTACCTAGTGTAGTTGCTAACACAGTTAATTTCAGTTTCGAGCGAGAATTTAATTGCCTTATTATTCACACGAATAGTGAAATCAAAAGACTGTTGTAGTGCTGACTGCCAATGTCGAATCAAATTGATTTAGTGAGAACTAGAAGCTATAATCATATTGTAAATAATTGGTACCTACTAACTTTGAAATTGATGGCAACATTGTAGTCATATTAAAGCGATTGCCAATTTGTATAAAATAACCTGTTTTATGAATTAAAATATAAATAAATTTCTGTTACCTATAAAACTATAGAATAAACTATTTTTATAATTTCCAGGTGAAACACGAACGTCTACTGCTGGTGTCGATACTGGGATTCCTAGTAAACATGGTGGGCATATACGCGTTCCACCATGGACACGGTCACGGGCACGGTGGACACGGCCATTCCCACGGCGGGGGCGGCGGCCATGGCCATTCACACAACAGCCACGGCCACTCACACGATGAAGACACCGAGGCTCCCACCGGAGCAGGCTCCGCTATCATGCGGGGTGTCTTCCTTCACGTCCTAGCTGATACCCTAGGATCAGTTGGTGTCATCATCTCTGCCATACTCATGAGAACGTTCGGCTGGATGAGAGCCGACCCGATCTGCTCCATGGCTATAGCCCTCCTTATAGCCGCGAGTGTGGTTCCTTTAGTGCGTGACTCCGCGGGCGTGCTCATGCAACGGACTCCCACATCACTCGAGCGCGCGCTACCTAACTTATACACGCGTGTGGTCGGCTTGGCCGGCGTGCACGCGGTCCATGAACCGCACTTCTGGACCCTGTGTAGTGACGTCCACGTGGGTGCGCTTAAAATAGAAGTGGCGAAGGAAGTGGACCCTAGGTACGTGACGGAGCAAACGTCGCGGATCTTCCGCGAGGCAGGCGTCAAACACCTCACGGTGCAACTCGACTACTATCCCCTCTGATGATCACAAACACACACATGACCACTCAGTGGCAACGTGTCTTGTATATAAGGAGAATAAGTTAATTAAATGTACTGTGCAATTTTGATTTCGGTGGTATGATCGTAAATTTCAATTTTTGTATGATTTATTTTGTTGTGATAAAGAAATTTCTTCTTTTTTTACGGTTCACATTTCCATAAAATTTTAATTGAATACATTTTGTATTGCCTTTGAAATTACCTGCTTGAAAAGTATTGGTTTAGTGTACCTATATTAGCATAAATTGTATGTTATTATGAAGTATAGCTATGTGTAGTATATTTTTATATTATATTTTATCTTTGTATTTATTTTTATTTGTATTTTAACATTCCAATTGATTACCTAATCGATCGTGGAATTTCGTCACTTGGTTACTTTGAAATCTGATAAAATAAATATGAATTAGCGATATATATGCGCTACGGACTTGGCGTGCTGTTGTTGATGCAATATGAACTGTTAAATTCTGTGTAAATAATTGAGCAATTGCTCGTAATCTCAACGCATTGCCTTGCATCACAAACATGGAGCATCCCTTGTTTCGAACAGCGCGTCTCGTACTTGAGTACATAGATATCCTGGATAGTGCCCTATAATGTTGTGAAACAAATTATGAAATTAGTAAATTAATAGTTAATTTAACATTAAACTATTTTTAGACATTTTTCAAAATGTACATAACTTACTTTGGCTTGCTCTAACATTGTTTTTATATTTCACCCTGTATATTTATAATTTAATTTATATAAATCGAACATATACTACTTGGGGTCGTGCTTACCCCGCATTGGAAGGAGAGTATAAAGTAAAATAGTAGAATTAAAAAAAATACTAAGTGCATTTAGACGATTCCTCAAATTTTAAGAATTAGCATCCATGACCCAACATATTTGTATAATGAAAAGTTTTATAGAAAGGCCACAAAGTATTTTTCGGCTTAGGATATAATACCAGGGATTTGGCTGTACTAAGTTTAGAATTACAATAGATAATACTCTATGTGATAGAATCACAGTGTACATTTACAAACTGTTTTTCGATTTTATAGCTTGCGTTAAATAGGCAGAGAATACGTGGGTTAACCTACTCCCGACCTCGCGTTTACTCATCATCATTTCAGCCGAAAGACGTCCACTGCTGGATATAGGTCTCCCCCAAGCACCCCCACTTCGACCGGTTCTGTGCCTCCCGCATCCAGTATTCCTGCACCAGGTCATCGGTCCACCTTGTGGGGGGCCTTCCAACGCTACGTCTTCCGGTACTCATACATAATATACAAATTGTGATCACTTGTTTTCGACAAATCTTGCAAAAGACTTGTCAAATGTATAAAACATTTATCATAAATAGACTCGTATGATGTTGTTTCAGACATGTATTGTCAACTATTTTGTTCACTTTTTTTATATACTCACAAGTTTTTTTATATACTTAACTAGTCTTTACTACTTGTTTTAGGTGTAAACGAACGAAAACAGAAGACAACATGTAGAATATATTTTATAGCTTGGTGTAAACACGGGGTGACTCGTTAAAAACCGCTCACTGCTGTCTTTCTAAGCTTTCTGCCTGACGCAAGCTTATTAATTCATTATTCCTGTTGTATAGAGCCCACCAAGTTACTTCTTTGCCAGTTAGAAAAAATGATAATCTACTATTCCTAAAAAATATTACCGTCGCTAAAATCAATGATATTTTGAGAATTGCAATAGGTGATACAAGCGACCGACAACGTAAACCGTAACGTAACGTAAACTAAATATTTTTTTCTATATTTTTATCATCAGGTAAAATATGAAAATACCAATAATGTTGAATTTAAACTAGCATGCCAACTCTCAATACCCTGTCTTAAAAATAATGTAGTTCCAAAAATGAGCCAAGCTCTTTCTTTTTTCACGCACGAGTCAGATAGACATATTTTGTAGCTTCGTGAATCTATTTCATTGACTGCTTGAATCGTAGATTATCATTTTAGGAGGGCGAAGGGTGGTCCGATAACTTCTAGTATTCTGTTTTTATATTACAAGAATGTAAAGGTACAATGTTCTGTAAAACAGTTATCTGCTCTTCCAATGAGTGAGATTTGTATTTACCCTGCGAAAATCCGATTAAATCAGTTTCTACGAGATTAAACATAAGTTACTGAATTTTCTTCTTTTATTTTACTTTAGTGTAATGAAATCTCCCGTAATATTGTTGGTTGTTTAAAAAGTACCTAGCTGTCGCATGTTCGAGTCGAACGGTGTTTGTGTTGAACCATTTAAAAACCAGGTGTAAGTAAGTCACCCTTTGCAAATGATGTTCCCAGAACATATATCAATGTCCCAGAAACCAAAGTTAGTGTTATGACATGTGGGAGTTATGAATCCATAGTACTAATATGATTTTGAGTCTGTTTACAATAATAAAACAAAACATTATTTCAAATATATTATTTACCACATTCGTAAACAGACAAGAACGCAATCATTTACAACAAAATCATTAAATAATAAATCTGTATTAAGTATTCCAAAAAGTTTATTATTTTAAATATAAAGTAATATAAGATCTATTCTCGCGGTTAAAGTGGCCTGCGGGGTTGTTGTGATGGAACTGCTTCAACATTTCATTATCACTAGGGATTTGATCGAATTCAGTACTGCCAGTTTATGATTTGAATTCTACTACGTGGCTGTCAGAATTTCATTAGACATAATATATTTACATCTTTTGTTGCCATGAAAAAAAAAAGGAATACTTTGAAATAAAGAAATCATGTGAACACACTTGACGCATGCGACCTCTTAGCGAACTTCTAGCCTATGTGCCCGCACGCAACTCCAGCCGCGGCTAAATATTTATTGTGCTATTCAATGAGTTTTTTGGCCTTGAAGTACCGACGAAGGTAGAGAACCTGCCACGTGGCGAGACCCAGGAGACATGCCATTGAGAATAAGCTGAAGAATAGAACGCGGTTGTTTGTGGACTCTGAAACAGAATGACAATGGAAACTAAGATCAAATTATAATTACGTTTGTTAGTATATTTCGTTACGGTTGTGATATTACAACTAAAAATATATTAGAAGAGCCCGAATCTAATCATGTTGCTAGTGGTTGCTTGTAAGATAAAACGTCAGTATCTTTTCTACCTTATGCAAGGACCAGAAAATTAAGAAAGAACCAACTTGAAAAATTGGTTCTTTGGTCCATGAAAGCCTCATCCTTGATACTGGCGTATTATTTTTAGTTCCCAAGCAGATGAAGAATAAAAGTAATTAATAATTACCATTGGTGTCTCTCATTTCTTCCTCTCGCTTCCTCATCAAGGTGAAGTCTTGGACGATGGCTTCTGACAGGTCCTCTAATCTCTTCAGTTCTAGTTCCATGGGCTTCAGTTTGGCGGCTTCACCAATCTGGATAAAAGAGTTTGTATTGAAAAGTATTATTCATATTCTGTATAGAAGCAGGATGGTGAAGAAAGCGATTTTGGTGAGGGTTTTTGAATCAGTTTTTTTTTTTTTTTAAATTATGGCAATTAATTTTTTTGACGGTTTATAGAAATTGGTTGATAAAAAAATGGGTTTTATCTTAGTGAACATCAAATGGCTGTGGGCTGAAACAAAAAAAATTGCTGATCCAATAAATTGATTTAACCAAACATGTAGTATGTTTGGTTAAATCAATTTATTGGATCAGTCTTTTTTGCAATGGATATTACAGGTTAATCAAAGAAAAAAATACAACACACATTAGTAGACTCTCGAGCATATTATGAGCAATTGAGCAGCATTGAATAATATAGATTCTGTAGATTCAGTCCACCAACTTATTAAATAGTTAGGTATTATTTTATTTGTTATATTTGGTTGCACATGAAGTTGACACAGTATTTGAACAAGATCTGCAGATGTGTATGCCCATTATACCAACAACACCTAAGGAAATAGATTAGGAAATCAGACTACTGAAGTCGAGAAAAGCCCCGGGAATCGACCTAATCACGCCTTCCATACTTAAAAATCTTCCCAGAAAATGCATTTCTTTTCTAGCTAGTTTGTTTAACGCAATCTTTCGAACATCTCACTTTCCTGATCTGTGGAAAATCTCTGAAGTTGTCATGATCCACAAATTAGGTAAACCTGAACATGAAGCTTCGTCTTATCAGCCGATAAGCTTGACGCCTGTACTCTCCCAAAATGTGAGAGATATTTCTAAACCGATTAAAACCGTGCGAAAATCTCACTCAACAATAGAACAGGTTCACCGAGTTTACCAAACAGGAAGACTGGCTTTTGAATGACAAAAGTATTGCTCAGCGGCATTTCTTGATGTACAACTAGCTTTTGACCGCGTCTGGCACAAAGGATTGCTGGCTAAAGTGAAGGAAAAACTTCCGCACTCAATGTTCCTACCCATCCAGTCGTATTAATCTGAGTGCTACTTCAAGGTCAAACAGGGCGAAGCAAGATCAAGATTTTTTGAAGCGAAAGCTGGTGTACCACAGAGATCTGTTCTTGGTCCAGTGTTGTATAACATATTTACATCAGATCTACCCACATTGGATGGCATAATAATAGCAACATATGCCGACGACATAGCCTATTTATCAGTTGATGATAACCCAGAAATGGCCAGCAATAGACTCCAGAAACAGCTAGACAAAAGTCACAAATGGCTCTGTAAGTGGCGGATTCGTGCCAGTGCATCCAAGTCTCACTATATCACCTTCACGCTCAGGCACGGAAACCCCCCTACTGTTAGACTTGGTCCTGATATCCTACCACACACAGATTGTGTAAAGTATCTTGGCTTCCACTTGGACAGGCACCTAACTTGGAAGCATCACATTAAAAATAAAAGGGACGAGATAAACCACAAGTTCCGCAACCTGTATTGGCTCATGGGAAGAAACTCTGTGCTCTCTGTAGACAACAAACTCCTCATCTATAACTCGGTCCTTAAGCCAATATGGACCTACCGGATCCAATTGTGGGGCGTTGCCATCAAAACTAACATTCTCTGCCTGCAAAGAGTCCAAAATGGTATCCTAAGATCTATAGCAAGTGCACCATGGTTCGCTAGGAACGACGAAATCCACGACTATCTACAAATGCCATCAGTAAACTCTGAAATCGAGCGATACAAAAAACAACACAAGGCACGCCTAACCATGCATCCAAACCCACTAGTTATGGAACTGCTAAACCCGACAGCGGTGGTAAAAAGGCTGAAGAGGAACCACCTTCTATAAGTGGGAGGCGCAGCACTGGCTGCTCCACCACAACGCCATTTGTAACATGGAACGAATTCGCTTATGGTCTGATGACCGATTTCAAATTGAAAAAAAAGGAAAAAAAAAGAATTTGGTTGCAATTTGTATTCCTCAAGTATAGAAGTGCCTTAGAATTGAATGGACCTGGACTCGGTGTGGATATTGGCATGTGCATGATTTTAAGAAGAGTGGCAGTGGGAAAAATAATGTCATTCCGAATGGTCAATCTATCTGACACGGCGCTATTTCCCTAGATTTTGAGATGATATTAATATATTATTATTACGCACACTTCAAAAACACACTTTTTTAACTTTGTTAGTCACACATAAAGCCCACACATTATTACCCAAGTGTTCTGGAGAAGTTTGGATTGTAGTAGTCACCGATAATCAAGAAAATATATTAAAATACATACTTAAAGAGAAACCTCTAAGTATTAAATCTTCAAGTGAGGGTGAAAGTTTGAAAATGTTGCCATATTATGAAATTAAAGTTATCAAAAATATTGTTACCAGCTATAAAATTGCAGATCTAAATAAAATAATCCTCTATATTAGTAAGTGATCAAGAGTAGAAAACTAATAAGAAGTGACAATTTAATTCTTATAAGAATTAGAAATGATACTTACGCCTTCATAATTTTTGGCTTCTATTCCAATTTTGATATCCAACATCACATCTTGGGTGACGCCACGGCGTTCTGAAACATAATTTATAAGAAAATAAGCTGAAATGCGACAGGCCTTATTGTTGGCAGGGTAAGGGTACCTACGCACTATGCGGTTAGATGGAACGCGGTCAACTGGACGCATCGCAGTTGGTTGGCCAGCAGCCGCATTGTAGTGCGGATAAAAACTATTTTCTCGTACAGATAGTGCAATCAAGGCATACGCGCCCCACTGCGCGACTATTGTACTGTAAGCTGTACTTTAGTACGGAGCGGAGCGGAGTGGGGCGCGTCGTCGTGGATTGCACTAGCTATATATACTTTTGATTGCAGTCAACCGGACGGCTCACCGCGTTCCGGCTAACCGCATAGTGCGTAGGTACCCTAACTCTGGATATTTGGTTAGAGATGAAAGGTAAGGTGAATACTTTACCTTACCTTTCATCTTTTTTTTATTACTTGTGACAATGAGACATATAGCAAACCTATAAAAACAATGTCTAGAAAGCTAGTAAAACTATGGCACCTGTTATCTATTTTAATAATGACACAATTAATATACACAGATGTGCTGTTATGCAAATGGGATAGCAGATATTTACTTTATTATATAAACTTTACCATGGCCATTCATCTTTTGTATTCATGTATCTTAATACAGGGTAAAGTTGTAGCCAATCCAATGTATTTTTTAAAGTTTAAGTCATTTATTACCGACTATAATAGTAGCACAGTATGATGGCTTGACATTTTCACTAATTTCCCATAAGAGCGTTTATTCTGAAAGTGGGCAACGTCGCTAATAGATGTCAAATATTTCTCCGTTTTGATTAATTTGGCAATATTACTGTATGGAAATATGAAATGTGGTAAATAATGAATTGCAATTATAACACTGAATTTGATGTTGTAATCGTTTTAAAAAGGCATTTGGAAAAAAAACAATACTTAATATTCTGTGGGGGAAGAGCTTTTGTGACCTTTCTAAGGCATTTGATTGCATCGATCACGAAACCTTAAAGTACTCTTGAAATTTGATTATTATGGACTTTGAAAACTTGCTCTCAATTTAGTAAAATCTTATACAACAGCAAGTTCAAATAAACGATATCAATACACTAGGTTTAAAAGTAAAAATGGGTGTGCCACAAGGCTCGATACTGGGTCAATTTCTCTTTAAAAGCTAAATTTTTTAGCTATAAATTGTTCTTTTACCTGGTGGAACTTTTGATATGAAGCAAACTTCGAATGTGTCGTAAGTTTCTGTCACAAATGTGAACTTCCCTTTGGTAATGGAATCTCTCTGTGATAATATGTGGTCTTTGGAGTCGCGAATCTGAAAAGAATGTAGTCCAATAATTAGTAAAAGAGGAATTAGTTTACCAGCTACATTTGTTTGAAGTTGTGTTTAGTAAGAAATATAGAATAAGTGGAGTCGGAGTTTCTTGTTGATCTATATTTTGGACTAGCTTCAACTTACCAACTAACTGATGGACTCTTTGAGAATTCAAAAGCCTGATCCAAAAGGTTTATTAAAATAAATGCTTTGAGTCTGAGTGATTTTGGTGTGTAAATGATAACACTCACACTGCATGATTTAAGAGATCTTTATAGAAGGATATTCCATATATTATATTAAACTAGCAACCTGCTTTTGCTTCGCACGGTTTCTAGGCCTTGACAAAATATGGAGATTTCTTAGGTAAACATAACTTTAATACTGACTTATTATACATATAAACCTTCTGGAATAAATTCTCTCACCTCATCTAAATCTGTTGTGCGGTTTAGAAGAACAACACGCACATACAGACAAACGCTAAAAGCGACATTGTTTTATAATATGTATCGATGTGTCAAGCCCAATCTCATAAACTGTCAAACTGTACTGTCAGTCAGTTTTGGTTGTTACATTTAGCTAGCTTTGGTAACTTTTATGAACAATAACTATAATCTAGATCACAAGAAAAATTGATAGACATAAAATAGATATTATTAGAGGAAAACATTGTGAGCAAACCGGAGAGATGTTTCTCGATGGCATGTGAAGCCAAGCCAGAGACCCTGGGCGGCTTTAAAACTCTGACACCAGGTTAGTCACTAACCACACAAAAAGAACAAGATCTAGATTCAGGTCAATCTATGAGTTTTAAGGGGAAGTGTGGCAAAAAAGTCAAAGAATGAAAACAAACGAATTAACACTGACTAGCTCATCAGTAACACAGTTACACTGAATTAATATGAATGGAGAATTTGTAAAGTTAATTATTAGGCTAGGCTAGGCACTTGAATGTTTAGGCTAGATAAGAACAGTACCAACCACGTACTGTTAGATTTGTTTGCTCATACTTGTGAGATCAGAAATCTATTGGTTACGATGCTCTTGAGTATCCATTGTTTATACATATATTAATTGTCAACAATAGTTATCTTATAATGAGACGAGCTTATGTACGTTATATGTAGGGAAGGTGTCAATAAACTTCGGCTTTGAGCAAGCTGTTTTGAAATGGAACATCTATGTTACCAATATTTTTAGATTTGATACGAGATTAGACCAGTCTCAATGGATTTTTTATGAAAGATAAAACTAAAATTCTTTTTAGTGTTACAACATGACAAATGTTCGCGTTTACAGCTATACCAGTGCCGTATGGGCGGTGGAATTTTGCCAAGAAAAATGATCTTTATAACTTACGATATAGTCGACTCTCTGTCCGGCAACCTCTGTAACTTCGTATTCTCCTGCCACGAGCACGTTAGCATGCAGTTCTTCCTTCAAACATTTCTGTGTGTTGGGCGCGAGGCTCCACATGATAGCGTCCGTGCCGTGCCATAATACACTCAAAACAAACACGAGATATTGCACCTCCATGTTTTTAATTGAAAATGTATGTCTTTATCGCGATAATTCAGTCACAATTCATAACTTAAAGAACTGAAAACAAACATATTCTATGTCAAAAAGACCGATGAGTTGGCCCGAAATGAGAAACGTCGGCTTTTTGGGAAAAGTTGCCAAGTTATGTTACACGCAGGGTTGCCAACCGTAAAACAAATTCCCTCGTACCTACGCAGCTAAAAATCTCGTATTTTGACTTTCAAACCTCGTACATTTATTATGCATTTAAAACGTGCTAAAACCAAAATTAGGGCATATATACTGGATCATACACATAACTACTGGATTTAGAACTTTTTACTCAATGATCTTTCTACTAATTATGGCCTCCCGTTGCTCTAAGATCCTTTCAACCACTGATAATAAGGAAAGCCATCTTGACTGTGATGGTTTCAGTATTTTGTGAGGCTCCACTGCAGCAAACGACTGGTAGTGGAGTACGTGTAGCTAATTGAAGTTTTTATAAAAAAGAAGAATTTTATTGTTAAATACCTAGTCTTTTCGTTGTTTCGTCCATTGTAAACTACCTTCATTATATATTCTGAATTCGACACATTAATTCATGACCTGAAAATGCAACGAATGGAACAGAGAAAGTGGAAATTTGCGCTATGTGTGACAGAGACGACTAATGCGAAGAACGAAATGTTTTATTAGTCGGGGATTTCCCCGGTTGACGGGATAGCTACCATGGACAATCATCGCGTAAATGCGGCAATGAAATTTTTGGTGTAAGAAGTTTCAACAAGTTCTGATAGATGGCACGGCACTACTCTTTACTGTTATATAATCGTGATGCAAAATATTCGTATGGCCATATTATCAATATCTCGTACATAATTGTACGAGGTTGATAGTGTCCTCGTACCTCGTACGGAAGACCACAAATCTCGTATTTGTACGAGGAACCTCGTACGGTTGGCAACCCTGGTTACACGTCAGTAACAAAATGGAACGTATTTTGAAAATAATGAAAATAATTCACAAATAACAAGTTTTGCTAAATAAAGACCCATTTTCAAAGAATTATCATGGTTTTTAATAAAACCTTGAATTTACACAGCAAATAAGCTGTGTAAATTCAATGGGAAGTTTATCTCCAAGTCGCAACAAACTAAACTACATAAAATAAAAATAATTGCGTTGAATGGAAAAGTGAGATAATGTATTGCCATAATAAGACAACATTGCTATATTTATGTATTTTTTGCTATATTTATGCACTTTGTTCGTACTAAGTTCTAAAAAAAAAAGTGAAAATGCCTGCTGTTCCTTCAAATGATAATAAAACTAATTGCATTATATGGTAACACTAACGTTCCAGTTTCATGTTTATGGAATGGATTTATAGACCACTTTAAGAGCATAAGAAAGAAACAACCATATACTTCGGTGAGAGTGCAAGCAGGACAGCTGACTGCATTGCTAATCACATAGATGTTTCTAGTTTAGTGGAATGCACTTTTCACTCGAAAGTGCAAGTGGATAAATAACAGCATTATAACCTAATTAATTAATTTTAGAATAATGTTAAGTTAAAATTGTGCATATCTTGTATAGTGTAAGATTATTGTAGTTATAAAAATGATTTCTGAATGGCTATGAACAGTAAAGGGTCGCTAAAATCGTGAAATCCAAAACTGCAGCCTTGGCTGTTTGACAGTTGCCTGGTTTTGGATGTTCCAGAAATTATTAATTTTAATTGGATTCTTGAGGATACAATTGAAAGTCTTTGATTATATACTTAAGTCTCAGTGTTATCAATATTGTTTATTGAGGAATAATTCAGAGTAAGTAGTGACATTTCGTAAGATATATATATGTTTACATAATAGTATAGTTTTCATCTGAACTGCAACTGCATTTTTGTAAAATTGTTTCCTGCCTCCCTTTTATTTAAAGTTCTTGTCATATTTCACAATATGAAGAGTTCAATGACTACAGAATACCTGTAGAGTAATACATAAACAATAGGAAGTTGGAAGTCTTCCATAAAATTATCACATCTATATCTGATGATACTGTAAGTATCTGGATATTAATGTTAGTTACTAGATTATTTTTTTAAGTGTTTCTTCACTCATCTTTTGTAAATACTAATTTAGAAGTTTTTATATAAAGACTAGAAATCGAGAAAATAAATGAACACTGAAAATTTGCATCACCTGTGTGTGTAACCGGTATTAGCCCTCGGCATGCCTGGTAGGGACTGTCACAAAACAAGTCAGTTTATTTACAGAGGTGGGCCTCTGTAAATAAACTGACTTGTTTTTCATTCAAATTTGAATATCATGCCTAACTGCACTCAGTAGCTGGCCTTTATGATTGCTAGACTCCCTCTGCCCGCTACCTCAGTCCAGATGACGCTCCCATTGCAGTAACCACTGTAACAGTCTATTTCTTTGTTAAAAAATGAATGAGTATAAGTAGAAAAATAAATAAATGTTGTTGATTTGTAATTTAATCTTTTTATTTTAACTCCTAATATACACCCCTAGTTAAAACATTAGTACATTATAATAACTTATTTATTAAAAATTATTTGAGAAATAACAAGTAAAAATCCGGGTCTGACAGACCCACCAGGCGTACAGTGTAACTTATTGCCACCAGGCATGCCGACAAAACAGTAACCTAAATAGAGGTAACATATGTTTCTTCTTCTTGGTTACCCAGATAGCTGTAACCTTAGACGTAGAAGTAACCAAAATTATTCGATACTTGTACTTTTTTCTAAAGGTTTTCGGTCCCTGGTTATTATTGTAACATAGTTTTGCTGCTGAACACTTATTCAAATTAAGTGTATTATCTAATCTCCAACATGAGTATTTTAGTCACCCATTTGCAAGAGCCTCTAACTAAACATTTAAAAATGTATAATTGTGCAACAAAATGATTTATGTTTTCTTCTGCCCTCTTGCAACAACCAAGGCCATAATAAATATACACAGGGTGATTACAGGGTAGGAGTGTGAGATAATTTCAAATAATAACACTACATAACATCACACCTGTATTCTCTGAGGTAATTCAGAGGTGTACCTATAGTACCCCATGGGGGTGAGCCTATTGCCATCAACTGGGCACAATTACATACAGCTGCTACTGAGTAATTCCATATAGAAAACCCAACACTGCCAAACCTGGGAATTGAACTCAGGACCACATACTTAGTTGTAGCGCTTTCAACCACTAGCTAGACCAACAAGGTAGTCAATCAATTTATAATCAAATATTATATTTCAGGTGGAACCTGGCTATGTCGCGACACAAACCAGAGCTCAATGGCATCATAAACTCTGGAGAAATATGTGAACGACAACCAGAAATATAAGTAACAACCGTGATTATTAAGGTAAGTCATAGTCCTGCCGGGGTTGCGGGAAAGTCCGAAAGGGATACCGTGGCCCCCTGGCATTACACAGGCAATAGAAGGAACACGGGTGGGTTTTAGTCAGTAAGAGTCTGACACGCCCTCCCGCTCCACCCAGAGTGGGAGAATTCATTTGAAGATTTCCCAACCAAAAAAAAAAAAAAAAATAGTACACATATTTTTAAAATAATGTAATACTAACAAAATCTGGACATTTAAATAGTATGAATGATACAGTTTTTTATTTTGTATTTATACGTAACAGGTTGCACGTTTTCTGGAGAGTTCTCGCGCATTCCGGTAGTAACAAGCTTATATCTATTAGTTTGTACCTTTGTACTTTACACAATTGACATAAAGTTCATTTTGCTATGTACAATATCGTTACAAAAACTCAATTCCATTCCGTTCCTAACGCATCACAGCATCACGCAATCGTATTCACACTATTATATTTTGAACTGTTTATAAAAATATTATTTTTCGTATTAATCCATAGTTTGATATGAAGATAAACTTGCATGGAATTTCATGGAAACAATGTTGGCTAAGACTTTAGAAGCCCTATCTTGTATTGATGTATCTTTTATTGAGAAATCGCGTCTCTGCATGTTATACGCAACATTTTCATAAGGTCCTTTCCTTTCAAGCCTTCATTTTCATTCTGGCCGACTCAGTTCAAAATCAAAAGTCATATAAGTATATTCTTTTCGAACGTCAAAATTACATAAGACAGTCTCCCAAAACGCCCGCCCTTCACAATTTCCTAATGCTTTAGCTGGGAAGAAGTGTCGCAACAAACTGTCTGTTCAGTTAGAAAAACTTGATTCTATAAAATACTAGCTGCCCGCCCCGGCTTCACGCGGGTAGCACTAAGTACTTATCTACGGCGTACCTACCTACCTACCCTACCCTACCCTACGCTACCCTACCCTACCTACCCTACCTACCCTACCCTACCTACCCTACCCTACCTACCCTACCCTACCTACCTACCCTACCCTACCTACCCTACCTACCCTACCTACCCTACCCTACCTACCCTACCCTACCTACCTACCTACCCTACCTACCCTACCCTACCTACCCTACCTACCCTACCTACCCTACCCTACCCTACCTACCATACCTACCCTACCTTCCTACCCTACCTACCTACCCAACCTACCTACTCAGCTACCTTACCTACCTACCTACCTACCCTACCTACCTACATACTCTACCTTCCTACCTACCCTACCTACCTACCACCTACCTTTACCTACATTTAATACACTTTTGCATGCATTCGAACCAGTTTTTTAGACATTTATTCCACTCCGAAGTGGGGGTAGTCAAAATGGCCGATTTGTATGTGTCAACAGCTTCTTCGGGTGAACTGAAACGTTGACCACGAAGACCTTAATTTTGGGGAACGTAAAAAAATCGTTAGGGCTCAAGTCAAGGCTGTAAGGCGGGTGATCTAAAATTTCGACATTTTGGGTGGTCAAAAACATCTTTGTATCGCGGGCGGTGTTCGAACTTGCATTGTCATATGGTGCAGTATCATACGACGTCTTGAGTTGTTTTTTCGAAACTCTGTGATGACTTGTGGCAAACAAACAGTGGCATACCAGTCAGCGTTAACCATCTTGCGATTTTCTAGTACAATACTGGCGACGTGACCACCCTTTGCCACAAACGAGGCTACCATTTTTTTTTAAGTGCTCCGTGAGCGTATTACTTTGGTCGGTTTTGGCTCATCTTGGAAGATCCGGACAGTTGACTGCTGCTTCGAATCTGGATCGTAAGCATATATCCAAGACTCTTCACACACTAACCATATCATAAACGTGTTTTGACTCTCCTCGGTTGAATCGCTGCTGTTTTGCGACACCATCTAACACGGGTTGCTTTTTGGTCGTCGCTAAGCAAATGTGGTATCCAACGAGAGATCAACTTTCTTACGCCGAGGTCTTCTTCACGGTATGTCACATAACGATCTTCGACGATTAGCTGCCGCACGGCGTCGATATTCTCTTGCGTCATGGCGGTTTTTGGACGACCTTCACGTGGCTTGTCACTGAAGCTAGAGTGCCCACGTTGAAATTCTAAATACCAGCGTTCTACAGTCCTAAAACATGATGCTGCATCACTAAACACAGAAGTGATCTCCTCAAAGCACTGAAGTCGCGTTAATCCACTTTGAAAGTTCCTATTACCTCATATTTTCCTTTGATATTTCCATTTTTACAACTGACTTGTCACCTTTGAATAGACGCTACAATAAAACTATTCGACCGTTAAAAAAACATTCTTTTGTTTTCGAAATCCAAATTCAAAAAAATTCAAAAGCCATGTGTTTTTTTTTTAAATAATTGCGGGAGGTTTGCAAACGACACGACTTAAAAGGCTACCCTCGTAATTAATTTGTTTTGATTGTCATTGTTACGTTATTTTTTATGTGTAAAATCTTTCCTGTCGCTTTCGTGCAATCAAAATCTAAAAAATCTTTATACAAATCTATGGGAGTGACTTCGTGAAAAGGGACGGAACTGTGTCACAGGAAGCCAGCCGGCCAGGAAGCGTGCGCTATTTGATTTGACCAATGAGCGCGCGCGGTGCTAGTGTTGTGTTGGCGTCAGATACGACCTTGACGAGGCCCCGCCCCTTTAATGTTGCTTATTACCATAATGTCGATTATTACCAAGTTGGGATGTCAGATGTGCGGCTACTCTAACGCTCGCTTGTTTTTTTTAGTTCGTTCGTCTTCGTTTACCTCATCGTTTTCGTTATTTCGTGGTCCAGAAAATCATCTGGTTTCCACGTCGTACATTTTGTTTAGCCGAAATCAGTTGGGTAAACGAGTCCTTAAGTGCAGACCGCGTATCGGCAAACGTAGTGTAGGACACTCATAGACTAGGCGGAGCGAAGACCTTTCAGGGTGGCTAGGGGCAGCTGGAATAGAGAGAGATAGAGGATTGAGTTACATGAAATGAAATTTAAGAGGCTTATTAGTATCACTATCACATTTGTCATCAATGGAACCAGCAGCAGTACACGACGGTGACTGCCGCTGACGATATTTTGGTTCAAATATTTATTTGCGTTACGGCAATTACTTTATGAGGTCGTAAGGTTATCACACAGCTATTGCGGATGTGGTAGATAATTTTTGGGGAACATAACAAGCCCAAGGTTGCTAAGATCCAATTTAAATTTCACTTGTAAATTATACGATACTTAATTATATTTTATTCACATTCGTATTCTTAACGAAATCTTTTGAAATTATGTTTGCTTCCTTTGATTATTTCTCAGGTAAGTAGTGATCGTTGTTTTGTTTCGTGTCGATAATATTCAAGTTAGGATCCAATATATTGCTGCATCATTCTGAAAAAGGATGTTTTTTTAGTTATCATAATATGCGAAAGTGTTATATTCATGTAGTTTGTGAACCAGCTCTGTCAGACCTCCCGAACATTTGGGAGACTGGTTTTTGTTTTATAACTTCCCGGGTTCCGAGAATATATTGATCATCATCATCTGTCGCATCATTATTTAGCAAAATGCAACAGATCAGCTTCATTTTGTGATATCATCTTCAATATAATTTCTACACGTGCAGTCGAAACTCATAAACGGCATAATAATATATAATGATTCACCCAATCGTTTTGGCGGCATTTCAATCCGAAGCCTTTAGCAGTTAAACTGACAATTAATGTCGTCTCCCAAAGCTAGATGGCGTGACTCACTTTCAAACAAAGACTGATATTATTTGGTTGTGACGACTGCAATACTACTGCTGATAGTCATCTAAGGGTGCGTTTCCACAGAAGTGGAGACAAGCGGAGCTGAGCGGAGTCGTGCAGGAATCGACCAATCACAATGGTGGAAATCCTCATCGCGTCTCTCGTCTTGTCTGTGATTGGCTGATACCTGCACGTCTCTGCTCAGTTCTGTTTGTCTCCGCTTCAGTGGAAACGCACCCTGAGGGATCTCGTGCACTAGACGGCCACGACTTCGGCCAGTCGTGGCTGTCTACTGTCTAGTAGTATTGTAGTGTGTGCGACTAAGATTAGTTAAGACGTATCTGCGCTGTACTTCATTAAGATCTTTATCTTAGTCGGTTTTGGAATGATAACACCTGAAAAATGGAAAAAAATATATATCAGCGAGGTAATTACGTAAGCCAGTAATAGTAGCAATAGCTTTAATTTTGACAGTGTAGCAATATTCATTGCGTTATTTACTCGTTGTCCACTCAAATCTGTGTGGTTCTTTTCTCAAAAGACAATTTCAGACTAATCTACATAGTCCTCATATGGCCTGACCAAGATTATGTCTGGACTTTAAAAGAGACTGTGACCTCTGAGTTTGTTTCGGCCTTTCGTCTCAGAGTAGTCAGATAGGAAACGCCGAACTCATTTAGCTAATTTTTTTTTTTTTTAGATGACGTAAAAGTGATTCCAATATCCTATTTACAGAATAAACAATTTCATTTCATTTCATAAGCGCGGGCAAAACTAAGCTTCTTAAAGGAAACAATACCCGACTAAACTAAAGATGATTCGCGTGCTAACAGATATTCTAATGAAAATGCCGAAGGAATTAATCAAACGAACATGAAAAAAGTAAGACTGAATAATGAATTTAATTCAAAACAAATGTATATAAACTGTAAATCAATAAAAAGAACATAAACGAAAGAAACAATCTATTGCCTGAAGCCAGAACGCTAGCCTGAACAATCGACAGCAATATTGTGTATAGGTACATAATTTTCTTACAACATCAAAACTTGTCAAGGCCTCTTAAATGTTGCCTCCAATTTCAGCTTACCGAAATAGCAAACCCTTTCCGAAGTTAAAAATACTTTTAGAATTATTCTACATTCGGTAAATAACATTCTTCAAACCCTAAATGACAGGGGTCGACGTTGACACACGACAAGAAGAGATTGATCTCGATTAGTGCAACACTTTGAATCATCTCATGATTAAAATGCGATGGAAATCCAATCTTGCTGCAGTCGCGTAGTATTGCATGGTTCATTGATTGACCTTAATCTGAGTCCATATTCTTGTAGTCATGCCCATTGTGCTGGGAAGTGATATATACAATTTTATGTGCGTACTAGAATTTAGCTTCGGTCTACTTTCGTCCATTTCAGTTGTTTACTGTTCAAGTTGAATGCAAAGCATCTTTGCTAAAACAATCAATTTCTGCTAGATTCTCATCATCATTTTGAAGATTTGCCCAAGAGGTTTTGCCAATTTCTAGATTAACGAGAGTTTTGACTCTTAGTATGTAACTTAGTCTATCTTCATACCTGTGGAATGTAATTAAGGATTCCAAGTGTTACCTTCGATATACATTATAGTTAATATCTATTAGCGAGATTTGAAGTTTGTTAGGCTTCTCACTCTGTGACTTGTGTACCTAGATGATACTTTTATTTTGACTTGAATGTATAAAATAAGTATGTCAGTATCTAAGTGTGATGGTCTTTATTCTGCAAAAGAGCGCTGTCAGAGCTATCTACAACCTCCGCAGGTGCGAATCTGTAAGGGAACTGTTTAAGAACATTAACATCATGAATATATACCTATATGTAAACATTATGTATGTTCGAAAAATCTTTCTCTTTTTAGTAAGGTAAGTAACAGGCATCATTTTTAAACTAGAAATATGAACAAATTAGATCAACTACGTTTCAGATTGTCTAAAGTACACACTTCTTTTATGGGGCACTGTGTAAAATGTTATAATAAAATACCACTCGATATTCTTCAACTACATGATAAGAAATTTAAAACATGCATTAAACGCACACTATGTAGACACTATACTATAAGTTGGATGATTATATCGTGGATAAAAATGCCTGGCATACCTAATGCTGGTCCTACTCCACAGCTACTTGGGCTTACCAGTTAAAAACAATATATTTGGAAGAGTTGCTTCCTCTTTTTTATTTTGTCTGACTTTACGAACTTAATGTTTATTTTTATTTAACCAAGTTTTAATTGTTGAATACTCCAATAGATAATAATGATTTTCTTTCTTTTTGGTAGTAACATTCTTTTAATCTCAAAAATACATAGTAAACTATAGTTTTCTACTACTAAATATAGTCTGCCAGGGCTTATTTTTAATCGTTTTTGGCTTTTTTTATACATTTAGAAGCATCAAGAATAATGTACCCAGGATTTTGTAATATCTATATTTAAAAGTGTCCTTGGATTTTCTTGCCCGTTCTTCTCCATAGAGATGGAATGGGCAACTAGCTTCAACTTTCTGACTAACTGACCGACTCTTTGACAATTCAAAAGTGCCTGTAAATGGTTGAAAAAAATGCTTCGAGTTTGATGAATTTCGTGCAGAAACAGTTGACTGTTTTGGTTACCAAATGTGATTTTAAGTTAAGAAAACATTAAAAAAATCTTACAGTCTGTCGAGATTCCGAAAGTGCAGTGCTAGATCACGTTCTCCTCGTATTCCTCGCGCGTTAGCCACGCGCTGTATTTTTTTTTGAACTTGATAACAAAGTACTGCTCCGAACTCGAAGTCCACCACCTGAAACAGTCAACCCGTCATGTAAATAAACCTGTAAGTATCCATGAAATACTACACTTTATGGATATAGGGTTGACCTATATTATGATGGAAAAATTATGTAAGAAGTTATTAAGTTAAGCGTAGTTAGAGGTTTTTATCAAAGAATTCGATTTAAACAAAATGCTACTAAATATGAAAATGGCGATGATAAAAATACATATGGCCTTCGTTTTTTGTCATGTCTTGTTATACAATTAACTGATAAAAATATCACCACTCAAAGCGTCGACTTAGAAAAAAAGCGTCAAAACAATGTCAATAGATCAAGCGAGGAAACAACGAATCAGCAAACTAGTACTCACATTGTTATTATATTCGTGAGAAGTTTCTGCCCTGCTATCGGCCGCGCTGAACGTGTGCAAGATAATCCAGCGATGTAACGTGCAGCGTGACGTAATACAGTACGGTGAAAACGAGAGTGTTCGGCGCCGCTATGCGAATATACGCTTTATGCCGACTAAGATCCATTCAGGTGGCGCGGCCGTGACAATGCGCGCGACTGCCGGCGCGGGGCGCGGGGCTCGCCGCAAAAGTGGGTCGCTCGCGACGTGTACAGTCAAGTTCAAGGCCACACACGGAGGCAATGGGGCGCCGATCGCCCCTAGATGGCGTTGCGTGAATCGTTCGAAGTTTGAAAATTTTGCGAGCCCGGGGGTGTGGTGCGGGGCGCGGGTCTGAGCTGCGGGAACGAATTTTCGGTGCAACACACACTACACGACGCTGCACTCGTGTACCGAACGTCGCCACGCGCAGTACTTTCGCGCAGCACTAGATCCAGACTTCTAAGCTAACCTAGACATACAATAACAAGCCAACATGGACTGGATGGAGATGGAGGATGTGGTGCGTACATTTGATAATTTATTTTCTATCCTATAAATTATGCCGGCATTTTTATCATGAAAATATGCCGGTTTTTTTGTAAAATGAAATTTGCCTTGACCTAGGCTAACATTTTATCAACAGCTACACGCCGGGCTGCCGAATATTTATCGCATTGGTATTATGTTTCCTCATGTTGTGAAGTTATTAATGACCGTGGATACCTAAATGTTTTAAGCTAATAATGAATCTTGCAGTCAACTTAAGAATACATTTTTTTACAATACACTTACCTACAATACATTTTTTTTTTCAGATTTAGTGAACTTATTTTTTTAAAGTGATTTGTATAAAATTGTGGCCAGTGCATTTATTAGCTTAAATGCATGTGTATTGAACAATCATAAATAATTTATATTTTCAGAAGTAACGTTGACCTAACATGTAAAAAATGTTCAGTAATATAATTGTCTCCAATGAAAACATAATTAATGTGAAATCCAAAGTTTTCATATTCGAAATTTTCGCCGACATTTTGTTGGTAATATTTTCTCATGCATTACTCTACTAAATACATAATTATACTCGTAGTCTAATATGCATATATTTACATAATATAGTTTTCAAAATACGAATGTCCCAAACAGCTCAACACGTAGAGCGCGGAGTGCCCGACCTGCCCCAACCCGTGATCGATCGCGCCGCCTACCATTACCCGCCTCTAACTGTTGTGCCTTGTGCGTAGCGTCTATTTTCTCAACGCTACCTGAAAAAATCTCATCGCACGTTTTGTCTTCAAGCTTTTCCGCTGTCGATCTTCTTGATTCATCTAACGGTGTTTATACAATATTATTATAGTCGATTGATTTCAGGGCCGGGTTTTTACTCAATATTAATATTTCCTTCCTTTTTTTTCTTCAAGGAATGATATGCAATGTTTATTGTACTGACATAAAATTTTACAGGCAGTAAAATACATTTTAGTCACGCAATATTGCCATGTCTTGTAAATGGTCTTTAAAAGTATTTAGAGCCGAAAGCAGTACCTTAGATCCTGAAAATATGTACATAATTATATTTTTCGCTTCTTGATTTTTGGATTGATCATTGTGATTGCATTTTTATGTAAACCCGGGCAAATTTTAAATATTGACAATTTTTTTGCATGTTGAATAATCTTGTTCGGGTTGATACCGAGGCTCGTTTTTATCGCGGGAACGTATAATGGCTTCTTTGATGCGCTCTGTATTATTAATAGTCTCTGAGTTATGTCAATAAGTTTCTTTGTTTCTCTGTTCCTTTTGCTGGATCAAGTTTAGGTCTACCTCATTGGTATTATTTGGAGTATTACGTCCAGGATTCGCTTTGATTTCTTATTGGTACTTTAACCCGTTTTCTTTCTCATGAGTTTTCTCAAAAGCTCAAAATTGAATTCATAAGAATGACATAACTATTCCTCCCAAATTTTATAAATATTATGATCACAGTTTTGAGACAAAAGAAAGTGGTTTGTATACTTTTGTAGCGATTACTCTATCTAATCATTTTTGGTTGCAACGTGATGCATACGTTGGTGATATAACGCGGCCTTGACTGGACTTATCGACTCAATCTTTCCATGCACTGACACATATTTTTAGCAGCATTAACTCTTGTACGAATTAATTGAGTACTAAAATATTGTTTATTTTTATTTTAAAGGTAATAATTGGTTATCAGGGCCTGAATTTTGAATTCTATCATTTGCTTCTTCGAAACTGTTTTGTGAAGTTTCATTTTACACTTCACGATAGTTTTCAACTACTTCTGTTGGTCTGCCATTATTATATTTTCCTTGTCCTGTTCCTTACATAATACTACATGAGCACGACGCAATAATTACCATAACAGGCCGTAACTTTTTTTTATCACGTGCTCTTGCCACTGTTCGCCGTGCAAGTTCAGTTATTACGAATATTTATGAGCAGGCAAATAATGAAATATATTCAATCTATATGTAATTGTTTAAACCAAATCAAGAAGTCTTAAATATCCATTAGTAGATAAACATAGGCAGTCACGAGGACTGCCGATAGAAGTGAAAACTTAAAACTGTGAAATAACAGTGTAGATAAGTGTAGTAGGCATCAAAAATTAAAATGTCTAAATTTCTAAATTAAAATCACACTAATATTATACAGGCGAAAGTTTGTGAGTGTGTATGTTTGTCTCTTCTTCACGCTAAAACTGCTGAACCTTCGTCATGAACGAAGTTCCTTTTCAATTTAAAACAAAAACAAAAATTTCGCAGCTGTCATCTAGGATTTACTTTTTGACCTCATTATCAGCTTTAGCTCCCACAAAAACCATGAAAACAAACCCATGACGAAAAATGAGAACATTATCACAGCCGTCATATTGGATTTACAATTTGACCTCACTATCGGCATGAGCACCCTCGAAAACCATGAATACGATAGGTACCCATGGTACAAAATTTGAAATTTTTGCGCAGCCGCCATCTTGGATTTACATTTTAACGTCACTATTGGGTTTAACGCCCTCTTAAACCACGAAAATGACAACCAAGACGAAAAATGTTAAAATTTTCGTTGTCGACATCTTTGATATACATTTTGACCTCAATGTGTCGTTTTCGACACCCATGACGAATAATTTGATAATTTTCGCAACCGATATCTTCGATTTTCATTTTGACTTCACTATCGGCTTGAACACCCTCGAATACCATGTAAACGATACCGATGATGAAACATCACGACAACAGAGTAGTGACATTAAAATATGACAATTACGACTTTTCTGATTTGAAGCCAAATTCTCAAAACAACGTATACATAGTGGATTAATTTAACTGTCATCGCTAATAAATACTAATTCATAAAAAACGTCTTGCAAATACAAATAGGCCCTGGCTCCTAAGCTTAGGATAATACTCTTGTGTTACAAGGGACAGGAGTCTGCTTCTCCAAAATTTATTTATTTATTTTATTTCCAACTTACATCTATCATTACAGGGTAATCTATTGCGATAGCGTACTTATCTAACTCTTATACTAACTTATAATTATATAATTATAAATGTCTTAGTTTTAATGGATAAGAACTAAGTTATCCCAGCAATGATTAACGTCTTGTCATGTATACTAAGTAGTACTCAAAAAAAACCGGACAATGGCGAGTTGAACTCGCGTGGTGAGAGTTCCGTACTATACATATGTTATCTATCATGTTTTTATCACAAGAACAAACATAACATTTTAGTTGAAAAACATTTTCTCCTATACATTCCAACTGCAAACGTAAGTTTGTACTCACAATATTGAGAGATTTACCTTGTTATTTTAAGACCATGGACTTCTTATAGGTTTTCCAGTAATCTATAAATAAGCACATGAATAATCATGTGCTGTAAGTAAAGAACCATTCTCAGTATTCAAAATATTAGGTTCAGTAGTTTCGAAGATAAGGAGGGGGCGGGAATGGTCAATTTTCATATACACCGTGACAATTTAGTCGTCTTACAAAAGCAGCCCACTTCATGTATCCATTTACTACTAAACATTCATTTAAAAAAAATGATTTAAACCGTGACATTTTAGTCGTCTTACTAAGGGTCGGAGAATTAGGACGTACGGAACCCTAAAAATGTGGACCTCGTATCGACCTTGTATCGGCTTTTAGCACCCTCGAAAACTATGAAAACGACACCCATGCCGAAAAATATGAAAATTTTCGTAGCCGCCATCTGGATTTTCATTGGGGCCAATTTCACACTCCTACAGAGATAAGTTGTGAATTGGAAGAACACAGTCGCAAGTATGAACGCTTTTTCGCGTGACGATTTCTGCCAGTTAACTTCTACCGCAAGCCGCGTTAAAAAAAAACACTGCTACTACAGCATTTCGGCGAGGACATCTCGGTGACGCGAACCCATAAGTTTTTCCCTTACAAAAATAGCTTAACGCACCTAAAGAAGTTTTCACTTCAATAACTTTATCGCCAAATAATACAAAAGTAATTACCTACTTAGATTGGTATAAAAATAGTATAAATAGCCAATTACTCCAGTTGCTTTGTATTAACAAAACAGTTTGCATTCGCATATCTTTAATTAATTGCAATGATACTTTGATATCAACCGACCTTAGGTTACAAGAGTACTGGTCATGGGCAGGGCAGGTTTCAAAGATAATAAAATAATTAGTTTATGTTAATGCTTCCGCGATCAGTTTCGATTGTAATCGTTTATCGGGATTGCACTAATTGAAAACTCTCCACAGACCCTTCGTGAATATTTATTTTAAAATTTCCACCTTTATCTTGCCTTAACGACAATTACATAATATCATATCAGACAGTGCAGTTCATTAGTCACGCAATTTACATAGATCTGTGATCAAATTTGAGTAACGACTAATGCGGCGGGCCTTGGTGAAAAAAACGTGATGTCTATCGTCACCTTTTGGAGATGTTTTAGCGTCTAGTCTAGACCGAGAGGTGCATTAAGATTTCAAACTAACACAGCGGCATACCGTAGATAAAAAGCTGGCGGAATGCGATATGCAACGTTAAAAATACTCGATTATCGCGTCGGCGGCAGCCACAACCCTGTACCAAAAGACCAAAAATAATGACACCAACAAAAATTTGATAGTTGATGCAATTCGGTAACTATTGCTGCTCCACTTAGGCGCCCTGAAATAGAAGGCTTCTGCGGCCGAGCAATATGCGTGTAGCACACCAATGTTTTCGGCGAATTCGAATAATTGACTATGGGTGGAGTGAGGCGGGAGTGAGGGGGGCTCGAGCGGGAGATTTGGCTGTTGGCCTTGACAATGAACCGGCGGCGCGCACACAAATGCGATTTTATTTGTATTTGAAATACACACACACAATTAGGAGCTGTTCCACGAATGGCCTCCTCCCACACAATTAAATATTAGGGCTGTCTTAGGTCAATGATTAATGTTCAGTGCACAGGAAGTATGATCAGGAATTGAACAAAAACCCGAGATAAGATGTTAAATTCAAAATAATGGTGGAATAGTTACATCTTTTTCGCTCAAACTCTTTAAAATGTGCAATGCACTCTACCTCTTATGGTTTGACAATAAAACCATTAATCGGTGCCAAGGTTAAATTCAAATAGCGTTCGTTACAAATACAAATAGCGATACTATCCTGGCTCTAGCATATATTCCATTAAGTTTATGACTGGTCAATTGCTGGATACCCAAAATAACGATGAACGAGAAAGGATTTTGTAGAGGTGGATGCGCAGGAAATATTTCTCCAAGTGTAGTATTTAGTATGTCATGTGCTTCAGGCACAGTGCCAACCCTACCTCCAAAAAAGCTAACAAATTCAGTCTGGCCCGGCGCGCCGTCGCCGCGTGCCTGCCCTAAGACAACCTATACATAGACAGCCTAGGGCCCGACGGGATGTTTATCGATAATGCCAAAAGATTCGCCGCTAACAAGTCCTGAGTCTGGCTTGTGTTGCGTTACTGTACATTCCCGTAGTATAGCCTTTTGTTTGCGCATTCAATTTGGGCTTTTGGAAACGTTAACATTCCCAAATATAGCTTAATGCACCTCTGATATATTATTTCTGGAATGGTTCCATCCTGATTCCGGATAATGAATTGTAGATAAATGATGTTTCATAAAATAGTAGGTACAAAATTTTGGCGGCGATAAATTATCTGATAAAGCAGTAGCTTCAGTAAAAGAATTAGGTATTTGGATTTATATAATATTTGAGTTGGCAACAGACCCCAAGGCCACTGTCTCATATTGAGTTAGACGGTAATGTTAATATATCCTACAGGTACAAATTATCTACATATATACGTAAAAGGTATATGGTCACGTTTTTGTCTGTCTGCTTTACCTTTTGTCTATGACATCATTATAACTATATATCTTTTTAACTGTTTCTTTTGTTACACATTTAACTGATCTAGCTTCAGTTTTTTGTTCATTTAGATTCCTGTGGCGTGTGTAGGTTTGGTGATTCGTTTTGTTTCTTTGATTTTGTAGATTAGATAGGTACACACGTACAAAATATTTTCGGTTTTACAATTTGGTTTTGTATGTAAATTATTGGTTGCAAAATCCCTGAATGCATTTCGTATAGGTCCGAATGAGTGGCAACATAATATATGAGAATTTTAAAATAAAATTTACAGTTTGATGTGGGTCGATGATAAGTTTTGGTTTCCTAGTTAGTTTTTTTGAAGTAGGAAGGATACATATATCTACTGTTATCCTGATAGATGGTTACAGATGATGATTAAAATAAATCAAAACCTGCTTGAAAATTAAAGCGGTATTCATTGGGCGTACCTAATTGTGATTACCTTGAAAACTATATTTTAGACATGTGTATGGATTGGCGATTATTGTCTAAGCAAGTCTCTAGGCCAACCTTTCAGACAATAGCCTCGTCGTTCGTTGATATCTCCCTGAGTACCTAATGGTTATAAAACAAGCTTGTGTCATTGTAGGTAGGTAGATATATAATATCTGGATGATTGACCTCCTGGGGATTACGAAATTCATAAAAAATATTGGCTCTTGAATTTTGCCAACATGATGGTGAGCGAATCTGACATCGTTAAAGTTTTCAGTAAGTAGGTATGTAGGTATAGGTAAGTACCTTATGTCTATCTTCTAGCTTGCTATGGATGATACCTACCTACCAGGTTTTTTCATACACGCCTGAGGTAAGTAGGTACCTACCTACTTGATTTAATTGCTGTGACACATCTTGTTTCTTTTTTCTAGTAAGAAGGCAGGTTTTTTTATATTTCTATCCCGATCTATTGTTCTGTTTATTTTGTTTTGATTTCCATTTTATCTCTTGTAGTGATACCCATTCTGATGTTAGTAATTATCTATTACGCAGCAAAACAAGCGATTAATAGATATTATTTACAATAATTAGAATAATAAAGTTAACACATCGTTATTCATAATGAAGTAACTTAGTCTCTGCGTAAGATAACGATTTATTTAATGGTAACATCAAAACCTTTGTCTTATAAAAGTGCATATTTACAACCCAGAATTACCTCTTGTTTGTTGCCTCAAAAAAGGTCTTGAAGTGTTCGATAGCGTTCAAAACAGCGATAACGCGCTCGTCCAATGGCGGCCGCCGTCCCTTGGCAGCGGTTCAGGAAAATTAACGTTTTGCCTTTATTCGTCGGTTTGTATTCGAAGGGACCAATCTGAAAGGCGGTTAGCACGTGGCGAGTCGTTGGGCGGCGCATGCGTGAATCGTGAACATTGGTGGGGCGTCGAGGCGTGGCCTGCGTGTACGCAATGCGTGCGCACAGTGCGTGCGAGTCGCTCAGCGCGCATCAAGCTTTTCCTACATTGCGCTCCACAAAATACACACAATTTAAATAAAACGTACATAGTGCATTGAACTCCAATGTTTGATGTTTGTGCACAAGTGCTGTGATTTGTTTTTATATGGGCTTAAAAATGTGTGCGGTAGAGGATACATGGTTGTTCTCAAATATAGCCACTACGTTGGATATGATTGAATCTTCTCACAATGTGAGTACTGAAGCCTGCACAAGTTTAGGAGGTGCAGTATTGTATTGTATGGGTGAATTATTAGTGTTAGTGAGAAAACACGCGTTTTGGGCGCACAAATTTCTTTGTTTATTTGTGCTATAAATCATTAGGTACGTAAAGTTTGGATGTATCAGCAGTGGATTGAACTAAAGTACCAAGTTAATGGTCTACAGTGTTTTTGTGTATTATATATATATACATGCAATTCATCATCACCTATCTCTGTATGTTTGAAAAGTTCGCGTAGCATTATGTACTACGATAGTACTCGAATAAAATTATAACTACCATGTGCTTGTTAAGATAATGAGAATGTAGCAAAGATATACGTTTTCAATGATTGATCTTTGACCTAAGTATGTAAATTGGAATAAAACATTGACGACAAATAATTATAATAACGAATTTCTTTACACGTGATGTTTCCATGAACACTTATTGTTTATATTTACTTTATACCTAAAATTTCCCAACTTTATTGGGGTCGGCTTCCAGTCTAATCGGATGCAGCTGAATACCAGTATTTTATCTTTTATTGATACCTACTAGTTACAATGTTCTTAAAAAGATAAATATATTAATACTTAAATAGTTAAATTATCATTTACAAAGACCTTATTGTCAAATGGTACTGTCTAAAAGGTGTTCCTTTCAATATCCCTTAACTATAGGGTATTAATGAGACTATGTCAAAGATTCAACTGGCATATTTATGAATTATTATTCAATTTTATTTTTATTTATTATTTTCATTTTTATACAAAATAATTTGACAAAAAAAATATAGGTGGCCTAGTACCTATACGATATTTTCGCTGTTCGATTGGTTTGAATGAAACTGCAATTTACTCGTACAGTACCTACTTATCAATGAAACTTAGATACACACATCGATAGTCTCGTGTTATGTTATTTTCGAAACTAGGTAAGTATGTATTTTTGGAACACTTGTTGGATCATTTTATATTCAAGGACTTTTTGGACCATTTTTACTTATAGCTCATAATCTTAGAGTTATGGGACATAAAAAAGAACGCGTTATATAAGTTTGGCAACAAAAAAGCCCCTGAATTGCATGGTGTCAAACCTGTCAAAAGCCTTAGATAAATTCAATTTTTTTCATAATATGAAATATTATCTATAGGTCTGTATTGTGTTGAGTGGTACAAAAAATAAAAATTCTAAACCAATTTTTGGAAGTCAAATTTCATATACCTAGTCCCTAATGTTTTGCTCCAGAAACCAAAATATTCCTAAACTTGCTCATAAATATGTCGAACAAAAAAAATCTGACAGTTCTGATGTCCCCAATTTCCGAACAAAAGGACGAAACTGTCAAAATCGCAAGTTTAGGACCCTAACCTACTCAATTTCAATATGAAGTAGGCTCGGAAGTATATCTACAAATAAACAGTGTATATATATAACATACATACCTACATCACGAGATAGACGATAATAAATGAAACTGCATTTTGTTTGCCTTTTCAATGTCAAATGGGCGTTGAACTGCATTCAGTACCTACCTACGTACTACTTGTTGCACTTTTTATCTAAATATTCCGGTTGTAAGATGACCGAAACAGATAGTTTTCTGTCTTTTATCTATTCGGCCATGCAGTGTTTTTATGTTTGAAATAGATTTGTTTTTGTTCTTAAATAGGTACTTTAAGCTACAGGTGCCCTTCCGGTTGTTTTTGCTGATGATGCAGAGATATAGGAGTAATTGATTATTTAGGGAGTATGGCTACTTCATTATTTATTTATTCACCGCAATCTTATTAGAATTCATTATTAATTTATGTTTTGTTATTAATTTGAATAAAATCATCATATTCGCTACATTTTAGCCGAAAGAGGTCATTCCACTGCTGGATATAGGTAAGCATATGAAATATAATCATGAATATTACAATTGAATAGAAAAAGAAAATACTTAACCTACATTTAATTGCGCCTTCATTTCAATTCAATGCAGGTTAAGTATTTTCTTTTGAAACTCTAGCTAGAACTCTTTTTCTATTTCTTTCTCGTCTGTGATCTCAATTTTTACAGCTTTTCTAAACTGGTCGTTTACATATATATCTCTATCTTCTTCTTTTCGAGTGGTTAGTGACAGTGACTAACCTGGTGTTAGAGTTGTAAAGCCGCCCATGGGCCTCTGACTTGGCTCTCAGAAATATCTCTCAGGCACGTTTTCTCACGATGTTTTCCTTCGCCGTTTTTAAGCAAGTGTAGGTATATCTCTATGGAAATCTATGGCTTGTAGCGTTTACACCGCCACATACTAACTACGCATCAAAGAAATGATGTCACACAAATCCTGCATCGCGCAATTAGAGTTTACCGCGCGAACGACATAGGTATATAAACTATCCGACATCAACAGTCGGGCAGTCGGCCCGCCAGACACAACACCCGTCTGGCTGGAGGATCCTCCCTTTTCTATGGTGGATGAGTGAACTTTACACCCTGTTCCTCATGCCTCTAAAGGCTCACCCAGTTTACAACGTAACAATAACAAATGTTATACAGATTCGATAGTTTCAGCGTTGTTCCAAAAATACTTTGTGTAATGACATCGCATTACACAAAGTATTTTTGGAACAGTCTTTAAATTTCTTTCTTGTGTTCTCAGTTTTCAAATCCTCCAAATAACTTTCTTAAAACGACTGTTACCTAAGTATTTTTTGCTTGAAATCTATGATTCACCCCGTTTGCAACATCATCATCTTGCTGCCCTTGTCCCATTTAACTTGGGGTCTGCGCATTTTTTTTTTTCTTCTATACGCCTCTGTCAGCTATCACTTTATCATTCACTCACTTTTTGGAACGAAGTTCTTTAACGCGGCTTGTAAACTTTCAGAAATCTTCACGCTAAAAAGTGTTAATACTTGTGATTGTCTTCTTCTTATTCCAAGAGAAAGAGAGAGAGAGAGAAAACAATAGAAAAGAGTAAAGTGATTACAGTGCAGTGTCGTGGGATAAAATTGTACACATCGAACCGAGTACACTGCATGCTGGAGAGAGTTTCATAGTTTTCGAGGGTGCTAAAGGCGATAGAGAGGTCAAAATGTAAATCCAAGACGGTGACTCTGAAAATTAAAAAAAAAATCATCATGGCTATCGTTTTCATGTATTTCGAGGGTGCGAAAGCCGAGAGGTCTAAATGAAAATCTGAGATGGAGGCCGCGAAAATTTTAAAAATTTTCGATATGGGTAGGTATCGTTTTCATTGTTTTCGGGGGAATTAAAGCCGATCTTGAGGTCAACATCCAAGATAGCGGTAGCAATTTTATTGTTTGTTTTATTCATACGTGAGAAGGAACTTCATCCCTGACGGGGGTCCCCCGACCGCACATGTTTTTCTTTCATATCTCCCCCCTAACACAATCCACCATCATCTTTTATTTGGTCTTCCCTTCTCCTCCTCCATCCATCAACATTTATATGAATTATTCGTTTAGTTACATGCATTTCATCCCTCCTCATCACATGCCAAGACAAAGTTTTCCTTTTCAATTCAACTTTTCTGTAACTGGCGCCACTCTCAAACTTCCTCTAATAGGTATACTCATTTCATTCTTGTTAATCGCACATCCATCTCAACTTTCTCGTTTGCAACATACCAAAATATATCAATTATATCAAATTGTATCGATGCAGAAGTGTCTGCGTTGCCCCAGACAATGGCAGTGTATGGTAGTGTGTATTACGTCACAACTCATTGGGTGGTCTTTGAATTTCTTTTTATCTTTATTTTGAATTTTCAAATAATACCGTAATAAAATGATACCGATGCGAAATTGTCAGCGTTGTCCCAGACAATGACAGTCATCAGTGCAAGTATCTCTTACATAAATTAATGTACAACTTGAGATAAATGACGATCTCAAGTATATTATTACAAATGTTGATATGGATTATAATGTTTTTAACAAGAGAATGAAATACGGCCATAATGGTTTGAAATAATATGTCAACAGCTTTATCGTGTGACCTTTTGGTATTAAAACAAGGTTTTATAAAATAAGAAGTGAAAAGGATTTTTTAGGATTGAATAATGTCTGCTCATAAAACACTTACCACCTTACCTTAAAATACGATGGCTCTATTTTGTTCTTTTTGGGCGTTTATTTGTATGACGAAGAGATGATTCCTGTGATTGTGTTGTGTGGTGTGGGTATTTGTGCGTCTCTCCAAATCATGAAATGAATCTAATAAAAGGAGACCATATCTACGGCTTATTCTAAAGGTTCCCTTCTTGGCCGTTTGGCTCTATATATTGTGTTTGGACTGTATACGTTATTTTTGAGAGATCGACTCAGATAGAGTCCAAATCTGTCCTGTACAAATTCCTCTCTAGATTTTTGCTACAATATCTAGACGGATATGTCAGTATTATGATTTATGTCAGAAGAAAATTATACTGGTATATTTGGAACCCATTGGTTTGCCACTCTTTCGGATTAAATAGTCCTCAAACTAATATCTTATTAAGTAATTAAATACGAGCAGCCCAGAATCTTCTGTCTGGGCAAAAAATTTAGTAATGTAATACCTAAGTATTCTACTTTCATTGATTTCACATGAGGTAAAGAGGCTAATTAATGTGTTGAAAGCTTTGATACAAAATGAGGACGTGTCTCGAGAGGCAAGCGAGAAAATATTGTCTGATTATGTTGATATTTGCGTCATATGCTGCATTGTTTACCCCCGACCATTTTGGTCGCAAAATAATCTCGAAAACGCATTGCGTCATTTTATGTAACAGAGCGACGAGCTTTGAATTATTTAATAACAACGGTGGTTGACCGTCCTGTCCAATAACGCAAAGGATTCCCAAATCAGGGACAAAACGTGCGTCTGCTTGGTGAAAAAACGTTGTTTGTTGAAGCTGATACGCATTGCGCACACGCTGTACATTCTGGTCTAGTGAATTTGTGTAGTCGAAGTAGTGGTGCGGATGAGGCGTCGTTTTTCCGCGGGCTGCGCGGCGCGGGCGGGCGTCGATGCCGTGCCGTAGGTCGGGCATAGTGTCGACGTCCGCGCAATGTCACCCCGCGTCGAGATATTCGGCCCCCAACCCACCCGCTCCCACACCCTGGCTCGCCTTGTTCGTATCATTTCCGATCCGCAATTTTGTGGCCTCTCTGGTTTTGATTCGCTTTTTTAAAGTTCCTCCAGCTGGATGGAATCTGCTTCGTCTTTTATTTTTATTTTTTAAACGCTTTGGTTTGGGCTTGTTCTCGAATTGATATCTGGTAATTTTGTGCTCATTACATTTTCTGAGCGCTTTTGGTAAAAAGTAAAAAAAAGTGCTTAACCGCAGGCCCCTGTTGGGGTAGGTCGTGGTTATATAACGACCACGCGGCCTCGGCAGGTGCTTGAAAATCTTGCGATCGTCCGCGTGATATTGGGCGATGTCGGTCGTCGACCCCTCGCTATCTGCGTTATTTAGCCCGGCTCAATGTCGGCGCAATGTCGAAACTCACTCGAGTTCACGGACCGAGGCGCGAGACGCGTTCCTCACCCAACTGTGTTGTTCGACCGAATTTTTATAGACACTTACACATACATTGTAGATAGTATCGATTCTAGGTATTTCTGTTCTAATAATGGGCTTGTGTATGTAAATATCGTAATTACATACACATACTGCTTTATGCAGTCTACTGGGGCGACCTGTCTACCTTTAAAGATTATAATTAAAGGTATTACAAATTGTACTTGCAGTAAATAACAGTCAACTGTTATTTTAAAAGGAGAAGCATCTTAAAAGGAACATACATACTGCTCCAGTCAAGTCTAGATCGTTTCGCTACGGGTGTAGCCGTATACCTAGATGACCCATATACTACCAGTCTTCTCGATCAAAGCCAGACATAGGATATGCCATGCGATACCCCATAGCATGGCATAGTATACCGTTGCTCGCACTCGGTCTCTGGGCTGTGGGTCGCGCCGACCTCGGTCGCGCGGAAACCGTGCCGCGGTCAAGGCCGATGTCTAGACGCACCCCCCGCCCGCGCATCCCCGCCCCTGCAACCTCCTCACCCTACCGATCCAGACCACACCTTCATACTACCTATGTTTACCTCCACTCCCGAATTTGCCTGGGCAAAGCTTCACAGCTCACTGGATCCTGACCTGCCCAAACATAACATACTATCTGTTACAATGGTTACACATCTCCGCTTGAGATAGGTTAAGATTAGATACAGTCATACAGTATAATGACGAATTCCGAATTTGAATATCTTAAAAAACATGTCGTGTTTATGTTTTCAGCTAGTTTTTTTTTGGCGTACCTCCAAACTATTATTATTGATTTCTTAGTTCATACTTTTTATATTTTTTTGAATATTTTATGAGTGCATTAGTGGTCGTATATTAAAGAATTTTGACGTCACCAGGAGCTTGTGGCTTGCTTGTTGTACCTACTTACAGTAATTAATTAATTTGGTCCAACAGGGCTTCAGGAGTAGAGTAGAACCCAATGCGATACAACACAATTTAGGAAAAGCTATGTAGCAGAAAAGTGGTTTATGTATTTATTGACGTCAAGTCTGCCAATTCGTAAAAACCAGCGGTAAATTGACGTGGAATCTTTGATTTGCTTTCAATGAATTTTCTGCAACAAAATAAAAAAACACTCGAGAGTGCTAGATCTAAATAAAGTTCCGTTTGGCCTTGGTCTTGATTTTTTTTATTAAATGCGTCGAAAAAACGTGGGGTGATGTAATCAACTCGAGCAACCAACACTGGTTGTTTATTCTAAAGTTAAACGCACCGAAAAAGTACCTATTGTATTATGATGAGACAACTAACTCATCATTCTTGTCACATCACTCATCATAAGGGCAGGAGCCCTTATCCCAATTTATTTGTGGTCGGCGCAACATGTCCTTTTCTTCCATACTTCTCTATTCGTCTTCATCTCGGTAATCACTCCCTTATTAGCCATATTATCTTTTCGCACAGTCCATCCATCGTTTCTTCGGTCTTCCCCTACTCTATCTTTCCTGACGACATTTCCCTCATTCCTCCATACCATGGCAATTTAACCCATTTCGACACATCTTTTCATAGACAACTAACTATGGATATTAATTTAAGTATATATTATGTCTTTTGTGTTATACAGTAGTGATCTAACGACTTACATTTGAACCCGGTCTGAACTCTCCGGGTGAAGGGTAAGGAAAGACATGGCCCACTTTTTTCTGTAGGGCAAATGTGGGGCTATATTTCGTTCGGGCTTCTAACCTTAGATCAATAGCCCATATTTGGTTTGAAGTTTTTCAAGTCTGATTTACTTATTATTCTTGGGTACGAAAGAAACGTGACAAATGATAAGTTCTGATGTGTTCAGAAAGCTTGCACTGTCAGTCATTTTATTTTCAATATCTAGAACTTCAATCCAGACTTGGAACTCCTATAGAATATTCATGAACAAGGCGTACTGTTTTAAATTTTGAGTACTTACCGAGACTTGAAGCTCTGTATAGTTTTCAGACCTACCACAAAGACAGCATTGTGAGCTAAGGATGCATCTGTGCAAACTTTGTGATCATTTACTTCCACAACTACATAAGTACCGCCAACGATTTCGTGTGTGTTGTGCATTTTTATCACAATGACACTGTAGAATGCGTTAGCGCAGTTATCAAATGTTAAAATGAGATATGATGATAACGCACGGAAAAGTACCACACGTAGCGAGTGAACATTTGGTTCTGTGTTGAGGTAGGTCCGGGTCGCGAAGAATTGCCGACAGGCTGGCCAAAGCGTTTTTGTGAACTCTATTGAGCGTTCGTGACGCAACGTCACTAGATTAGATACAGGCTTTGAAGCGATTTATCGCTAATGTTTTTATGATTTCACGTTATTTCAATACGTTATCTTTCTAGCTACCTAATTGGTCTTTAAAAAGTGGGTTGCGCAGGTTAGTTTTTCTCATGTTCTTGTTTGGGCGCCGCCGCGCGCCGCCGAGGTGGCCAAATGCATAAATTGTTATATTAGATTGGGTTTCAAGGTTAACATTTTCATCTTTCTTACTGACATTTTTCTTATAGAATTAAATCTTTTATAATTATCTTTAGGTAGATGAAGTAAGTTTTTAGCCTTTGTTTGGACTGACTGTAACCGTCTGACTTTCAGTGTATTGACATTTATTATGTGAGATATTCTTTCAGTTATTTCAAGCTATTGAATAATTCGCCCTATATAATAGTTATTTTGTGTAATACGTAATCGTGTAAAACAATGGCAAAACCATGAATGCTTTTGTTTTAGGTTTTATCGGGGTCTGTTATATGTTTTTGTGAGACTAGGAGTCTGAGGTTGCCAGTGCCCCAATTTGTAATACAAGACGGTACGAGCCTGCCTCAACGTCGGCGTAGTTACGAACACGGTTTGGCGGTCGCGCGCCCGCCTGCTCTATTCCAAATGACGTTTATCTACGAAGGTGAGACTACGGACGCACGGTCGCTGAACTCAACCGCGTATTATGTATACCTACCTATTTTGTGCCAACACATAAATAGTATTGTGGCGCAGTAAGGAATCAGGTGTTGTTCGAATTTTTTTTTTTTCTTTTCGGTCGATTGTTATACAACTTAAATAATTATGGACGCAATACTGCAGCTAACGTAATGTTATGAAATGTCCTCCTCAAGCAATTTTGCACTTTCGAGGTTGCTTTTAAAGACGTTTTTACTTGATTTGTTTAGGGTTTAACCCGGATCTTCAGCCTTTGAATACCTCACGTCACGTCACTTTTAATCATACAAACATGGTACAATGAAGTATTAGGCCTTGGGCGCCATTTCTTGTAGGGATTAGGTACTAAGTAGGTAGGTATGTAAACCCGAAGGATGTAAAGCATGATTAGAACTGGGAATACGCAATATGCTTTTAATACACTTTACCGCCCACGCTTTCCGACCTTTAAAAGGTACTATTTAAGGCCCAAATCCAGGAGGCGTGGTATATCGATTTGAATTGTTTGCTCTCAGATTTGGAGACATTCGAGCTCGATTATTCGTAATCAAGCCTTGCATAAGTTTGTTCGATCTAGGGACATATGGACATATCGGTTTATTTCTAGAATTATTATTATATATATTGTCATCCATTTTGGTATTTTGGTGCATAACAGGTTTTTAATTCGTTTTCTTTGTTTTTCTTAAATAAAACAAAAGTTTTAAGTGTGTTATGGTTATGGTGTCATTTAATGCGTTTTAAAAAATGGTACTTAATTCAAAGATAAACAATGAAAATTTATTATTGGTGAAATGATATAAACTCACGCCTTTTTCCTATGGGTAATAGGCAGTACAGAACACCACTTGTTACGATCCTTACATAGGTACATAGTTTATACTCCTTTTGCTTCGTGTGCTTGCTTTTGCTCGTTTTGCTTGCTCCTTTTGCATATCATTTATTAGTAGCTTTGTCCAGTCCACTAGTAGTCCGTAATTAGTGATTGCTACTGCTTCTGTCGACTGCTGGGTTACTTGACGGTATTTGGCGTTTTTGTAGCTTCTCGCCGACCATTGGATGGACTACTTATTGACCCATATCTACTGTAATACCTATTCATCTTTAATTGACGTTTCACCTTCATTACTAGTATTAGAGTTCTGGAAGTGATCACCAATTTACCAGTCAGTCAATAAGGTGCGATGGGACCATTTTTTGACCCATTTCTGCTGTAACCACTATTACCTACTAGTCTTAAACTTCTGGAAGTGATCAACAACTTGTTTTTCTTGTTTCTTTATCTTTCTCATATCTGATTATTAACTTTTGGTGCAAATATTAAGTATGTCTTTATTGTCTATGCCCAGCAGTGGGCTTGATACTTAATTGATTAATATTTTCGCTATATGTTTTCCCTAAGTTTATCAAACGTTTTACCAACAATCGATAAAGACAGGCTTAGTAATTTCATCATAATTTCGCGAATAAATTGTCCCTAGATTTTCCTGTCAAACGCTTTATCAAATAACAATGACTTGCTTTTAGTCTAGACTGAGTCACGCCTTACTGACCTACCCTATTCAGTAGCGTATAGTCAAAACATACCATTTGTTTAGTCTGGTAATGTTTATGTATTGTGCGTATAAAAATAATTAAGTACTTACCTGTCTGCGTAAGCGACTCTATTCGATTAATTATTTGAATTTGAATAAGAATTTGAAAATACCTACCTAAAGTTTGTTTTTGAAAACGGGTTTCGTTTTTTAAATCTTGTTTAATCATCGACATCTTAGGGTCGCAGTTTTATGATTTCGGAATAAAGGAAAATCTTAAAATTGTTACACCTATTAGAACAAACATATTAAATAAGCAACGATAGCAGTACGTCGAGATACGTCCTTTTAGCATGTTCACAAGTATAAGTAATTAAGATCAAGTTATTGGAACCTCATATAACAATGGAATCTAATCACCTCCTATTCAAATAAAACTCCAGTAAGTTATGACAAAGCTATCCCCAAGAAATAAAACACAAATTGCTCATAACAGCGAATATTATATTTAAATGAGTAAACCGAGAACATATAGGAAATAAGGTAATACTTAGCTTCTTAATCAGAATATCTTACACAAATTATATTTACTTAGATATATTTTTCAATGCACCCAGAAGAAGAAATAAAAATGAACTGCCTCAAAATCCTCCCGGCAAAACCCAAAACACTTCGTTATTCTTTATTCTTTCAAATCTTCAGTCCTGATTGGTTCGCGGTGATGGCGGGCTGATGGCGTCTCCCTATTGGTCGACGCCCGACGTTAGTACCGCAAACATCCACCGATAGCAGCACCTTTGCTTGGCGACAGCTGTTGCGTGATGACAACCGCTAAGTGTTTCTATGCGGTCCGTCTCGCCATCTAGCGCCTAGTGTGCGGAATATTCACACTCGTCCATCCTGACGCCTTTGCGACTCTGCAAAGGAAGAGAACAAAAGACTATATGTAATTGTTCAAAAATAGCAAACCCAGTCCTAAAAAAAAGAAAAGAAAACTCAATTCTATGAACCGTAAAACAATATTTGGTCCATACATAATAAAAAGCACATCATAGCTATGTCCTTTAAATGAATCATTATCAATCATCAAGTCAAATCATTCCAAAAGTAAAAAGATAAGTATCTACTTGTTTACCAAAACCAGTTTCCAAAAATACCCATAGATTTACATCAGTGAAAATACCATAATTTTCCAACCCATAACATTTCACAATCGCTTTCAAAACATTTCCGTCAGTAACTCCAATTTTAAACCATTCAATTAACATAATAGTTCCGATCACAATCCAAATTATTTGTACCATTACATTATTCCACTCATCAAAATTAGTATTAACCTGATTTTTCCTGGAATTCATTAAAGTTCATCCTTCAAGCAAGTCGATTAATTCCTCCGTGCTGTCCACTTCTGTATCATTTGAACTAGCGCCCGAATCATCCTCCCTCTGAAAAGGTTTTAACGAGTCCGACGACACAAGAGCTCTGAATCGCTTATACCCTTTCACACCTTTCAGCGAAGTAATCATGTACCTATCATTACCTGCTACCTTCGTTACCTTATAAGGCCCGCTGTACTTTTCCTTCAGTTTTCGTCGAACGTTCACATTTCGGTCAGCAGCTCCTTTCCATAATACTAAATCGTTTACCTTGTATTTTGTTGGAGGTTTACGCTTTGCATTAAAATATTTACGCATTTTCTCTGCCGTCCGGTTTAGGTTCGCTGTAGCTTCGGTCCTAGTGCGTGCAGCTGTCGCCTCGTTATCCACGATGTTATCTCCCATACCTTGATACCTGCTGCGAGTCGCTGAAAACATGAGCCTGTATGGTGTAAATCCAGTCGAACCGTTTAGTAAATTATTCATTCCCCAGGTGATGTTTGCGATCCGAGTATCCCAATCCTTTTCATCTTCCACGCTTGTATTGAGTGAATCTAGTAATGTACGATTATACCTCTCCACTTGTCCATTTGCGCGTGGACATGCTACAGCATTGATTATGTGTTTTATTTGATTATCCAAACAAAACTGTTTGAAATGTTTACTTTTGAAACTCGTACCGCTGTCGGATATAATTCTCTTTGGATAACCAAATAAACAAAAAATGTCATTTAAAGATTTTATTACCTCTCGAGTCTTTGTAGTTTTAACTGGTACCGCCCATGTAAATTTCGTGAAGGCATCGACCACCATTAGTACAAAACTGTTGCCTGCTCGACTTTTGCAGAAAGGACCGAGATGGTCAATGTGCAGAGTGTGCATTGGTTCCGGAACTTTTTCAATGGGGTGTAACTCACCTTCAAGTCTTCCGTACTGTCCCCTCTTGTAAAGACAGTCTAAACATGAGTTGACATATTTTCGTATGAAACGTGTCATTCCTGGAAACCAAAAGTTACCTTTGATAATTTCCTCACACCGCTTCAGGCCTGGATGTCCGATGCAGTCATGATACTTCCTCATGACATTCCACCTTCCATATTTAGGGACTACTAACCGCTGTTCTCCATCCTTAACGAGCTTGTATACTCGACCATCTTTCAGCTTGTAATTTTTCTGTATATCTGGATCGTTATCCCCAGATTCTAATTTTGTTCGAATTATGCGAATCCTCTCATCTTGATCTTGAAGACATACTAACCAATCGAATACGTCAATCACGTTGATATCTACTACTAAGGGAGGGTCTACCGGAAATCGGCTCAGCGCATCCACGTGCCCATGAGACTTACCTGGCCTATGAATGACTTCCATGTCGTACTCCTGAATAGATAACCACCACCTTGCTATTCGAGGTAGTAGATCCTTTTTCAAGAAAGTGTCTCGAACGGCTGCACAGTCTGTCACCACCTTAAAATAATTACCTGCTAAGTAAATTCTAAATCTCCTCAACGATTCCACTACAGCCAATGTTTCCAATTCGTAGGAATGATACATAGCTTCTTCTTTGCTTGTTTTTCGGCTGAAATACGCAATGGGTTTCATACCACCATCCTGATCCTGTAATAGAATGCCAGCTACACCTTTACTGCTTGCGTCAGTATGAACTTCTATGTCACCTTTCCTACAAAATAATGAGAGTATCGGTCGAGTCGTCAAAATCTTCTTCAGTTGATCAAAAGCTCTCTGCTGTGCTGGATCCCAAACCCATGTTGCATTCTTTTTTAGCAACCCGTACAGAGCATACGTGACAGACGCATAATCTTTAACAAATTTCCTGAAATAACTAGTCAGACCTAGATACATCCTAAGTTCGTGTACATTCTTAGGTTCTTTATAGTTGACCACAGCATCGATTTTCTTACTACCAGGCCTAATACCTTTCTCGCTGATCTCGTAACCGAGGTAATCTATTTTTTTTTGCAAGAAAAAACACTTATCAAGGTTTAACGTCAATTTTGCGTCCCTTATTATTTCCAAAACTACCCGAAGCAGATGGAGGCCTTCCTGTTCAGTTTTGGTAGGTAGCAACAGATCATCTATAAATGGAAGCACCTTATCATGACGTAACGAAGAAAATATCTTGTCCATAAGACGCTGGAAAATTGCTGGGGAATTGGCTAAACCGAAGGGCATACGCAAAAATTCATAGTGGCCCTCAGGCGTGACAAAACCAGTTCTGTGAATTGAAGCCTCCGCTACTGGAATCTGGAAAAAACTTTGCGACAAATCAAGACTCGTAAAAAGTTTCTTCCCACCTAGTTTTTCGATTTGTTCTTCTATGATGGGCAGAGGATATTTATCTTTCGCTGTAATACTATTTAATTTTCTAAAATCCACACAAAACCGATAATCTCCGTTCTTTTTCCTAACTAATACAATGGGACTGGCATAATTAGACGACGATTCTCTAATAATACCGTTGGATACCATATCTTCAATCTTTTCTCGTACTATTGCCTTTTCTGAAAAAGAAAGCCTGTAAGGACGATAACAAACCGGCTTATCAGAGTTAAGTTCGATATTCAATTCTATTTTGTCAGTCCTGCCTAATTCTCCTGTATCTATAGAAAAACAATCTGAATATTCCTTTAAAATCTCTACTAACTCTTTAACTATCTGTGGATCTCCGGATCCACATTTGATTTTGGTTGTATCAATGCTCATGATCGAAACAAGATTATCTGCAGATTTACCAAGAGAACAACCAATTTCTCGAGTAACCAATCCACGAGCAATAACCTGGTCTTTCTGGAAACGCAGTGGCTTTTTACCGTGATTAACTATGAAAATGGTCTGTACTGGAAAACAATTCATAGAAGCAGGAATGCTATAGTTATAACCATTATAAACAATTGTACGACTATCCACAAACAGTAGAGTTGACTTGTCAAATTCAACATCATTGTACGTGTCAACAAACAAGGATGAATAAGCTGGAACGACAGTGTCTGTAGAGCACAAAATGTTAACCTTATCGACACATGTACCCACTTGCAAAGAATTTATTTCAACCGATTCAACTTTATTTTCATCTGTTACTGCATATCCTAAAAAGACGGTAGTACCACAAATTGTAAGCTTGAATTTTTCATTGTTCAAAATGGGCTGTCCAATAAAAACGTCAGCTCTGTTTACGGCAGCATCCACGACAACTGCGTCTGAAGAAACCTTAACTTCATCTATTACGAACTCTAATGATACCTGTCCGTGAGCTTTAATTGGTGGTCCACCAAACCCGTTGACAAAAACGACACAAGGTTGCATTGCAACACCAAGCTTTAGAACACAATCATGAGTGATGAGATTGACTTGAGCCCCCGTGTCTAAATAAGCGGTACCTTTTAAACCATTAATTAAGACATGTTTAAAATAACATTCATTTACCTGTATTTGTACAATGCTGACAGCCTTTTGATAACACTGCTCCTTTTTGTGGTTGGTTTTCCCACAGATTTCGCATTTTATAGCGTTAGGATTGTTGGGGCACGACCGAACAACGTGCCCTGACTCGTTACAAAGAAAACAAGTAACACCTGGCTTTCGTTCTTTTGGATCTCTAATTGCTTCTTTTGAAGACGATGCGGAATCTCGACCTCGAAGAACGTTTCTCTGACTTTGATTAATTTTTTTGTCGTCATTCATGCACAGAAAGTGAGAATAAAGCTCGCTTGGGGTTTTATAATTACCAGCCCTTGCAGAAGTTCTCATGTGGAACGGCAACCCTTCTATGATGCAGGAAACCGCTTTTTCTCCAATGATTTCACACTTAGTTAACATGGTACATTTCGAATAATAATAATGAGTCATCGTTTCATTGAATAACTTTTTCCTACTTAACATTTCCCTCAATGCGTCTGCGTAATCTATGCTTTGAGGGAACGCTTCCAGAATTTTTTGTTTCCATTCCGGCCACGTAAACTCATAGCTTTGAAGTGCGCCATGCCACAACTTCGCTAATCCAACAAGTCGTGCCTGCATATAATAACTTTTAACATTGTCGTTCCATCCATGTATGGCACCTAGTTGCTCTACTTTGTTAAGCCACTGAGATGCAGGTAGCTCCGGTTTTTCAGGATCGAATTCCGGTATTATATCCGGCTTAACCATCACACCCGAATAATATGGAACCGACCTACCGGATTCATTTGAAAAGCCAGGTGGAAAGCGGCCTCGATAGTCCCGGACTGGCGAACGTCCCGGCCGCCACGTGTCGCGGGAGCAGCTACGGCGCTCCGGCTGCGGTCGCTCCATCCGCCGGTGACTCCATCTGACAGGGCTGCGGGACCGGCTGCGAGACCGGCTGTGACCATCGGAACTCATGGCTTGGCTGAGAACTGCTCCAGATCGCTATCCCACTTCTGAAAATTGTTACACCTATTAGAACAAACATATTAAATAAGCAACGATAGCAGTACGTCGAGATACGTCCTTTTAGCATGTTCACAAGTATAAGTAATTAAGATCAAGTTATTGGAACCTCATATAACAATGGAATCTAATCACCTCCTATTCAAATAAAACTCCAGTAAGTTATGACAAAGCTATCCCCAAGAAATAAAACACAAATTGCTCATAACAGCGAATATTATATTTAAATGAGTAAACCGAGAACATATAGGAAATAAGGTAATACTTAGCTTCTTAATCAGAATATCTTACACAAATTATATTTACTTAGATATATTTTTCAATGCACCCAGAAGAAGAAATAAAAATGAACTGCCTCAAAATCCTCCCGGCAAAACCCAAAACACTTCGTTATTCTTTATTCTTTCAAATCTTCAGTCCTGATTGGTTCGCGGTGATGGCATGGCGGGCTGATGGCGTCTCCCTATTGGTCGACGCCCGACGTTAGTACCGCAAACATCCACCGATAGCAGCACCTTTGCTTGGCGACAGCTGTTGCGTGATGACAACCGCTAAGTGTTTCTATGCGGTCCGTCTCGCCATCTAGCGCCTAGTGTGCGGAATATTCACACAATGGAAGTTTATTTTATTGATTTCTTTTCAAATTATAACTACGCTCAAATGCATCACTGATACCTTTTATGCAATTACTAAAACGAGTTTAATTTTTTTTTTTTAACAGACAGCCATTTTCTTTTTCCACGCCCAGCCACGTGGGTTCAACTCGAAGTCTGGGCGTTATACTATGTAGGTAGGGGAGTAGGTTTTACATAATGTAAATTGAGTGCAGTCATTTAGATCCACAGACGAGCCATTTCTCGTTGATTATAGGGACGTAGGTAACTAAGTTCCTTCACATAAGTGCCTGAGCCGAACTATGTAAAATAATTAGGCAGTGTTGCCAGTAAAGTAAAACATGACACTGACTATAAGGACGTGTGCAAAGTATGTTCACAGAATAATTTTGTCGGTATACTAGAAGGCATTTTGAAGGTGTTTTTTTCTAAACCTATTGTCTTATTTGATGGAGTAGTATATATTCATGTCACATTTATTAATAAAGAGGATGTAGTTCTGTGTTTTTGCTCGACTAAAGCTATATTTCATGTGTTTATTTATATTAACTAGGAGGAGCTCGTGGCTAAGTAGTAACTGCCGCACGGGTCGATCCGTCAGGTTAAGCTACGCTTGCCGGGGTTGGTCTGTGGATGGGTGACCATCTTTACATACCGAGACTCCTCCGTGCCTCGGAAAGCACGTTAAGCCGTTGGTCCCGGTTGTCATTCGTGGATCTTTGACAGTCGTTACGGGTTGTCAGAAGCCCGAAAGTCTTGACAACCAGTCTTACCAAGGGATATCGTATTACCCAGTTACTGGGTTGTGGAGGTCAGATAGGCAGTCGCTCCATGTAAAATACTGGTATTCAGCTGCATCCGGTTAGACTGGAAGCCGACCCCAATATAGTTGGGAAAAGGCTAGGCAGATTGATTGATTTATATTAACTAGTCAAGTAGCGGTAGTCTAGGGTTACTCAGGCTTTTCAGAAAAAGAACTTTTATAATTAAAAGTAAAAAAAAAAAAAAAACTTAATTTTAAGAGTCCTCGGAAACACTTTTACTGTTAGAAGTGAAACAGAAAATAAGGTAGGTAGAAAACATAGCTCTACAAGTATACAGAGGTTTTACCTTTATTTTATTCTGATTATTAAATCTCCAAAAAAATAGTCCAATTCTCATGTTAGGTAGGTACTTAGGTAGGCTATGATTCGTTGAATAAAATAACTACCACTAATCTAGTCACTTGATGGGAGATTCAACTGACTGATATTAAGTTTTCAGAAACTAGTGTCATTTCTACTTTCTTGAAGTTCATCAAAATCATTTTAGTAAAATTTTCATTATGTGTATTTGTTACTGCGAAACAGGCTATTCCCATAAATGATTTATTACTATGGAAAGAAAAAGTATCAACAAAACAAGTTGCTGAAATACCTGAATAGTCGAGGAATGGATGGTCAGCCACGTGTCCATTTTCTACGACTGTGTGTTTCAGCATTTCCTGCTTTAAAATCTTTTACATATCAGTATCTATCAGATAAACCACCCACGGAGCTAGATCATGGCGACCCATATTCAGACCAAAGCAATTAAGTACATAAAAAAATAATTATTCCCAGACGTACCAAGCATACCTACATTACAAAACAGACGGTTAATTAGTAATGCATGAGTAGGTACTAGATGTAGTCACCTACTTACGTTGCATAGTTGCATCACGATCATTATCACATGCACAGAGCAATGTCATGAGTGCGTTGAACCCACATTGCATCCTTGAACATTTTTTTGTACCTACTTATCTTTTGATAGATAATTTTGTTTTTTCAATACTCTGTATAAATAAAGATAGACGATGTTTTTCACGTGTACCTCGCTCATTCCGCGAACGAATGAGTAAACGCCGCCATGTTTTTTTTTTCCTATTTATAAATGGAACGGTTGTATACCTACGTACTGAAATAGCAGTTCACGTATCTCGATGATTTTTGGTTTAGGCAACATTAAATTTGAGGCTTGATTTCGTTGTCAAATGTAACAGTAGATATAAATGATGACGTCAAATGATATCTCATAGCTATTTTATCACGTGTTGAAATGGAAAGTTGTGCAGGTCAGGAATCGGCAGCTCGTAGCGTATCGATGATTATTGTACGGTATCGGAAAAGAAATTAAAAGATAGCAAGATTAAATAAAGTAGGTACCTATGCACTTAAGGTTTATACAAATAAATAATATAGTACCTATATAGGTATTTTATAAATTTCTTTAAAAAAATTGTGTGTACGACTCCAGAGAAGTGAACCTCTTTACGTTTCGTGTAGGTAATCGTGTCATATCTTAAATGCTACTTATTCAGTAAGTATAGGTAGGTATAGACTATAGGCATTATACATTTGTCATCTCTTGAGCCTAAAACCATCCTAGGGGCCTACCACCAGCTCTTATAACAGTAGGTAAGTAAGACCTATTATTATAATCTTACTTTGACTTTTCGACTCGTACCATGACGTCCTTAAAATAAGCTTACTTTAATGTTGAAACAATGATACTTTATTAGCGGTTTTGGTGACGTCACCTCTAAAAGTTCATTCAATTCGTACCACGACGTCACAGTGGTCCGGATTTTCACAATGATGGACTTTGGATCGAAGATGAATATTTCACTAAACAAAAAATGCTATCAAATAGTATATTCAATGCTGATCAATACTATACCACAATATTTTGATAAATGTATGGGAGAAAATCTTTTTTTTTTTTCTCCGTCTAGTATCAAAGCAAAGCAACCAAACCTTATGTTCTAGTAAGTACTTGTTGCCGTTAATACGACGACATATAATTTGCTTGCGTATCCCTGCGGCCTTGGCGCCTACGATGATTCAAAGTTTCAAATTTTTAATTCGATTTTTCTTAATGTTTTTGATGATTCATATTAAAAGAAACGGTTTGAAATGGATAAAGCCTTGAAAAGGGCGGTTTTTAGAAGTCCTGAAAAGGACTATTTCAGGTAGTCCTGAAAAGGAATATTTTATGCAGTCCTGATAAGGACTATTTTAATGAAACAACTTATCTAACTAACTCAATAACTTATTGTTGAATAACAACATCACTAAATCTGTCACGTTTACGCTAATGGATCGTCAACTCCTGCCTGCAGCTCCTGTAGATCCATATTTTCGGTTTCTTCTGTTGTTACTTCAGGCAACAACAAAAGCTCTTTAACATCCGAAAAGAAATCGAAATGTTTTGAGTTGTTGTATTTTGGTCGAATATGGGATAAATATGGGTCCGAACTAATTAAAAAATTATGCAGAAAGTCTTCGTTGGCCTTCATCCTGTTAAATTTTCTTGTGTGATATTCACGAACTCTTCGAAATTCTTTATTTCTAGCTTCACTAGCTTCTACAGAAAGAATACCAATTGGTAGGAAGCCAAAGTGTTCGCAAATGTCTGCACCGTGTATGAGCAGCTTGTGCACACTTGCGGGCATATAAAACCACGGGTATAGATGAACAAACATCTCAGCTTTATCTCGACAATAAGTTCTAAATTTTTCAATATCTATGGCACATCCAGATGAAACTGTTTGAAGAATAACCGCAAAATGCTTTAGTAGGTCTTTATCAATATTGGTAATTGCGGCAGATTTCTCATAATCTCTAAAAAAAACCTTCTGGCTGTATTTCCGTCGTTTGTGGTTCCATAGCCTTACTTAACAAAATCCACAAGTATTCCCATTTGCTGCTTGAATTCTTCTTGTGTCAGATGTTTTTTCGCAGCTTTTAGTTCCTTGTTAGCACCTCGTGCAGTCCACATTTTGAAGTCCATGTTGTATGATATATGTAGAATACACTCCATACAACGTATCCACATATTATATGAAGAGTAGAAACTCCATATTTATAAACATTTTCTCGTACAGGTCTTTAAAATACTTCTGACAGCTTGTTCCTCTCAGTGGGCTTAGCAAGGCAAATAAGATAGAAGTATCCGTTATAATAGTGGCCACTTTTCCGTCGATCATTGTCATATGAAGGTCATGATTAATCTCCAGCCCGGCACACTTTGTAGGACCAATATTATCTATTTCTTCTTTCAATGAAGCTTCTTCTTGCTTGATATATTCTGCTGTCTCTTTACAAAATTCAAACTAAATAGGCCTACAATAATGGTTTGAAGAAGGTGTTGGGTTTTCCCATATGGTGATATTAAAACCCGATGAATCACTGAAGTTTACATCTTCACTTCTTTGCTTGTAGGTGCTTTGTGAAGAAGCTCCATCGAAACCCCATTTACTGATTAACTTCAATCCTTCAATGACGAATCAATTTGGGTACCAGTAATCTGAAGAATGTTCTGGACTGTCAGATCCAGTAGGGCTTGAATCTTCACTTTAGCTCCTCAGTAATTTCGAAATCCATTGGATAATATCTTTTCTTAGCTTCAAGGAGTTTGTGATACGATGGTAACACTGGAACTTCACAGTCTATCAGCACTTTCCTTAAACACAAATATTTCCAATTTGAGAGGTTCAAAGATGTATAAAGACCTAGAGCGTGATCTTCGTCTAAGGATTTTTTTCTTACTTTTCTTATACAAAGTGTCAGGTTGTGGTGAGGTGTATCAGGGTTTTTCATTATTTGTGGTCAATAATATTAGCTAAGTCATTCTACTTTTCTGTCTTTAGCCTTGTGTCTTGTTCCATGTCGACTTTGTAGCCAGTAAGATCCAAATAAGTATGATACAATTAGTTCAACCTAACCATTTGAAAACAAAAACATACACTACATCGAGTTCCAAATTTCGTTCTGATAAGTACACATTTTGTTCCGATTCATATCATGTCACAACTTAGCCGTAGCCATAGATATCCGTGGCCGTAGCTTATTTTTAATTTTTTCAATTGTTTTTCTCATTTAGCAAAATCGTTTTAATATTTGTATCAATTTCATGGAAATTACTCATAAAAATAGATTCTAATGCAAAGTAATATTTTTTAAGGAAACGAAAATAATATTTTGCTTCAAGACCATACTTGTAGTAGCGATTCGGACCAACGTGTGAAAGGGACAGCGCTATACAGTTCATATAGCGTTGTTTCTTTTCTACTATAGCAGGCAATAGACAAATCTAACAAATTGTTCGTTATTTCCCAGCTCTAAGCAGGAATAAAACAATATTGAAAGATGAAGGTCATGGTACGAATTTGAGTAATGTTAGGTATTGTAAGCTTGAAACAAAACTCTCTTGCAATAAGATTATTTCGTAAAAGATTGTGGTAGGCCCCCTGATGTGCTGAGCGTCGCTCCTTTATTGCGTTTGCGTCTGAATAATGTGCCTTTGCGCTTCGTATTACTTAACACTTCCAGACATCTTTACAATGTCATACGACCCACTTGTTTCCAGTCTAGTCTACATATCAAAATGTTGGTAGGTACCTACGTATTCACTGAAGTAATACCATTTCAAATAAATTTGCCTAAACCATTTGCACTTTATAGGTAGGTACATCGACCCATTTTCGAAGGTCCCGAAATGGAGAAATTGGCAGACAGCCCTGCCCACCATGAATACTTGTAAAAAATACGACCACGGCATCTCTCGTATTTAATTCGCGCCGACATAAGAAAATAAGACTGGATATCGGAAATCGATCAAAATAGGTTCTACTAAGCCTTTTTGATGGTCCCCAAATTGCGTTACTCTCGTCCGTATTCCGAATCACGTTTTATTTAAAGTGTGTTATTGTTTTAACATAAACTTATATCCTATGACACTCGGCAATAGGTACTATAGCTTCCAAATAGTGAAAGAATTTTCGGCATCGGATCAGTAGTTCCGAAGATTACCCCGTACATACAATCTCACAAAAAATGTAGGTACCTCTTTATTATATTAGTAACGATTCCTATTTTATTGCTTTGAATTTCAGATAACGAGGCTTACAAAAACATGCATATTATGTTTTGCTCTCAGTACGATTGACCTGTAACACTTTTAATTTGAAATTATTCTGACGCCTGATAAGCTTGGTTGGAATTATAATGCACATAAAATATTATCTTTTCCAGCCTGTGATTTCATTTATTTTGTGTAATCTGTGTTTCATTTGTTACATATTATGTAGTATAGGTACCTACCTAATACCACAGTATAATAAAGTGTCCGTGCGTAACTGCGTACTGATGTACACTGAGATTTTGAAGCTCGTCGCGTCGCTTCGGCCGTTTTCTCTGGAGATATAATACTGTTATAGCTTGTCTACTCTGAAATGACGTGCTGTACTACATTACCCATAGAAATCCGCATTACCGCGTGCTTAAAATTGTGTGTCATTTCACTGGACAAGGTATATTGATTTATACTGTGCTAATACATATCTACAGGTTACACAACGCGATATAATGTCGTTTGATATTTTTCCGGTCTGTGGAATGGCTTTTCTTTTTGTTTGTTTCCCCTTACTTTCATTTTCTCGTTGAGGGTTATCACGAATGTTTACAAGAAAACTTCTGGTTTTAATTCATTTCTTATTGTTATTTTGTAACGTGCTTTAGATAAGAATTCTTTTTCTTTCTCATGGTGTTTTGTTTAGATGTAGATAACATCTTTATAGCTAGCATTCTTGCTATGTGGGAACGTCAGATAATTATAACCAAATCATTAGCATAAATACCGACCGACCGAATATTGACCGTTTCCTTTCCAATAATACTTACTTCTATCTTGCACTATTGAAATAATTTGATTAAAGTATTTGCTAGAATGACAAAGTTGTCATTCATGCATGCAGGCATGTGTCAATAGCCAGATCATCACCCTTAAGTATCCCAATTTGTTTGTGGTCGGCGCACATTGTCTATTTCTTCCACACTTCTCTATCAGTCGTCATCTCGGTAGCCACCCCCTTTCTAGCCATATCATCTTTAACACATCCATTCATAGCAATAGCCTGAACCCTAATTACGTAATACAGGATCAATCGGAATTTGAATCGTTTTGAAACAAATTGCTAATCCATTGCTTCAAGAGTTTGAAAAAAAAACTGCTCAACAACGTAAATAACGCAATGAATGTTGTTGAACTGTCAAAATGAAACAAATTTGTCGTAATCGTTTACGAAAATGTGTTGCGTAGATAATTAGATAGCTGATCACCTCATTCAAATTCTTTCGGTTGGTTCTTCTCGTGATAGTCTATCTATATAATTGTATAAAAATGAATTCCTATTAAATATAATTATGAGAAAAATTAAGAAAATTGGAAAATTTAAGAAGAAAAAAAACTACTAGGTACTTGTTTTAACTTCCCGCTTTTGATGAATGTGAATTCAGCAGAGTAGGGTAGATAGGTAGGTTGGTAGATAGATAGGGTAATTAGGTAGTAGTATTTTCAGAATTCAATAGAATTCGTAAAACGGTTCATTAGTGTTCATACAAGGAAAACAAAAGTACCTACTAAGAAGTTACTTTTGTTAGGTTTCTGGGCGTTTTTGGGCCTTTCCCAAACAAAACAAAATCTGTCATCACTGTTTTTTTAAACAACAATTAGTAAATTGAAACTTTTCCTCACGTATTCGTGAGAAAAAGTTTTTCTTAGAAAAAGCAGTTTTATTAACTGTACGTTTGTATATAAATTATACAAACGCATTCGCGATCAAAATAAGATTTTCTACGGTGTAAATTCAGTCATTTACGACGCATGACAGTATTGTTCATGAATATATAGATATTTTTGTTCAATGTGATACCAACCTGACCTACCTCAACAAGACCTTGGGACCAACTATAATAGATACCGATGACGTCAGAGTTGGATAGCGTTACAAATATTGCAAAAAAAAAACTGGACTTTAAAAAAATGTTTTGGAACGTGGTGATAAAACCGGTTCGCGGTGGTAGAAAAAAAAACTCGGTTTCTTTGGACACCAAGTTGATGAGGAAACCGTTTCTGTTCCATATTGTGTCTGGAGATTGATGATTTAAATGAATTTGCACATTATTATTTCTAGTCTAGGCTTTTAGTCGTCAAAAGTTGTGGCTAAATACCGGTTAACACCAACTTCTAATAACTTAATCTCCTACAAGGATCCGAATCCTAATTTCGAATAGTTTGCCTGAAACTACGTCAAGCGTTATTAATGCTATTGTGAACCTCAAACGTTACCTAACCTGGTGAGCCCTGCTTTGTGCTACTGACGTCAGACTAGAAGGGTAACTTAAGTATTTCATTTTACTTGGTCTGTGATCTTTCAAAATAATTAAAGTAAAATCTAAGTTTTTTTTTTGTCAGTGTTTGCGTTCTGCTGGATCTCAAAGAGATCTCTCTACAGAGCACCCAGCCAACCTACAAACCACAGGCCACCAACTAATGGGCACGCCACTATTGCGGCGATAAGTCCCCTCTTTGTGGAGTAGCTAGAGAGGCGCCACGGCGTCCTCACTTTCCGCCTGACGCAGGTCCTCACCGGACACGGTTGTTCCGGGAGGTTCCTGTTTCGTATCGGGCGGGAGGTAACGCCCGGGTGTCATCACTGCGTGGATCGCCCGGAGGACACGGTGGAGTTCTGCCCGGCTTGGGCAGAGCACCGCCGTGTCCTCGTGGAGGCGATCGGTGGCGGGGATCTCCCGCGTCCGGCCCTGGTCCAGGCCATGGTACGGAGCGAGAGGGCATGGGAGGCCGTCACCTTCTTCTGCGGAGCAGTAATGCCCGCGCAGGAGGAGGTGGAACGCGTGAGGGGGAGACAAAGTTCGCGCTCTCACGGCCCTAGCCGCCGCAGGAAGAGACGCCCTGGGCGTCGGGAATCGATAGCCGATTCCCGGCCACCGTAGGCGCCTGCTTGCGGACGGTGAGCAATGGGTAGTATGCCGTCCGGTAACGACCAAGCCCGGGTCGACGGCGCGTTGTTTTCCACGCGTGCCTCAAAGAGATGTCAGCCAGTGAAGGGGTCCGATGAGACCATTGCCTGTTGGGGTTGCGGGAAAGTCCGAAAGGGATACCGTGGAAGGGAGTCCGAAAGGAACACGGGTGGGTTTTAGTCAGTAAGAGTCTGACACGCCCTCCCGCTCCACATAAGCTCTGGTAGTGTGGTTCTGCTGTCAACTGTTTTCTTTACAGTGTGTATCAAAAATGTGGGGTCATGACATGGGTGGCATGACAACTGGACCCAAATAATAATAATAATAAAAACGTTTATTTTCTTCACCACATAATGAAAAATTGGTATAATACCTACATGATTGTGTATACCAAAAATATACCTACATAGATGTTGTGGAGACTGGAGCCTGTACTAGGAATACCTGTGTTACAGGTCTCCAGGCCTCCAAACTACACGGACAAGTCACACTGATAGGAATAAATACTAACAGATGATAATGATAATGGGGTCAACAATAAAAAACAAAGATAATATAAAACCAAGAAAATACACAGCAAATGTAGAGGACAGCTGATTATTTCGCGATTATCATGTTGGTCCCATGGAGAAAGTGGTTCAGTATGGTGGTCTGTGCCACATCCTTAAACGTGATAGACCTTGTATCAAGTTTTCGAAAAGATTATTTTCAATCAAAGAGCGTCCTCCGTACTTAACTAGTTTTTTTGTTGTTGAAAAGTCTGATATTTTGTGGAATTTCCTTTCTCGAATTCAGAGATTTTCGTAACTGTCAGCAGGTTTATTAACTAAGTATTTCTGAATCCAATCTCAATTCCCCTTCCATTGTTTCAGGTGCAACTGATGTCTGCGGTGAGCGGCGAGCCGATGTTGCGTCGCGTCAAGCAAGAGACAGAGCCGCCGCCGCAGTACTCACCTCCGGAGCCTCAGCCGCTGCACACGCAGCCGCTGCACCCGCGCACCATGCCTATGATGCAGCCAGAGGTACGTGGGAACAACTCCAACGACATTTATATGTTGCGCCGCGTCAAGAAGAGCCGTCGTCGCAGAACTCGCTCCTCGAGCCCCAGCCGCCGCACCCTCAGCTGATTAATATGTATACCCATGCCAAATTACAGCTTTTTAGTACTAACAGTCTCTGAGTTAAGCCGCGGACAGACAGATGGAAAGACAGCCAGACAGACGGACATGGCGAAATTAGAAGGGCTCCTTGTTTGCTACGGAACCCTACAAATTACCTGCAACTGGCTTTACTCTTGCGAAAAGGACAAACGTGTGAGGATTACTTAGGCACTGTCGTTTTTCTTTCTATCAAGTCTTCCGCGACCTAATTCTCGGCGTTGAAATACTAACTTCATGATATCGATCAATTCTATTTCTGATCGCATTAAGAAAAGTTACGTAAGTTCTAATTAGATTGCCGTAAGTATAACATATTTCCCAGAGCTGTCTAGCGATCGGTTAATTTAATAAAAAAAATTGTACTCAAGTCTTTTTTTTCTGATTTCATTCCTAGAAAAATTTTCGTCGTTGCCCTGTTAAAATTACCAATTATATCTGTAGAATTTTCCTAGCTTTTTTTGCTATTTTTTAAGGTTCCGTACCTGTAGGGAATCAAACGGAACCTTATTACTAAACCACCGCTATCCGTCCGTCCCACGGATATCGACTATGGTCCGTCCGTTTGTCTGTCAGCGGGCTGTATCTGATGAACCGTAATAGGTAGGCAGTTGAAATTTTCACAGATTATGTATATTACTATTGCCGCAACAACAAATTTTATTATTGTTTTATTATTGATTATTGTTATTTTGTATTATTTAAGTTTTAATGTGCATGCGTACTAATTTCTCTATGACATATTGATTATTATTATTTCTATTGTTCTGTTTATATTTATTTTTGCTTGTCAGTATGTTTAATTTGTTATTTTTTAAATGATTTATGTTTATTTTGTACAGACCAATAACTTGTATGTGTGGTTAAACTGTAAATTCAAGTTGGTTATTATTATAAATAAATAAATTATAAATAAATAAAAAATAAAATAAAGTAAAAATTAAAGGTAACGTGTTTTTTCGGCGTTTATTGCTAAATAAATATTGTACGGTGGTACGGAACCCTTCGTGTACGAGTCCGACTCGCACTTGGCCGGGTTTTTTTTTTAGGAAGATTTCATTCCTAGAACATGTTTCGTCGTTGCCCTGTTAAAATTTTCTTTATTTAATTTAAAATTGTAGTCTATTTTATTTTAGTCTGATTCTACCAGCCTACATTCAGCCATTCAAATTACAATATCGATGTGTCCAAATTGTTAACCCCACTCAAAGGTTTTAGAGCCCTATACTACCTAAGTATACATCGGTTAAAAGCAAAAATCGACCAAGTGCGAGCCAAAAGAGTACCTACAATATTAAAAACTACATTTAAATACTTAAATAAAAAAACGCGTTTCTTGTATGGGGAATTAGGAACCCTTTAATTTTTAAAGTTATTTTATTTTTATTATTTGTTGTTATAGCGGCAATAGAAATACGTAATCTGTGAAAATTTCAACTATCTACCTATTACGGTTCTTGAGATATAGCTCGCTGACAGACAGACGGACGGATGGACAGCGGAGGCTTAGTAATAGAGTTCCGTTTGGCACCCTTCGGGTACGGAACTCTAAAAAAGAATGAAATAATAATTAAGTACCATCGAAGAAGTTCATTCTATACACCGTAAGGACTATTTCTGCTTGCAGCGCTCGGCCGGCCGCTATAGAACCGGGGCGGTAACAGATGTGGTCATCGTGGTCACAGGATTTTGTTTTCAAACTGCTTAGATATGAAGTCCTTCGATAGTACGTATATCATACCGATAGGTCGACCCTACCTAATTGAATAGCTCTTACAAATATTAACCCTTTTACCTTTTAGTAATACCAAGCTTGATTGATGTTCATATTGGCTTTGTCATTCGACCGACGCCAACGCGTGTAATTGAGATTTTATGCCGAATAAAAAAAATGGTAACACGCTGCGAAAGAAAATAATGGACATTACAGGTCATTTTATGAAATTGGTTGCGCTCTGGCGGTGAACAAATGGTCCCTTCGTTTTGTTTTTCTTGGCTCACTTTCGTTAATCACATCGTCCGAACGTTTTTTTAAGTAAGTAGCACTTTATTTAAAAAAGTTTAAGAAATTAATTATAATAAAAATTATGATTTATTTATTTTCAACTTACATCTATAATTCCAGGGTAACCTATTTCGACAGCGTACTTATCTAACTCTTATCCTAACTTATTATTAACTTATATTATAATTACATTTTGTAATAATGCATTCTTTGATGTGATATGAATAATGATATTAACACCATTTTTATTACTGTGCTGCTAGTTTCCATTAAAAAGGTTTTGAATTCAGAATGATCCGTTGACTTTCATAATTCGAATTGAAGCAGTGTTGCTATTAATAAAAAATAAAGGATAAATAAAAACTGCATTACAAACTCCTTTAATTATTCCCAATTAAATACATTCTCATTCATAACAGTTCTCTCAATTTTACCAGTTGGACCTCGAGAGTAAGGAGGACGTCAAATTCTGCGTTTCTCCGGGAGATGCCACGATTGTTGGCAATACAAGCCCAGAGCAGCAACACTGTTCGTCGACGACAGCCGCCGCAGCCAGCGGCGCAAGAGACGACGAGGCACCAAGAAGGGTGTGCTTAGTCTGTGGAGATACAGCCTCAGGGTTCCACTACGGAGTCGCCAGCTGTGAGGCCTGTAAGGCGTTCTTCAAGAGGACAATACAGGTCAGTAGGAAGGTGATAAACATTTTTTGTTATTTTTTATACTAACTTATCCATCATTCATTTCAGGTTATTCATGTAATATGAAAGAGTTGTTACTGACTGGCAAATCATTCATTATCATCTTGTGGCTTTACATGTTAAATAGTTCCGAGGCCGACTGACTGAAAGACAATACATTTAGGCAATGCACAACCACAAAATATACAAACTTGAAGGATATAATTATAGGCCTTTTGTACATCTACATATACTGCCATAGCGATCCATACCATACAACACTAACGACCGTGCCTACACTCGGCGAATAAACCAAAAAAATAAAAACCTTAGAGTTTTTCACGGCAAGAAAAACGTGTGCGTACAAAGGGCCTTAGCCGTTACTGGAAAATAAGTTTTGGAATAATATATTTGAATCAAGCTATTTTACTTACTCCTAGATTTATTTTACATAACTATAGGCATACCCACATATTCGCCTTTAGTTTGAAACGTTGCTTAAAGTTAAGACCGCTTATCCTAAAAGTGGGCAACGTCGAAAATAGCTGTAAAAATATTTCGCTGTTTTGATTAATTTAGCAATATTACTGTAATTTCCGAATATCCCACTTTCAGAATAAACGCTCTTATGTTAAAAAAATATGCGTTAATCATTACTAAACTTAAAGTAATATTTACTTAAAGAATAAGTTTGTAACTGGGTCCTAAAAATAATTAAAATACCTGTAGGTGTGGGAAACACCTGCGGTTTCAAAAGAGGTCGTATCTGGAGTAACATCACTAAAATAGTTTTAAGACGTTAGAATGCTTCGAATTTGGATCACCGCCAATTTTTATAAATCTTTCTATATACTAGTCATTGGTGTCACAATGTCTGGGACCTAGGATATCTAGATCTATAGTCTAGATTCTAAGTTCCAAACTGTTGGTGTTTGTTTGCTTTGATTTCAGTCGGTAGGCAAAATTTCAGTTTTAGGTAACACGTCTAATTCCCAAAGTTGTGGAGTTCTCCGTCAATATGCAAATTTAACTGATTGTTGGAGGCTTTATTCGAGATATTTATTAGCGTTATAAATGCTTTTGAGAAAACTAAACTATGGAATAAGGTTCAGTCGAAGTTAATCGTTTATCAAAATGACTATCAACTTAAATTGTCCGTATATTCAAGTCACATTTGTATATATTTTTGAATTTTATGGAATAGGTATAACAAGGAAAATTGACGTAGTATGAATGAATTTGCTTAACACCTTGGCCTGACTGTCCATAACTCTTCAGGTATTGAAGAACTTTTCCGTGTATAGATAAAAAGAATTCGAATTATTACTATGTAAACTACATATAATATATGGAAGCTATTTTTCTGTGGGGCAATCCCCGTAAAAATACAATCAATTTACCAACATTTTTTAGATTGCGACTTTGAATGTGAACGTTTTTTAAGTACGAGAATTGGCCTTCTGATATCTTTCAAATACTTCACTGAACATATTTTATGTAGATATTTCAAAACGGAATCTTGCCAAGCGGAACGAGTGCCAGCGACTGAAATCAAACTCTTTTTCACATTTTTCAATACCTAGTTCATAACTATGTAGGTAGATTGACTCACATTTGTCGGCTTCTTTGCTTAGCTCTATTATTGACATCATGATTGAAAACAATCGTTTATAACAAAATTGAATAAAAAAATATGATAAAGTTAAAGTACCTATATCATTTAATGAAGTCCTGTTTGTTCTGTAAAACTATCAAACTATAATAAATTTCAGTAGTTTCAAGACTACCCTTCTCAACCGACAGTTGAGGTTATTAGAAGTCTTTCTGTTGCTACATGACGCCATCAAGTCACAGTGTTAACAGGGACTGATAATGAGTCCCATTTGAAAAGTCAATCATAACAGGACTGTGTGTATAGGAAAAAAAAAACTCACCAAAAACAATTTGATGTACCAGGGCAACATAGAATACACATGTCCCGCCTCAAACGAGTGCGAGATAAACAAGCGACGGCGGAAGGCTTGCCAGGCGTGTCGGTTTCGCAAGTGCTTGCGCACGGGCATGCTGCGCGAGGGGGTGCGGCTGGACCGCGTGCGGGGGGGGCGCCAGAAGTATAGGAGGGCGCCTGACGCGCCTGCTCTGGCACAGCCCAGGCCGCAGCTCGATGACATCAAGGTATGTATTCTTATACCATAATGTGCTGTTTTGTTCTTGGTCAAGTTCTGGACGTCTTCTATTTATTTTTTACCAGTTTGGGTTTTTTACCGTTGGTAGAAATGGAACCTTCACCTTCAATTTAAAGATGGAAACCTTTTTCTACATTTATTTAGCACATTCATGTAACAAAAAAAGGTATACATATACTGCGAATAAAAAAGAACAAATAAAAACAAGTGCATTGTAATAAATATGCAGGATTATGTGCCACGTTGGCAAGAAGGTTGTGTATCCGAAATTGGGAGGGTCTAATAGTCCTGGTTTTTTCTTTACGAACACTCTGGACCAACTAAAGTTTTATTTTTTAATACCATAAGAAAAACCCGAATATTTCAAGACAATTTTTGATGACGAAATTTAAAATAAAGGAAGGGTGGTAAAGTGAATGTAACAAAAATCTATATTTTTTTAAATCTCCTTCTAGGTTCTGGAAGCCCTGAACTCATACGAGCCAGAACTCCTCACATGCTCAGCACCGCCAGCCGGCGTCACAGAGCCCGCGGCCAAGACTCTGGCCATGTTGGCAGATCTGTACGACAGAGAACTGGTCGGCGTCATTGGCTGGGCCAAGCAGATCCCCGGGTTCACTGAACTACAATTGAATGATCAGGTAAGAGGATCTTTAAAGTAATTATCACGCCAGTTTTCTGCGAAAGGATAGGAAAGGTCGAGCAAATTGTTGAAAGATGCACAAATCCAAACACCAGGCTGAAAAACCCTATTACAGATAGTGTAATAGGGTTTTTTCAACCCCGTGTCCACCCGAGAATCGAACCCACGACCTAACGCTCAGCTGTCACGTTTGCGATAAAAGATAAGGGTAAGCTAAGGGATCTCGCGCACTAGACGGCCACGACTCCGGCCGTCTAGTGGTATTGTATGGTGTGCAGCTAGTTGGCAGTTGCGACTCGTACCGGTTTCTATAGTTTACTTGGTCGCTACGACCACTGTTCGTCTAACCTAACCCAACCTAACAAGGCATTAAATTATTTTTTTCAAACAAAATGCTCCTAGCTATGGGTCTACGAGTTCTTTCATATATTTTTATCATTATAAAAATAACTCATTACAACTCAATCTGACTAGCTGTAATAAAATAACTTCATATGCATCCATCACACTACAATTTAGTTTCACTATCCAGTTAAAACCTATTTGAAACTAACTAAAACATAACGCTAGAAAAAATCCAATCCCAATTTCTAAATTAAACTTGTCACTACATAGAAGCAATATCCATATTTTTATTCCTATTTTGAATAAAAAAATAATGCCCCTGAAAATAAAAACAACGCTAACACTGGCCTTCGACAAATGGCCTTGGCCAAACAAAATCAAATAAAAGTCCCGTACACATGAAAAAATAAAACGTTCGAATTAATAAAATTATTATCATAGACAACTATAATTATGACAAAAACTACAGTCTACAATAGTCTAGTCTATGGCCTTGAATGCAATAATTGTATGCATTATTCTAAGCACGTGGAGGTTAGCTTTTTGATAATTCTGGACCTGTGTATATCCCGTCTATTGTCTGTTTATCTGCGTGTGTGTCTGTGAGTAAATTAGGTTGTGTGTGTGTGCCACAGCCAAGGATTTCAATATTGGTGTGGGTCAGTCTATGCATTTTTGTTCAGTTTATAGATTGGATTTTTGTACTATTGTTGTTTTTTAAATCTGTTGTTTTGATTTTTAGATAGGAAGAGGCAGTTTGTGTCGTTTTTTGATCTTTTTAATTTCGACGATATTAAATGTCGCCCGTACTGCTCCGGCGTGGTGATTTACGGCACAAAGCCTCTCATAGATAGGAGACCCAGCAGTAACATTATAGGCCGATTAAATGTACGTGATGTCACTTCATTGGATTTATTTTTAAACCGAACCATCCTAACTTAATATTTTAAATGCGAAAGTGAATTAGTTTGTTTTTTTATTACGCTTAAACGCTAAAACGGTAGAATGGATTTGGATTAAATTTGGTAAATGTGTAGACCATGACCAGCTATCTAATTACGCAACACATTTTCATAAACGATTACGACAAATTTGTTTCATTTTGACAGTTCAACGACATTCATTGCTTTTTTTATTTACGTTAAGCTGTTTTTTTTTTTCGAACTTATAAAGCAATGGGGTTTGCAATTTGTTTAAAAACGATTCAAATCCCGATAGATCGTGTATTACGTAATTAGTTAGGACATACGATACTTTTCATCCCGATAATCCCACGCGATCGAGACTTAGCGGGTGAATCCGCGGGGTGCAGCTAATATTAAATACCCTAGACTGCATTAAATTGTTAACTAATTAATAATTTCCTGGTCATTGCGAGTTTTTATCAAACATTGTATAGAAACAGTAGGTTAAACCGGTAATTTTGGCATTTCAATTTTATTGATGATTGATGATATGAATAAAGTTATAAACCGTTCAAATAGATTTATCGTTAGGTGCGCCCGCGTGGAAAAAAATATGTTTGGACAAAAATAAAATTGTGTCAAATTGAAATTATTTTATTTCACATAAACCTACATGGGCACTTATGAAACGTCAGAAGCTAGGTGCACGGTTCCAATTGGTCGTTTCCTATGGAGAAGAGCCGGCAAGAAACTCCACGGTTACTCTTTTAAAAATAATTGGCTTTTACAATATTTTCAAATAACAGGTCTGTGGATGGATAACCATCTTTACATACAAAGACCCCTCCGTGCCTCGGAAAGCAAGTTAAGACCGTTGGCCCGGCTGTCATTCGTAGATCTTTGACAGGCGTGACGGGGTAATCAGAAGCCCGAAAGTCTGACAACCAGTCTTACCAAGGGGTATCGTATTACCCAGTTACTGGGTTGTGGAGGTCAGATAGGCAGTCACTCCATGTAAAATACTGGTATTCAGCGGCCCAACATAGTTGTGATAAGGCTAAGCAGATGATGAGCTATATCATAATTATCAGCAGTTTCGTTAGCAATTTTTTTTGACCCTGTGTTTTTATCAGTTTGATCTAGAGTTGATTAATAAAATTTCGGTACCGTTCTTCAGTTAATCTCATGCATAGTGATGAACATGTTGTGATGTCATAAAAAACTAAAACTAAAATATTTTAAACTAACTAAAACATAACGCTAGAAAAAATCCCATCTCAATTTCTAAATTAAACTCGTCACAACGTAGAAGCTATACTTATCCATATTTTTATTCCTATTTTGAATAAAGAAAGAATGCCCCTGAAAATAAAAACACACTGGCCTGGAAAAGTCCCGTACACATGAAAAAATAAAACGTTCGAATTAATAATATTATTGTCATAGATCAATGCATAGTGATGGACAGGTAGTAATGTCATAATAAACTAAAACTTAACCGTCCAGGAGTCACCAAATAGCGGACCGCGGTCCGGATACGACCCGCCGACAAATTTAAAATAAGTAAAATGTTATATTGTCGCCAGTTAATATCTTAGAGTAATCTAACATATGCATTGTATTAATGTATTGCATAAAAGGTACTGCTGGTGATTCCCAAGCTAAGCTTGAAATAAAAGTTAATTAAAAAAACCGGCCAAGTGCGGGTCGGACTCGCGCACGAAGGGTTCCGTACCATTATCTATAAAAACTGCAAAAAAATTGTCTGTTGTATGGGAGCCCCCCCTTAAAAATATATGTTATTCTGTTTTAAGTATTTGTTGTAAAAGCGGCAACAAAAATACATCATCTATGAAAACTTTACTGTCTAACTATCACGGTTCATGAGATACGGCCTGGTGACAGACGGACGGACGGACGGACAGCGAAGTCTTAGTAATAGGGTTCCGTTTTTATCCTTTGGGTACGGAACCCTAAAAAACGGTCCTCTTATAATACTAATTTGTGATCCCTGGTCTAGTCAGTTGCACACGTAATATTTAATAACTAGTTTTAGCTACTGTTAGCTCTAAGGCCGTCTGAAACGACTGTCTAGCGTTTAGTTTTTGTAAACTTAGCTTTATGTTACTGTTATGAAATAAGGAAATAAAATCTGAGTTTGATTGATGACTGTTTGTATGTATAGTTTGCATATTAGTGGCAAAGGCGACTGTTAAGAGGGAACAGGGGCTGCGAGGAATTTGTAAAATAGGTATTTGGAGAAACTATTGCCGTCGTCTTTCCTCAAAACTGCCTCCGTAGAGTGCGATAGGGACAGCTGCAGCTCAGACCGATTATATCACAAAAAAAATTGACGACATCGACGTTTCGTATTCCCCTATTTTCTCCTCGAAAACTAAGCCGATTCAATTATTTTTTACATTAAAATTTTAAGAAAGAGTATGTCTAGGTTCCTATCATTTTCTTTTATGTTAAAAACTTTTCGAATTTGTCTGGAAGTCCTCTAATCACGGCGGTAAAAATAGAGCATTTTTATAATTTTTGGAGGGTCATATTTTCTTTACCAATAAGTTGCTGAAAAAAAGGAAATAACAGGGACGTGTCTACAGCAGACCTTGAGTTTATGAAAAAAAAATATTGCTCTAGAGGCATTATTCAGGAAGAAAACAAGGGAATACGTTAGTATGGAGAATCGCAGGCCCTGGTCCCTCTTAAGTCGAAAGCTCCAGGTTAGCCCGCGAAATTTAATTTACAGAATTATAATCATGAAAATCATCAATACAACTCTCGCCTATCTTGGGAACATCCCTCAAGACGCTTCTTAGGGGATGCTCCCAAGACAGGTGATAACCTCCAATTGAAACAGCTTGCAGATTATATTTATATGATTTACTTGCTTATGGCCATGAATTCGCGCATAATAATAATATATCTTATGCCTAGAGATCGGATATTCGGATAATTTTTACTAAGAAATTATGGAAGTGGCTTCTTAACAAAAAAAATCTTAATATAAATCCCGGAATTCAATAAAATCCGGGAATGCACAACAAGACGGATATGTGGTATTAAAACGACGAAGCCCTCTTATGAAGGTTACTTTTGCGGTGTTAACGTAAAAATTAATATACCTATTGTAAACATTTTTTACACCGAGTTGTTTGTCGCTATGTGCTATGCCAATTTGGCAACCTACTTTACAACATTTCTGTAGTCAAAAAGTACAAAATTTATCAATTTGGGAATTGCGAGATTTTTGCGATCGATACAAAAGTGAATTCCATATTAGCCAACACCTGAACGTGAGTAAATTATATATTCGATTCTATAATCAGAGTTAAATTTGTCGATCCCGCAATCCCAGGATTTTTTCAATACAAAAGTGCTTTCACCAAACCTTAACTTTAGGTAAATATACATCCGAACATCCGATCTCTACTTATAACACTGGACAATACTGTACTGGGTGTGTTTTCCATTAGTGAAAACTCACTTTTACCTCTTTATAATATTAGTATTGACAACTCAGTTCTCTGATAATAATTATATTCAAAGTATTTAATGTATGTATTCTTAATTTGCAATACATACATACATACATTAACGTTGTACCTTTTTTTTTTTTTTTTTTTTTGGGTGGGAAATCATCAAATGACGTCTCCCGCTCTGGGTGGAGCGGGAGGGCGTGTCAGACTCTTACTGACTAAAACCCACCCGTGTTCCTTCTGTTGCCTGTGCAATTCCAGGGGGCCACGGTATCCCTTTCGGACTTTCCCGCAACCCCGGCAGGCAATGGTCTCATCGGACCCCTTCACTTGCTGACATCTCTTTGAGGCGCGCGTGGAACACAACGCGCCGTCGACCCGGGCCTGGTCCTTACCGGACGGCGAGCTACCCATTGCTCACCGTCCGCAAGCCCGCGCCTACGGTGGCCGGGAATCGGCAATCGATTCCCGACGCCCAGGGCGTCTCGTCCTGCGGCGGCTAGGGGCGTGAGGGCGCGAAATTTGCCTCTCCCTCACGCGTTCCGCCTCCTCCTTTGCGAGCATTACTGCTTCGCAGAAGGAGGTGACGGCCTCCCATGCCCTCTCGCTCCGTACCATGGCCTGGACCAGGGCCGGACGCGAGAGATCCCCGCCACCGATCGCCTCCACGAGGACACGGCGGTGCTCTGCCCAAGCCGGGCAAACCTCCACCGTATGCTCCACCGTGTCCTCCGGGCGATCCACGCAGTGATGACACCCGGGCGTTTCCTCCCGCCTTATCCGAAACAGGTACCTCCCGAAACAGCCGTGTCCGGTGAGGACCTGCGTCAGGCGGAAGGTGAGGACGCCGTGGCGCCTCTCCAGCCACTCCTCAAAGAGGGGAACATTAACGTTGTACCTGCATTGTTAATTCACCAAGAAGAATCTATTGTTATGTTTTAAAATAACTTTAGAACTCTATAAAAAATAGAGTTTATTTTACAAGTGTTTCGAATAATTAATCTTTTAAGAAAATGTAATTAGACAATGTTTCATCATTTTTGTAACTGCTTAAAATCTGCTACGGTCAACAACAAAAGTCGATAAACTCGTACATCTTTTACATGCTATCTATACTAGATTTACAGGGTTATTGTTTATATGTCAGCAATCTAAGGGGAAGTAGGAGAGGTCATTTACAACCAAATGACCCTTTTTGACTCCTATGCAAATGTTAACAATTCATCAGGGGTCATTTTGTTGTAAATGACCTCTTTTATATCCCCTTAACGGATTGCCGACATATAACCAATAACCCTGTATAAACATCAAATAAGTAATTCTGCGAGTGCTTTTCATTTTATAGACAAGAGTTTATACTATCTTCATTTTACGTGTTCCTTTTTTTTACATTAATTCTGATTTCAAATTTAAAGTAGTAATCGACGTTTGTTGCTGATGCTGACCGTACCACGTCATTCAATGTACAACTTTTATGACCTAAACCAGCGTTGTGGCTGACTCGCAAAGTGTCACAGCATTATGCTGAGCGATGGCTGTTTTGCGTGGATGTGACTTTCAATTGTCCCCAACTATATTTTTTTTGTGTTTGTTATATTTTTGCGTCATATTTTGCGCAAGTGAATTTGTTTTCTTTCTTTAAAATAACCCTGTATTCTCTCCACAGATGCGTCTCCTACAAAGCACATGGGCTGAGATGTTGTCACTCATGCTGGCTTACCGGTCGATGTCGGGCGGCAGTCCGCTGCGCCTGCGCTTCGCCACAGACCTCGCGCTCGATGAGCAGCAGGCCAGGGAAATTGGAGCACATGACTTATTTACACAGGTCAGTTTTTGTTAAGATATGTTAAGCGAATTCTGGCCTATATGGATCTTATGCCCGTTTTCCCTAACACGAGTCTACACCTAAATATAATGTCTCAGTGTACTGTGTTACTCTTAGGTCCGTATTACAGAACGTTCCTCAAGTCCAGTTTGATCTTCAATCAGTTGATCACTGTTTAAGTATAGAATCAGTACTTGAGCATCAGTCTTATTCCAGAACGGTAATCAATCTATACTCAGCTGAATCGAGCCTCAAGCAGAGGTGTGTATTGTCTATGCATCAGCCTGTTTTCGTTTACAATTTATTTTATTTACCAACTTGGTTCTGATTAAAATATTCCATAAGAGCCCAATTATTTAGGAAATCAGCGTTATTATTTCGATCCCGAATAGTACTATCCCCCATTAATTTATTGAAGTAAAATTTAGTCATTTTGTAAGAAAAATAAGTCTAGCTGCTAGCTTAAAAGACTTATCTATGGCCATAAATAGGTATATTATTTAAAAATGTCAGTACGTAGATTAAAATGAAATATGTGAAAACATCAGTTTGTTGAAGCCGTCGCCGTCGCATGAAAACGTAAACACACAAGAATTTGCAATTCTGGGGCTTTGGGATGCCCTAGGTGTGTTTTTCTTAAATCGTGTTAAATCATTGTTGAATTAAATATTTCACCACATCTCGTGAAAAACTGTACCTGTTTTTGGAGTTTTCACAATTTTTTTGGGCCTGTGTATTAAATATCTATAAGTTCAACCTTCTATTTGAATTATCGTCAAACAAATTATTGTAATGATCTCTTCAATTGCATCCATTTTGATATTAATAATTCAAAAAAACAACAATATAGAAACTCGACAACGCATTAACACAACAAAAATTGTCAACCGGACATGACAATCTATGCTCAAGCGCGGTCTCGACCACACTTGGGTGATTATAGATCAAATCACTGCTTGGGTTCGATTCGCGAACTGAGTAACGATCTAAAATAAAGCCTAACTCAGCTGAACTATGATCAATGAATCTATGCTCGAGGAACGTTCTAAAATTAAAATCAGACTTAAAACTAGTTTTAAACAAAGATCAATACTTGAGTTTCCTTCTGTAATACGGACCTTAGTTTCAGGAACTAAAATCAACATAATTTGCTAATAAATTGGGTACTGCTGTGATTGGTTGACTGAGTAATCAACAGCCAATCAGATGAGAGCAGTGGTGGCCGTTTGGTAACGGCCCCGACTTGTAGGTCATGGGTTTGGGTTTGTGTCAATAATTTCATCAATACTGCTCTAAAAACGGTGAAGGAAAACATCGTGAGGAAACCGACATGTCCAGAGGGCCTAGTGTGAGTTTCTTTCAATCATCTCGACTTTATGCATCGACCGCGTTCGGCGCTCCGATTAGCCCTTAAGGCCGGCCGGCTGCCAATCGGAGCGCCGAACGCGGTCAATGCGTAAAGTCGAGATGGTTAAAAGAAACTCGCACTAGGGCCTCCGAACCAAACAATTCGAAGACATGTGACATCTACCAACCTGCATTGGGCCCGTGTGGTGGATTTCGGCCCACTCCCTCTCATCGAGGAGGGCTGTGTCCCAGCTGTGGGGACATTATAGGCTGATCATGCTAATCAGATCGTTGATGAGTTTAATGTCTACACGTTGTTAATTTTCGTTCCGAAAACCGGGCAATACTGTATAATCTACAATATTTGCTAATTTGGTGTAAGTGCCAGTATTTGGGTTTTGATTAAATGATTTTTTATTTTTATTTCTGTAATTAGGTTTGTACAAACACTTATACACGTCAATCCTATTTTTAAAACTAGATGAGGTCGGCGTTTCCTACTTGACTACTCTGAGAAGAAAGGCCGAAACAAACTCAGAGGTCACAGTCTCATTTCAAGTCTAGACATAACCTTGATCAGATCATGTGAAGATCATGTTTGGTGTTTGAAATGGTCTTAGAGTAAAGAACCACAAATTGAGTGGACCTGTCTAATCAGTGCACACATTTGGTTGTCAAGATATTGTTGCTAGGTGCTAAATATTGAGCCGAATTTATCAGAAGACCGGAATAAGGCCATTTTGATTCTTGTCCTTAGTAAATCGACGCATGCTTGGATGAACTTAATTATATCAAAATTGTTAACATCTTTCTGAAATGATTATCTACAACTTGATTTTCTAGTGAGTTGGCACCACCGCCCACCCGGTAATAAGCTTCCGCTACTGCCCAAAAACTTAATTAAATTATTAATTGAAAAATGCTAATTAGTAGGTTTAGAAGGGTAATCTTGATGGCCATGGTTTAGAAGCGCTTCTTGCCTTTGCTCTGTAGTGGGACGATAATAGGCTGGAATTATTGTTATAATTAATTAAGCAAGACTGCCTCAATGGTCTAGTGGTCGCAAGCGCTACTGCTGAGCATGAGGTCCTGGGTTCGATTCCCAGGTCGGGCAAAAGTATTATTGGGTTTTTCCTACAGGAATATCTCAGTCGCAGCCCGGAGTCTGGAATTGTGCCCGGTTCGCCCCCTATTACATGGGACTTACAAACATAACTGGCGAAATGTGGGTGTACTACAGGTACACCTCTGCCCAACCCTTCGGGGAAACAAGGCGTGGTGTTGTGTTATGTTATTTAAGAAGGCTGAATCGGTAGCTGTTTTCGAAGCAAAAGATTTGCCAACACCGTTTAAGGCGCCGTCTCCTCGGGCGAGAAAATCGCGGTGATAGTCTCGCCGTCTCTTCTAATTCAATAGAAACTCTTTGAATCAATCTCCGTACGACGATAGTTTCGCGGCGATCATTTGAACGCACATAAAGAAAGAAAGAAAAAATGTTTTTACTGGGACTCGCATAGCGTGACTATCGCCGCGATTCTCTCGTCCGTGGAGATGGTGCCTTAGGGTTCCGTACCAAAAGGGTACCAACTAGACCCTTTTACTACAGTTAGTGTTGTAAGAAACTTGAGTCCTAAATCTTACAATAATAAGACTTTTCGAACACTCGAGTCTGATAAAAAATATTCAGAGCTCAAGCCATTTTCAATTTTTAAGTCTTTTATTGGAAGACTCGAGTCTTGTATACGAGAATTTGAGATGGAGTTTTTTCAAAAGAACTCGGGACTGACTCATCCGAGTCCTTATCCGACACCTATTAGTTTTTTCCGGATTGGTACTGCAAAACATGTATGGAGCCATTTTTCACCATCTAATGATTAAAAGATCAAATAAATGTAGGTAAATATATATTCTTTTTTTATGGTAGAAATCATTTAAAAAAGCACATATTTATTTACATATACATATGTGATTATTAGAGATCTGAAATCGGGTCTAAGACCTAGTTTCACCATACAATGTTAGTTAGTTTTAACGTCCCGTTAAATAGACAACGGCCCGTTAAGCGTAGTGAGTGTTTCACCAAGTACTAACGAATGGTTAATCCTCTTAACAAGGCGTCAAACTTAATCACTGCTCCAAAGGTCCGTTAATGCTTTTAACGGCTGTCAATTGGTTGTCAGTTGGTCAAATAAAATTGAAGCAGCGTAAAATTTTATTTTTGAACACGGAAATGATGATATTTTAGAAAATTTACAACTTTTAGATAATAAAGTTCAACGTCCTAAAACATACAAAGATCGACGTGACTTATATTTTGAAGAATATGACGATCTAGATTTCAGGACAAGGTTTCGTTTATCGAAAGAATCTTGTACATATAGAGGTCTTGCAAATGATTGAAGATAAACTTCAATATCCATCAAATCGGTTAGTACCTACCTTAAAATTGCCTTATTAGGTATGTGAATTGTAATAAAAATATGCCTATGATTCGACTTACAACTTCTTACGTAAGTAGGTACCCATCCATGATGTTTCATATTATTAGAAATGTTTGTTACCTAACGTAGTGTAAAAGCTCACAGTGGTTCCCACTAGTAATAGGACCGCCCCATCTTCACAGAGAGCACCTTCCAACCCTCATTTTTATGAGCAATCGTCACTGCATCTGTTTTTTTTGTTTTCAACTAAATTTTTATGTTTTGTAATGAGTCCTATTAAAATTTCTTTTTCACTAGCGCTGAAATTGGGTCGGCGACTTTTTTTCGACATTTTAACACACAAAATAAGTAAAAATTACAATTTAGAAGAATCAAACATTGTTGTAAGTACCTTAAAGGTTATATTTAATGCACTATGAATTAACAGTAGTCTTCTTTAGTTGTTGCCTAGCAACTGTTGTTTCTGTCATCCTGTGTTTTACAAATGAAGTTAATTTGTGATAAAATAAAATGTACTTTATTAAACCACTGTGTTACAATGATATCTTAGTTTCATTGTTAGCAAGCTCAGCCAGCAAAAAATACCACAAAACAAAATAATTTTAAAAACATTTTTACAAATTTGACGTTTAAAACGACTAATAGAGAATTACACTGTTTATAGAAAGTTTTGCTTAGACGCCATGACATTTTAATTTGGTTGCATAAAAACGAGAGTGAATGAAAAGTCAGACCGGTCGTTTTTGTTCACTCGATGATAGATAACATCTGCTAGATGTTTGATTTAGCAACGCCTTGTTAAGATCCCTCCATAGAACGTAAAACTTTTTGACGTCTACGTCAATTTTAACAGAGCATTTGCTGATGGCTCGTTAAGAATTGTTTGGTGAAATCGGGTCTAATTCTTACAGACTTGTCAGTGGCAGCAACCTAATAGCAACTTCATTATAACGACAATAAGACCCGATTTCACCAAACAATTCTTAACGAGCCATCAGCAAATGCTCTGTTAAAATTGACGTAGACGTCAAAAAGTTTTACGTTCTATGGAGGGATCTTAACAAGGCGTTGCTAAATCAAACATCTCGCAGATATTATCTATTATCGAGTGAACAAAAACGACCGGTCTGACTTTTCATTCACTCTCGTTTTTATGCAACCAAATTAAAATGTCATGGCGTCTAAGCAAAACGTTCTATACACAGTGTAATTCTCTAATAGTCGTTTTAAACGTCAAATTCGTAAAAATGTTTTCAAATGATTTTGTTTTGTGGTATTTTTTGCTGGCTGAGCTTGCTAACAATGAAACTAAGATATCATTGTATCACAGTGGTTTAATAAAGTACATTTTATTATAACACAAATTAACTTCATTTGTAAAACATAGGATGACAGAAACAACAGTTGCTAGGCAACAACTAAAGAAGACTACTCTTAATTCATAGTGCATTATATATACAACAATTTGATTCTTCTAAATTGTAATTTTTACTTATTTTGTGTGTTAAAATGTCGAAAAAAAGTCGCCGACCCAATTTCAGCGCTAGTAAAAAAGAAATTTTAATAGGACTCATTACAAAACATAAAAATGTAGTTGAAAACAAAAAAACAGATGCAGTGACGATTGCTCATAAAAATGAGGGTTGGAAGGTGCTCTCTGTGATGATGGGGTGGTCCTATTACTAGTGGGAACCACTGTGAGCTTTTACACTACGTTATGTAACAAACATTTCTAATAATATTAAACATCATGGGTGGGTACCTACTTACGTAAGAAGTTGTAAGTCGAATCATAGGCATATTTTTATTACAATTCACATACCTAATAAGGTAATTTTAAGGTAGGTACTAACCGATTTGATGGATATTGAAGTTTATCTTCAATCATTTGCAAGACCTCTATATGTACAAGATTCTTTCGATAAACGAAACCTTGTCCTGAAATCTAAATCGTCATATTCTTCAAAATATAAGTCACGTCGATCTTTGTATGTTTTAGGACGTTGAACTTTATTGTCTAAAAGTTGTAAATTTTCTAAAATATCATCATTTCCGTGTTCAAAAATAAAATTTTACGCTTCTTCCATTTTATTTGACCAACTGACAACCAATTGACAGCCGTTAAAAGCATTAACGGACCTTTGGAGCAGTGATTAAGTTTAACGCCTTGTTAAGAGGATTAACAATTCGTTAGTACTTGGTGAAACACTCACTACGCTTAACGGGCCGTTGTCTATTTAACGGGACGTTAAAACTAACTAACAGTGTATGGTGAAACTAGGTCTAAAGGTCTTTGTGATTTTGAGAGTGTTGCAAAATTAGAGGACTAACTGTGAGGGGACTGTAAGACATCCGTCTGTCACGAGGCTGTCTGAAATCAGTCTCCGGGACGGTGCACCCTGGGGAGCGAGCAACGTCTCCCCATTAGGTACTGTGTGCCTAAGGTGTCTCGTTGTCTGTATGCCAATATCCTGTCGGAGGAACGCTCTAACGTGTACTCAGAGAGAGCACACGTTAGAGCGTTCACGCACATTCCAGCACGGCAGTAATGTTGCGCGACATTGCTGCGTCACATTGCTGCCGTGCTCGGAATGTTATCTCATATAAACCTATAGAAAATATATGGTGTAGTGAAGCGGCAGCCTGTTGCGGCAGCACTGCCTCGTTGTACAACACTGCGTAGTTCGGAATCATAACATCTTAATTCTACATTTATATCTGTATTTTTTTGGTCTTAGTAATAAAATAGTAGATTGTTTGCCAAGGGAGCAAACAACTATTTTTAAGGCGAGTGTTTTTTTTAATCCAGAGTGGAGCGGAGGATTCAGAAGAGAATCCTGAACGCAGCGAGGGATTCAAAGTACGTCACTCGAGCTTAAAATAGTGTTGCTCCCAAGGTGAACACTACTTTTCATCACCCTCTATGAGAAAAAAAAAACGTGTACGGTCGTACTCTCATCTCTCACGTATGATTTAAAACCAAAACATAATCATCGCAGCCGCCATCTTGGATTTACATTTTGAACTCTTTATCGACTTTAGCAGCTTTAAAAAGTCCTGCTTCACGTCTGCACCCTCAAAAAGTATGAAAACGTCACCCATGACGGAAAAATTTAAAATTATCGTAGCCGCCATCTTGGATTTATGTTTTGACCTCACTATCGGCTTTAGAACCCACGAAAACTATGAAAATGACACCCATGACGAAAAATTTGAAAATTTTCACAGCCGCCATCATGGATTTACGTGTTGACCTCACTATCGGCTTTAGAACCCCCGAAAAGTATGAAAACGACACCCATGACGAAAAATTTGAAAATTTTCACAGCCGCCATCTTGGATTTTCATTTTGACCTCACTATCGGCTTCGGCGCCCTCGAAAACTATGAAAACGACACCAATGACGAAAAATTGGAAAATTTTCGTCATATTGTGTCGTTGCCGCCATCTTGGATTTTCATTTTGACCAGGCTTGTCAAAGTGTGAAATTATTCACACTTTCTCTCTCTTTCTTGCCAGCCTGTTACTTGTTCATACAATGTTCGTGATTGATCTCCTTGGTGATTGGAACTTTTTCTAACAATATCCACATTCCAAATTCAAATCTACTTTGCTCCCTAGGGATCAAAGTGCTATTTTGGTCCCTGTTTACGAAGAACAAACTAGCTCTTTTTGAATAGATGTGATGAAATAGTAGATTGTTTGCCAAGGGAGCAAACAACTATTTTTAAGGCGAGAGTGTTTCTTTGAATCCAGAGTGGAGCGAAGGATTCTAAGGTAGAATCTGAACGCAGCGAGGGATTCAAAGTACGTCACTCGAGCTTAAAATAGTGTTGCTCTCGAGGTAAACACTCTACTATTCATCACCCTCTATGAGAAAAAAAAAAGTGTACGGTCCTACCCTCATCTCTCACGTATGATTTAAAACCAAAACAAAATTATCGCAGCCGCCATCTTGAATTTACATTTTGAACTCTTTATCGACTTTAGCAGCTTTAAAAACTCCTGCCTTCACGTCTGCACCCTCAAAAAATATGATAACGACACCCATGACGAAAAATTTGAAATTTTTTGTAGCCGCCATCTTGGATTTACATTTTGACCTCACTATCAATTTGAGAACCCTCGAAAACTATGAAAACGACATCCATGACGGAAAAAATTAAAATTATCGTAACCGCCATCTTGGATTTACGTTTTAACCTCACTATCGGCTTTAGAACCCACGAAAACTATGAAAATGACACCCATGTCGAAAAATTTGAAAATTTTCACAGCCGCCATCTTGGATTTACATTTTGACCTCACTATCGGCTTTAGAACCCTCGAAAACTATGAAAACGACACCCATAACGAAAAATTTTAAAAATTTTACAGCCCGCCATCTTGGATTTTCATTTTGACCTCACTATCGGCTTTGGCGCCCTCGAAAACTATGAAAACGATACCAATGACGAAAAATTGGAAAATTTTCTTCATGTGTCGCTGCCGCCATCTTGGATTTTCATTTTGACCAGGCTTGTCAAAGCAAACTTTCAAATTCTCACTTTCTCTCTCTTTCTTGCCAGCCTGTTACTTGTTCATACAATGTTCGTGATTGATCTCCTTGGTGATTGGAACTTTTTCTAACAACCCATGTAATAGGGGGCGAGCCTGTTGTTATCAACCGGGCACAGTTTCAGACTCCGGGTGGCTACTGACAAATTCCTGTTGGGAAAACCCAATAATACTTTGCCCGACTTGGGAATCAAACCCAGGACCTCATGCTCAGCAGTAGCGGTTGCGACCACTAGCCAAACGAGGTAGTTAAATAATAAAAAATATGATGAACTGTACTAGTTCTTATTTCTGTGTCCAGATTGCCGGCGTAGCCAAGCGCTTGGAGCGCGCGGCGGCGTTGCGCGAGGAGTGTTACCTGATGAAGGCGCTCGCGCTCGCCAACTCCGAGGCGCGCATCGACGAGCACGCAGCGCTGCGTCGCTTCAGGGACTCTATACTTGCAGCGCTTAACGACGCTGTCTCCGCTTTGAGGTGAGCTTAATGCATCCAAATTTTAATGACTAAGGGTTGCCGAAAGCGATAAGGCCGCCCATTGTATATTTTGTAGTGTTTTTTTTTTTGTTATGTATTTTTGTGGTGTACAGTAAAGTATCTATAAATAAATAAATAATAATAAGTTTAAAGATCCTCTTGCAAACCAACAATTAGTTTAGAAAAAGGCAATCGTTTGACTAATCAAATATGTCACTTGGTTAGGAAACCAAACAAATTTTGATTTTAGATAAGCTAAGGTAAAACAATGAAATATACGAATTACGAGTAACTGAGCCTCTCAAAGTCGAATGTAGTCCCTATTATATTTATATTTTTAATATAAAAAAAAAAAATTATATACATTATTTAAATTATAAATTAATAGCCATATGAGCTAAAGCTGCATGGAACTAAAGCTCTCTTTGATCGGCTCATGCCGATTTCGTTGATCAGTCCCGAGCTCCATCGCTATGAACAAACACAACAGTACAAAATAAAACGTGTCTAGAATGGAGTAATCTAACAACCCATAGTGATGTCGTGTGCAGGCCGTACAACGGCAACGCGGCGCTGCAGCAGCTGCTGCTGGTGCTGCCGGCGCTGCGCCACGCCGACGTGGCCGTGCGCCGCTTCTGGGCCGCCGTGCACCGCGAGCGGCGCGCGCCCATGAACAAGCTGTTCGTGGAGATGCTGGAGGCGTGTCTGCGGTAGGCGCGCGCGACACGCGAGCGTGGCACCGCGAGCGGCGCGCGCCCATGAACAAGCTGTTCGTGGAGATGCTGGAGGCGTGTCTGCGGTAGGCGCGCGCGACACGCGAGCGTGGCACCGCGAGCGGCGCGCGCCCATGAACAAGCTGTTCGTGGAGATGCTGGAGGCGTGTCTGCGGTAGGCGCGCGCGACACGCGAGCGTGGCACCGCGAGCGGCGCGCGCCCATGAACAAGCTGTTCGTGGAGATGCTGGAGGCGTGTCTGCGGTAGGCGCGCGCGACACGCGAGCGTGGCACCGCGAGCGGCGCGCGCCCATGAACAAGCTGTTCGTGGAGATGCTGGAGGCGTGTCTGCGGTAGGCGCGCGCGACACGCGAGCGTGGCACCGCGAGCGGCGCGCGCCCATGAACAAGCTGTTCGTGGAGATGCTGGAGGCGTGTCTGCGGTAGGCGCGCGCGACACGCGAGCGTGGCACCGCGAGCGGCGCGCGCCCATGAACAAGCTGTTCGTGGAGATGCTGGAGGCATGAACAAGCTGTATATTGTATACGTTTCCTCTCCGAATGTCAATATTTTCGTTTCTTCACCTTCGGCGGAGGCGACGCGTCCCCGCGCCAAATGTACAAAACGACGGACGGATCTAGTACAAAACTTGTTACTATTTTTGTATAATATAAAAAATAAATATTATATCTAGTTTTACTGTGGAAGTTTCGAGATTATTGTATGGTCGAGGAAACTATCCTTGGACTGATCGCGCCGGCCACTTAGTATTGTAGTGACCTGAAACGTCATTAGTTCTGTTCTGAACAGAGTTTTAGTACTGTTAGCTTTAAAGGCGATGTTTTTTGTTTTGTCAAAATTTTGTGGCTTCTTCGATGGGCCCCCACTGTAGTGTTGAAGGTATTTTTTCCCCGACCGTACGACCTACTTGTGTCTCGATAAATGCAGAGGCCGTATTCGGCGCATTTATCATTAAAATATAACATTGTTTTTATTCTGTTTGTTTTAAATGCTAAGAGGGGCCGTTGCTTGTACTGCGTCGTATTACAAAAAAAAACGCGCTAGTGGACCTAAAATGTTAGTAATTAAAACAATCAATGCATCATTATGATATCAAATGGATTTCTTGTAATTTTACTAGAATTTCTAAAGTACAAATATATACTACCTACTTAGATAAGTTTTACACCTGTTTTCATAACAAAACTTGTTTTCTCAAAAAAGGAGACGTAGATTGTTGCTAAATATAATATTACAAAAGTATAAAATAATTCTATGAAGTAAGAATGTTTGTCTGAACGAAATTTCAAACATAAAATATTCTTATTTCTGAAGAATTAAGTCACAGTGCAACAGCGCACCCCAATTCTAATGTACAACTGTTTTATAAAATAATGAACATATAATATACAGTGCGTTCATTATAACTTGACCCGTGACGCGATTGGTATCACTGAATTTTGCCGTCTTAGTTTCAATAATATACCCTGCATTCCGAGTTACGATGTAATCGATTTGAGCGTGCTAACAGTCGTACCGTATTAACGTGGACGCGATAACGTTGCGTCTTGAATCGTCATAGATGACGTCATGACGTGCGCCATCTTGCGATAACGCCGACCATGCCTTTTACAAATATCACCGTGGGCGCTGTCAAAAATGACAGTTGTGTCTTTTTGTTTTGACTCGCATCATATATCTAAACTAACGTGACATTTTCGAAATTGTGCTTCTGGCTACCGTTCGCTACCAAAAGTCATTATCGTGATATCTTACTCGGAACGCCAAGTATCGATGTCAGCGCTGTGAGCGATTATGTTCTAATTCGGAAAGCGTCCATAGAGTTCAAAATGGCGACTGACAGAACATTACTACCAATCACATGACTGCAAAAATCAGAACTACCAATCACGTCACGGGTCAAGTTATAATGAACGCATTGTAACTACATAGAATTTATTTAATAAATACAGATTATGTAGCAATATTTACTGTGTAAAGGTTATAAATGTATAAATCTAGAGCTGTTCCACTAACATAAAACATAATTATTTTAACTGAAATATTAGTTGTGTAGTTTGTAATGCCCGTGAATGTCTGATCCCTTTGTCGACAATACCCGGGTATGGTGAACAATACTCTGTCTCACAATACACGGGCATAGTCGGTTATTTAGGTAGACTAGTTGTAGTAACCCCTTTATTAGATGGATGTATTTTTAAACGCGTTTAAAAGTAGAAACCTGTATAAATATATCTTTAACCCTAGTTAGAATTAACAAGGAGTTAGTGCCCAAACCGCAGTTAAAAATATTTTCAACTAATATAATTTAAACTTACTATAGTGTTATTATAGGAGTGTGTTTCTGTCAAAACTGACGTCGTGATTGTAACATATCTGTAGGTAGTTAGCGTAATGTACAAAGTACAAGGAAAAATACTCTTATGTACCCTTATTGCGTAACACACTATCAATCACGATCTGTTTCATTTTGACAGTTCAACAACATCCATTGCGTTATTTACGTTGTTGAGCAGACAAATGTTTCGAACATATGAAGCAATGGAATAGCGATATCCTTCAAAATGATTCAGATTATGATTGATCGTTACGCAATAAGGGTGCTGGACTTTAGAAGACCCTTATTCATAAAATATACATCTAATGTTCTTGTCTATGGACCGTTATTTAGCAGTAGCACTCTAATAATACCAGTGTATTATATTGTGCAGTTACTTCGTTTAATGTAATTTAATGGTATCTCATTCTATTCCGATAAAGTGAGACAACGCTATATCGCTAGAAAGAGCAAACATCACAAGACCTTCAGTCATGAGTGTGACTGCTAAATAATATACCCCCTATCTACCCTTGTAAATAAACATCGAGCTTTTTAGCTATAGGAATTTGATATTTATGAATAAGGGAATAAGATTCAAAATACAGAAGCATCCTCCATATTAAACACTATAGTAAAAATCTATACCTAAGTGTAACATCACAGAATTGTATTAAGTACCTAAAAATATTGATTTGTAAATAGCATTAATATTAAAGATATAGTGGAACAGATAATATCGAATACCTCAATACCTGTTACCATGAACGAGTGAATATAAAACTGTTATAAATGTAAGTAAGTACATTACAGCGGTTAGGTTGATGCCAGCGCCACTGTTGGTGAAATTCGGAACTAGCAATGGGTTAACATTTGAAGCTTCGTCTGATAAAGTCCGATTTTGGAATTCATTTTGATGATTAACATTAGGAAATTAAATAGATAGGAAATTGACTTCGTGGTTTGAAGGGTAGGCAGTAGCTATTAATAAAAATATAGAAATAATGTTTCATAAAATTCATGTTTTTCTAAAATGTCTTCCCTTTAGCTAGTTTCGGAGTACCTACGTTAAGATTCATGACAGAGGTAAGGGAGCGTCCATAAATCACGTGAGCCTCGAAAGAGGGGGAGCGGGTTCGGAAATATCACAAGGGGGAAGGGGGGGTGCAGTGAGATATAACGTGTATTAATTATTTCGTTGAACGCGCATTCTAAACCGAAAAGCGGCCCACCAATGAAAAATATGATTTTATTTGGGGGGCCGCTTTCCGTTAACACCGATTTTGCCGCCGCTTTTCGGTACATTTGCACATGATCTGAATTAAAATATTCTGTCATTTTTTAAGATACTTTCCGTCAAAAAATTACACGTGACTGGGTAGGTGGGCGGGGTTAGTCTAAAACCTCATCACGTATCACCAGATAGGGGTTAAAAAATGCTAAAAAACATCTCATGATTTATGGACGCCCTCTCTTATTTATAGCCATAAACACGCTCTGGCATGAGTATTACCGTTGCCAAGACAAGACGTTGTGAAAAATCAATGCGAAAACGACTAAAATAAGATCCAAGTTGTATAAAAATGTTAAACGAAAAAAATCTATTCAAAATTGCACCCATAGTTCGATTGATTCGGTTGAAAGATCTTTGATAGTCGTCAGAAAGTCTGACAGCCTGTCTTACTGAGGGGTATCGAGTTACCCAGTTACTGGGTTGTGGAGGTCAGATAGGAAATTTCTTCATGTAAAATACTGGTATTTAGATGCATCCGGTTAGACTGGTAGCCAACCCCAACACAGTTGGGAAAAGGCTAGGCAGATTGAGTTCGGTTGATTTATGTAAAATTATTAGTTTTACTGTTAAAGTAAAGGTGGTATGGTGCATTTTTGTTGTGATTTCGCTCAAACATGTGTCGATAAGTATTCGCATTCTTACCAGGACTAGTGATTTAGTTGCTGACGTCACTTAGGGCTGGTTTCTCGATAGAAAATTATCGTAAAATGAATTTGACAAATTGTCAAGTTCGTGTAGCCTGCTGCAATTGGCTGTTCTCTTCTTCGTCCGTGGTTAGTTACTAACCTGGTGTCAAGAGTTTTAAAGCCGCCCACGGACCTCTGACTTGGCTTCACATGCCGTCGAGAAATATCTCTCAGGCATACCGGTTTACTCAAGATATTTTCCTTCACCGTTTTTGAAGCAAGTGATAATTGTACAATACGAACATGAATCCGAAAAATCAGAGGTGTATGCCTTGGGTTCAAACACGAAACCTATGACTTGGCAGCCCGACGGTCACACCACCAGGCTATCAGTGCTTTTGATAAATCATTTAATCAATCACAGCAATATACGCGCGCTGCAATATACGCGCGCTTGACAATTTGTCACATTAATTTTGCGATCATTTTCGTTCGTGAAACTGGCCCTAAGGGTTTTCAACACTCAACTGCCTCGTTGGGCTAGTGGTCGCATGCGCTACTGCTGAGCATGAGGTCCTGGGTTCGATTTCCGGATCGGCCAGTGTTATTGGGTTTTTCCATCTTAAATTTCTCAGTAACAGCCTGGAGTCTTTATTTCTGCCCGGTTGATGGCAACCACCATGTAATAGGATAAGACCCATGTAATAGGGGGCAGGTCTATACCTGCCCCCTATTACATGGGTCTTAAACATAACTGGAGAAATGTGAGTTTACTATAGGTACACCTCTGCCCAACCCTTCGGGAAACACAGGCGTGATGTTATGGTATGTTTTTGTTTAGTTTCATATGCAAAGAAAACTAGCAAAAATCTATATAGTGATATTTTCGTTGATTGTGCAGAAAATGTATAAAATCATAAACAGTCGAATTGGCGAGAATCTTGAGTGTGAAAACCCTTACTATCTTATCTTCTACCTAACGAATCGTCAGCAACAAGACTTAATTTGGATTCATAGTTTTATTTTTTATATATTTTTTTTGTTTAACGGCTAAGTAGCTATTACGTTTAAAATATAACGTGTCTGAACAAGCTAAAGGTTGTTTAACACAAATTACCGAACAACGGTATTTTAGTGTCAAATAATGAGTAGGGTTAACTTTCAAAATGATATTTGACGTAACATAGTTACAAAAAAGAATTGTAAAAATCAATGTGATGGCTTTAGGATTAGGAATAAGCAAATATTTTTGAAAGTTGCCAAGATTTAGGCCGAGATAAACAAACACTACTTAGCACTTGCTCTGGCTGAGCATTATTCCTGTCACTGTCACACAACTCTCAAAATGCAAGTGTAAGATAGAGACGGAACATGCACGGGGATCTTTTGACGCTCGAGTGACGTTGACAGGGAGGCGCTGTTGGTAAACATTTTTTGTGCAATTGTTTTGTGGAATGTATTGATAAGACAAGATGGCGGATTTAGTTCTGAATTTGACCACGCGCCAAAAGATCATGTACTGCGAAACCTTTATTACCTAAACAAATTATTATTTTATTTTTATTTTGAAACAGTATAATATTTACATAATATACCTATATGCTAACAGGCTGAAAATAATAATAATAATTTGTACATGTATATGGTATTATATTATTTAGATTTCCTTTATTTCATTATTTACTTATAAATCATATTTTGAAACGTAAAAAACATAGAAACATTTAAAAATATCAAATTATTATTATTTTATTTATTCTTCTAACATATAAAATACATTTTTTTTTTTTTTTTTTTTAAAAGGTATAAAAAACATTTAAAAATATAAAAAATAGTGTTCCGCCGGTGTCGGGAGCAGGGTCCAAGCTACCGGTGGTTAGGGCTGCAGAGATAGGAACCTCCTCACAATACGAGCCGTATCGAGAAGTACTGCCTTATTATTATTATTTTATTTTATTATTACATTACATAAATATGTGTATTACCCTTGTACAGCTATATCTAAGCCAAAGCTTATGCTAAGAAGTAAAGTTTATCAACTTCGGCAAGACTCGAGTATCACAGAATAAAAAAATTCTACGTATCTTAAATTCCATGTGAGTTTTAACGAGTTCTGTTGTAGTTATTCTTATGTTAAGAATATTTACTTTATTTAATAGTGTTTAATGCGGTGGTATTCAGGGAGCGAAGCTGTGAAGTGTGACTGTGCCAGATTATTTATTAAGTTTTAATTATTATTATCGTCGTTATTATTGATCTGCGATTACTGATTTATACAATTAAGAAAATTAGGATTGTTTGGTTACAGTCTGTATGTGAGCCGGCTACTTCAAAACAAACGGCTAATAATTAAAGCCTTTTCATCATTATTGTATTAATTTTTCTTTTATTTTAAACTGATCGGCAGCTTATTACCCGGTTACATACAGACTGAAACCTGAAGTTTTATTGATATATTTCTTTGAAAAATCAAAAGAATGTTTAATAGTCTTTTATACAATTTTACTTTGTGTAAACGAACTGATTGGACTAGATGAAAAATTAATTGAATTTCTATATCTTAGAACATTTTGAGTAGGTGGAAGTTAGTGATATGTAATCTCAGATCAATCTAGAGAACCCTAGGTAAACCAATATAATACCCGTGTCTTAAATTTTGTATTTAATAAATTCGTACCTTATTTCTTTACATAATGTTATTAATGTGAACCGGTCCCGGATATAAAATAAAAAATATATAAAGTGGTGACATTTTATTTTTGTATTTTTATTTCTGTTTGAACAAGAATACCCTTACAGTACTTATGCTGTGCCTATGTTAGTTACCTATCATAACGCCCGTACCTACCTAAGGACATTACATCTGGAACCCCGAAGGGATAGAGAGAGAAGTATACTACAAATACAACTCTTTAGTTATGTGGCCTATGTAGTAGAGGGGAGCCTATTTCCATCAGCCACATATCCTAACTGAACAGTTATCTCCGGAGTGATCTTGGCCGCATCTAAAGCATCTGGGTTTTGATCTGCATTGCAGTTTCACATGACCAAACCTACAATAATTGTAGCACTGGATGGTAGGATAATTATATAAATCTACAGGCAGTGCAGTGTAGCACATGAAAATTCGTTTGGGTAGTACCTGACCATCAAAAGTTAATACTATTGATTCAGCTTTGAGTTGAGTTTGGCCATCAATAATTATTTTTCTTCTCAATCTCCTAACCTTGAGAATTTGCCCACATCCTATAGGAACAGAAATATTTTCTTTCACCTCTTCATTTGACCACTCGGACGGAACCACTCTAACTATGCCCATTCTGCTGACAGAAAATGATGGGATGAACGCTTTGAATTTTTCTGTTTCTAAATTTGGGTTATCGACAAAAGAGTTAGCATCTTCAAACTTTGAAAACGAAATGGACAGTCTATTTCTTCCTATTCTTTTTAAACTACCGTTGACAATGTTATTCACAGAGTTCCTTTTCATGAATCGACCGAAGGTAACTGGATGTAGAGTAACATTATCATCAGGAGATGAAAATTGTTTTTGGACGTGCACTACATAAGGAGCTGCATCTGAAGATTTATATAACAGACGAGTAACAGGGGGCTGAGGAAGCGGGCGAGAGGCATCGTTCTAAGCTAATAATTAAAGCCTTTTCATCAATATTGTATTATTTTTTCTTTTATTTTAAACTGATCGGCAGCTTATTACCCGGTTACATACAGACTGAAACCTGAAATTTATTGATATATTTCTTTAAAAAAATCAAAAGAATGTTTAATAGTCTTTTATACAATTTTACTTTGTGTAAACGAACTGATTGGACTAGATGAAAAATTAATTAAATTTCTATATCTTAGAACATTTTGAGTAGGTGGAAGTTAGTGATATGTAATCTCAGATCAATCTAGAGAACCCTAGGTAAACCAATATAATACCCGTGTCTTAAATTTTGTATTTAATAAATTCGTACCTTATTTGTTTACATAATGTTATTAATGTGAACCGGTCCCGGATATAAAATAAAAAATATATAAAGACCGAAGGTAACTGGATGTAGAGTAACATTATCATCAGGAGATGAAAATTGTTTTTGGACGTGCACTACATAAAGAGCTGCATCTGAAGATTTATATAACAGACGAGTAACAGGGGGCTGAGGAAGCGGGCGAGAGGCATCGTTCTGGCTGTTAACAACAGCAGTAGTTTGAGTCAATACCGGATTAATATTTTCTTGAATATTTATTTTAGTCTGATGATCAATACATTGACAGTCACTTTCTTTGATATCCGTTCCATCAACGCGGCTTTTCTTACTTTTTTTTTAATTACAGTGCCGGCCGATTTTAGGACGAGCTGAAGCTCTTTTACGACCACTCGAAACCTGGGATATGGAGCAATCTGTATCCATGGTACTTCCCTCATCATTATTAGATGTTATAGTAATTACGTGGCCAATATCAGGGGGTAATCCCCCAGGATCATCTGGGGGATCCATCCCATGACGGGAGAAAATTAAATGTTAGACTTACCAAAGTTATGCAGAGATATATACAAATCACACAAAATATACACTAACTAATAATATATATACAAACTACCACTTAACTGAAACGAAACCACTAGAAATTTGACAAATTTTAATTTAAAATTATAACAAGTACGCGCGCCTTGTTTGACGTTTCCCGCCCTTTTCCCGCTATCTGTAACCTACGTTTACATCAAAGCAAAGGAAAAAAACCGGCCAAGTGCGAGTCGGACTCACACAAAAAGGGTTCCGCACCACCGTACAATATTTAGCAAAAAACGCCGAAAAGAACACGTATCTTAAATTTTAACTTCATTATTTGTTGTTATAGCAGCAACAGAAAAAAAAACATTAAGCAACTCCAATTTCAAAAAAAGAACATTGTCATGCACGCGCGTTTTGAATTTAAATAGAGTTCTTACAACACCCTATGGTTTCTCAACCTTTTATAGAGGATTCATATCATGTGTAGATAAAGTCTTGTATGCAACTGTACATAATTAGGTATTAAAACACTCATGTGATATTTTAATACCCCGTATACCCCAGTTGCATAAATAACTATTAAAAATTCCAAACTGTGGTACTGTGTGTACAAATAATGGTATGAATACCAAGGAGATATATTTTTTTGTATTCTATATACAAAGGATCTTGTCAAGTAATTATCTATCCCATCAAAAACATAAATGTGAAAATGGGAACCAAGTTCAATATTAAGAATATGCGTGGTTGTGATTGTCGACTTCGCCGACAAAATAATTGACAAATTGTAAATGTCTTTGACAAGGTTAGTTTACAATTTTACATGTTATAAGTGAGAATTACCATAATATAAGTCATACTTATTCAAGAACATTGTGGTATATTGTTAGAACTGACGGCCGATGGGGCAGAAAGGTTCTGGAATGGAGGCCACGTACCGGCAAGCGCAGCGTAGGACGTCCGCCCACAAGGTGGACAGACGACCTAATAAAGGTCGCAGGAAGCCGCTGGATGCAGGTCGCTTCCAACCGGCCGATTTGGAAATCATTGGGGGAGGCCTATGTTCAGCAGTGGACGTCCTATGGCTGAAATGATGATGATGATGAAGTCATATACGTAAATACGAAAGACTAAAAGTCGTTGCGTTGTTTGACCTACTTACCCACATTCATCGAACCTAATTCTAATAATGCTTATGGAGCACGGACGGGGGCGGTGGGAATGCATGCTACCATCGAATTTTAATGATTTACCTAAGGGAATCTGTAATGTATTAAATGCGAAGAACTGCTCAAAGGTGTTACAAAGATACTTTCTAGATTGCAGTGCGACCTAGGAAAATAATATATATATATATATATATATATATATATATATATATATATATATATATATATATAAATATATATTTGTATATATAGATGTATTATATAAATAAATATATATATATAATACATCTGTGTACCCAATGGTTCATTAATTATTAATTCTGTCTGGGGACAGAGGCTGTCTCAAATTATAGGCCAATCTCTTTGTTGTCAACCCTGTCTAAAATTATCGAGCGTATAATTATAATTATAAACAAGCGCTTGAAAAATTACTTAGAGTCCAACGGTCTTCTGCCTGTAAACCAGTTCGGATTCAGAAGTAACAAATCAACTTCTCATGCTGTTCACCAGCTTCTATCATATATCGTCGATTGTTTGGATAAGGGTGACAAGACCATAGGTGTGTTTCTGGACCTAGCAAAAGCATTTGACACAGTTTCTGTTCCCATACTCCTAAAAAGTTGGAGAGCATCGGTATTCGTGGTGTTGCGCTGGATTTGATTACCAATTACATGTCAAATAAGACGCAATGTGTGAGAATAAATGACTACACAAGTCGGCCAGTTAAGTCCTATTAGGGGTACCTCAAGGTAGCATTTTGGGGCCGACTTTATTCCTCATTTACATAAATGACTTGTGTAACCTTCCTCTCACATGTGGCAAAATAATTAGGTACATTTGCCGATGATACGGTTCTTTTGTTTAAAGGCAATACATGGAGGGAGGCTTTTAAATTGGCAGATGAGGGTTATGGTCTAGTTACTACTTGGCTTGACTGCAACTTTCTTACCCAAAATATTCAAAAAACAAAGTACATTGCCTTCAGCATTCGTAATACGACTCAACCGACTATTAATTCCTCATCTATCAAAATTCATTAGTGTATTAAACCTTTGTCTTGCTCCTGCTACCATCTCTCACAGGTATCTTCCATCAAGTATTTGGGTCTTACTATTGACCAAAATCTTTCATGGAAGAAACAAATAGCCTCTATGACTACTCGAGTTAGGAGAATGATCCACTTATTTAAAAATCTGCGGAATGTTTGCCAACCAAAACTACTACGATCTATTTATATTTCTCTTTGCCAGTCAATAATAACTTATTGTATCACTGCTTGGGGAGGCACTTCTAAATCAACACTTTTCCCTAGAAAGAGCGCAGCGAGCTGTACTTAAAGTTATGAATTTCAGGAAATTACCCACATACACTACAAGAATTGTCATTACTTACGATTAGGTAATTGTTTATAAAAACTTCGATCCTACAGCAACACTCTAAGCTACCCCTTACAACAACCAAGCGTAGACAGGATTTAGTGTATTCTGTTCCTAGAACCAAAACGGTATTCGCTAGCAAATTTTTTTAACAACACCGGGCCTCATTTGTACACTCAGGGGCACATTTAACCGTCCACTCATTCGAAATTCCATATCGTTTGTTTATGTTAACTTGGGCTTTGACTACTAGGCGTAACTTTATAAGTGGGTATATCTGACATAAAGAAAACACATATACCCGCGTTTTTTTTTACTTTTGTGGTTTTTATTCAACAATAATCAGCTCAGTAGAAATTTGACAGTCTCGCCTCTCGTTTTGTGTGAAGGATAAATTTGTTTTACAACGTTGTCTTACCATTGTTTCGAAAAAAACCGAGGTATTGAAGTACTGTGACCTTATTTACACTAAAATAATGCCACAAGACGTAGCTGGAGCAGCTAGGGCTGTGGCACTTGCAGACGCTGGGTTCAGCCAGCGTCGGATTGGACGAATGCTTGGATACCCACGAAGCACTATCCAAGATGCTATCCGGCGTTTCAGAGAGACCGGTTCCTACACAAGGAGACCAGGACAAGGTCGTAGACGGTGTACGTCAGAGAGAGATGACCGTTACATCGTCTCGAACGTTCTTCGAAATCGGTTCACAACGGCTTCTGAGGCTCGTAACCGCTTATTTGAGGTACGAAATGTAAGTGTGAGCCTAAGAACAATAAGAAGAAGGTTAGCAGAGAGGGATCTGGGATCATTTCGACCGGCTCGAGTACCACAGCTAACGACAACTCACAGAAGAGCGAGACTTGTTTTTGCTCGAGAACATTTAAATTGGACGTCAGAGCAATGGAAAGCAGTTCTCTTCTCTGATGAATCAAGAATCGCTTTACGAGGTCCTGATGGACGTCAGCGGGTGTATAGACGCCGTGGTGAAAGGTTTGCTGAATGTGCTGTGGTTGAAACAGTGGGCTACGAAGGAGGCTCGATTATGGTGTGGGGTGGCATTTGTTACGAGGCCCGTACAGAGTTGGTGGTCTTCGATAGAGGCAGCGTAAATGCTCATAGGTACGTGACAGAAGTCCTAGAACCACATGTGATGCCATTTGCTCCATTCATTGGCGATAATTTTGTTTTAATGCACGACAACGCTCGTGCACACACCGCGAGAATTGTCACAGAGTACTTGGACGCCATCAATATTCAGAGATTACCATGGCCAGCTCGGAGTCCTGACCTGAACCCGATAGAGCATGTATGGGACAACCTAAAAAGACGAATTCGGAGTCGAACACCAGCTCCTAGGACCATCAGTGAGCTGAAAACTGCAGCTGTTGAGGAGTGGAGGAACATTCCACAAAGCGACATCCAAGACATAATGGACGGGCTTACAAATCGATTACAAGAGGTGATTAGGGCCAGAGGAGGAAATACACATTATTAGTGCGATAATTAAGAGCATACTTTTTTAAAATTAAAATTTTGCTAAATGTCGTTTTTGGTCAGAAGACTGCATATTCGCATTTTGAAATTTTTTGTCTTGATTAAACCATTTCACAACTTACACATGTTTTATTTGTGTTCTCAAAGATTCACCCAAAGTAATTTTATAACAAAATTAGTTAAAATCCGATACAATTTTGAAATAATCGACAAAATGTAGGTGGCCGGTTAAATGTGCCCCTGAGTGTATAATCTGTTGTATAGGAGTTTGAGGATAAGTGATTTGTCAATCTATAATTGCAAAAATGAATTTCTACTTCCGATTAATAATGTTGACACAGAAAAGCTATTAGTAAGCCTATCATAAATACAAACACATAGCTCGGTATTCACACACATTAAGTCACATACACCAATTACATCAACACACAACATCATACAAACATCAACACAACAACTTCTTTTAAACAATTTTTTGTCTAATTATATTGCATATACCTACTTAGGTACTTACTTAATAATTTTTAGTTTTACCCACCTTACGAATGTAATAATTAATACCGAACACCTACTAAATGTCTCGAAACATTATGTTCACTATATAGTGCTTAAGTTGTGATTATTGGAGAACGAGGAAGACTGACCCCTAGGTCCGTACCTCCGTACTAGTAAAAACTGTATCACGGTACCTATACCGTGATACAGTTCAATTCAATTCAAATTCAAAATATTTTATTTCACATAAACCTACATGGGCACTTATGAAACGTCAGAAGCTAGGTGCACGGTTCCAATTGGTCGCGTTTCCTATGGAAAAGAGCCGGCAAGAAACTCCACGGTTACTCTTTTAAAAATAATTGGTTTTTACAATATTTTCAATTAACAGTGTTATTAGGTATGGGAGGACAGTGTAGGTCTTTCAACAAGTACCAGGTACTTAACAAAATAATTATGGTCAGCAAATATACAGTCTACTAAGCCTACAGCGTTCTCACATTCACAAAATAGAAAATAATCTATTTATAAATGAATAAATTATTAAAAATAAAAAAGTATTTTAAACGAAATGACGTGATTGCTATTACAATTCTGAATAATTATCATGATCACAAAAGCCACTAATAAAGATTTAAAGTTAAATTGTAGGTATAATGTCAAATAATAGCGTGATTTAAATGTCAAGGAAGAATGTAAAAATAAAAATATATAAATATATAAACATGGTAATTTGGGAGCAGTTAATAGACTTATACAATTTGCCGTTAATGAGCTACCAGGGAAGCCACATGTGCAGAAGGAATTATTGCCAAACTTCCTTGTCTTATTTATTTATTTAAACTTTTCACACTTACCTATAAAAAGTACAAAGGCGGACTTAATGCCAACAACGTAGTCTTTAATTTTATAATATGCATTCTTGATAAGAACGCGTTTAATGTGGGTTTTGAACTTCCCATCGCTAAGTTCTGTAACCGACTTAGGCAACTTGTTATAAAAGCGGATACTGTTTATAAGAAATGACTTGCTTGTTTTAGTTAATCTAAATTTGGGTATCAAAATTTCATGTCTACGTGTATTTATATTATGGAAATCGCTTCTTATTTTGAAAACTCCTAAGTTTTTGCGAACATACAAAATACTTTCTAAGATAAGAGGAGAAGGCAGAGTCAGTATATCAATTTCTTTGAATTTGTTTCGAAGGGATTCGCGAGGACCCATTTTATAGATAGCGCGGATTGCTCTCTTTTGTAAGATGAAAATTGAATCTACGTCAGCTGCCGATCCCCACAGCAGAATGGCATAAGACATAATACTGTGGAAATAAGCAAAGTATACTAACCTAGCTGTGGCTATATCAGTCAACTGCCTTATTTTTCTTACTGCATATGCAGCTGAACTGAGTTTTTACTAGCACGGAGGTCAGTGTGAGTTACTCTCTAACAACCATATATTTCTACTCATGACATCTTATTATTTTGTTTTTGTATTTTATTTTTTCTCTTTCTTTATACTTACGTATAAATTGTCACCGAGTTGCCGTGTCTGACCGGCCATTACCACTGTTAAACCCGCGATGGTTTGTGTGGTATGTTTGAAAAGTTAAACATGTTTGTATACGGATTTTGATTAATAATATATATATATATATATATATATATATATATATATATATATATCTAAATAGGTAAGTAAGTACCTACTAAGTTCTGTAGATAATCCTGAAATTTATATATATGAAAGTACCTGACAGCATTCTAAAATAAATTAAAAACACAATTTGATTATTCTGATGACTTTAAGATTTGACTTGGCTAGTTTTACATGAGTTGTGAAGAATTTTATAAATTCGTAAAAGGTAACCGACAAATTGTCCCAGGTGAAATCATCTGATAAATATAACGATTGTATCTTCAGTAAATAAAACTAAATATTTTGGTTTATATTTGTTGCAGTCATCTGGTTGAATCTGCTATTTGATTGAATGACTAGCGCGTTCATTGAATGACTAAAGGACAACTCGTCAAGTCGTTGAGCAAAACGTTTAACCAGATGGCTGAATGTCGTGTAGACATTTCGTTAAACTGAGTGAAATTGGTTAGGTTAGGTTAGAACTGTGACCAACCGCGCGCAAGCCGAGCGAGCGCTATTTCTAAGTTGCTTGCAGAGATTTTTTCACCACTTGAATCACTTGGCTGAGTCTTGGTCAGTCATCTTCAAAGGGCTGACTTTCATTCAATACGCCAAGTTGTTAAAACTTGAATGATTTTTTTATTAAAATTAACTATCGGCCTAGGCATTCATTTGGATGCCGGCAGCGGCGTTTAATGAACTGCCTAGGCGTCCAATTAGCTGGCTAATTTAAGCAGATGGCTGCGACATATATTATGTCACCTACAAAAATTTCCTTTCACTAAAAATGTCCCGTCGACGGTGACTCGGGAAAATTTATTATGAATTAATAAATATATGAATTCAGCATATACATATGAATATAGCATTTAATATACTTCCTAATTTACCTATTTCCTATTTTTGAGTAAATTGAGTTCAAAACCTACGAAATAATATATGTACTATCGAAGAACTTCATATCTAAGCAGTTTGAAAACAAAATCCCGTGAACATGATGACCACATCTGTTACCGCCCCGGTTCTATAGCGGCCGAGCGCTGCAAGCAGAAATAGTCCTTACGGTGTATAGATATAAACTTCTTCGATGGTACTTATATTTTTTTAAAGAGAACAGCCGATCTTCTCATCGTGAAAACTTAGGTGAAGTGAGCTGTCATTCCACCTGCTGCTAGGGAGACTGACAGCTCACTCCGAGCTCACTTCACCTAAGTTTTCACGGTGAGATGGTTACAGAATAGCACTGCTGTATTCTTTGTGTTCAATGTTAAGAGGGAACAGGGCCCGCGATTCTCCATACAAACGTATTCCGTTTTTCTTCCTGAATAATGCCTCTAGAGCTGTAATTTTTTTAATATAAAATCAGGGTCTCTAGGCATGTCCCTGTCATTTCCTTTTTTTCAGCAATTATTAAGTAAGGAAACTATGACCCTCCAAAAATTACAAAAATGCCCCATTTTTACCGCCGTGATTAGAGGACTACCAGACTAATGCGGAAAAGTTTTTAGCATAAAATAAAATAATAGGAACCTAGACATACTCTTTCTTAAAATTTTAATGTAAAAAATTATTAAATCGGCTTAGTTTTCGAGGAGAAAAAAGGAGAATGCCAAACGTCGTTTCCGTCAAAAATTGTGTGATATAATCGGTCTGAGCTGCAGTTGTCCCTATCGCACTTTACGGGGTTTAACTCGGTTTTTCGGGCGCAGCGCGACGGCAATAGTTTCTTCAAACACCTATTTTTCAAATTCCTCGCAGCCCCTGTTCCCTCTTAAGAATATCTATCACATAATTAATTTATGTCATTCCTTCATTTTTCATTCTTTTTACCTATCGTGATATAGTAATCATATTCTAGGTGCATCGTCTTCACATTTAATTAAGATATAATTAATGTATAAGTACAAGATATTGTGAAAATATTTTAAAAGAGTAACGGTGGAGTTTCTTGCCCATTCTTGTCCATACGAAAACGACTTTTTGGAATGGGCGACTAGAATCAGTTTTTTTTTTGTTGTAAATGTTGACGTTCATTAGTGCCTTTTTTGTGCCTAATTGAAATAAATTATTTGACTTTTGACTTTGTAAGCGTGATCAATACGATTAGTTAAAAGAAGGTTAAAATAATATAATATGTTCATTTTGATGCGGTGCACAGCATATTACAATGAATGGCTGGAGTACTTATTAAATATTATGTGACGTGTACTGAAAATACATAAGTAATCTATATTGAAAAATATACAGAAAGTTTTTATTATTTAATGTCCTTTAATTTCACTGTATATTATTTATTATTCTCACTCTGGCTTAGCGCTCCTGGGCCCATAACCTATTAGGGTTAAAGGTTGGACACCAAAGAAGTTCTAAGGATTTAAATAATACGTTTATTATCCTTTTCTTTATATAATATAGGAAGGTGTGTTTACATTTCCTGAACATGATTACTTTTTACAAAGAAACTACTGTTATCGTACTCTAAATCGTGCAAAATAACAAAACATTGTAAGCAAAAGGTGTTTATTTTGACCCCTTGTGAATCTTGTGATGATAAAATTCACACTCCTTTTGAGAAGTGCACATTTTGCGAAGTGCACATTCTGCGTCAAACCACTTGGTGGTTTGAAGTTGTGAAGAATAAAAAATATATTGAAAACTTAAAAGTTCAAAACCCAAAAAAAATTGCAATTTTTGAATCAATCTTTATCTGGTGGTACGCGTACGACTAACATCTGCAGTTTTGACAACATCGATGTAAATAAACATTAATCTATTAACCATAGATCAACAGTCTACAGTTCTACACAAGTATTACGAGGGGACGGCGCGTACGCAGTCCCCACTATCAAAAATTACGCATCCGAGTTATCCACATTAGGGATAATCGCAGGGGTCAACCCAACCGCAGTGCAATGGGAAGGCCTCGCCCTGGGGGAACCGCCTTATTGATCACGGTATCCCCTATGCCAGGTAAGTATGAATTTTCTACAGAAACGCGCGAGGGTCATTCAAAGGTGGAGAATCTTAACACCGCGATTCAGAAACGTGACGTAAATGTAAAGCGCCATCTAGTGAATAGAATTTGTACAAAACCACGATTCCTCTCATGCCTTAATTACATTATTTAATTACTTCTTTTCATTACATATTTAACTATCAGGTTTGTGTATACTGCGGTAGTACAATCGAAAGTAAAAGATAGCTTCATTGAACGGGTTAATTATAATGATCTATCTACGTTAGTAGGACCGTCCTACTAATGTAGGTAGAGGTGGTAATAAAAGGTTTAAACATGCAAAAAAACATTGAAATGCCAATATATGTACATTGGCTTATGCGTTAGTTGACACATAATAAAGTTAGCTCTCAAAGATTTCTAAGTTTGGCGTAAAAGTAGAAAATATTCGAATATGCGAATGTGCCGCCATCTAGCGATAAAGTGGCTAAAACGTCACCTAAGGAATGGCCATGCCCCATGCAGTACCAATTCTTGAGGTACTTGGATCCTAATTACAGCTGTTGATACTTGGTCAACTGGAAGTGGTCCCGCTCTTCCTTTCAACTACTGAGCTGATAACACTATTTCTAAAAATAAAATCAAGTAAACATGTTTTATTTAAGTAGTATTTTTATTTCTTAAAAAGTAGCTTATATTTACAATATCGTTCCCTGAGTTTATTTTAGTCCATTTATAAAGTCTAGTATAATATTAAACAATAGCGAATTGTTCGTACAGCAATTCTCTAACTTTGAAATACTCTTCGGATAGGACACCTTCCAACGCCACGCGACCATTCTCCAACTGAAATATAATAAAAAAAGGTTAAATACCATAGTGTCGTGTTTTACTTTTAGGAATCTAGCGCTCTAGACGGCCACGACCATGACTAGGCAAACCAGAGGTCTCCAAACATTTTTATGTTGCCGACCACTTGGCATGATTTTCGGTTTTGGGTAGACAGCTTACCTGCCCTGCTATAAAGAATTTTTGCAAATTCATCAACTTCAAATGTGTTGTAGACAGTTGGTATAGTGCTACTCACTTAGATTAAGATATATTAAATTTATATTAACTGTAGTGTGAAAAATATAAATATAAAAATTCAAGAAAAAATTAAACAATATTTATACTACAGCTAAGATTTTTTTTTTCTGTGCACTATCACTTCGCTAGGTACTAATATTAGGTTGGGGAAAAAGTCTTTTGGCATTATAGTATGTATGAACTTGTAATAAAATCTCTTTGGCTATACTATTTGTATCTGGCTGGTTTTGGTATCATTGAAAGTTTAAATTTTAAAGAACATAATTCCAAATTAAAATTAGGAAAATGTGTGATTTTCATTTGTTTTTCGTACCGTCGAGATGAGTGAATCTAATGAAGAAATTCGATACATTTTAAAATTTTACTACTAAAAAGGTAAGGCAAGCCGCGAAAAAAATTTGCGATGTTTATGGACCTAGTGCAGTGTCTGTCAGAGTAGCACAAATTTGGTTTAAGCGTTTCCAATCCGGAAATTTTAGTGTCAAAGATGCACGTCGCTCTGGGCGCCCTATTACGGATAAAATGGATGCTATTTTTGAAAACGTGGAGTTAGATAGGTATATCAGTAGTTACGACGTAGCTGAAGAACTGGGAATTGACCACAAAACAGTTTTGTCGCATTTGAAAAAAACTGGGTACACAAAAAAGCTCGATATTTGGGTACCTCACGAGCTCACTGAAAGAAACCTAATGTGTACTCATTTGTGATTCTTTATTACGACGTAATGAAACCGAACCGTTTTTTAAGAAGCTGATAACTGGTGATGAAAAGTGGATCACGTACGATAAGAACGTGCGAAAAAGGTCGTGGTCAAAGGCCGGTCAGGCTTCACAGACTGTGGCGAAACCCAGGTTAACTCGCAACAAGGTGATGCTGTGTGTGTGGTGGGATTGGAAGGGCATTATTCATTATGAGCTGTTACCACCAGGCAGGACCATCGTTTCTGAACTCTACTGCGAACAACTGATGAGATTAAAGCAAGAAGTTGAGAGAAAGCGGCCGGAATTAATCAACAGATGGGGTGTGGTTTTTCATCATGATAACGCTAGACCTCACACATCTTTAGCCACTCAGCAAAAATTAAGATAGTTTGGCTGGGAGGTGTTAATGCATCCGCCGTATAGTCCTGACCTTGCACCTTCAGATTTCCACCTGTTTCGGTCTGTTCAGAATTCCTTAGGCAGTGTCAGGTTAACATCACGAGAGGACTGCCAAAACCACTTGTCGCGGTATTTTGATCAAAAGTCCCAAAATTTATATAGCAATGGGATCATATCCCTACCTACAAGATGGCAAAAAGTTATCGAACAAAATGGTACCTACATACTTTAGTTAAATGTAAATAAACTATATTAAAAAATGTTTTGAATTTTCTTAAAAAATGCGAAGCAACTTTTTCCCCAACCTATTATTATAATTGCGAAAATAAGTTTGTATACAAAATCGTAGTAGTCAGGTAGGTCTGTACCCTAATTACGTAATACACAATCCATTGCTACATAAGTTCGAAAAAAAATCTACTCAAAAACGTAAATAACGCAATGAATATTGTTGAACTGTCTGGAACTGTCAAAATGAAACAAATTTGTCGTAATCGTTTACGAAAATGTGTTGCGTAATTAGATAGCTGTTTATTACGTTTTCACGTAAAAACTAAGCAACAAACCTCCGTGATCTTAAGCACAGATAAAGTTGGGGGTCTAGCCAACCAAAAAGTTGACACAGGCTTCAATTTACTGCGGAAACATATTTTTCACAAAAAAAAACCTAACTTATAATGACAGATATCTGTTTATTTATATATTTATAAGAAAGTATGGAGTAGTCTCTGTTAAGTTAGTAAGTAAAAAAAGAAATTAAGCTACTTTAGCGCATCCCCCTTGATTAAATCTCGCCATCACACTTGAACAATCGTGGTTCAAAGAACATGACAATTTGCGACCGGGGTCCGATTTAGAGTTTTTCGAACCGTGATTGTTCCAGTGTGAGAGAGAGATTTAAGTAACGGATTTGAGTTTACGGTTTTTTGCAATTTGCAGGTCAGTGGTAGGTTGTATGTTGATCAAAATGTTTTTCGACCGCAACAAATATTATAATCAATGGTTAGAATTGGCCTCAAATGTCATGATTTCATGAAATAGTTCTTCAATAATTTGAGCGTATCGGCAAGCGATGTGTGGGATGCCCCCCAGCTAGATGGACCGTCGAGCTTAAGAAAGTGGCGCAGACAGACTGGATACAGAAGGCAGAGGACAGGGTGTGGCGCAGCCTGGGAGAGGCCTGTGTCTAGCAGTGCACTGCGATAGGTTGAGTTAATTAATTTGAATTTTATTAATTTGAGTTGATAATTCTAAATATCATAATTTTATACCAATCTCTTATAGAAAAGTTCTTAAAGATTCTAAAACGTCACAATACGGCCTCTGATCAATCTTTTAATTTAGAAATAGTACAGCATCGCACTAACTCTGCGTATGGCCAGCGTGCCGTTGCAGCACTCGAGCGCGCCGGCGCAGAACTCGGCGCCCAGCCCGCGCGCGCCCAGCGCCGCGCGCAGCTCCGACAGGCGCACGGCGTTCACGAAGGACGCGCCGTGCGCGCCGCCCGGGGCCGCCTCCAGGCACATGGACACGTCGGAACTGGCTTCTTCTGGGGGGAGAAAGGAAAAGCATAGATAATAGAATACTCTTCATAGCACATTAACAAAGGCAAAAAGCTTCCGCCGAGTATCTTTTTTTGGAGGTCTACGTCAAAGGCGTTAAGACCCTTCTTGGTGTTGTCTATTGTCCACCCACCGTTGACTATTTTTCCAAACTTGAATTGGCGCTGGAATCCGTAGGGTCAGAGTATGCACATTGCGTCATCATGGGCGATTTCAACACTGACCTTGCTCACCACAACCCACGATCCCGTAAACTCCTTCACATCACTGAGTCCGTTAGTCTCCATATAATTTCACTACAACCTACCCATTTCAATATCTCAAGTGATGACACTTGGCTCGACCTAATCCTTACATCCACTCCCTCTCTTGTTTCCTCTCACGGTCAGTGTCCCGCTCCTGGATTTTCCCATCATGACCTCATTTTCCTCTCGTCCTAAAACCGCCTAAACCTGTCCCAGAAGTACTGCACATGCGGTGTTTTGCACGCATGGACGTTGAGAAGCATCGTCAGGACGCGTCAGACCTCAGTTGGGAACACCTGGCAGCGGCGAAAGCTGTAGACGAAAAACTGCGTATTTTCGATCGGACGGTGCTTGCTCTCTACGATATACACGCTCCTGTTAAGACGATTAAACTTCGGCGTCCCCCTGCTCCTTGGATGACGACAGGGGTTCGAATGGCTATGAGGCGCAGAGATCGGGCCTTTCGTAAATTTAAAAAGGATCGTAGCGGAAACTTTTTCAAAGCTGCTAGAAATCGGTGTAATCAGATGATACGCAACGCTAAACGCCGCCATATTCTCGAGAATATATCTTCATCTTTACCTGCTGATATCTGGAAGTTCCTTCGTACTCTTGGTATCGGCAGACCACGTCATGTGGATTTTCCTAATACAATTGGCCTTAATGATATCAACCGTCACTTCAAAACTTGTCATTTGGATTCCCAAATGTTGTCCCAGACGGTCGATTACATTACTGGCCTACCCATTCCCATCATAGAACCATTTCACTTCTCTCCGGTCACCTCGGACAAAATTAAAACGATCATCTTGTCCATAAAATCAAAGGCTATGGGCCATGACGGCATCAGTCGTAGTATGGGAGTTTGGATCCTTGATATCCTTCTCCCTCCGATTACCCATATCATCAACTTTTCTCTTGATTCCGGACAATTCCCATCCCTGTGGCGTATGGCCTATGTACGTCCACTCCCAAAAATTTCATATCCCTCTCTACCCAATCACTTTCGACCCATTTCCATTCTCCCATTCCTGTCTAAAGTGCTCGAGGTCTGCGTACACAAGCAGTTTACAAGGTTTGTTCACCGGAACAACCTTGTTAGCTCCTTTCAGTCTGGCTTCAGGCCCGGGACCAGTACAGCCTCCGCTCTGCTTAAAGTGACTGGTGACGTTAGAGAAGCGATGGAGGATACTAAGGTTACCGTTTTGGTATTAATTGATTTCTCCAATACCTTTAACGCTGTCAGTCACGATATTCTCCTTCCTACCCTCTCTCATCTTATGGTTTCGCCCGAGGCTCTGGAGTGGGTCTCTTCTTATTTTCGGGGACGTCAGCAGTCGGTTCGCGTTGATGAGCGCTCGTCGGGTTGGCGTGACCTGGATGCTGGTGTTCCACAAGGCGGTATTCTCTCTCCATTGTTATTCTCCATCTTCATAAATTTTATAACTCATTGTCTTCGGTGTTCGTATCATCTTTAAGCAGATGATCTTCAATTATATATAGCTGGGCGGGTTGAAGGTTTGTCGGACGCTATAGCAGATGTAAACCGAGATTTAGATGTCATCAAAAGGTGGTCTGATAGTTTTGGGGTCTCAGTAAACCCTTCAAAGTGTCAGGCCATTGTAATTGGGAGCTCACGCATGATAGGTATCGTCATACCCTTTACCTCTACTGTGAAAGATCTCGGTTTGCATCTTGACTCAACGCTTAGCTGGCAACGCCAGGTCTCTAGTGTTAGTTAAAGGGTCAACGGTACTCTGCGATCCCTGTATCGTCTGAGAAACTTTTTACCCGCTAAGACGAAAACTATGCTTGTGCAGACTTTGATTTTCCCTATCATCGACTATGGTGACGTGTGCTACTTTGACTTGAATTCAGTTTTGCTGGATAAGCTCGACAGACTGCTCAACAATTGTATCCGGTTCATATTCAACCTCAGGAAATATGATCATGTGTCGAGCTATAGGTCTGAGCTCAAATGGATGTCCATTCGCCAAAGAAGAAGTATGCGCGCTTTGACCACACTTTTGTCCCTTCTCAACTCTCCTACTCCTCCTTCTTATCTTACATCTCACTTCCAATATCTATGTTCTTCACACACTAAGAATCTGCGTTCTTCTAACAATCTTCTCCTACTTTGTCCTTCTCATACTTCTGACTTTGTTCATTCTTCCTTTCATATTCAGTCCATTCTTCTATGGAATGCGCTTCCTCTTGATATCAGGACGGCCACCAGCCGGTATGCATTTAAGCGGAAATTGCAGAGTTTTTTGTCAAATTAAATAGAGTAGAGTCGTCTCAACACCTCTCTCCCTTGAATTTGTATATAGGTATACATACAATGTGGATCTGGACTTACGACATTAAATTAAAACAAGCACAGTACTAGTCCATTGAAACATTTTAGACGAAGATTAGTAGTTAATGGAAAATTGAAAAATTGCAATTTTCAAACAAAATAAATAGCAGAATCAACTGCATAAAAAGTAAACACGCTTTATCTACGGAAAGTCACTAACCTGTTGCGCGGCCCGATGCGGGTCGCGGCGGGGGGCGGCGCCTGCGCTGCGGTGCGGGGCGTAGGTGGACGTGGGTAGGTAGTTTAGTCGGAGAACAACAAATTAGCGGCATAAACTCACTAAGTTGCGCGTTGTTAATTAAAAGATCACTGATCGAATAATTAATCACATAATATCGCATCACAATCAGAATTTACATCAATAGTAAAAATTTTAAATTTTCAAGGTTTCCACCGTTGTTCATTATGCACAAGCGACATCGATACCTAATTAACTAACTAATATTAAACTAACACTGAACAATAAGTCACACTAAATCGTCTTTAATCACAAATAACAACTAATTTTTTTCACAAAATCACTCAATGCGCGCGCGGCTCGTCTCGTAATAAAAAAGGTAGCAGTGTGCGCTCCTAAAAAATTCCGCTCACACACACACTCGCAATTGTCTATGCACCACTAATGCATAATTTGCGTAAGTAATATTTCTTTTTCTTTCTTATTGTAGTATTATTTTGTGGGATTGGGCGGGGCGCGTCAGAGTGGAATCGTATGACACCTTTCTCTGTCTCTCAAGCATATTGAGACGTAGAGGATAGAATCGTACGTTTTGCACAGGTTCTTGACCTTACAATGTTTACCTATTATTACGGACTCAGATCTACATCATGTTGAAAAATAAGAAAATGAAAAATAATTTCCTGTGGCTAAAGTATTCATTGGATTTGATTGATTTTTTGTATACGGGTAAAGAACATGACACTCTTTATGTGGTTTTAAGGAATGTCAATCGTCCTGCTCCACATTGTATATAATATAGGTATATATTTGATTAAATATGTATGTATGTGTATTATAACTATTTCTAATGATATATTTTAATAAAAAATGTGTTTTCTTTGTTCCTCTTAAACAGAGCACCTACCATCTAATCTCTTCACCATCCTTGGTTGACTGGTAGAGAATGCCTAAGGCATTAAGTCCGCCTTTGTACTTTTTTTTGAGTGTGAAGCGTTTAAATTAATAAATGAAAAATAAAAAAATAGGACGGAAGAAAATCCAAATCAGATTTCCAAAAAAACTAAAACACTACAAAGTGAAAAATAACTTTAATTCGAAAGTCGGTCTTTGGTTTTGAATTTTCGTTTTTTACATCATTCATTTTGGGAAAAATACGTATTATTGAAGTTAACTCAAAAAGTGCCCAAGCAAAGTTAATAAAATTTATATGGGACCCCAAACTCAAAGCATTTTTTTAATTAAACCATTTACAGGCACTTTTGAACTGTCAATAAGCGGGTCAGTCAGAAATAAGAAGCTAGTTGCCCATTCCAAAGCATAGTAGATACCTATGGAGAAGAACGGGCAAGAAACTCCACGGACACTCTTTTAAATAAAAACGTTTGATACAAAATATTGCTTACATCATTCATGTTGAAATTATGCATGTGAAAAAAATTTAGAAAGACGTGCACGTTCGTAGAAGCGTCCGTAATAAAAAGAAAAAAAAAACAAAGAATCATTCAAAAATATAAAATACTTCAAAATAAGCTATGGTAGCTAACAGATGACCAGCCCCAAATGACGGCGCCCGCTCTCGAGAGCATACCTTTTCAAACACAAAATAAATTTTGCAAATCCGTCCAAATATAGGAGTTATACCGAACATACTTAAAAAAAAAAACACAAGCATCCAAATTGAGAACCTCCTTATTTTTTTTTTCATAATATCAATGTCTGCTGTAGTCACGTCCCTGTTATTTCTTTTTTTTCAGCAACTTATTGGTAAAGAAAATATGTCCCTCCAAAATATACAAACTTTCCCCATTTTTATTACCGCGGTGATTAGAGGACTACCGGACAATTTCGAAAAGTTTTTATCATAAAAGAAAATAATAGGACATACTCTTTCTAAAAACTTTAATGAAAAAATAATTGAATCTGCTCAGTTTTCAAGAAAAAAGGGAAATAATAATCGTCGATCTCGTCATTTTTTTTAAAAATATAATCGGTCTGAGCTGCAGCTGTCCCTATCGCACTCTACAGAGGCAGACTTGAGGTAAGAAGACAGCAATCGTTTCTTCAAATACCTATTTTTCAAATTCCTTGCAGTCCCTGTTCCCAAGAGGGAAAGTAACACTATTAAATATAGATGAAATACCTGTAGAAGTTGTGTTCTCCCTCTGGTGTGCTCGTGGTTGTACGACGGCGGACAACCAAGCTAGTTCTGTGTCACCCGCCGAGCGCCACGCGAGACCAGACATCAGGCTGTCTGTCAGTTTTACCTGCAAAAAACAACCATTTTTAATGTATTGGTTTTAAAACGCTCTGTCCTGATTCCGCGATCCTCTTGTACTATTGATAAGTTAAAAGATAGATGCAGAGTATCTGAATGTTAGCAATAATAACAATATCTATATATATAAAAATGAATGTTTGTCTGTATGTCGTTTATAGAATCGTAATTACTATGCATTTGATCACGTGATAATCTTCAGCAAAGTGTTGTGCATGAGAAGCACAACACCACAAAGGTCTCTGAGAAAAAAAAAAAGGGAGGGTAGGTAGGTAGGTAGGGTAGGTGCGCCGTAGATAAGTACTTAGTGCTACCCGTGCGAAGCGAGGGCGGCCAGCTAGTAAATACTATTAAAAAGGGAGATACCTCCTAATTTATAAACATTAACCCCTTTATTCATAAACGTTGCGTCAAGTTAAGTAATGATTAGCGACTGTTTAACCATACATTTCTGACGTTTTAGCATTTCTTAACTATAAGCAACGTTTATAAATAAGATGGTAAGTTCTTAACTCAACGTACTTGATAGATAAAAGACTCCGTGGTAGCGTCGATGATGTCGCCGGTGTACGGAATGTATATCTTGTCAATGCCTTCAGCCTCGCAGTGTTTTCTGTAAAATAAAAAAAAAGAACTAATATGAAACAAAGATACCAACTTAACTTAAACTATTCAAAAACTAAAATATAGCATCGAAAAATTCATCCGCATCACTGTCGTCTGGTAATGTACCCAAGAGACTGGCCGCATTGCCACATTGTATGGCAATGCTTAGCCTCTGGCCAAGGTAAAAGCCCGCCCTTGGGTCACGGGAAGTGTCAAATAGGCGTTTTGAGATTTCATTAAAGAGGTCGTGAGCACTCAGACCCCACGGCCTGAGGGTTTCAACCCCAAACGACTCGAAAATATAATTACCTGTAAGGTTATTATACTTACGCCGCTTGAGGTTTTCTGCAGCCGCAGCAGCAGCACCAGCACAGCACGCCGAGCCGGCAGCTGGGGTGGCGCAAGAGTGTCGACACAGGTTGCATCACACACTAAAGGCTTACCCGTCTTCCATGGAGATAAAGACATGCCGTCTGGTTTCTTGCCATCGTCGCGTGCCAAACATTGGGTTCTAATAAAGCTGAAACGCCGGGTGACAAGAGCTCGTCGGATGAGGTCGTTAATGTTCGCGTGCCGCGCTAAGCGACTTCGGCTGCAAGACAGGCCGTGATGTCCGAGGCTGTTGACAACAAACCGTGACCCAAGGGCTGGTTTTTACCTTGGCCAGAGGCTAAGCATTGCCATACAACGCGGCAATGCGGCCAGTATCTTGGGTACATTACCAGACGACAGCGATGCGAATGAATTTTTCGATAATATATTGTAGTTTTTAAATACTTTTAGTTAAGTTAGTATCTTTAATTTTTTTTAAACCAAGGTGAGAAATGCCCGGGATAAAAGGTAACATTGTGAGAAATTGGTTATGAACGTTTCAGATGCACATTTTAACTGGAAAGCTTATTATATCTTTTAAACATAGAAAAAGGGATTATTCTTATCGACTGAGTAGTATATCCTGTATATCATCTTACTTGGGGGTCGTCCATAGCACGTGAGGCTCGAAAGGGGGGGAGGGGGTTCGGGAAAATCACGAAATATCACAAGGGGGACGGGGTGTAGTGGGATGTCAAGTGTATAACCGAAAAGCGGCCCCAATTTTTTTTCTTTCTTTCTACTTAAAGATAACTGTATTTTTTTAAGATACTTTGCATCAAGAGAATACACGTGACAATGGTTAGGGAGAGAGGGGTTAAAAAGTTGCAAAAAAACATCACATGAGTAATGGACAGCCCTCTGAGCGTCTGAAGACCGCCATGATTGGCACTAAGCCCTACTATAGCCCGCGGATTAGCTTGCGAAACAACTCACAATAAAGACTCGCCGTCGCAGCGCCCTTCCAGCTCGATGTATTGGATGTTCGCCTTTATCTTACAATATTAGTAGGACAAGGATAACTTACTTGATAGTCTTACTACAGTCCACGGCTTGGCTTGCGTCACAACTCGCTGTAGAGGCTCGCCATTTCACCGTCCTTCTACCTTAATTATTCACAAACTTCACACTTATAATATTATTGGGATAAGGATTACTTACTTGAGAGTCTGTAGAGCGCCAAGATTAGCTCTAAGCCCTACTATAGCCCGCGGCTTGACTTGCGACACGACCCGCAATAATGACTCGCCGTCGCAGCGCCCTTCCAACTCGATGTATTGGATGTTCGCCTTTATCTGAACTTGACGCATTGAAGAGACGCACTTGCTGGGTATTTCCGTCATTTCCTCTGTAATCATATTCGTTTATATGTTTTAGATTGTGTGTTTTTAACTACCCATTAAAGCCAACGACCATAAATGGTGCAATATTTTTTTCCGCATCCGTCTACAAATATTATTAATTAGATGCAGAATAATATGACGAACAGTTAATATGCGGCAACAAACCCTAACATCAGTCTCAATCGAGTTGTATGAAAGAGTTACAGAGTTACATAAAAAATCAAGTTCAAATATCGACTGTGACAACTTTATAGGCTGAAGAAAAAACTTGTTTGCGTCATTTATATAGCATCTGGTATATTAAATAAAAAATACGTGGCTTTTAAATATTTTTATTACACTTGTTATTATAAACAAAAGTAGAATTTTAGGCTTCCTTCTAATATAAAAATGAGGTACCTCAATATAAATCAACACAAGAACAAAAATTGAGATAGGACCGATTGCCAGTTCAGATATATCATCTCGAACCGCATTTGTAGAAAAATTTATAAATTAATTTTTGTGATAGATTTTTTCCAATACCGATTAAGCTTTAAACGATGCCCGTGGTACAAAAACAAATGCGCCACTTTTCATAGTGATTTGGTCATTATTCTTTTCTCGATGTTGCTATGATGTGGCAAAAACAATAGTAAAGTAAATGCAGAACATTCAGTCAATCAGATATAATAATATACCTTCAATTTTCTTACTGTTACGTATTATATATACTTGTTATCCAGAGATAGTGATTCCTAGTGAAAGCACAGATGAATACACACTGACCACTCCCCATTTTAGGTATGACGCTACAAGTACGCGGGGAGCTCGTGTTGTTGTAACGTAGTCAGAAGATATAAGAGTTACGCGATAGAGAGGCAACTTCTATGTGAATATATATAACTGTAGGTAATTAGCGCTATGCGACCTGAATTGCACTTTATTGTGTCGTAGCAAGAATCGCTTTTTACTTAAATGATTTTGCGGAGTGAACCATCTGTATTCTGCTGTGGTGAAAGACTGATCAAGTCTCTGTCTAGTAAATCTGTTTCTAGCTTTGATGAGAGTTGCGAACAGACTAAACATTTATCTACGATAGTCGCCGCATTAAGAACTGAGTCGTCGGGAAATAAACCATTGTTATTAGTCTGTCTCGCTCGCACTTATGAAGAAGGTAGCAAACTATCGTTGCAAATTCTTGTTGCGACTGTCATTTTTGGCTCGACGACTCAGTTCATAACGCGAGTACATACTAAAGAAATAGATACGTCGTTCATTATTCCTACCTTCTGGCTCCTGCTTTGGTGGCGGAGCGGGTGGCACGTCTCTAATTTCTCCTTCTGCATCCATTATCTCAGCAAGTCTGTAGTCTTCAGGCTAGAAAGTTAAAGATAATGCAATTATTGTTTGAAGTATATTAAATAAACATGATTTGAGCCAAAATCAAGAATTAATTATTTCTACTTTCAGATTTCGACATAACAGAAGAGTTGTTTAGTTTTTTGGGTTGTAATGAAATGTTTATTTCTGTAAGTATACATATTTTCTAAGGCCCCAACAACATTATCGTTTATTTATTGTAGAATTATGATTTTATATCTGTCAAATTGTATGATCATTGTTAAATGATGCTGTTCTTCATTTTTACATATTACACTTGTATGATCATATAAAGGACATAATGTAATCAAGATGATAACGATTTAGCCGTGTTTGGTTTAGCCATTTTTGAGATATGATCATATTTGTATGCTTGCTGTCAAATAGGATCCCTTAACTATGATCATAAACAATATGAATCGTATGTAGTAATTTTACCACCACAGGTTCTTCATGTAAAAATGACTGATACATCTCTGATAATATTTCTATGATAGTCTAAAAGGGCAGTTTTACATCAAGTCAATTTGTTCAATTTTTTAAAACTAGGTAGCGCCGGCATTTCTTAGCCGACTGATGCCTGAAAAGAAATTCCGAAATAAACTCAGAGGTCTTGGTCTCTTAATCGGTTTAGACCAGCAGGCCGATTCTCGTACTTAGAAAACGTTCACAGTCTAGTTGCAATCTGTCAAACAAGCTTGTCAAAAATGTTGGTAAATATATTGTATTTTTGACAGGATGCGATCGTTCTTAAAAATTAGGGGTATTTGCCCCTCTGGTTGAATTCTTCTTAGTGCAGGGGTTCCCAAACTTCTGTTCGCGGACAGGTTTAGTATTTTGTCTCGGCACCCTAGCTAATCGAAATAGGGTACAATGATAGGCAGATTGTATAACTAGCTTTTGCGGCAAAAGTTTTGCCGGCGGCTTCGCCCGCGTGGATGTCGGAAATTATCCCACGGGAAAGTATTTATTTATTTATTTATATATACTTTATTGTACACCACAAAAACACACAACAAAAAAAACAAAATTAACACTACAAAATATACAATGGGCGGCCTTATCGCTTTCCGCGATCTCTTCCAGGCAACCTTGGAATGGACAGTGATTTGCCTGGACATAAAATGGGCCTGTAGTACTACTGGGATAAAAAAGTATCCTGTGTTAATCCAGGTAGTAAACTATCTGTGTGCCGAATTTCCTTCCAATCAGTTCAGCCGGTTTTGCGTGATTGAGTACAAACATACAAACTGTCACATTTATAATATAATATATAAAAAAAAATATAAGTCGGATTTAGCGTAATTACCTATCGGCGAGTTTGAGTGAATTGTTTATTTTGTGCCCGCAAATATGTAGGTTAAGTTTCCGGAGGCGCCGTGAGGGCTCTTCTTCTTACCATTCGTGCTCCCTTTCACCGGCTTCATAAGGTTCATAACTCATTTGTTGGGCTTGGTATAACCTTTTATACTACCCTGTTCTTTGCTAGATTTGCCTTTTAATGTGTTTAAAACTAAAGTAAAATACAATCTTTGTTCAAAGGCATACTATTCTATCAACAACTACTTAAATTCTAAGAATAGTTGGTCGCTGTGTATACTCAAGACGATGTTTAAATGTTCTTTCTCCAGAATTAGCTTACCTATTGACAGGTTTTAAGAGTTTATTTAATTGTTTATAATTTTACTTTATAAGTCAATTATGTAAATTTTATTTATTGTTGACATAATCTACTCATTACAATGTTTCTTTATGAGTTGTATTGCAATATGTGCTTAGCTAGCGACATCGACAATTATTATTTAATTGACCTCGATGGTCCTAGTTTATCAATTATAACTTCTAGTTACAGCTATATGTAAGCGGGCACGCCCTTTATGCCTGGAGTTTTTTTTTTCTTTTTTAGATATTGTTTCCGTTTAGTTATTTTAATTTCTGCCCGAGTAATAGTTCTCGATGTTTTTGGTTGGTATATTGGCGTGTGCTAGCTGTCATATGGCTGTTAATTTATAATATAAATTATGTTTTCCGTAATGTAAATTATCTTGCGTACTATTATATTGAATCATTTTTTTTTACTGAACAGACAGCTGTGCTGCTGGACAGTTTGTTGCGCCACTTCTTCTTCCCAGCAAAAGCACTAGGAAGTGGTGAAGGGTGGGCGTGCCGGGGGACTGTCTTATGTAATTTTGACGTTCTAAAAGTGCTGATTCTCAGCCTAGTTTGAATAAATGCGGCAAACCCCTGTCTTAGTGCAAACTTTTAACCTTTGTTAAATCCTGCAAATTCACCTTAGTTCCAGTAAATAGTAATTATTTATGTTTGTAAAATAATTTCCTTTCCTTACGTACCTTTATCACCTCTCCATAATCATCAACCCGGTACCTCTCCTCGTGGAAGGGGTACATTGCGTGGTGCCTCTTGTTGGACTTGAAGCAGCCGCCCGCTCGCACGTCGTGGCGCACTGGGATGTCGTGCTTGCCTGTCACCACCCACATCTCTAGTTCGCCGTCTGAATCTGAGTCTGATGATATGCCGGCCGTTTCTTCCCTGGACCAGTATTTTTTTTTTTGAGTAATATATAGATGGTTCAAATAGTGACGTCATAAAAAAATCAGATTCCTCATGACCAGGTGTATCCGAAAATAACAATGAAACGTGAAAAAGCTGTGTAAAAATAAATTAAGATTTTTTAAAAGTGGTTCCATATAAACACCTCTTTGTCATAGGAGTCACAGACAGTCCGCTCTGCAGAGCCTGCATGGAGGACGACGAGACAGCAGCTCATGTGCTGTTAAACTGCCCGGTGGTCGCCACTTACAGGGCAAAGTACTTCGGTAACCCAGGTACCCTACGCGAGATTGCCAGTAACACCAAGGCGTTGCTGGCCTTCTTTGAGGAGCTGGGGTGGATCGAATAACCGATTTTTTCCACCCGTACGCAAAATACGCGCTTTGACGTGAAGTTGCGGAAACCAGCCCGTTTTACCTATTACCTATTAAAGCGGTTCTCACAAAATATCCAAGAAAAGAAAAAAAAACTATTAAGAATCGCAGAACATACATGGAGTATTTTCAGATAACCTGGGGCATGAGGAATCAAATTGTTTTTATGACTTCACTATTTGGACCAACCTATACATAAATTGGTGACAAGTAAAAGTTACTGAATAAAAATTCGATTAGTACTCTTGACTTATATCATCTTACCTTTTATGTGAATAGCCCCTCTATTATGTCTTTTTACTTGTGTGCCTTTTAGTCTGTGCCAAATGAATGTATTTCCTTTCTTTTTGTTGTTCTGATCACACCATACGTCAATTACAGTCCCAACCATTTAATCAGAAGGAAATATTGAGCAATAGAATAATATCTAATATTGAAGTTAACCAGTGAGTTTCAAGTTCCAGCAGAAATCCCCAATGTATGCTTCAATGGTTAATGTCATTTATTTTATTTTATTAATCTAGAATTCTAGACTAGCTGCTGCTGCACACTAATTCTTTTTCTAAAATATAAGCCTAAGTTACTCCTTATAACAATAGCTATGAGCCAGTGATAGTCCCATCAAAATCGGTCCAGCCGTTTCGGAGATTAGCCGGTACGAAGAGGCAGACAGGCCAAAAATGTAAAAATGTTTTTTTTGTAATAAGTACTTAATGTATATACTTTCTGCATTTAGTAAAAGCTGTTATTTTGACATTACAAACAGACACTTCCATTTTTTTAATTCGTATGTATGTAGGTATAGAAAAAATCCAAGTATTCTTTCACACTTATAAGTAATAATAAGATGTTTCTCACTTTACAATGGTACAGTCGCCACCTTTCTCTTTGAGGTCATAGACTAGTCTATGGTATACTCATTTGACAGTACTATTGACCTTGACCCTCTGCTTCTGTATGGACTCATCTAACTCGGCGCCTTCGAGCCGAACGCGGCGGTTGATGTTCAGTTCGAAGGTATCGTCACCGCCTTTCTCTATGAAGTCATAGACTAGTCTATGGTGTACTCACTTGACAGTACAGTTGAACTTGACCCTCTGCTTCGGCATGTACTCGTCAATCTCAGCGCCTTTCGAGTCGCATGCGGCGGTGGATATTCAGCTCGAAGGTACGGTCGCCGCCTTCCTCCATGAAGTCATAGACTAGTCTATGGTGTACTCACTTGACAGTACAGTTGAACTTGACCCTCTGCTTCGGCATGTACTCGTCAATCTCAGCGCCTTTCGAGTCGCATGCGGCGGTGGATATTCAGCTCGAAGGTACGGTCGCCGCCTTCCTCCATGAAGTCATAGACTAGTCTATGGTGTACTCACTTGACAGTACTGTTGACCTTGACCCTCTGCTTCTGCATGTACTCGTCAAGCTCAGCGCCTTCGAGTCGCACGCGGCGGTGGATATTCAGCTCGAAGGTACGGTAGCCGCCTTTCTCTATGAAGTCATAAACTAGTTAATGGTGTACTCACTTGACAGTACTGTTGACCTTGACCCTCTGCTTCTGCATGTACTCGTCAAGCTCAGCGCCTTCGAGTCGCATGCGGCGGTTGATATTCAGCTCGATGATACGGTCGCCACCTTTCTCTATGAGGTCGCGGGCTAATGTGCCGGGAGATGTCCTGTTGATGGCAAAATTATTGTTAAATATAGAAAATGCTTCTTCTTGGTTCATAATGATTGGAAAAATGCTTTGGATATTACTAATCTAAGTAATTTTTTGACGATGAAACAAGAAAGCTTTGACTACTAACGAAATGTAGGAGAAATGGATACATTATATATTTTTCATATACGATTACGACACATTTGTTTCATTTTGACAGTTCAACAACATTCATTGCGTTATTTACGTTGTTGAGCATATTATTTAAATTTCGATTTAGAAAAATTGAGAAAAAATTCGAACTTTTGAAGCAATGGATTAGCAATTTTATTTCAGAACGATTAAAATTCCGATTGATCGTGTATTACGTAATTAGAGTACAGGTATGTAAAGTATTTTCAACTAAAGTAATAGCTCACAATCTGCATACTAAGTAAAGCATTACGGCTCTAAGCTAGAAGACGATTCAAGATCATCTATATAGATGGCACTGTGATAAATAATAAAAAGTTGTAGTATTTTAATTTTGCATACAGGATTTTTGTAACTCAAAACTTTGGGCATTAGAAATACTTTTGTAACACTACATTTTTTATATCTAGTAGTAACATAAATAAATGAATTTTGAATATGGTACTTTTGGGTGGCAAATAAGAAAAATAAAAATAAACATTTTGCACTGTTCCATGTGCCATATCAAATACAAGGGCTTCCTGTAATTTTAAAATAAATAGGTTTAAAGTTATTTAAGTCGAAAAAGAAGACGAAAGTTATTTGAGTGGAAGAAGACGAGAAAGACGGGCGTCGCTATTGGAGAGAACGCGGTCAAGCCCTAATAGCATTCTGAAGATGTTAGTGGACAAATTTGACTCACCGATAATGAATCACTTCATGCAAGTGTTAGTTACACAGAAGTGATGCATTACAACGGTGAAATGTGATGCATTCACATTTATGTATTTAAATATTGTTTCTTCTGTGAGCTTAGTTCGTACTTATTTACTTATAAATGGATTTTTGTAATCTGAGAAAATAAATAATTTAATTTAAGATATTAGATGAAGATTGACCATATCCCCCATTTACCTATTATCTCTGAAACTACTGAGCCTAGAATAAAAAAATTAAAAATAACAGAAAATAGTTCTATACCTTATAGATTAGGACAGGAAAACCTACAAGATGTCTATGGTTTTAAAATAACATGGCAATCTCTCAATATTGTGCATACCAACGTACTATCGAAGAACTTCATATCTAAGCAGTTTGAAAACAAAAGCCTGTGAACGCGATGATCACATCTGTTACCGCCCCGGCTCTATAGCGGCCGAGCGCTGCAAGCAGAAATAGTCCTTACGGTGTATAGATATGAACTTCTTTGATGGTACATTTGCAGTTGGAAGGTATGGAAGAACTTCTTTTTCAACTATAATGTTAAGTTTGTTCTTGGGTAAATTCATCCCAACTATGGAACCCTTCAATGTGCGTGGTTCGACACGCTCCTAATAATAGCAAATGAAGTATCCAGTTTTACATGATAAATGGTAAAACAACTTACCTAGCAGTCAATACAATAGAATTCTGAGGGTGAGGAGCCCAGAGTAAGAACAGGTCTCTTGCAAACCCTGACTCCAGGTCTGGGAAGGAAGCCAGCACCACTTTAGGTCCAGGAGTGCGGCTTACTTCACCCACTGAGTGACATAGTTGTAAGTGGCGGAGGGCGAACGGGTTGCTGCGGGCGCCTTCGAACGCGCGGGTCAGTTTGTCGCTCATCCATTCTATCTGTAAAATAAAAAGTAGAATATTGTTGATGAGGCAGTTTGATGAATATCATGACGATCGAGAGACGCCGACGAACAACATATACATTAGTGGTGCCAAGGTTCTGGCTAGCATACAAAAATACCTAAGTTAATTTTTTTTTAAATCAATTTACCTGTGACTTAGCAAACTCAACAACGTTGTAGCTGACATTGGACAGCAGTAGCAATGAGTATGCAACAAGCCCAGAGTCTTTGTTGCGCCACAGCTGGTCTAACATGTGCGCTAGCTCGAGCACTCGTCCGGCTGTGTCCGTGCAGACTAGGACGCAGCCACCACCACGAAGTGTCGTAAGGATTGTAGCTGAAAGATACAGAAAATGTGTTTCAAGCTTATGAGGGATTTCTTTACCAACTATACTAGGATTCATGCAGGGCCTGCATGGAATACGACGAGACAGCAGCTCATGTGCTGTTAAACTGCCTAGTGGTCACCACATACAGGGCAAAGTACTTCAGTAACTACCTGGGTTATCCTACGTGAGATTGTCAGTAACAGCAAGGGGTTGTTGGCCTTATTGGAGGAGCTGGGGTGGATTGAATAAGCGATTTCCCACCCGTACGTAAAATACGCGCTTTGACGTGGAATTGAGGATACCAGCCCGTATTATCTATCCATGGACACTTTAGGAGCTGACAACGAAGATATTAATATGACAGGTAATTACGTAATGTAATCCAACATTCAAATAATATGTACAATTATTATTGTAATTGCATTGGAATTCTCACCATAAGTGTCTTGGCTTGTCAGCACATTTTTGTTATAACAAAACTTTATAGGTTAACAACAGTAATGATAACACATCATACGGCTGTCATAATTATAATCTAGTCATTCATTTGACTAGAGCTATGACCAAGATCAATTTTCCAAGAGTACTTACTCATCAATTTCTCATCCCTTAATCGGCGCCTCTGCTGTACATAATCAGCGTTCATAGCTCCCAGCAGCATCAGAGACGGTCTCATGAGCCTCTCTATTTCACAGCCATTCAAGTGCCGTTCCTTTTTGTGGTTAAAGTCTGGGGCGTAAACAATATCTTCTTCGCCTGGCGCGGCGATGCGCCACACTGTGCCGCCGAGCGAGTGGCCGGCAGGGAGAGGGGTGATGCGCAGGCCTAGGCCTTTGCCTGGAAACAGCAATGTCATATTAATGGTTGCTACTGCAAATAGGGAATAGCAAAAATACTTCTTCAGCAGAATGTTTTGTAAATACAATTGATGTCCGGATTCAGAAGAATGTGAACAGGCTTCAATAATAATGGGTAAAGACTAACATAAGCTACAAAAATATTAATTTTAGATCATCATCATCATCATTTCAAAATACACTGCTGGGACATTGGCCACTCCTGATATTGCCACAAGTTTATCATTTATCTTAATCTAAGTGCTTTTGTTTTAGTGTAAAAACTAAAAGAATATTATATTCATTAAACAATTCAAATCTCTTTATTGAATGCCATTATTTATTACATAAGCAAGGAGATATGATCATTGATCAGACAAAGACACTCTCACACCACACTTGCATTTTGTCTCATACTTTCCACATACACATTCTTACATGGAAATCATTTATTTTTTTTACAACTTTAAACAGGGCTGCTGAATATTCACAATTTATTTATGGGGATCAAATGTAATCCAAGATTCAGGTTTACCACCTAGTTTTGGATGAAGATAGTCCCAAACTTTGTATATTACAAACTTTAAGCCATTATTTTACCGTACATATTGTCAATACATGTTCTTATATTGCTGAATAAAATTATAAATTACACTACTGTTATTACACAACACTTGTTTACACAATAACTGCTCAATAAGGCCATTACAACTCCTTACCTTTCATATCTATACTCTGATTATACTTCAGCTGCACAATCCTGTCAAACGCAGCATCAACGTCATCCAACGTAAACAGATCAAAGTCTGACACGTTTCTGTGCGCCTGGTACAAGTCATACATGAACATTTGTCCCATCTTGTATACCGGCAGCGTAGCGTATATGGGACAGTTCAGACCGAGCTTTCCAACTGCATATGGTAGGGCACCAAGGTGAATAGGGTCTGAATGTGATATTAGTACTGCATCAATTGTATTTATATGTCTGGAAGATAATACAGCAATTTTTAGTATAAAAGAATGATTCATTTTTTGGATGTTCGATAGACGTGAAATTCTATCAGAACTATTTGTAAATTTGTGTTCATTCTTGAATATGTATAAATAGGTCCGCTTCATCAATCGCAAACAAGTTGATAAGGCTATACACTGCTTGGAGTTTTGGTTTAGTTTCATTATCAGTACAGCACTCTCTGGCTTTACATGACTGTCTTAAAGGCTAGTAATCTGTTTTATCAGGTTGATTTGTAATAGCATTCATTATTAGACCAAAAATTCAATAAATTCTCAACAAGTTATATTGACAACATAACCTCAAAGCGTTACCTTTTCAGTTCTTTTATGAAGTCCATATCGAACTTCTCGTCCCATCCACAGTCTAAAAGGAATTTGAACTCGTCTATCTGTAGCACGTAGCATGGTGGAGCCTCATCGCCAGCCCCCGAGAGGCAGTGCAGCTTGATAATCGAAGTCATTGTTAACCGGTAGATTCCAGTTATAGTTCCACTAGTATGTTGACATAGTAAATAGTTGTATTTTAAAACACGCCCTGGTTATTATGTGTAAATTGTGTCTTTTTTTGCAAAGAATATGCAAAAACCAAAAAGGAAGAAATATTTTCGTATTATTTTACGCGGCGAACCATAGCTTCAATACTTCAATAGAAAGAAACAATAGATAATAAGATAAATGGTGGCGGCGACCACAGATTATAAAATTAAAATACTCCTAAAGCTACGGTTTCCTAGAAAAGTGGTGGCCACACCTACCACCGACGGCCATCAAGATATCGCTTAACGTCAAACGCCAATGTCAATGCCGTTGTCAAATTCTAGCGATAAGTTGTGGCTACATCTACGGTTACCGTCCATCATCGCGATAATCAACGGCGTTTCTCGTTGGTGTGGCCCCAGCATTAGATTCACCCTACCGCGCGTCAAAAGATAGTCGCGTTTCTGTTTCATTTTCACACCTCTTCCCTCTGATACACTTGTTTGTCATGGAAACGCTATTTACGCCGATAGCATACCTCCGCCGCGAAACCGTAGCAGCGAAACCGCAGTACCTAGTTAAATTCAATAGACTCGCGTCACGTTCCGCTACTCGAATCTTACTACAACGTTGAATTGATTATTAGCGATGAATTTAACTACAGCGGTTTCGCTGCTAAGGATTCGCAGCGGAGGTGTGTTACTGGGGGTAATAATGTGTGAACTCACTCTTCTCAGGATGGACACTTTTTCTTGGGACTGAATACGGTGAGGGCAAATCTTGCGATTTAAATCTTTGGGGGCAGGGTTTGCTTTACGGTGTCAACAACACCCTCTAGGAAACCACACCACACCAACTTGCTTTCATGCAGTTTCAGTGACGCCAGTCGCCGTAAATTGCGGACGCTACGTGAGCGGTCATCCCTTTTCTAGGAAACCGTAGCTTAACGGCGACTGACAGTGGGGAGTCTGGCAAATAGTAGCGAATACTGGCAAATAATGGCGAATACTGGAGTTTAGTGGCAAATGAAGCTGTGGGCGAACGCGGAACGACACAGATTAAATGAAGCAATAAAAAATCGTTTCAGTCTCGTCACTAAATCTTTATTCATTAACGGTTTCTCTCAGGTCCTCAATATTATGGAGATTACATTGGCCAAACGTCCTGATGTTCCAGGAACCAAAATTCATTTTACTTTTATTCGGTGGCATTACGAGTAAAAGTAAAGCATTGGTCGTTTGTCACCAAATCGTCACTAAATCTTTTTTCAGTAACAGTTTCTCTAACGTCCTCAGTTATGGAGACTCAGGTTGGCCAAAAGTTCTGATATCCAGGTCGTTCGGCCATAAATAAATGCTTCTAACTTTCGAACTGTTCTGTCACAAATTCTTTGGCTGACATCTTTATGCGTCACATAATCGTCACCACAGACTACTTAGAGATACTACGTATATCGTCACTAAAAACTGGAGTAGCAGCCAGCTCCCTATCTCGACTGGCCGAACGTTCTGATGTACAGACGCCAGCACATCAACCTACTACAATCTCTCAAGTTTATTTGATAGTTTTTCAACTTTATTGCTACAGTCTATGGTTCAAAGTTGATTGGGAAAATTTGACAGTTTCGGGTAGGTTGACTTGCTGGCGTCTGTACATCGTATGTCGACAAAGGATCTCCTATATAAGTAACTCAAAAAAAAAACCTTACGTGCACAAGGCGGTGTGCTAAAATTTTTGAGCTCGATACCGCAGATTAGATACCTGTTTCAATACGCGCTCTCTTGAATTCTACATTTTTCTGACTCGTCAAAGTTTTCTGCATAAGTCTACAAAGCAACTTCTATTTCCGTATGAATGTTTGATAGAAACCTAACCGAGAATTCTGAGAGTGAGTGAGTGTGAAATATTTCAAGCTTGCCTTGCTCACTCTCGCATAGAGCGAGCAAGGCAAGCTCGAAATATTTTGTTGTTTTTACCTACATTGTTGTTTTTCGTAAATATCTTATTGAGGAGATGAAAATACATCTCCCTGAAAAGAAACAATCCTGCCGGTTGCAAAGCCCATGGTGCAGGTCATTATTTGTTATTTACTATAAATACCTATATAAATTGAGAAGACGAGCCCCCCGGCATTTTGTTTTGCCGCCCCGGGCCCCCGTTAAGTGGTCTACACACCAAAGCCGCTGACCCGGCGGCACAGCCCGGCGCGGGCGGCGGCTTAGTGCCGGCGGGTTAACCCGGCGGCTTCAGAATGTCCAAGCCGAATGACTTTGCCGGCGGCAATGCCGGCGGCACGACAGCCGCGGCATGTGGTGTTCTAGTAATTGCCAAATAGTCGTAGAGATTGGACGTGTGTGTTAAGAATAATTCAGAAGTAGTATTTTCAGATTGACATGGAGGACGATATCAGTGATTTAATAATAGCAGTTTGTGGAGTTATTATCGGTGGATCCCTCAACACACGAAAGTGTTGGGTTAGGCCAAGTTTAATGAGTCGCAATAAATACAGTACTTGTCAAAGATTAAGTGATTTAAAGGAAGACGACTTCGTTCTATACAAACCCATTTCTTTTAAGACTTTCCTGTCATTAACCAGTACCGACTTTGAATATTTACTGAATATTGTTGGACACAAAATAGCTAAACAAGACACAAATTACAGAAAAGCAGTTTCACCAGTGGAAAGATTGTCAATAACGTTAAAATACCTAAGCACAGGAAATTCTTTTAGTAGCCTGTGCGACGTCTTTAAAGTATCTCCTCAACTAATTTCAAGCATTATTCCTGAAGTATGTGATGCTTTAGTTGAAGGACTTTCAGATTATGTGAAAATTCCAAGAAGTCAGGAAGGATGGAGAGAAATTGCAGATGAATATTTAAAAAGATGGCAAATACCCAATTGTCTTGGGTCAATGGATGGGAAACACATAAAAGTTCAATGTCCCCCAAAAAGTGGAAGTGATTATATTATAAACTATACAAAATATTTCAGTATTGTGCTCTTTGCTTTAGTAGATGCTGATTACAACTTTTTGTACGCTAATGTGGGATGTCAGGGTCGGATTTCAGATGGTGGGGTTTTTAATAATTCAGTATTATGTCGATTGTTAAATGATAATGAATTGAATATACCACATAAAACCCCTTTACCCGGAAGGAATCTACCAGTACCGTATTTTTTTTTGGGTGATGACGCGTTTCCTCTGCAACCCCATATTATAAAGGCTTATGATGGTAATCACACAATGGGATCATCTAAGAGGGTTTTTAACTATCGCGTATGTCGAGGGCGAAGAGTAGTTGAAAACGTGTTTGGGCAGTTAACACACAAATTTAAGATTTTTCATAGACCTATTCAGCTAATCCCAGAAAAAGCTACTACTGTAACTTTGGCGTGTATACATTTATTTAATTATATCAAACGAACCGCTGCAACTCAGCAAAACGAAAACGATACTGATAATAATCAAGGAGAAGTCTTTCCCGGTGAATGGCGTAGACATCTTGAAAACGACAGTTGCTTAGATAATATGTCAGGAGAAGACAATCAAACCTCGGATACTACAGTGACCGCTGAGGATACAAGAGTGGAGTTCTCATTATTTTCTTTCTAGTGTCGGAGGATTAGAATGGCAATATAACCAATAACTCAACTCATATAATCAATATTATTTTTAATCATTAAAGTAGTTCCATGTATTATCCATTAAATCTAAAATCGTAAATTACACATAGTGAGATACACTTTTATTGTGATTCGTATAATAAAGTTTTAAACAAAATAAGAAATGTGTTTTTGTAAACCAATAACATGATATTAACTATTGGTAACAGTAGAAGTGTCGATAAACTAAAATTAAAACCTTGCTATTCCTTTCGCACATATGTCAAGCTCTACTCGTGTGAAGGGAATAGTCAACACTAATTTTAAATTTAACTTTAATGGGGCTACCTATAGCTACCTTTATTATACCAAAAAGAAAATTAAATATTTATAACATATTTTGAAGATTACTTTATAACACTATCAGAAGGATTTAGAGCTAGGTATTCTTCAGCAAATGTTTCTAGTGACGAAGGTTGAATTGTTTGTGGATCTGGGTTTGTTTGGGCAGAGTATTCAGAAGAAGTTAAGTTATTTGTAGAAGGGCTTACAACCGTCTGTTGAAGTGAAGATGCTGTATAGTATCCTGGATGACTGTGTGAACTAGAAACACTACTTGGTCTTGCAAATTCCGTAAATGTATCGGATCTATATCCAGTTTCGGCTTCAAATATTATATTGTTGATCCGATGTCTCACAATAGCTTTCATTTGTCGATCCATTTGTCTTAACTGACCCGCAATATAATCTCCAAATAAACCATCCTCATCTTTTGTCACATTTGGTCGTTGGGAGACATTCTTCATAATATTCAATGCTTCGGATATCAACTCTTTATTAGGGTTGATTTTAGGACGTTTATTTCGTTGCCAAGTTGTATTTTCTGGCGACATCTGTGGTAAATCATTTTGATTTGATTGTGAATCACCTGGCGACATCTGTGGTAAATCATTTTGATTTGATTGTGAATCTCGTTGTGAATCGTGGCTCGTCGACGGTGTGTTCTGCGAAAAAAGACGAAAAAGACTGCCCGTTTAGCCGTTTTACTTTTATTTAATAAAAAATAAATAAGTATATCTAGTCAAAATCAACATTTATTGTGTATTTTTTTATTATGGATTTTATTAAAGGCACTGAATAAGTCTTCAACATTTCAATTTTTTTTTTTTCAAACACTTTTTTTTACCTGAGTGGCAACTATTTTGCCAATGCCCGGGAAAGGGTTAAAATGTAAATACAAAGATACACTAATAAATAAACTAATATAATTATATGTCTATGGGGCCCTAGTTGCCTGATTATAAATTTAAAAAAATTAAATCTTTACTTACAGTATCGGTGGTTCCAGTAGGCACATTTTTGTTCCGCAGAAAATTTAGTGATTTGTAGGCAAACCATTTACTATGATAAATATCATCAGTACCCGCACCAGACTTATTTGAATTATCTTCTTTTTTTTTCGGTTTTTTGGGTTCCATAATATTTCTTTTAAATGATAGAGGTCTATTAGTTTTATAACTGTTGCATCGTCCCACTCCATATTGGTTAGTTGATAAAAAATAAAAGTGCCGACACTTCACAACAACAGAGAATGAATAAGTGATACGTCACTACTCAATGAAAGCCGGCGGGCAACTGACTGAGTGAGTGGAGAGGGATGCCGTCGGCATCGGCATGCTGCCCCGCCGGCTTGCCCGCGCGGGCGCAAGCCGGCGGCATGATTGTACAAAATAAGGCCGGAGGGTTGGGCCGGCGATCCGTGCCGCCGGGTCAGCGGCTTTGGTGTGTAGACCACTTTAGACTTAGCCCACGTTCGCACGGACGTAAAAACATCGCTGCGGTATTTTATCACGCACTATTTTTACACACGATTTTTCAAGTCTCGGTGTTGAGCCAAGCGTTGAGAATCCTACGCGTTGGGTCGCACTCTCGTCCCCAGCGCGTTGGAAAAACATCCTGCTGGATTTTTAACTCTCAGCGCTGAGCAGATCGTTGAAAATCCAGTTCACGAAAAAAAAACCGGCGCGATTTTATTACGTCCGTGCAAAGGTTAAGGCTTAGCCCGCCACTGATTAGAGCCTGCCCTGACTGGACCCCGACTGTGTGACCTCCCTGACTTGTAGGTTGGATCGACTCTTGGACATCACGTCGTCTGGCTACAACACCAAAAGGAATGAACCGTGTCTTTGGTTCCATATTTTCGTTATTTGCCACCGAATTCCGAAATTAAAGTTATTTTGCACTTTTTAGTGTTTTTTTTTAACTCGGGTTATTGTTTTTTGTAAAACTTTTTTGTTGTTCACATTTTAGTTGTGGTACCTACCCCACACAAATTCAACCTGTTATTTAAACAGGTATTTTTTGTAAGTATGTTACTAACACCTTAAGGATATTTGTGTGTCCGATATAAAGAGATTCGATATCCCATGAGAAGAAAAGAGTTATCACCGGCGGGAAAAGATGGTCTACGTCCTATTGTACAGACGCCAGCACGTCAACTTACCCGAAACTGTCAAAATTTCCCAATCAACTTTGAACCTTATACTTAAGTGATAAAGTTGAAAATCTATTAAGAAATTTGACAGATTGTAGTAGGTTGATGTGCTGGCGTCTGTACAAACTTCCTCCGCGACTCTTGCGACGTTATAAGTTTGTTGTGTATTTTAGTTTATATTGATTGTGTATTAAACGAAATTTAATGTACCTACCCGCATGAAATAATGTAAATTACAAACGATTAAGTTTACGAAGACATACTTCTACTAAGTATCCTGGGCCAGATTTTCTATCTTGTTTCTCTAAATGACGAGAGAGAAAATCGGAAGAAAAATCATAATACCGCACCCCCTCTGGGGTGGATTCTCGGACATACGTTCCCGAGTACCCACCATAGGGTGGATTTTGGGGTGGAAAACTAAATACACGCACAAAATCTAGCAATAGGTATTAGGACGTGTCCTAGCTGAAAACGACTATCGCGTATGGCGTACTCGCGCGATTCATCAAGTCTCGCTTGTACATAATATGGCGTAATTGCCTATTGCAAGACAATCGACAGTCAGAATTAAATACTAAATATATAAGTATTTAATTATTTAGAAAAAAGAGTTAAAAATTACTTTTTCGTGCTAGAGCTAAGTTTATTTAACGTTCTCGTCTTCTAATAGAGCTTTAAACTTATCCGTCAATAATATTTCTTATACTGGGTCGTCATTCGTAGTTTTGGATATATCAGCGATCTCAGCGATCACACTGTTGTTTTCCGTTTTCTTTACCAAAATGTCTGATTCAGTATCTTCGTTATTTTTTTCCAAAACCATTTCTCTTAAACTTTTTGCTTTCACAGTACAGCACATACGGATGGGTTCATTAATGCTAACGAGACTTATTTCGGCTATATTATCATCGCTTCGTGTATGAGAGGCTTCTGGTAGCAGCTCTGGATCCTTTCTTCTAACATCAATAGTTCCGGATTCACTCCTTTTAATGGGGAAGTATTTACTTACATTAATGTCACTTCGGGTACGAGTAGGAGTTTGTTTGGCCGCATTTATATATTTATTTAGCACCACTCATTTTTATCGAAAAAAAAATATTTACCTGGCGCTCAATTCGGGCATGAAGTGAAGTTTCTTTGGCAACAATGGGCATCGATTTTCTCTTTTAAACTGTAAAATTTTCTCCTACACGGTCATTTTGGATATGAGAAGAAGTTTCTTTGGCGGCAATGGAACTGGATTCTTTATTTTCAACGTAACTCATAACGTTTATATTCTGACTGCTTCCAGTGAGAGATAAAGGTTGTTTGACAATATACGTACCTGTCACACTTTTTTCTCTCCGCAGATCCTCATTCTTATTTGTAAAATTTGCGATCTTTGACAGAATGCAATCTACAGATTTTTTTATAAAACAGCCAGAATCAATTTCTTCGTTAGATTTCTTGTCGACTGTTGGTTTTTTCACAGTCACCTCTACAATACTTCTGACACTGGTCGTAACCATTCGGCCGGCGTAAATGTTTGTAAGGGGGACGTTTCCGGCGACAGAGTCATATGATATAGTTTCTTCGGCTGTATTACGTCCGGATTCTTTTTTGAATGTCTCTTTAGCGATTACGTCTTGAATTATATCATCAGCATGGATAGCGGTTGAACTTTTTCGAGAAAAAATGCGTCCGGTTTCATTTTCGGAAACTAATACTCTAACATTGCAATCTTTTCGGGTAACGGGTAAAGTGCCTATTCCTGCGACGTGTCCGAATTCATTTTTTTTTAACAGTAATTAGCTCGGTTACATAACTATCGCTTTTAGTAGTAATTGATGAATTTTCTTTAACTGCACGGCGTCCGACTTCATTGTTTTTAACGAGAACTTTTTCATTGAAGGTGTACGAAGAAGTAGCTTTGGCAGCAACGCGTTCAGATTCAATTTTTTTGTTGGAAATGGAATCGCTTACGGTACGCTTATGACTTGGTATGGATATAATGTTAACTGTTTCCATCGATTTGTGAGCGTTTAACGACAAAACCTCAAATTTCATGTCCTTTACAGGTTTCTGGATCAGATTATTGGGGTCAGTTCTTCTTCTGTTTTCATCTTGATTGAATACAAGAGAAATGCCTGGAGGAGAGAGTTGCTGTGCTGTTTTAGCTGTTTCTACTGCTATCAAAGGCCCATTTACTTGCGTGGATTGTGTTGTAGAAGCTTTATGGAGCATCCTGGTGAATCTTTCTTCTATCTTTGCTTCTGAAATGATATAAGGTCGATAAAAAAAAAAACCTTTTAGCAAAAATAATCACTACTCATCTGATTTCTCAACTCACCATTCATTTTCTTAACAACGTAGTTAAGACCCAAGCATAATACGAAAAAACTGAAGACAAAGGATAGATACGCCCACCATTCTAATTCAATACACTGAAATAAGAGCAGATAAAGAAGAATCAAAAGTGGGATCCATAAACAAAAGACAGGAGGAAAACTGGAATGCATAAGATAACATCACGCCCGTATTCCCCAAAGGGTTAGGCAAAGGTATGTGACCTGTAGTACACCCACACTTCGTTATTGCCATCAACCGGGCACAAATCCAAGCTCTGGTGCTACTTATTTCTGATAGATTAACTCACGCACTTTGCCAGATCAGGGAATTGAAATCAGGATACATTTTTATGTTCGCTAAATCCGGCAAAATGTTCCCCACATTTTGTCGCATTTTCTTTTTGCAATGGGGTTGATTGGTGTGGGGAGGTTCTTTTTGCAAATAAAATCTAAGGGTAGGTAAGCACACACGAGCCACAGGCCACAACCACCGAAAGCTGAGACCACCTGCTGCGGTGGCGAGCACTGCTGGAAAGTCCGAAAGGGTTACCGTGGCCTCTGGCAATACACAGGCAACTGAAGGAACACGTTGGGTTTTAGTTAGCAACAGTCTGACACACCCTCCCGCTCCGCCTAGAGCGGGAGAAGTTATTTGAAAATTTCCCACCGCGAATAATACAGTGAAGCATGCCAAAACTACACCTCCGCTCTGTGCATGCACGGTCACACACATACCCACATTTACAATCAAATTAAACCTGTTTAAGTGCACACATGTTTACGAAAGCGGCCTCACATCACTGTTGACATCACTATGTCTTGGTTAATATACATATTTGGTCCCATAGACGTTGTTTGGTCCATATTTGGTCTGAGGGCTATGCTGCAGAGACGGTTTTATTTTATTTTAACCAGCTTTTTTATAAATACCTGTAGCAACAATAAATAATATTCTATTGACATAGCAAAAAAGTATACAAACGGCCATTTTTCTTCTCCGATCGTTATTTTTTAATTGTATTTTCAGAGGATAATTTTTCGCAACTTCTAACACTTTTTTCTGCTAAGGCGTCATTTCAGTCAGATTATTTTCTTAAAAGAGCGTTATTAGATTATCCTTTTTACGAATGAGTTCAGTTTTTACTCAGGATAGAAGAATGTGTCCAAAAATATTTGCAATAGATAATGGATTGATAGATGGATGGAATACTAATCATCATCTCAATTTAATGTATAACGGCAGAATTGCATATATAATTATTTAATTACTTTTGGAGTCGGTGTCGCTCTTTGGAGTTCGTGTTCATAATTCTACTATAGAAATTCATCACCACTGCACTGAAGAAGAAGAAGAAGTGATAGCCTATTGGTGTGACCATCGGACTGCCAAGTCATAGGTCTCGAGTTCGAACCCAAGACACGCACCTCTGACTTTTCGGATTCATGTGCGTATTGTATAATTATCACTTGCTTCAAAAACGGTGAAAGAAAACATCGTGAGGAAACCGGCATGCCTGAGAGATATTTCTTGACGGCATGTGAAGTCAAAGGCCCATGGGAGGCTTTAAAACTCTGACCCCAGGTTAGTCACTAACCACACGAAAAGAAGAAGACCACTGCACTCAAAACGGAGAAGGAAAACATCGTGAGGAAACCGGCATGTCCTAAAACCAAAAATTGTGACACAACCAAGGTGTGACATCCCCAACCCGCTCTGGCCCGCGTGGTCGATTGTGGCCTGCTCTTTCACAGAGACTATAGGCCTGTGTCACAGCACTGTAGGTATTGCTATATTTAAGTATTATAGGTACCTAACACTTTTGACAACAACTTCCTTGCAAACTTCACTAAGAGCGTTTTCACATCGACCGATATGATATACGTTCTTCTTCTTTTCGTGTGGTTAGTAAACTAACCTGGTGTCAGAGTTTTAAAGCCACGCGCGGGCCTCTGACTTGGCTTCACATGCCGTCGAGAAATATCTCTCAGGCATGCCGGTTTCCTCACGATATTTTCCTTCACCGTTTTTGAGCAAGTGATAATTATATAATACGCACATGAATCCGAAAAGTCAGAGGTACGTGCCTTGGGTTCGAACTCGAGACCTATGACTTGGCAGTCCGATGGTCACACCAATGAATGACCACCACCAATGGCGCCCCGGCTTCATCAAGAAGCCGGGGCGCCCTGCGGACTCTCCGTCCGCTTACCGGCCCATAGTGCTGCTCGACGAGGTGGGCAAGCTCTTTGAAAGAGTCATTGCAGACCGCCTCGTCGGGCGGCTGGTGCGGGTGGGGCCGGATTTGGCGGAGAGCCAGTTTGGTTTCCGCAGGGGGCGCTCCACGGTGGACGCCATCATGCGCGTGCGAGCCCTCACGACGGGGGATGCGGTGGCTCGGGGTGGGGTCGTCTTGGCGGTGTCTCTAGACATCGCCAACGCCTACAATACCCTGCCTTGGAGTTGCATCAGGGAGGCACTCCGGTATCACCGGATGCCGACCTACCTCTGTCGTGTGGTCAAGGCCTATTTGACGGACAGGGCCATCATCTACCCCGGTCACCAGGGAGAGTGGAACCGGCGAGAGATGTCGTGCGGTGTCCCACAGGGATCGGTCCTGGGGCCGCATCTGTGGGACATCGGATACGACTGGGTGCTGCGCGCCGACCTCCCCAATGGCGTCAGCGTCGTTTGTTACGCTGACGACACGTTGGTCCTGGCGCAGGGGAGGTCGCACCAGGCGGCGGTCGAACTAGCGACACACGGGGTTGCGACAATCGTAGCCAGAATCCGGCAGTTGGGACTCGAGGTGGCCTTGCACAAGTCCGAGGCCATGTGTTTTCATGGTCCTCGGAATGCGCCACCGTCGGGTTCCCAAATAACGGTAGGAGGGGTTCACATCGGCGTCGAGTCGACGATGAAGTACTTGGGACTCGTCCTCGACAGTCGGTGGAACTTCGTGGAGCATTTCCGACGTTTGGCTCCCAGACTGGACCGGGCCGGGGCTGCCTTGAAGCGGCTCCTGCCCAATCTAGGGGGTCCAAACGCCTCCTGCCGGAGGCTATACGTGGGGATCGTGCGGTCCATGGCCCTGTACGGGGCACCGGTGTGGGCGCATTCGTTGAGGCGGCGGCCTGCCCGCCGGTTGAACGCGTCCCAGAGGGTCATGGCCACCCGGCTGGTCCGGGGATACCGCACGGTCTCCGGTGAGGCGGCGAGCCTCCTTGCCGGATTGCCGCCATGGGATCTGGAGGCAAAAGTCCTCGCGCATATTTGGGAGTGGCGCGGGGAGGCGAAACGCCGGGGCTTGACTCCGATGCCGCGAGAAATCGCGGCACAGCGGACAGAGCTCCGACGGGATCTCATGGCGGCATGGAGAGTACGATTGTCGCAACCCAGTGCTGGGCACGCCACTATTGCGGCGATAAGTCCCCTCTTTGAGGAGTGGCTGGAGAGGCGCCACGGCGTCCTCACCTTCCGCCTGACGCAGGTCCTCACCGGACACGGCTGTTTCGGGAGGTACCTGTTTCGGATAAGGCGGGAGGAAACGCCCGGGTGTCATCACTGCGTTGATCGCCCGGAGGACACGGTGGAGCATACGGTGGAGGTATGCGGCTTGGGCAGAGCACCGCCGTGTCCTCGTGGAGGCGATCGGTGGCGGGGATCTCTCGCGTCCGGCCCTGGTCCAGGCCATGGTATGGAGCGAGAGCGCATGGGAGGCCGTCACCTCCTTCTGCGAAGCAGTAATGCTCGCAAAGGAGGAGGCGGAACGCGTGAGGGAGAGGCAAATTTCGCGCCCTCACGCCCCTAGCCGCCGCAGGAGGAGACGCCCTGGGCGTCGGGAATCGATTGCCGATTCCCGGCCACCGTAGTTGCGGACGGTGAGCAATGGGTAGCTCGCCGTCCGGTAAGGACCAGGCCCGGGTCGATGGCGCGTTGTGTTCCACGTGCGCCTCAAAGAGATGTCAGCAAGTGAAGGGGTCCGATGAGACCATTGCCTGCCGGGGTTGCGGGATTAGTCCGAAAGGGATACCGTGGCCCCCTGGCATTGCACAGGCAACAGAAGGAACACGGGTGGGTTTTAGTCAGTAAGAGTCTGACACGCCCTCCCGCTCCACCCAGAGCGGGAGACGTCATTTGATGATTTCCCACCCAAAAAAAAAAAAAAAAAAAGGCATGCCGGTTTCCTCACGATGTTTTCCTTCACCGTTTTTTGAGCAAGTGATAATTATATAATACGCACATGAATCCGAAAAGTCAGAGGTGCGTGCCTTGGGTTCGAACTCGAGACCTATGACTTGTCAGTCTGACGGTCACACCACTAGGCTATCACTGCTTGATATACGTTGTCGGATGCCGATATGATATCGGGGAAAGTAAAATGTTTGAATAGGGATGATGACTAAAAAAATGTTTTTTGTCCGTCATGTAGATTATGAAAAATTAACGCACACGTATTTTTTATTTTCTTACGTTATCAAAAGATTACGGCGATACATTGGGTTAAAATGTGCCATGACGTCACGAGTATGTAGATTTTATACATACTTGTGACGTAGCGTCCCCCACTCCCCAACTTGAATGCGTTTTATCTAAGTCATTTTTTATTATTAGGATAAAGCAAAAAATACGTGTCTAATATTTTTTTATTATCTGACTGACGAACTAAACAGAATTTCTTTTTTTTGTCCCAGGCATCATCCCTATTAAGTTCCTGACTTTCACATGGTCCGATACGATATCGGATCCGATACCGATATATTAGTGACACCATCGGATGCCCGTGGGTTGTCGGACAATACCTAATGACAAAGACAATTCAAGGCTGCTGTGGCATAGATACCTCATGACAATAGGCTCTTGGTTACATCTCGTCTCAAACCGATATTGTCGGTAGATATCGTTGTCGTCCGAGCTGACAAATTCAAAAGTCATTTATTCAAACGAGGCTGAGAATCAGCACTTTTCGAACGTCAAAATTACCTAAGACAGTCCCCCAAAAACGCTCTTCCTTCACCACTTCCTAGTGCTTTAGCTGTGAAGAAGAATTGGTGCAACAAACTCCCCAGAATCACAGCAAAAAGTCAAAAAGCAAAGTTCAGTTAGAAAAAAAAGATTCTATACAATAGTTCTTATGCAAAATAATTTACATTACGCAACACAAAACATTAAATAAAATTATTTTCTATATGTCACACGCCAATATACCAACAAATGTCGATGTAAGTGTCGTTATCGTCGCAGTGTGAAAATGGCCATTGGATCTCGGCTACCGGCGTCCGGCACCCAGCACCGATATCGTATCGGACACTGTGAAAACGCTCTTAGGTCGAAACTATAACTGTCACTTAGACACATAGAACTTGTCGTTTAATGGCGTTCACGAGACAAGCAATCACGACGTCGACTATACCTACTTACCTCACTTCGTCATACATAATCAGTCCATAATATTGCCACTTCTGGGACACAGGCCTCCCTGTGGATGTGAATTGGATTTGGTTCTAGGAAATACCGGTTTTCTTACGATATTCTCAGTATCAGCCGAGACTGGTTTTGTTCCGATCATGGCAATAGACTCGTCCCCTATTACATGGGACTTAAACATAACTGACGAAATGTCGGTGACTATTGGTACACCTCTGCCTAACCCTTCGGGGAATACAGGCGTTATGTCATAGTACATACTAGATACTTAATACACCATACAAAACTTCGATTAATTAAATTATTTACGTATCAAGCCTACGTACAAAGCAGTACCTATTTCTGTAAATTGAAATAAGACGTTTAAAAGCCGCAAACTGTTTCCAAATCTTCAATATAGTCGAATTTAACGGGTACAGTAACGAACGTATTTAGACTACAGAGTGTTAACGTTAACAAGCAAAAGCGTGTGTTCTCGAATGTACTTACTAGTTGATGGAATGTACTGTTGTGCGCGGTTGTACCGGCTACGAGGGATTTACGATGGCGTTTACTTGTCTGACATTCAGCCCAAGATACACGAGGTTAGTTTCTCAAGCCAGGATAGTAAGCTAGCAAGCTTGTCAGTCTGGCTTCGTGTAACTTCATTTATAGGCTAGTAAGCTAATGAGAACGTTAGTAAGCTAGCGTCTCAAGCTAGGATAGTTTTATAGGATGGGGTTCTATTTTTGAGCTAGTAGCACCTCCGCTAGTTGATTTTAATATCCTGGCTTGTGTACAAGCTTCATGTGCCAGGTGAAGCTAGTATTCGATTGGCTAGTGTGCATTGACTACTCATTGACCGCATCCACATGTTGTACAGTACTGGCTTAAAATTATCTGGCATTGTATAAACAGCACTAGCATGTGCCAAGCCAGGACAGCAAGCCAGGATAGTATACCGATGTTCTAGCTTGCTATCCTAGTTTTGAAAAACTAGCCTCGTGTATCTCGGGCATTAGAGTTTACTGCGAAAGGATTGTGAAGTGTTTTTCGTTCCACTAAACATTGGTTAGTGTGTTTCAGTCGTTAAGTCTTGGATGTGGAAAACCATGATAATTTTTCATTAATACAAACAAAAAGTGGAGAAATTTAAAGATAAAGTAAAGTTCAAACCTTCTAATTACAGATGAATTTGTTCGTAGCTTCGCCTAGCAACACGCACCGGTCACGAATGTGGTATGTGAGACGAGAAGATATTGCGTAGCTTCCGGAAAACTGCCCAGCCGACTCTGCTACAAGGAGCTTTTGGCGCTCGAGTGACGTTGACGGGGAGGCGCTGTTGGTAAACATTTGTGCAATTGTTTTGTGTAATGTATTAACAAGACAAGATGGCGGCTTTAGTTCTGAATTTGACCACGCGCCAAAAGAACTTTGTAACGCTACCTATAATACATTTTCAATCAACATCCAATAAATTGTTAGCATAAAACATGAAAGCAGCTTATTAAAGTAGGTAAAGAAGCTTATATTTAACATTATAAATTCTAGACTGTATTAAAAGTCTGGTTTCCTAAAACGACTTAATCTAATTTTATTCATGGAGCGTAGATGCTGTCTGACGTTCGCAATATTTGAGAAACTTGAATTTTCCATTAATAAATGTAACTGTTGACCTTTTAAGTTTTCCTTTAAGAAGTAGATATAATTATTATTTTAGTGACTTTTAAATCTGTTATTACACCATCAAATAATGCAAGCAATTTATGTTAAACTAGAACGCGTACACATCAATTCTTCACAAAAATTCTGTTTTTTTTTTTTGTTCTTTTTTTCTTATAAGTATTGTAGTAAAATACTTTATGAAATAAATTCCCGATAAAACAATAAAACTATATTACTTTCAAAGTACTTAAGATATTTTCATGATTTCTTTTTGTAATCATAATATTTTTTTTATTTAGAATTATAACATCTGTGATTTTTTTTCAAATATTCATATTTTCGTTACTAAAAATAAATATTCCGTAGGGAGATGGTAGGGGAGCCAAACGGCGCGGCGCGGGGTGGGCGCGACGCGGTTTTGTATGGTAAAGGTCAACGGCGTTATACAGACCCTTAATAGAAGTCTCTTGATGATTTTTGTGAAATTTTTGTGAACTTTTGTGTTGCGTAATGTAAGTAATTTTGCATACTATTATACAGAATCTTTTTTTTTTCTAATTGAACATCGAACAGACAGCTGTGCTGCTGGGGAGTTTGTTGCGCCACTTCTTCCCAGCTAAAGCATTAGGAAGTGGTGAAGAGTGGGCGTTTTGTGGGACTGTCTTATGTAAGTTAAGTTTGACGTTCGAAAAGTGCAAATTCTCAGCCTAGTTTAAATAAATGACTTTTGAATTTTGAATAGCTTTTGCCCACGGCTCCGCTCACGTGGATGTCGAAAAATATCCCACGGGTACGTGCTACCGAGATTACATACCTAATAGCCGAGTAAAAGGTCATTGACTCCTACCGCTGCGCCCGTGTTGTCGTCAACCATTATTATTTTGCTACGCGTAATTTTGAATCAGTGATATCTTTTAATAAAGCATTCATTTTAATGATATGATGTCAAGGCATATTTTAATCTAAATACAGTGCCTAATTTAAATAACATATTTTATTGTATAAGGACTTAACTCTTATAATGTCGATATAATATTATTTATAATAACAATAAAATTCTATTGTGTCGCTAATTGCGCGCGCGACGGGTTAATACTGGTTCAAATAGCTTTAGAAATAACAATTAAATTTTTATAAAATTCTGAAAGTAAAAATGATTATTGAGGGTATTATCCTTAGAAGATAGACACATGCATTGCAGACTTTTTGTTGAACTTATTAAGACGTATAATCCTGTAGAACATAATTTTCATTTACCTCTCACGGTTTACGCAGCGCACGCCAGCAAAGCTCCGAGTTGTATGATTTTTTCCGAGATCTTCAACAATAATCGTCATATTTCAGCCAATTTACACAAAACCTTAGTGAATTATACACGAAAACCTTCCTCATGAATCACTCCATTGGTGAAAACCGTTTGAAAATCAGAAATAGTTTTTGAGTTTATTGCGTTCAGACAGACGCGGCGGGACTTTGTTTTATAATATGTAAGGATACAGTTATGGATGATTGAATTATTCTATAACTCACTTTTATAGTTATCTACCTTAACCGATAGAGGCCTATTTTCCGAGGCCAGTTTTCCCCGACATACTTTTGTTCGAATGATTTAGTCGATTATTCTATCCGTCAGGCCCATAAAATAAAAATTTTCACAGAGATAGAGGCCTATTTTCCGAGGCCAGTTTTCCCCGACATACTTTTGTTCGAATGATTTAGTCGATTATTCTATCCGTCAGGCCCATAAAATAAAAATTTTCACAGAGATAGAGGCCTATTTTCCGAGGCCAGTTTTCCCCGACATACTTTTGTTCGAATGATTTAGTCGATTATTCTATCCGTCAGGCCCATAAAGTAAAAGGAGATGGCTAAATGGAAGTATAGACGACTGCTCCAGCAATGTATAAACATGGAACCTTGCAATATGTAAAGCTGAATAGCTGAATATTAGTATTTCATATGAAAAAAGTTTCAAGAACTTTTCATATCTTTACAATCCTGAAAATATATTCGTGTAACTCCTACGTCAATAGGTATAAAAAAACTGCAAACAAATAACATATTGCTATGAACTTTTACCTAGGCGTTTGGATATTTCTGCAATGACTTACGATATTTTTGGCTAACGACACATCCTGATTTCGCACAGTGGTACTTGAGTATATATCTACAAAGAGGTAATTACGGGCTTTCTAAAATCGGTGCAAAAATCACTCTCGCCTGCGTGAATATATAATAATGTATCCTACCTAGCAGAATTGTTTATCTATCTCAAATACAAAAATCTATAGTTGTTTGGGTCAATATTAATCCCTATTTTCAAATAGGTTCATCATTTTAACCACTTATTTATATATTGTCTGTGAAAACTGTCTTTATTTCAACTCATTATCCTACACGAATGTATGCCTAAACCTTCCGGAAGAACCAATCTACCTACTAGTGACAACCCCTTCAAAATCTGTCTGTTGATACATCCGTAGGCAGACAGACAAACGCGCCAGGGAGACTTAGTTTAGTAAGTAGGTATGGGGTGATTGATAAATCCTGCCTAAACTACGTTATCTAGTTTAGGCCCTGAGTAACCAAGGACATGAAGATATTGAAATAAAACAACAAAAATACGATTTATATATTTATTCGTTATTCTGTGATTCTTACCAGTAGTGTTATTTCCCCTTGACATTGTCATGTAAATCAAAAAGCAATTAATATACTTTTTTATGGATAACGTTCACGAAAGTTCTAGGAAATTATTAAATACTAAATAATTCATGAATAATTTTTTAAATATCACGAGTTAATGTGAGATTCCTATACATGCTTGGGGCAGTCATTTAGCCATCTCCTTTTTCACAGAGATAGAGGCCTATTTTCCGAGGCCAGTTTTCCCGGACATACTTTTGTTCGAATGATTTAGTCGATTATTCTATCCGTCAGGCCCATAAAGTAAAATTTTCCACATACTATATTAGCCCTTATTTTATAATAGAGATTTAAACAGTGTGTACCTGCGTGTGCGCAGGGTCACATTCGTGCTCGAAGTACGTCGAGTTGCCATGTCCATAAGGTCACAGCGGGCCTCAACCGGTGAGAGAATTTATATTTTGTTGATTTCAATTCAATTCAATTTATTCAAAGTTTTACAATTTTATGACAATTTGATCACATAAACTTATCTTTTTCAACTAAGTTCAACAACTTGTACTTATGGTAACAGCAATACTTCCTACGTCATCACGCCTTGAGAGCCTGCAATTGAATTGAATTTATTTATTGAATTTTATTTATTTCTCAGTTTATGGTATATTGAGATTTACATTAAACACTGTTTCACACATACTACCATTGCTGGTGTAGTAATATTAAATAATAAGATAGGCATACGCAAATCAGAACTAGGTACATTATAAGAATATTTTATAAAATTATGAAATCTTGTATTAAGTTTATGAATTTATAATATTAATTGACTGATAGATTAATTACTTATAATGTCAAAATATTAATAGTTACACACTTAATTGACACCTTTCATCAATTTGCCGTGTTAGGTAGGTACTGCGTTTGCAGCAGAAAACATAAAAATAAAACATATGAAATAAATATTATTTCAGACATTACAGTCTATAGATTGTTAAGAATTAGTTAGTAACAATTTGTGCTCATCTGTTATGTTAGTAATGCTAGTAGAAAACTCTGAGTTTCTTTACTGTATTTTCAGGATGCTGCAAACAAAAAACGAAAAACATGTTTAGATGTTTCGAAACTTATCACATGAAACAAATCTCATCACTTGTTAGATGTCACTCATGTTTAGATGAATTTGCGTTCGCACTGCACGAAAAATGAGTAAGTTTTAAGGCAAATCTCAAGATTTCTTGTGGGTTTGAATTGTCTAGAAAGATAATATCAATAGCCTAGTGTTTAGTGTTTTCCAAATGAGACGGTAAACATCAAAAAATTTAGTGGACAACAAGTTGCAAGATTCATAAAGAAATATTTTGTTAATAAATTTGTCTGTAAAACATATCAAGTGATATGAAACATCAAGCATGTTTCGCGTCAAAAAGTTGCGTGACAATGCGAGCGCGAGTCGATACATTGACAGAAAATAGAGATTTCAACATGTTTTTATGAGAATGTTTCGCCAGTGCAAACGTACAAAGACGTGCCATTAAAGTTGAGACTTGACTCAAGTCTTTCGCCCGCCCCGATGACACCCCGGCGAGGACCTCATACCGCTAAAGAGACCCATATAATATCGTCTACTGCGCTAGTCAAAACACGTGGTGCGTCAAGTCTTAGCTTTAATGGCACGACCCAGATAAACTTAGCCATTTCATACAACTGTCAAAGAATGGCAGTTGTGATTTGATTATAGAGTCCGAGACCACTGAAGTCCTTCTGATGCGGCTCTAGTCACCACATCTCATTAAAAAAAAATATGTTTACAATTTTTCCGCCGGCCTTCTTTCGTTGCGCGCACTCTGTGTACAATTTAACTTGATAAACTGTTTTCTTAACAATTAATTTCCCTAACTGCATTCAAGTATCAAAGGCCCAATTTTAACGCACTTTCTACTCCTAACAAAATATTATCATCTAACTGTGCGTTTGCACTGACGAAACATCGCAACAAAACATGTTGAAATCTCTATCTGTTCTAATCTGTTCCTGTCAAGCATTGTATGGAACATTGACAGAAAAGAAAATAGAGATTCCAAAATTTCGTTTTGTTGTGAATGTTTCGCCAGTGCAAACTCACAGTAAGCGTCCACGCCACAACATGTCACCTGTATGTTTCCCCTAAACTTAGCGGTACCAAGGTGATTATGTTACAAAGAGGTTACATACATGCCGTTTTAAAAGCCGTCACGACTTCAAACAACTTTGTTTTGCTTTGGCTTTCAATGTGAGAGACATCGCTTGATTGATCGCTCCTTCAATCGATCAAGCGGCGGTGGAGTTGTGCTCAAAACTGAGGGAGAAAATTGTTTGTACTTATTTGTCAGGTGTATGTAGATTGAATGGTACAACTTGAGATTGTTATGTTGAATTGTGATGGCATGGGGGTGGAGGGAAAGTGATGAGGGTGGAGTGAGAAACCCTATTTATTTGTCAAAGTGTTGTAATTGTAGACTGAGTTCCTTAATAAATATTAGGATTGCTAAGGAAAAAGAAAAACGTAGACGTGTGTGATGGTTGCTGTATTCAACGTTCAAAGTACAATTTTTTTTTTTTTTTTTATTGACATTAGAAAATATTCGTAAAACCTAACAAATAGTAAGTTGAATAAGTAGGTTTTACAACATCCGCCCTTAATGGCAATAAAAAGATAAAGTAGTAATGCTGAACACAATAGAATAAAATAAAACATTACTACCAGACTAAACAAAAATATAAAACATAAACCGACGAAAAATAAATAAATAGAAAAAATATTCTACTCATTTATCATTAAACCCATATTAACAACGCACCTAAGATGATTTATGCGCCTTAAGGGCTTGGTTAAAACATCGGCTGTCATTTTATCCGTAGGTATGAACTTTATATCTATAAGACCCTCAGTAACCTTTTCACGAATAAAATGATATCTCGTATCAATATGTTTAGTTCTATTGTGGTGGATAGGATTGAGCACAATTTTCTGTGCACTTTGACTATCGTTGTATAGCAACACCCTATGAGCAAAACCAGTAATGTCATACACTAACCGTCTGAGGAAAATAGCCTCCTTTGCAGCACTGCTCAAGGACATATACTCAGCTTCTGTAGACGATAAGGCTACCGTCGGCTGCTTCTTACACTCCCAACTAATAGGTCCACCTGCTAGCGTGTAGTAATAACCAGTGTACGACCGACGGTCATGTACACAGTTCGCCCAGTCAGCATCCGTGTATCCACACAGACGTCCACCGACTTTTCTGTAAGTAATACAGTAATCCATAGTACCTTTCAAATACTGTAATACCCTTTTAGCGGCCAACCAATGTCTCTTATCATGACAGTTATTAAACTGACTTAAATAGCTTGTGGCATAAGCTATATCGGGTCTCGTATTAACAGCTAGGTACATGAGACATCCTACCAAGTTTTGGTAAGGATATTCACCAAGAGATGTTGGATTAGCTTTCTCCAATTTGTTATTCTCCAAAGGTGTAGACATTTCCTTGCAATCTCGCATATTAAACCGCTCCAACACTGACTGGATATAGGTCTTCTGACTGACCACAATTTTATCGTCAACACGGTTAACATTTAAGCCTAAACAATACGACAATGCACCCAAATCTTTTAGCGAGAAAAATTTCTCCAAGTCATTTTTGACAGCGTCAAACGAACTTTTTTCTTTATAAAAGACAATTAGATCGTCAACATAGACTGCAAGTATTAAGGTTTCATTACCAAACTTTTTTATGTAAACACATGATTCCGCAGATGTTCGTGCAAAGTCAATTTTCGATAGAATTTGATGCAATTTGATATTCCAGGCTCGAGCTGCCTGCTTCAAACCATAAATGGATTTTCTGAGCAAACAGACTTTACCTTCTGCCCCGTGCTCAGCAAATCCCTCAGGCTGTTGCATGTACACTTCCTCCTCTAAGTCCCCATTGAGGAATGCTGTATCGACATCCATGTGTTGGATCTTTAAATCAATTTCTGCAGCCAACGCTATAAGGGTACGCAAAGATGAATTTCGAACTACAGGTGCAAAAGTCTCGTTATAATCAGTCCCCCAAACTTGACTAAAACCTTTCGCAACTAGTCGCGCCTTATACTTGACTATTGCACCGTTCGGGTCCCTCATTATCTTGAACACCCATTTACATGGAATAACCTTTTTATTTGGTTTATCCACTAATGTCCAAGTCTGCTTATTCAATAAGGCGTTGTACTCATCCTTCATTGCGGAGATCCAGTTATATTTATCATCGCTATTAACAGCTTCACGATAACTTTTTGGATCATCACACAACAAATCAACACCGTGAGTGCCGTATGAATAATAATCAGGAGGTTTACGTACTCTTTCAGGATACCTTCTCTCAGGACATGCATCGTTGAGTTCAACTGAAGGAACCAGGGACAGAACACGTTGTTCACCTGAATGTAGAGACTCCGTGTCACAAACCCCACCAGCTTCTTCACTCGCGTCCACAAAATCATCAACTTGCTCTACCTCCATGTCCACACTTTCTGAAGTAGGTGAAGAAGTAGAAGCAGATGAGATAGAAATCGCCCGTGGCGATGTGGTATCTGAAGAAGTTTGTAACAAAAGATTAATGACATTAGGGCTCACAGCAGCTTCAGGCTGAACAGATTTGTCCTTCAATCCTGAAAAAATATTTTCAAAAAACGTAATATCCCGTGACTTAATCAACCTTCGAGGGTTTTCCGCGCTACGGAAATAATAACTCCTTGGATCGTCTGAATATCCAACGAAGATATGTTCAGAAGTTTTCATGTCTAGCTTAGTTCTCTGACATGAAGGCACATGAACTAAAGCTCGGCAACCAAACACTCTTAAATGAGACAGGTCGGGTTTATTACCACACCACATTTCATATGGCGTCATACCATTAAGTGCACGATGAGGTGACCTATTCTTTAAATAAACACTAGTCTCAACAGCATCCTGCCAAAAAGCTTTCGACAAAGAGCTCTGTGCCAGCAAGGAACGGGCCTTCTCCACAATGCTACGATTGCTACGTTCACTTACCCCATTTTGTTGAGGGCTGTATGGTACAGACGTTTCATGTCGTATCCCTTGAGCCTGCAAATAGTCTGTCAGGTCCTTGTTGACATACTCAGTACCATTGTCTGACCGAAGGGTTCGAATCTTAGTACCAGTCTGTCTCTCAACAAGTGCTTGGAAAGCACAAAAAAACTTCTGAACTTCTGTCTTAGATGACATACAATAAAGGTATATAAAACGTGTATAATCATCAACAAAAATAATGAAATATTTATTACCTTTAAAAGATTCAGTGGTCATGGGACCACAAACGTCCGTATGGACCAATTCTAATGGTGACGAAGCCTTTTTATACTTAATCCCTTTGAAAGGCTTCCGCTCCTGTTTAGCCTCTACACAAGGTACGCATGGTTCTTTGTCAACATCAGTATACTCTACACCAACAGCTAGACCTTTTTTGAGTAGATCCATACCAATACGGCAGAGATGTCCTAGACGCTTATGCCAAAGCTGAAACTGGGACAAATTAGTGTAAACATTATAAGCTGAAATACCTTGCGGTTTTACTGTACAATCTAAAGTGTACAATCCACCACAATTAGAACCATGTAAAACAGGATCCTTTTTAAAAGAAACATCATTAGAATTATAAAAATTACAGCCATTCGTATCAAAAACAATCGAGAAACCTTTCTCTACTGCCTTTTTGACTGAGAGTAAATTACAATCTAGGCCAGGAACATGTACAACATTAATAATCTTCTTAAAATTGGTTTTTGTGTCAATATCAACATCTCCTAAACCCACAGCCGGCAAACATTTACCATTTGCTACAGTTATCTTCCCATCACAGGATTTGTAACTATTAAACCATTCAGCATGTGGAGTCATGTGAGTAGACGCACCAGAGTCGATTATCCACTTCTCAGACATCTGAACACTTGGTGCAGACAAAGCCAGTCCCGTGACACCATCCAAAAACAATTCCGTGACACATGCATCCATATTCCCTGAACTAAAAACAGTCAGTCCCTTATCTTTAGAACAACTTTCTGTTGAGCAACTCGCCTTTGCCTTTTTCTCCTTCTTTTTGAGAGGACAATTAGGACTCTTGTGCCCTGGCTTCTTACATCGAAAACAAATAACTTGCTTGTTAGTATGCAACGCAGCCACATCATCTTTAGTCTCTTTCGTCATTTCGCTCAATAACTTACTTCTTACCAAATCTGTTGTGACTTCAACGCTCCCATTCTCAAGCGCCATTATCAAGGGCTCGTAGCGAGACGTTAGACCTCCCAAAATAATAGCTGCTAAAGAACTATCTTCAATGGTTTTGCCAATGTCGGCCAGGTCTAGTGCAGTTGTAGTTATTGCCGTTAAGTAAGCTTCTAAATCAGAAAAGTCAGATAAGGTGTACCTGTACAACTTACGTTCCAACGACAGTTTACGACCCAAACTTCGATCCTCGTAGGATTTCATAAGAGCATCCCACGCTTCTTTTGCGGTCTTAGCTGGTCGAACAATCGAAATAGCAGCACCATCCACAGTAAGGCATATTTTAGAAAGAGCTTTTTCATCCTTCCGTACATCGTCGGGCGTCTTACTCCCTACGACAACTACTCCGCTTACAGTTTCCCACAACATAATAGCTGCTAAAGAACTATCTTCAATGGTTTTGCCAATGTCGGCCAGGTCTAGTGCAGTTGTAGTTATTGCCGTTAAGTAAGCTTCTAAATCAGAAAAGTCAGATAAGGTGTACCTGTACAACTTACGTTCCAACGACAGTTTACGACCCAAACTTCGATCCTCGTAGGATTTCATAAGAGCATCCCACGCTTCTTTTGCGGTCTTAGCTGGTCGAACAATCGAAATAGCAGCACCATCCACAGTAAGGCATATTTTAGAAAGAGCTTTTTCATCCTTCCGTACATCGTCGGGCGTCTTACTCCCTACGACAACTACTCCGCTTACAGTTTCCCACAACATAATAGCTGCTAAAGAACTATCTTCAATGGTTTTGCCAATGTCGGCCAGGTCTAGTGCAGTTGTAGTTATTGCCGTTAAGTAAGCTTCTAAATCAGAAAAGTCAGATAAGGTGTACCTGTACAACTTACGTTCCAACGACAGTTTACGACCCAAACTTCGATCCTCGTAGGATTTCATAAGAGCATCCCACGCTTCTTTTGCGGTCTTAGCTGGTCGAACAATCGAAATAGCAGCACCATCCACAGTAAGGCATATTTTAGAAAGAGCTTTTTCATCCTTCCGTACATCGTCGGGCGTCTTACTCCCTACGACAACTACTCCGCTTACAGTTTCCCACAACCCTTCATGGATTAACAACATGCGCATTTTAAATTTCCACAGAGTGTAACCTTCTCTATTACAAAGTATCGGAATACCATTTATTAGAGACATACCATGAACTGCAGACGACATGATGACCAATATGTTAACTAGGTATCAATTATTTCACCACCAATCTTCTTTTAAGTTCGATCGTAGATCAAATATAGATACAGAGCCGTTCGTGCTGATAACGTGTTGTAATTGTAGACTGAGTTCCTTAATAAATATTAGGATTGCTAAGGAAAAAGAAAAACGTAGACGTGTGTGATGGTTGCTGTATTCAACGTTCAAAGTACAAAAAAAATGTTTTTTTTTTTATTGACATTAGAAAATATTCATAAAACCTAACAAATAGTAAGTTGAATAAGTAGGTTTTACAACACAAAGTCAAATAATTTATTTCAAGTAGGCACATAAAAGGCAGTTTTGAACGTCATAATTTACAAAAAAATAAGAATTGATTCTAGTCGCCCCTTCCAAAAGATAGTTTTCGTATGGATAAGTATAGGCAAGAAACCCTTTAAGACTTTTAATGATTTTAAGCTGAAGATCACGTCTAAATGAGTAGTGTTAATGATTTGGAAAAAATATATGTTAAATAAAAATAAATTAATAAGCTTAACTGCCCAAAAACGAACTAAATAGTAATAAACAAGTTGTATTAGTTAATCTGTATAACAAAGCGAAAGGTCACTCGCATTGTCACGCAACTCGTTGACTAAACAGACAAATAAAATTGTCATTGCTGACGCCGGACCTTTGTGTCCTTGTGTGGAACACTTTTCAATCTAAGAGGTCCCCCAACATCAAAAAATACAATCTGCACAATCTGACTAGATAATTTGACAACGGTAAAAACCTTTCTGTGGCAGATTCGTCATTTTGAACTGGGTGAAATAGGTTAGATTAGGTTAGAACTGTGACCAACCTCGCGCGAGCCGAGCGAGCGAAGCGAGCGGTGCCGCGGTAGCGGCTGGCGAACGCGAATTCAAAATTGCTCGTAGAAATGTTTTAACCATTGTCTAATTATCCGTGTTTTCGCAATCCCTAGGGTTTTCGCGAAAATTCAAATGATCAAATCATCCTACAACATACACATTAGTTAATTATATACGAGTAATTTTTCTGAAGACTATGCACCTTCAATAAAATTACTATACAGGGTGTTTGGCGCATGGACCGACACAATTTTTTAAGGGATTTGGGAGGTCATTAGCTAGGTTCTACCCATACACCCTTTGTCCCAAATGTCACGGTTGGTTACATATGATTATTTTTTTAAAACGAAAAAAATTCCCAAAATGTGTCCTTTAATTTGAAATAACTTTTTTGTTTGTGGGTGTAGTGGCACAAAACAAATTTTGTTGCATTCTCCAAAGTCCTTTAAATCTAAAAACATCTTTGTTTTATACAACTGGTTTCAAGAAAATTCCTTACAAGCTTCCAAAGTTAATTTTTGTATTTAATGAATGAAATTTTACAACTTCTAAATTAATTATAAAAAAAACTAAAAGCTATTTTGAACTTAGCTAGAACCTAGCTAATGACCTCCCAAATCCCTGAAAAAATTGTGTCGGTCCATGCGCCAAACACCCTGTATAGGTAAAAATAATTTAAAATGACGCAATGACTGCTAAACTAATAATGTTATAGATACACTCTTTCTATTTTCTTAATTTCTCTCGGGAATCATCGCAGACTCAATGTGACAACAATCAAAGAAATTAAATAATAATCGAACTCTTTCCGGAGACTGAAGGATTTATGCTTGCAATATGATTGGCCCAGAAGTCGGTTAAAAAGGAAAATATTTTTACAGCTCTACCTATATATAGTTCACACGAAAATCGAAACAAAACAACAATAAAGTATTAAGTTCGGAATTAAAATTATTATACACGATAAATCTAATAATTGACGGACTGAGGGAAACTGACCAGTGATACGCGCACTCGACACATTCATTGCAACATTTTCGATAGTCACGTATCCTTTAATTTGAGAACAAATGTTTTCAATTGGATTAAAATCTGGATGATATGGTGAAAATTTCAATGTATATAAATCGATCTTCAATGAGTTTGGGTTATGAGAAATGTTATGTTGCTGCAACCAAGCTATAGTTTGTTGTTCGGGGCTTTAACTAATAATTCATTATGGTATGGTGCATTATCTATTACTAAAACACTATTAGCTGGTAGATTTGGTATTAACTGATTACGCAGCCAATTTTATTTCTTTATGGTAATCGCCGTCACTATCAATACATTTATTTTGTGCAACATCAGTGCACCTGGAACAAAACCTTTTTCATTGCTAACGTGAACGATGATTATACGTTCTCCTTTCAAAATTGGCTTCTTTAAAAAAAAAAACCTTTTTAAACCTTTTTTATTTTTATTTGTCCAAGATTTCCCTTTTGAGTGTGACGTATGCACATCATATGATTCATCCATGAAGACAATATTTTTGCCATATCGGCCCTCATCCTTTGAATTTCTTGAAGATACTTATACATTTTAAGGCGAATATCATGCTTTTCAATTAGTGTTTCCAGATGACATTCTGTTTTTTTTTTATATCGAAAACCAATATCTTTAAAAAAAAATCTTAATGTTTCCAGACAGCCTCCAAATTGGATAGCCTCAACCAACTTCAATTTTAAAGTCCTCAAATAAGGTAATTCCTTTAATCGTAAATCATGTTACGTATGACAGAATAGTAAAATCGTCCAAATTTAAACGAAATTGTTTGGTCTTTTTAGGGTTCCGTAGTAAACAAGGTACTCTTATAGTTTCGCTATGTCCTCTTTCGCTCAGAGACTGATAGTACTAGAAAGCTGTAATTTGGCATGGGTATATTTATTTATTTATTTATTTAATACTTCAAGCACAGAAATATACAGAGGCGGACACACAGGCATTTTATACCAGTCAACCTTTGGGTGATGCAGAGACAAACAGTGGTAGGTGCAATTACAAGAAATTGAGGAATATTTTTAAAGTAATAAATATACACATATACCTATGACAAACTATAATTATAATATACATATCTAATTATTTATACATATAAGCATAAATAAATATACATAAATACACGAATATACTAAAACAAATAAAACAAACAATGGGAAAACATTAACGTTGTGATGATACTGCCAGCTTCTTACGAATGTGCTCGCGAACTTTAACTTTAAAGGATAATCGATTGGTTGCCATCCTGATTTCCTGGGGGAGCGCATTCCACAGACACATACATACACATATTAATCACGCCGACAAAGTGATAACATAAAATCAAGAAAACATTTTTTTAGGTAATCTCCCCCTACACGTAAAGTGGGGATTTTTTTTGTGTCTATCCCATAGTGTAGTGTCGTTGGAAAGGTCGTTCAAAAATATTGTGGGTGTGTGAAAACCATTTTCATCCCACCATCTCGGAAAGAGTATTTTTAATCTTCAATATCTGAGTGGAAAAGCCGTTTTTATTCTCTAGAGGATAAAGTAAATTGAATTTAGAACATCGTGTGCACTAAGTTTGTGAATTAAAAAAAACATTAAACCTATTTACTGCTACCTCTATGGTGCCGAATATATCATACAACTTTTTTTTAATTTGTTAAAAACTCAGACTCGGAACCTTCTTGGTGTTCTTTTTTCAATTTGCTTTGTACGCGGTTCTTTACGCGGCATTTTTTCACGTCATTGTTAAACCTTATATTAAAAACAAGAAACTTGAAAACAAGTGAAAAAACTAAAATGAGTGATTCTAGCGACGAGGAAGTTTGCTTGACGCCAACAGAATTGACTGAAACTGTTAATAATGCGCAAATGAGCTTTCTCCCTCAACAATCACGCGAGAAGTATTTAAAACAGTACGATATGTTCAACACGTGGCGACTAGCAAAAGGAGCCAAAACTTTCTCAGAAAACGTTTTGCTGGCATATTTTATAGAATTATCCGAGAACAAGAAAGCAAGCACTCTATGGAGTACGTATTCGATGCTAAAAGCAACAATAAAGATGAAAAAAGACAAACATATCGATACCTATCCTAAATTAGTGGCATTTTTAAAAAGAGCCTCATCTGGTCATCAACCAAAAAAATCGAAGGTTTTCACAGTATCTGATATTGAAAAGTTTCTTAACGAAGCACCCGATTCCGTATATTTGGCGGCAAAAGTAAGTCAGTTGCACATTCAGTATCTACTTAAGTATATTAATCTCAATTAAATAGTATACTTAGTAGATGTTGATAGGCATAATTATGCGTTCATATCAATTTTATTCATTTATCTACTACAATACTCTTTACGTTACAGGTTGTTCTTATTATTGGAATAAACGGAGCATGTCGAACTAATGAACTAACACAACTTAATGTCAAAAACATTGAGAAACATTCAGATGATTTACTATTAATTAATTTACCTAATACAAAGACAAAAAGAGACCGCAACTTCGTCATTCGCAAGGAATACGTAACGATTGTTGAGAAATATCAAGCCTTACGCCCGCCTAACACTCCAATCAATCGATTTTTTCTACAGTATCGCAATGGAAAGTGTGTTAGACAGCCTATGGGTACTAATAAAATTGGCAGTATCCCACGAGAAATAGCAACATTTCTTGAACTTCCAGAACCCCTGTTGTACACGGGTCATTGTTTCCGACGAACTTCAGCCACACTTTTGGCTGATTCCGGAGCTGATCTCCTGTCCCTTAAGCGCCACGGAGGCTGGAAGTCCAATGCAGTTGTAGAGGGATACATAGAGGATTCCATCCAAAATAAGTCTAAAATATGTGAAGGCATCGTAGGAGCCATTACACTGAAAGAGCCTCAATCGGATCCTTGGACTGGCCCTTCTACATCAAAAATAAGCCGTTATGAAACACCTAACCATCTCCCTCTCTCTCCAACATTCACGCCAAGGGAATCCGATGAATCGGTACAACTATTAAGTATGACAGATAGTTTACCGAAAAACAGTACACAAGTGACTAACACCAATATTACAGTACCAAACAAAAATATTACACTCAATTTAAATAACTGTAGCAACGTTACTTTAAAATTTTCTTAATTATACCTTAGTATTATTTTGTTATAATTTAAAGATTATTCTGTAATACTTACCTACCTGTCATAATGTAGTAATTAATACCTAAACTGAAATAAAAGTGTAGGTACCTATCTTGTGATTGTAAACGTTTTTTTTTTTGCATTTAGTCATTTCCTCGCTGAGGTGGAATGAAAAGTTACGTGTTGCACTCGAGTGCAAAGATTTTTCACCTCGTGCTCTTTTGATTCCCTCGCTAACGCTCAGGATTCTAATTTTGAATCACTCGCTGCGCTCGTGATTCAATTTTAGAATCCTTCGCTTGCTCGGTCATCAAAATTGAACACGCGGTTAAAAAGCAACTTTGCACTCTTATATAACAAATAACTATTTTCAATTCAGAGATCCGTGTTTGAAATATTAATTAAGCTTTAAAGTCCTCTGCAAGCTAAATGGTTGTACTTGGATTTGTCAAAAAATTCACTGCAGTAGTATATATAACGAAGTTAAAAAGAAAACTATTACAGCTAAGTAGCCTTTACAGGTTAACGAGTAATAATTGACCAACTTAAATTGGCAGTTTGAAAAATATGTTCTCCCATATATTCCGCATGGAAGAACATGTTTTTCAACTACAATATTAAGTTTGCTCTTGGGATAAATTCATCCCAACTACGGAACCCTTCATTGTGCGTGGTCCGACACGCACTTGGCCGATTGTTTACTCTTTTTGGTGATGAGAAGGGGGCCAATTTATCTTTTTTATCATTTTTTTTACAATATTATTTACAGTTCCGACTGAAACACCAGAAGCTTCAGAAACACGTTTTTGAACTTTTTGAAAATAACCATTGCTTTCTTTCTTGAATTCATCGGCTTCTTGTTACGCTTAAAATTAGCTTTCCTCCCATTGTTTTAATAAATTACATTTAGTTAACAACTCTATATACTTCCATGTCGATTGAGAGTGTCCGACTACTGACGAAACACGAAGTTTGTCGAAGGACATAAAAAGACTTGTACATGACACTCACATATCTACAAACATTGTAGAAGTATAAAATATTTCTAAAATCGTGAATTTGTGGTCGGTACGGCTATTTGTATTATAGAGGGCCATTCGGGATGAATCGAAGGTCAATGCGTGGATGGGATAAATTTAATTGTACTAATATAAAAGAAAATAACTAAGTGACAATAATGCTACTGCATGCTAATTTAGGATGATAAGGGCAGGCGAATGATAATCGCAATGCCTGTAAAAGGCTGTTAAGCCATAAGTACTAACATAACACCAACATTGTACACTTAGTTCGCAATAAACGTTTTGACTTTGGTTTATCATCCATAACATATCGAGACGCCTCCATGCCTCGGAAAGCACGTTAGGCCGTTTGTCCCAGCTGTTATTCGTAGATCTTTGACAGTCGTTACGGGTCGTCAGAGACAGTTGTTAAGGCCAATAGTCCGACAACCAGTCTTACCAAGGGGTATTGTATTACCCAGTAACTGGGTTGTGGAAATTATTGTGTGGTAGAATCCAGTTAGAAAGGAAGCCGACCCCAACATAGCTGAAAAAGGCTAGGCAGATTGATTTTGACTCGTACTCGATAATCTCAGTAATATTCACTTTCGCCTTGTTTTGTGTCTGCCTCGTTGGTCTAGTGGTTGCAAGCGCTACTGCTGAGCATGAGGTCCTGGGTTCGATTCCCGGGTCGGGCAAAGTATTATTGCTATTGTAGCCCGGAGTCTGGATTTGTGCCCGGTTGATGGCAATAGGCTCGCCCCCTATTACATGGGACTTAAAACATAACTGGCGAAATGTGGGTGTACCTACTACAGGTACACCTCTGCCCAACCCTTCGGGGAAACAAGGCGTGATGTTATGTTATGTTATTCACTTTCGCACCCTTTTTAGGCATATTGTGTTTCACATAAGTACCTAATACACTAACTGAAAAAAAAACGAATAATATTTTTAAGTGTCAATTTTAAACTGTCTCAACGAATTTCAGCGTATATATTTATTATAAACCTTTTAAAGAAAATGGTCGAGTGACAGCATAATGTTGATGATGCAGCGTATTTTAAGGATTATGTTCAATATTTGCCAAAAAGCACTTAGTGTAAACGAATTCTAATATAAGTGCTTTCATTGAAAACCTACTATAGTTATAGCGAATATGTAAAGTAGGTAGGTATGTAAATGTAAATTTTCCATTATCATTATTCGTATTTTTAGTTAAAGAGAAAATGAAGTACAAATATTTAAAGAGGTAAGCACTACTAAGTTGTTTCTAATTTAACCTGATGAAAAATATCTTATCTCTTTCTGCAGGCCCGATGTTATCTCTCTGCACACATCAAAATTGGTTCAGACTTTATGAAATGAAATGAAATTGTTTATTCTGTAATTGAGTTTTTTGTTTTATATTGACCTTTGTATTGAACTTTTTTATGTTTTAGTCATATGAATATTTTTGAGGGCTTTTTGGTTGGTGAAATAAAGAATAAAGATAAAATATTTTAAAGGATAAAGAATTTTACACGTCACATTAAAAATAAGCTAAATGAGGTCGGCGTTTCCTATCTGACTACTCTGAGAAGAAAGGCCGAAACAAACTCAGAGGTCACAGTCTCTTTTAAAATAAAGACATAATCTTGGTCAGGCCATATGAGGACCATGTAGATTAGTGTCTGAAATGGTCTTTTGAGGAAAGAACCACACAAAGTTTTGAGTGGACCTGTTCAGTCAGTGCAAGCATTTGTCAGTAGTCTTGGAGCTCAACGACTCGATTAACCATACCAAAGAAAGGACATTTGGGTAGGCCGCTTAGAGTACTCAAACTGCCATATCATCATAAAGAGTAAATGAGAAAAAAATATCGATGAGAGGTTTTACGAGATTTAGGTAACGTAGGAATTTGTCTATTGGCATATTGGCGTAAGGTACCTGAAATTATGGCAAATAATTTAATTCAATGTTTTGTGTTGCGTAATGTAAATTATTTTGCATACTATTGTACAGAATCAAGTTTTTCTAACTGAAGAGACAGCTGTGCTGCTGGACAGTTTGTTGCGCCACTTCTTCCCAGCTAAAGCATTAGGAAGTGACGATGGGTGGGCGTTTTGTGGGACTGTCTTATGTTATTTTGATGTTCTGAAAGTGTTGATTCCCGACCTAGTTTGAATAAATGAATGAAAACTCAGCCCACTATCGACCTCCGGTCTCCGGAGGTGGATATATATTGTCTCCCAGTCGAAAGAGCAGGTGCTGTGCCAAGGTTGCTGATGAGCCTGAGGGTGATGACCAGGAATGAGCCGTTTGCTGCATGCTGGTGGTCAGGATATCCGTTGAAGCCGAGGGTGCTGGCTGTCTGTGTGACTCGCCTCACGAAAGCTTGCGGGAGTGATGATGATGATAACGTCACGCTGAAGTAGTTGCACGAAGGCTGCGTTGACGTTCATACTCGGGGTCACCAATTTAGGGGTATGAGGGGGTGTAAAGTTCACTCATCCACCATAGAAAAGGGAGGATCGTCCGACCAGACGGGTGTTGTGTCTGGCGGGCAACTCCCCGACTGTTGATGTCGGATAGTCTTATATATGTCGCTCGCGCGGTAAACTCTAATTGCGCGATGCAGGATTTGTGTGACGTCATGTCGTTGATGCGTAGTTCGTATGTGGCGGTGTAACCGCTACACACACCAATAGCAGTCAAAACCCTTTTTTTTATTGTTTTTTACTGAATGTTTACTTGGTTAACATGTAAGGTATTTTTAATTTCAGACGACTGCCTTGCAACTACATCAAAGGATATGTATCTACGTGTGGGATAATAAGGTAGGTAGGTATGTAAACACATGGCAGGATATAAGGTAAATAGATATTATACAGGGTGTAAGAGACATCAACTCGGAAACTGTTACCATTAATTTGCAACATGATTCTAAACCTACTAATATTCAAATTTATTACGGTTATTAAAAAACACGGCTGTTCCTTATATTTTGACCATAACTGGCTATTTCATACAAAAATGTAATTCCTACGAATTTATTTATTTTTTGTATTTTTAAAAAAAAAAATATGCTGGGGGTTCTGTCATCATGTGCTGATTTCATGAAAACAGTTTGAGCCGATGTTCGATGTCCCTTACACCATGTGAATATTTACTTTATTGTGTAGCAGTTAAACCGCCACATACGAACTACGCATCAAAGACATGACGTCACACAAATCCTGCATCGCGCAATTAGAGTTTACCGCGCGAACGACTTATATCCGACATCAACAGTCGGGCAGTCGGCCCGCCAGACACAACACCTGTCTGGTTGGAGGATCCTCCCTTTTCTATGGTGGATGAGTGAACTTTACACCCTGTTCTTCATGCCCCTAAAATTGTATCTACACCAAAATTGTAACACAGGGTTTTCGTGCCTGTGTATTTGGTCAACAGGAGTTAGACAAATTCAATTAAGTGTTGGGAAGGTGCACGCAGCATAAAGTGCAGTAGAGAATTACTTACTCAAGTCTTCATTAGGTATTCAACGCGTGACATCCCAGCACGTTAGGCGCTCCATACACGTCATACAGACGCATACTATGCAAGTCTCACTGACGCATACTGGGCGAGTCTCAACGTGTTAGAATGTCTCGTGTGTCGCATGCCTATCGAGTATGACCTGCATAATCAATGGACAATATGTTAACAAGTAATGCAGGTTGAGGGCGTAAAGGATTAAGGCATTAATCATTTCAAGGAAGACTAGATTACTCCTTTAATCTATTTGAATTACACGGTGTTAGTTGCCCGTTCTAAAATGATGAGTTCTATTAAGAAAACAATCACAAGACTCCGTGTTTTTTCCTTTTCGAAACCGATAGATCCGAGTTACAGCTTTAGGTAATAGCTATATGTAAACGAGCTTGCCCTTTATGCCTGGCATTCATTCGGGTATTTACTTTTCACTTTTTTTGTTGGTATATTGGCGTATGCTCGGTGACATATAGAAAATAATTTAATTTAATTTAATGTTCTATGTTGCGTAATGTAAATTATTTAGCTTAAGTACTTTTGTATAGAATCAAGTTTTTCGAACTATTCAGACAGCTGCTGGGGAGTTTGTTGCGCCACTTCTTCTTCCCAGCTAAAACACTAGGAAGTGGTGAAGGGGGGGCGTTTTTGGGGGACTGTTTTATGTAATTTTGACGCTCGAAAAGTGCTGATTTCTCAGATTATTTTGAATAAATGACTTTTGAATTTGAATTCTTCGTAAAAGATCGCTTTTCCTCTTTCCGTTGTATAAGTGTTGGACCCCAGCTGATAAGTGTTGGCAGTTGGGTTTCGCAACAATTGATACATTTATTGTGTTTCCTTCGTATGACCTAATAAACCAACATATTTTAGTTAGTTTTTTTTCACAGAACAATATTCCCGCACCGAAAACATTCCGACAAAGTCAGAATTATTCTCAATCAAGTCCCAATTCCTATAAGAGATATATGCAGGCAATATCAGAGTGAGTCGGCGGGCGGGCATAGTCCGCGAGCCAAATTAACTAATATTGACGACGCAGCCTCGCTACGAACTCCACGTGCCGCCGATGCCGCTACGAGCTACGAATGTGCTACGAGGGTGCTACGAATGTGGTACACGTTGGTTAAAATATTCATTTCACGGAAATTGTGATTGAATGTTTTGATTGGTTTATTTGTTTTTCTATTGAAAGGATCTTCTATTGGAATACTGCAAGGGCAATATTTTTTTATTTTTTTTAATTCCGCAATTAATGCTGTTGTTAGTGCAGCGTGCGATGCTACATTTCTCAACATAGTCGTCTTTTATCTCAGGAATAAAAAAATAGAAAAGAAGTAAAGTCGATGATGATGTTGGTTCTTACTTTCAAAAGTGATTTAACACACTACAAAAAAACATTTTGTAAATAAATAATATCCTATAACAGTGGTCGGCAAACTCATGTCAATAGAGCCAAATATCAATACTATCAAGATTCCTTTTGAGAGCCAATTCTTTCAGTGTGTCCAAACTGTCTCAATACGCTTTTCTTAATCTTCTCTCTCTCTCTCAAAACGAAACTTACTCAAAAAACTTACACTTTTCCTTTACAACGCTTCCTAAAATCAACTTGTTAAGAAGTAGAATGCATTCATCGTCATCATCATCACATCAGCTGATAATAATATATGATGGAGGCATCTTACTCATTAACAAGTTAACCTTGTAACATTTTTGGTGAAAATAATTCAGAAATTAATTTTTGAAATATAGTTTAAATTTTGAATAAAACTTGATATCTTGCTTACTGACCGGAACACCGCCCCCACACGTATCTACGCTCGCACTCATTGTAATTCGGACAGAGCCACACTCTATAGGCCAAAGAGCCGCATGAGGCTCAGGAGCCGCGGTTATTTGTATAAACATATACAGGGTGTTAAAGTAATTGCTTGCCATAGCTTAGAGGTAGGTTCAGTATCGATAAAGGAAGCCAGAAAAAAAAAACAAAAAAAACAACCTTAGCACCTACTAACTACTAAACTAGAATTAAAATTATTTTATTTTTAAATGCTTTAATTCCCTATTATCGAAAGCGTTGTCATTTTGTCCGTCACTTCTTCTAAACGATTGCTATCTTTTTTTTTTTCTGGCTGCCTTTATCGATACTGAACCTACCCATAAGCTATGGCACGCAATTATTTTAACACCCTGTATTTTATTGGTTATCACGTTCTCGAAAACGGCTCTAACGATTTCGATGCAAGTTGCAATATTGGGGTTTACGGGGGCGAAAAATCGATCTAGCTAGGTCTCAAAAATTAGTTTTCTCTATTTTCACAGCCTCGGGAATGTGATACAACGTTGGTATACCTGGATGATATGTTTATCGATTTTCACCCGTGCAGGGCTCGGTCGACCAGGTACTGAGTAATTACTAACATGAGAAGATTAATGACAGATCCAACAGGCAAACTATGAGTCATATTATTCATAGAATCTCTTTCGCCTCTCCAATTCACCAATAGATTCGTACCTCACGGTGATTTTCAAACTAAACAGGCTAGGACTCGGGCAAAACTTTGTCGCTGCGTTGTTGGTAACTTATTCCATCGGATGCATAACACTCTATTAAAATTCGACAACAACCACGACACCAACAATACGGTATTCTGCTTTGGGGCAAAGCAGCAGATATTCAAAATATATTTGTCCTCCAAAAACGAGCTATTCGAGCAATTTACCAGCTAGGTGCCAGAGTTTCTCTGAGAGATTTTTTCAAAGATATCGGTATCCTCACAGTGGCATCACAATACATCTTCGCCAACATCTTATATATTAGGCAGAATATACACTTATACACTAAAAACAGTGATATTCACAATGTTAACACTAGAAGTAAGGATAAACTACGTGCTCCCTTTCACCGGCTTCATAAGGTTCATAACTCATTTGTTGGGCTTGGTATAACCTTTTATAACAAGCTACCCTCTTGTTTGCTAGATTTGCCTTTTAATGCGTTTAAAACTAAAGTAAAGTCCAACCTTTGTTCAAAGGCATACCATTCTATCAACGACTACTTAAATGATAAGAATAGTTGGTCGCTGCGATTAACTCAAGACAATGTTTAAATGTTCTTTCTCCAGAATTAGTTTACCTACTGACAGGTTTTATGAGTTTATATAAAAGTCTATAATTTTACTTTTTATGTACATTTATTTTATTTATTGTTGACATAATCTACTCATTACAATGTTTTTTTTTAATGAGTTGTATTACAATATGTGGTTAGCTAGCGACCTCGACAATTATTTATTTTACCTTGATGGTCCTAGTTTATCAATATTATTATAACTTCTAGTTACAGCTCTATGTAAGCGGGCACGCCCTTTATGCCTGGAGGCTTTATTTTCTTTTTTTTTTAGATATTGTTTACGTTTAGTTTTTTTATTTCTGCTTGAGTATAGTTCTCGATGTTTTTGGTTGGTATATTGGCGTGTGCTAGCTGTCATATGGCTATTAATTTATAATTTAAATTTTATTTTGCGTAATGTAAATTATCTTATAAATTATTGTATAGAATCATTTTTTTTTTTCCTAACTGAACAGACAGCTGTGCTGCTGGGGAGTTTGTTGCGCCACTTCTTCTTCCCAGCAAAAGCACTAGGAAGTGGTGAAGGGTGGGCGTTTTGGGGGACTGTCTTATGTAATTTTGACGTTCGAAAAGTGCTGATTCTCAGCCTAATTTGAATAAATGACTTTTGATTTGATTTTGATTTTGACCACCTTCTTGTTGGATTATATATTTAATTTCAGGTTAGTCTGGCCAACATGTCATTTGTGATACATGACATCTGTCAAATGAGACGATTCATCGATTACACAGACTACATAGGGATACTACGTATGATCGATTATGTCTTCGATGTCAGTACTACTTAGGTGCCTAAAATAGGGTTAAGTCCATGTTGAGCCAGACGGTGATAGTTTTAACTACTGCATTTTCTTAAGTTAACAGGGTCAGTTGCAACACGGTACAGATAAGGAAATGATTTTTATACCATTCTCCCTCTGAAAAGCTTAATATTTTATTAAGTAAAAACAGTGAATAAAAAGCACTTTTAATCACTATTTTGGAGTTTGAATTTAGAACACACCAATATAATCGACCTCCATCTCAATGCTATACAACCTCCTTGCGAAAAAGTACTCGATACAAACTGCAAAGAATACTAGACATAAACTCCTTGTGCAAATAACTCTTCGAGATTTGATTGGTCGATATTTTAGACAAGGAGTTGACCATTAGAATATAAACTGTTTTGTGTTCTTTGCTGTCATTAGTAAATGGGCGCTATTTTGAATACTGTAAGTTGTACGAACACAAATAGTTCCAATTTTAAATGTGCATTTTAATCAATTTAACCATAATTTGTTCTTCATTAGATGTCTATTTTCGAAATCATTCTTTTTCTCGTAGTCTTGGTACCAATTATAGTATGCAACTCCTGAATAAAACGGATTTATATCGAGGGCCATGAATCTCTCGCTACGCTCGTGATTCCATCATCATGAATCATTCCCTACGGTCGTGATTCAGTTGTTAGAATCCTTCACTTGCTCGTGATTAATCTATGGCCCTCGCTTTAAATCCATCTTTTATTCACTAATTGCATAATATACTATTTTATAAAAAAAATTACCTACTAATCTAAATTGCCCGTATATTTAATGAAATGAAATAATTATAACACGGCAAATTGACGTAGTGTGTTAATTTGATAAAAAAATAATTTTCCTGACCGTAAATTTAAAACAGTAACCAGAAAAAAGTCCAAGAGGGTGCGACATAGGTGCCTACTTAGACAAAATTAAAAGTGTTGTTTCAGAAATCTGCAACGCATACAAAAATGTAAAACTTTTACGCAAGCAGTGTAGCTGGGCACCCTAGTTTGCCCATAAATAAGCTAACTAAACAGTGAAATATGCAAACATTACTGTTGAAACAATGCGAGCACAACAGAAATTAAATCTCCAAACTCCAAAGAGCATCATCAACAACCTTTTATGGTTGAACTTAAACTTGGAAATTAATTCCATTTAAAACTCAGCAGCATACATTCATAACTTTGATATTAGTCGAATGGAGTGCCTCACCTAGGAAGCGCAGCGTAAAATATACCAGACTAATTCCAAGAGTTTCTGACTCATTACTGGGAGACTAAGAGCCATGCATAAAGAACGTAAAGCAAGAAAGTTTGGTGACGAATGGTTCCAACGTTGACCATTTTGTGAAGACCTAACGCGCCACTAACGTGTCCCCGCGACGGTCCTAATTTTCACTGAAGGAGAGGGGGTGGGGAGTTGCCAGCATAGTGGTGCGTTTTGCCTGTGTTCAGCACGTGGTAGGAAGGTAAATGCAGCGCGCCGCGTTCGCAATCAAGGTAAATGTTGCCAGGTGCGTTCGCGGCGGCGGCCCGCGAATTTATAACGGCAACACTGACAACTTGATTTATACGCGGCAAACATTTTCGCGGTGTACCAATTGTGAGATATTCCGTTACACGCTCGGTTGCGTTCTAGATGGGTAACTATTTTTCACGTTTTATTGGTTTTCGTTTCGTTCGTGATGTATTTTATTGATGTGTTGTTTTTTTTTGGGTTTCGTGTGACCATCTACGATGTAGATCTATTTATTTGGCATGTAATGAAACGATGCGACGATTCCTTATCTTGTCCTTATCGAAACATAAATCTTATAAGAAATTGATAAAGGAAAATGCCTCGACTGCCTCGTTGGCCAAGTGATCGCAAGCGCTACTGCTGAGTATGAGGGGTCCTGGGTTCGATTCCCGGGTCGAGCAAATAATTATTGGCTTTTTTCATCTGGAATTTGTCAATAGCAGCCCGGTCAGGAGCCGGATGGTGGCAATAGGCTCGCTCCCTATTACATGGGATGTAAACATACCTGGCGAAATGTGGGTGTACTAGGACACACCTCTGCCTAACCCTCCGAAGAAACAAGGCGTGATGTTATGTTATATTATGTTAAAGGAAAATCGTTCAAGTAATGGAATGACCTGGTAATGAAACTGGAAAAATTTGCCTATTGATTTAAGGAACGGAATAGGTTGAACATTCAGCCAGTTAGATAAAGCACACAAAAACACCATTGACTTCATGTAAACCTCTTTTTAAAGATATTTTAGTGTTCCCGGTATGTACATATTTGAATGTTGTAAATTTGTTAAAATGCACTCCGAATTATTTCAACGTCTTGGAGACACTGTTACGTTTAACACAAGGTATCCTGATAGACTAATGATTATATCGCAGAAGTTGCTTTCCATTGGAAAGTAGTAGTATAAGTGGCTTTTGTGTGTGAGTGGTTATAAGGATATAGGTATAATAAATTACCAAAATCATATTGGGAACTGCCAATTAATCGTTTTAAAACAGCGTTATTCAAATGGCTTATAGAAAAATCATTTTATTCTGTGAATGAGTACCTAAACTTTAAACACTCACACTGACATTTTACTTTAATAATTTGACAAATGATTGACATTCGTATTATTAATATACTTTTTAAGATGTATTTTCCAACTTTATTAGCTTCATTTAATGAATTCATGTAATGTTTGCATGCTAGTTTTAGCGAATTGTTTTAGAAACTGATAAATAACCCGACCAACTGTAATGTACTACAATTCTTGCAAATAAATTTCATTTCATTTCATTTCAACAGTTATTTGCCCTCCTTATTGTTAAGTAAGTAGGTATATTTTTTTCACCTCTGGAATGGAGATAATCCTAACTTATATAATCCTAATCCTAACTAAATATTATAAATGCGAAAGTGAATTGGTTTGTTTATTTGTTACGCTTTTACGCTAAAACGGCTAAATGGATATGCATGAAATTTGGCACAGAGGTAGTAAACCTTGACCTGAAGAAGGACATAGGCTACTTTCATCCTGGATCGCAGACGAAATCGTGGGCAACATCTATTAATATTATAAATGCGAAAGTGAGTTTGTTTGTTACGGTTTCACGCTAAAACGGCTAAACAGATTTGCATGAAATTTGGCACATGGGTAGAATACGTTTTATCCTGCTATTCCCACGGGATCGAGAAACCACGCGAAACCGCGGGGCGCAGCTAGTTATGTATATGTAAATATTATGGTTTCATCTCTCCGTATACGTTTATTAAACAGGGCCTTTGTGTCAGAGTTATTATGCCGCCCATGGGCCTCTGACTTGGCTTCACATGCCGTCGAGAGATATCTCTCAGACATGTCGTTTCCTCACGATGCTTTACTTCATCGCTTTTTGAAGCAAGTGATAATTATACAATGCGCACATGAATCTGAAAAGTCAGAGGTGCGTGCCTTGGGTTCGAACTCGAGACCTATGAATTGGCAGTACAACGGTCACACCACTGGGCTAGACATTTCTTGACGGCATGTGAAGCCACGTCAGAGGCCCATGGGCGGCTTTCAAACTCTGGTTAGTCACTAACACACGAACAAATTAAGATCTCTCTGTAGCTTTAATAATCACTTAAGCATAGGCACTAAAAGGATGAAAAAGAAGAATGACAAAGACTAATCACTTTCAAAACATAGTTTCTATTCCACAATAGTTTTGACACAATAATGGATTGATCGAGAAAACTGAGAGAAATCGATATTTAAACGATCATTCGTTTTAATTTGTCGCTGTTCGGTAAAGATTGATAGTTTGTTGGTCGAGTTTCCGATACAATCGTGAGTTGTAAATGGTTTGTGTGGAGATTCTGAAGTAATTGTTGTGGGTATTATCTGGATTGCGACCCAAAGTCAGCTACATCCTTTCTCGTAGTCTGTGTTCCCGATTTTGATAGACAGTAAAAAAATACAGATGTATGTTCTGTCTTACTATGCGTCGATACTTTTAAATGCGTTAAAAGTTCATAGGCTGGGGATCAAAATACATAGATTGCAGATTTATTCTTTTCAGCGTATCGATGGCAACATGTTCAAATATGCTTGGCCCAAAATTCTGCTGCGCGAATTCCACTCACTGACGCTGTCATATGTAGTGACGGGTATGCGGCGCAGGATGGAAGGTGGGTCATTGTCTGTGGGGAGATGCCGCGTACGCATCTGAGTCGTTCATGAACCCCCATCTGTGGAGATTGTACGACCTGGGTTCGAAGTCTATTTAGAGATTTCCAATTCGGCCACGGGAACTCGTGCTCAGGTAGATTGCAGACATAAGCATGAGATTAAAATGGGCCATGACCATTATCATGCCAAATGGAGCAGTGGTAGCGGCCGCGGCCCCGACGTATGAGTAGGTCATGGGTTCGAACCTAAGCAGGCGCATTAAATTGTGTAAATAATTTCATCACCACTGCTCTCAAATCGGTGAAGGAAAACATCGTGAGGAAACCAGTATGTCCTAGAACTAAAGATTCGAAGACATGTGACACCTACCAACCCGCACTGGGCCGGCGTGGTGGATTATGGCCCACTCCCTCTCGAAAAGACGAGACCTCTGTCCCAGCAGTGGGACAATTTATAGGCTGATTATGATTATGCATTATCAAATATCTCAAAATAATTAAAAGTAATAAGTAGTAGTAGTACACGGTTTTCAAGCCATTTTACGATACGACATCGTATCGGAAAAAATCGTATACACTAAAAGGTAGCGTGTGTTAATTAATTTGTATTTCATAAGGAAACGATTGATGAATCGTCAGGAAGTTGGAGAACAGTAACTAGTGTGATGAATAGTACTGCCACAGAGTAGCAAATAATAGGTCACGGTGTAGCTGTTTGTTGATAAGATATATGTTAGGCTGTGTGCCTGGATAAGCTGTGGTTTTTTTTACCTCGGACATTGAATCTTATCGCGGACTTCGTAACTTTTTTGTCACTCTGGAATCACACTTGAATATCATAAAATGATAAGTTATATTTGTCATGTGACAGATAGTTTCAATCCAAGGACGAATTTTACCAATGAAACTGAACGCGTTCAACACATATTTATGCCACGTTCAAGAGCTGTCAGTGTCAATAATCCTTAACAAGTTTAATACTAACAGCCCTTAAATAAACGTGGTTTAGAAGTGCTGATCGCGTTCAGTTTCATTGGTCAAATCTGCACTTAGTATTTTTTTGTGGGAAAATATTGATTCAAAACCAAGTGTAAAAATATTTAGGTATGACATTGGATCCCGCACTAGGATACCCTGTGTCACAGGATCCAGTATCTTTCAACAGATAATAAGAATTATAAAAGATAGGATAACAAATTCTCCAGTTTCAGTATAATTAATCAAACTAAGGACTTAAAGGTGACCAAATGTATGTGTATATGTGATGAGTGTAAGTATGTGAGTGATGTATGTGAGTGATGAGTGTGAGTGTTAATGTATGTCTGTAATGAGTGTTAGTGTGTATGAGATGATGAATACTTTAATATTTGAAAAAGAGAGAATTAAGCCCAAGCAGCCAGTTAAAGTTGGTTAAAAGTGATAAAACCAGGACGACTTTGACTATACAGTCCTTAAGAGATAAATTAAGTTACCAGTCAAGTGTAAACCATTTTAATACCTTTACACTACGTTGCAAAAAAAAATATTGGGCGAAGCCGAATTTCTGCCTTGAAAATAGGCTCGCCCAAGATTCCTTGGAACTTTTAACAAAACTTATGACATGTGAGTATACTATAGACTTATGCCGTGTTCCTTCGATGAATTCAGGTTTGTTATAGAACAGTGATAGTGAGAAGTGATAAGCTTAGTGGTGTGATTCGAGTTCGAACCCAAGGCACGCATTACTGACTTTTTGGATTGATGTGCGTATTGTATAATTATCACTTGCTTAAAAAATTGTGAAGGAAAACATCCTGAGGAAACCGGCATGCCTGAGAGATATTTCTGGACGACATGTAAAGTCAAGTCAGAGGCCATTGGGCGGCATAAAAAGCTCTGACACTAACCACATGAAAAAGAACATCATAAAGAAATCAAAATGTTAAAACTAAATATACATAACTATAACTTCTTGTTACCGATCAAAACTCTTGGAACACTTAAAACAATGGACGATATTCATACATAATACGCTTACAAAAAGGATATTACCTTATGTTATTCGCGTAGCAAGAAGGCACTACATAAAATTGGTTCGTTACGGAGCGGCGCCTAATGATGCGTGCTGCAATCTGAAAAATATATGTTAATACTGGACGGTAAGGCTGTGGGTACAAGGTTCCAGGTAATTATTGAGGTTTTTGTAAGGTATCACACGAATATGGTCATTTTAATACTGATATATTAAGTTCACACATCATGTTAGTACTCGTAATCTACTATCCAAGAAGGCTTACGAAGTTCTTCTTACCCCTTCTGCCTGAAAATAAACTGAAAAGAGTGGTTTCTCAGATTATATCGTTTTGATAAAAAAGTCCACCGAAGCGGAGACGAGACGAGAAGAGAAGAGATGTGTTTTAGTAAACAACTAATAGAATATCGTTATTGACACTTCTCGTCTGCACTCACCTTCAGTGCATACCACTGAGCGGAGATGTAGGTATCATATTTGTATGGCGCGATCGAAGCGGTGATGTGAGCTGTGCCTCGCCGAGATTGAGCTGGGTGGGGCGGCACAACGCGGAGATGTGAGCATCGTGCAGTGAGCGGTCAACATCTAACATTTGCAGCACGCAGCTTAGTTGCTCACGCGTCTCCGCACAGCTTCGGTGGATACACCCTAGCTGAAAAACATCTCTTCTCGTCTCCGCTTCGGACATCGCCGCACATCTCCACTTTGGTAGAGTCCGGTCCTTACTGCCCAATCACCCATCCTCTATAACAGTCCTAAAATAGCACTTGCTGCAAAACTCAATGCTGACCAGGAGGCCTAGACAAGGTGACATTCTATCAGCGATAACGATGGTGAAAATGTCAAAAATGCGTTGAATTGGCGTAGGCTACTCAAAAGCGTATGTCAATCCTGCTGGAAACCGTTGTAGAAATTAGAACCGCTTTGAAAGCGATTGCCACTTGTACAGGTCCTCAGTTCTGTCTCTGAATTAACTGAGATAGAGTAGAGAGCTTTTCAATCCATATCTCTTTACGGAACAAAAACAGCTTAAAGAATAATTAATAACAAATGCCCTCACAGACACAACAACTATCTCCCTCAACAAAATCTGAGCTGATAATAAATTATGAAACTCCTTAATACCTGTACCTGGCTACCAGGTACATTAAGCGGACGCTGTGGCGCAGACGCTCAAACTTTTGTTTACCACGCCGTCGACTTAATCTTGTGGAAGATTGCTAAGCGAGTTTGACTTGGTATTGTCATAGAGTAAGTAAAGTGTGGAGAACAGAATTGCTTGGAGAACTGGCGATTTATTCTGGATAAACTCTCTTTGTAAACTTAAGTGAAGTGAGCTTGAAGTGAGAGCTATCATTCCTAGTTGCTAGGGTTTGACACTAAAACACACACACCGTTGTTTGTACCTACTTCACACACTTTTTCATGTATTTCCTTGCATACCTTAAAATAAAAGTACTCGTAAATAAGCTATTTTCAATCTAATAAAATTCAACTCAATTCAATTTTTATTATTTTAATTAAACTATTTGTATCATTATGTTATTACTATATCAAATCAAGGTTGTAGGACGAAGGCGCCGCCGGCCGCCGCGCCGGTGTCTGTAATTTGTTACCACGCAGCGACTCACCTCATGTTCTGAGCCGCTATAAAGTTTGAATCGGGCTACATCTGTTGGATGCGCAGGACCTGTATTTGTGATGATTATTTATAAGTAAATTTATTTTAATTTATTGTTGACATAATCTACTCATTAAAATGTTTTTTTATGAGTTGTATTGCAATATGTGGTTAACTAGCGACCTTGGCAATTATTTATTTTACCTCGATGGGCCTAGTTTATCAATTATTTTGCATACTATATTATATAGAATCATTTATGAACAGACAGCTGTGCTGCTGGGGAGTTTGCGTCTCTTCTTCTTCCCAGCTAAAGCACTAGGAAGTGTTGAAGGGCGGGCGTTTTGGGGGACTGTCTTATGTAATTTTTGACGTTCGAAAAGTGCTGATTCTCAGCCTAGTTTGAATAAATGTCTTTTGAATTTTGATGTTTTGGGGAGGTCTATTCTCATTTGTGTAGGTATGTCTTTTGGCTCAAAGAACATAATGTTGCGTCACTTCTTCCCAGCTAAAAAAAATAGTTTTTTAAAATTGAATTCTGCTTTTATCATTGTAAGGAATGGTGGACTTGCATTGCTAAAATGATACGATTTGACGATTCAGTCCTGACTGAGAACAGAACTGCGTTTATCTTACGTTCAGAAGGCCAATAGTGTAATAGTCCGTTCTGAGTTGAGCTCCACGATTACTGACAAATGCTTGCACTGACAGGACAGGTCCACTCAAATCTGTGTGGTTCTTTTCTCAAAAGACCATTTCAGACTAATCTACATGGTCCTCATATAACCTGACCAAGATTCTGATATTTCTGACTTTATAGGTGACTGAAACTTATGAGTTTTTTTAAAGTTTTTCTTCTCAGAGTAAACAGATAGAAAACACCGAAATCATCTAGTCTAAAAACATAACTTATTTTTGCCGTGTAAAGGTGTTTTTTTACTAATTTACAGAAATACGTATGATTTTTCACGTCATGCTCCCCAGCAACCCCATCATCTACTTTACTATTTATAAACTCATGTGCCAATTGTACGCAATATGTACGGAATTAGTACGTACTTTAAAAAAATTGTACCTTAACAGGTTAAAAGGTACAAGCAATTGAATTTGGGTTGCGGTGGAGCATCTACCCAGCAACCCCAACATCAGTTAGTGCGATTTTGAATGCGTGTCAGAAGTTTCCTATCTATGTATAAATTCTTATTCTATGTTCTTGTGCAGCTAACTTTATATTGTTACTGTTATGTTTGTGTGTACAGCATTAACATCATTAATTGAAACTAACATTAAATTAGGCTTGTTATACCCGAGGGGAGTGTACGTAACTTTGGGGACACTGGATTTGTGTTGCATGTGGCTGTGTTACAGTATTTCATACTGAGTGACTGCGTATGTCTTGTGAGCAAGTGCCAAGTGATTTGTCTTACGGTATGAATCGTGTTCATAATTCTAGAATGGAACAAATATTTGCATGGCCCACAGAGAGTTGTTCCTAGTCTAGTAAGATTTGTGTCAGACATGCATGGGCTCATGGCTAAGTAATAACAGTCACACGGGTCGATCGAAGGTTAAGCTACGCTTGTCGAGGTCGGTCCGTGGATGGGTGACCATTTATTACATATCACGACCCCTCCGTGTCTCGGAAATCACGTTAACCCGTTGGTCCCTCCTGTCATTTTATAGATCTTTGACAGCCCGAAATTCATATATCGTATCACCCAGTAACTGGGTTGAGGACGTCAGATAGGCGGTCGCTCCACGTAAAATACTGGTATTCAGCTGCATCCAGTTAGCCTGGAAGCCGACCCCAACATAGTTGGGAGAATACAAAAAAAAAAAAAAACTCATTTTATTTTAGTAAAAATAACCCATATTTTCGGATAGGTATATAAAACAAAATAAATTATATAAAGAAAATTAAACGAAGTTATAATAATACAAGAATGTGCTAAAATAAATATCGATAAAAATTATCGACCATCGCTTTCGACTCCCTAATTGCATGCGTGTGCATTGAATGATCGCAAATAGCAAGTGTTTACAAGTGAAAGCCCCGCCCATTCTATGTATGTGTGCTATTAGAAATTGATTTAGTGTAGCTGCTTTCTTCTTAGTGTGCGAGTTCAAATTTTAAGTGTGTGTCGTAAGTACACTATTTTAATCTTTATTGATCCCAGAAATGCACGAGCATTACATTGAACAAGAAACAAAAAAAATAAAATGGCTTAGTCTAAGTGATACACAGTAAAAAAGACCCTGACCTCTAAACTAGGTAAAAACCTGTATCTTAGAAGTCAGTGTACCTTCTAAATTATGCATGGATATAATAAGCCTTATAATTTAAACCTCGATAGGACACAATGATACGAGTATAATACAAAATAAAAGAGTATAAAACAAAAATGAAAGATACAATGCAAAATTAGGCTGTTATAGGGAAATATAATAAAAAGCAGGAACTTAATAAAAGAGAGAAAAATAAAACTGATTTTTATAACTAATCGGTGAAGTGTGTGTTTGAAATTGAGTAAGTGAGAGTATTTGTGAGTAAGTGTATGTGTGTATGTGTTTGTAAAAGTGGGTGTGAGCGAGATGTATGTAAGTATTTAAAATTCAACTTATGGATGTATTTAATTTTTAGCTATAAAATTCTGTTGAGGTTGGAATAGTTTCCAATCAAACGATCCTCGGTCATACGGTAAGTAAGCTTTTGCAGATATTGTCGTAACTCAGATTTAAACTGGAATTTAGTTTTAGGTAAAAAATTTAATAATTTATTTAACTGGTTGTAAAGTTTCGTACTGTTGATGTAATAATGCCTTTTAGCGAAGGAAGTTTTATACGACTCCAACGTGAAGACCGTATGTTTGACCCTACCCTTTGGTTCTAATAACGGACGACTTGAGTGCTTACGGAGCATGGACTGAAGGATATACAGTTGCCTGACTGATAACACTTTAGATTCTGCATATAACTGTACTGTAGAGTATCTCAAAGGCCGAGAGAGTAAGACCTTCAGCACGGCTCTTTGAGCTCGTTCCAGTCGTACAAAATGGTTTTCACTGGCTCCACCCCAGGCTGGAATACAGTACACTAAAATGGATTGGCACAATGCGTAATATACGACTTTAAGGGTGTCCATATCGGCTGAATTGCGTAATTTTTTAAAGACGTATATGAGTTTGCGAGTTCTACTCGCCAGTGAGTACAGGTGTTTATGCCAATTCAGATGTTGATCGAAGTGGACACCTAAATACTAAACAGTAGGTGTCCTGGTGATTTCAGGGCAGTCACAAGAGGTGGAAGACGAACATGTGTGCATTTTAAGTGATAAAGATGTTGGTGGACTTAAATTTGATCTGATGGCGAAAGGCATGCAGAGCGTTTTACTTACGTTCACTGTTAAAAAGTTATTACACAACCATTCTATTACACAAGAAAGTGCCGCTTCGGCGTTACGATAGCATTGAGCCCAGTCTCTTCCATCAACCAACAGGGAAGTATCATCGGCGTATGAAATAATTTTACAGTTATGGATCGGCAACTGACACAACTCATTGATGTATATCAGGAAGAGGGTAGGGCCCAAAATACTACCTTGTGGTACACCGTATTCGATCGGGAGCTCATCACTAACAATTTGCCCAATTTTGACCATCTGTGTACGATTCCTGAAGATTTCCAATACCACGCCCCGGATTCCCATGCCTTCCATTTTACTCAGTAAAGCTGGCGCGGAAACGGTATCAAAGGCCTTAGATAAGTCGATAAAGATACCTAAGCATTTTTCCTTTTTGTCAATAGTCCTTACAGCGTAGTCAGACAGTGCCATAATAGTATCTTCGGTACTCATTCCTTTGCGGAAACCGAATTGGTTGGGAGCTATAATATGATTGGCATCAATTTACGTGACGTCAGATAGCGTCGCGTAGTTCGTATGTCGCGTTATAGATGCCGCCACAAAAACATTCCTCGATGTCAAAGATCTTAGAACGAGTCTTAAAAAAGAGCCTGGTCAGGCTCTTGTTTAAGACTCGTTTAAGACTGACGTCACGTAAATCCTACATTGGCTTCAATGTGGTAGCTCTTGTGCCTACTATATAATTTTTCCCATTTGCTTGTTTTTGGTTTTCAATTCATTTATCTAAATAAATAATAATTACATTGTCAAATAAATTACATTACATCACGCATTCAGACTTATCCAACATCCCAATTGCGTAATACACTTTCATATAATATGAAGGATTCCTAATCCATTGCATCATGTTTGAAAAATTCATTTTCTCGGTAACGTAAATAACACAATGAATGTTGTCGAATTGTCAAAATGAAAGGCATTTGAATTGTTAGTGCGTTACGCAACTACCCCGCAGAAACCCGACGACAACCATGGGGCAGTAGCCCACCAGACACAGTACCCGTCACATCGGGGATCCCTCCTTTTCAAAGTAGGATAAAGAACTATTCACCCTCCTCCTTATTACCTCTATTTTGTCAAACTTTGATAAAGAAGGATATCGGAAACTTATACTAATTAGATACCATACTTTGAAGTATGGTATCTAATTAGTATTATATTAGCTTAACTTAACATTACGCCAGTAATCCCCGAAGGGTTAGGCAGAGGTGTACCTATACTCGTAGTTCACCCTTGGTTGATTACTTTGTAAAGTACCTATTATTATATTATTTTTTGTGAATCTGAGGACTAGGTATGTGTGGTTTTTTATTTATACTTTTTTTTGTCACTTAGTTTTAATTATGGTCTGGCAGTTTGAGTAGTTTATGCGGCCTACCGAAATGTCCTTTCTTTGGTATTGTTCGTCGAGTTGAGCTCCTTAAGTTCTGAGTTGAGAACTCCACGATTACTGACAAATGCTTGCAAGCACTGACAGGTCAGGTCCACTCAAATCTGTGTGGTTCTTTTCTCGACCATTCACCATGACCATTTCAGACTACATGGTCCTCATATGGCCTGATCAATATTATATGTCTGGACTTTAAAAGAGACTGACCTTCGAGTTTGTTTCAGCCTTTCTCAGAGTAGTCAGATAGGAAACGCCGAACTCATCTAGTTTTTTTTTTTTAAAGTTGACGTGTCTAAGTGATTCCAATATCATATTTACAGAATAAACAATTTCATTTCATTTAATTTCATTTTATTACATTTCGCCAATACTACAAGCTATACACTACTATACTATATACTTCAAGCTACTGTGGTCAAAAAGTGATAATAGCCCAACAGATAAGGCCTGATGTGAAAAAAAAATCATGAGTTTGTTGCGGCATCGTCATCGCCACATGCAAACTATGCAACAAAGACATGACGTCACACAAAAATCCTGAATCGCGCAATTAGAGTTTACCGCGCGAGCAGCATATATACAACTTCCCCGACATAATTTGTTAGGCAGTTGCCCGCCAGACACGACACTACTAGACGTTGGAGGATCCTCCCTTTTCTATGGAGGATGGGTGAACTTTACACCCTGTTCCTCATACCACTATACTGGTGACCCCGATGTGATCCACACGTTTTAAACCCTACTAAGTTGTATGTACCTACACCTCTGCCTTCCCATGAGAGAACACAAACGTGATGGTATGCTAAGTAACAGTCAGTACTTTTTTATTATTCTTTCGTTCTCTAAATTAGCGGTTTATTATTCAGTCCGCACGTGTGCACACAGTTTTATAATGTTAGTGTTATATTCGTGCACACTTCGATTAATTGAAAATTGGATATAAATTCGGTTTATTTTGTTTCGTGTAGCTTTTACTGTTGTGTGTTTACGTAACGTTTATTGCACGTTTATTTGGAGCAGAAATGTTCTTGCTTACCTTTTTACAAAACTTCGTAAGGAAGGATTTAATGTTTGTAGAGAGAAAAGTTTTTCTATACAAGTGTAAGGCTTTTTATTTGATACCGAACAAGCAGACATCACTCCTGACTATTTTATAATCAGCCTATAATGTGCCCATTGCTGGGACTCACGCCTCCTCCCTTCGAGAGCGAATGGGCTGTAATCTGCCACGAGGGCCCAGTGCAGGTTGGTAGATGTCACATATCTTCGAATGTTTTATTCTAGGACATGCCGGATTCCTCACGAGGTTTTCCTTTACCATTTTGAGAGTAGAGTGCTGAAATTATTTACACAAAGTATAACACCTGCCTGGTGTCGAATCCAACAACTCGTCAGTCGGATACGTCACCACTGGGTTACCATTACTTCTCTGGTTATGCCTGGCTGGCTTCGCTGACTATGTCTATCTGTAATAGCAGAGGTATCGGAATTCGTTGCCATCCCAAATGACAATGGTGAGATGTCTCTCGTGCCTGTAAATGTGTTACAATTAGTGGCATCAGGAACAGGGTGTAAAGTTCACGCATCCTCTATAGAAAAGGGAGGATCCTCTGACCAGACGGGTGTTGTGTCTGGTGGGCAACTGCCCAACGATTGATGTCGGGATGATGTATATATTGGTCACGGGGTAAACTCTGTTTGCGCGATGCAGGATTTGTGTGATGTCAGGTCTTTGATGTACACATGTAGCATTGTAGATATCACCACACAATTATTAGATATAATTAAATCGAGACTGATGTTCATATTAAGTTTTCATAAAATAATTATATCTAAAATAACATAATAAAAGCAATTTCTTCTAAATTCTCGAAATAAATAACGAAAATAATAGCAATTATCATGTGAACTCGAAACCTTCATTTGACCTTAATTCGCGCAGTTATTTTCCAGTCAAAAGACAATTATGTTTCATTTTATTCATTTGTTGTTTATGTACACGCAATACAGAACATTTGAAAGTAAATATTTTGATAATAGAGATACGAGTATATTAGAGCATCTTTTTTCGTTTTGATTTTGGTGTTTATCAGCGAAATGTTGTAAATGGCCTTCAAGTTCATATTTTGAAGAACATTGTAATTAATAAATTGTCAAACCCTAAGGGCTCACAATGGGCCTGAAGGCTAAAAATCACCCAAAGGGCGAAGAGGGCGTGTTCGAATTTGAAATGAAGAGATCCGCAGGAAAACCAAGGTAACCGACATAGCCCGAGGAATTGCCAAAGTGGCAATGGGCAGGGCACATTGCTCGCAGAACAGATGGCCGATGAGGCCAAAAAGTTCTGTAGTGGCGACCGCGTACCTGATGACGTAGTGTTGGAAGGCCTCCCACAAGGTGGACCGATGACCTTGTGAAGGCCGTAGGAATCCGCTGGATGCGGGAAGCACAGAACCGGTCTATGTCCAGCAGTGGACATATTTCAGCTGAAATGATGAAAACCCTAAGGTTGACTGGTAGAAAATGCTTCAAGCATTAAATCCGCTTTTGTTCAGCATTTTTTTTACTTGTGCATACAATTTTGATAAATAAAAAAAAAAATAAGTAGCTGTAATTTTCCCGAATATAATTATATAACAATAAAATTCCATCAGTTTATTTCTATCAGCAAATCTGTGACCATTTTATCAGAGACGTAACGACGTCAGTTATGTTCCATTTTGAAGACAACATGACATTTTCAAGATATAGGTTTCATGGTAAAAAATGACTGACCGCAACGCACGTGTGAGAAAAAGATTATTAGATATACTACATTTAGAGGCATTGATATCCACTTAACTATCAACTTTTGAGTATCAGGATTTTCAGGTTACCTATTAGTTAATTATTTAATCATGTAGGCATTTTAATATGTGGGTGTACCTACTACAGGTGCACCTCTGCCCAACCCCTCGGGGAAACAAGGCGTGATGTTATGTTATGTATTTTAATATCTATGAATATGGTGTGTAGGGAAAAGGATTATAAGAAAGCACATGGAGACAAGACTAGGCATTTATTTCAATTAGACTTGTCAATAAATAGGTATTGTTAATGAGAAAGCTAGTTATCCGTTCCAAATCTAGGTCTTCGTGGAGAAGAAGGATAAGAAACTCCACGGAAGCTTGTTTTGAAGTATTTTATCAACATATTTTTACATTAGCATTTAGTTTTGTTATTACATTAATCTCTTGGACCATTTCTTAAAGCTAACAACTTTATAAATGACAAATAGAATATAAATATTCCTTAATTCGATTTAACACTTATGTAGCAATATTAGCAATATTTTAATACATACAGAACATCATAGTTATCAGCAATAATCAAGATATAATGAAAATTTAACTTACATGAACATTGTACTTATTCGATCTTTCATCAGAAGTGATCTGATGATCCTTATTTCAATCCATTTTACAATAAAAGCAGAACTTCTGATAAGCAACATTATTTCCTTATATTAGCTTTTAGCAACTCAATATTATGGACATGGACATCACTCTTATGGTCTGTTCTGTTCTTGGTCATGGTCTGTTCTTAGATGTTAACATAAGCTTTTATATTGTTACCAGTCCAGTGACACGTACAGAAAAGAGAACAAGAATTAAGTTATACGACCTTTTAAAACATTTCAAATGACAGTTGTCTACCTTAGCCTATCTAACATGAATATTGCCACAGATAAAATGAACTAAACTATTAGTACAAAACAAATACTTTTAAACTATAAACTGTAATAATACCTTTACAAAAATATAATTTATACGTAAACTAATCTCTTAGATATTCTTAACAAAATAATTTAATAAAACTTGTATCCTCAATCATTTAGTATTTAAATATAGCAACAACAAATAAATCAGTGTGTACTACATAATTCAACCAAGATATTGGAGACAATAACAACAGTTGAGTCAAATCAGTGTTTGACTTATAAAAAATAAGTTTGTTATTAAATTCATTTAGTAAATTAATCGTAGATAATAATTACATTTATAGGTATAACAAGTATAATTACATTTATATATCATATTATTTATTTTTAGACAATAATTACATTTATATAACACACGCAACTTCAGAGGAAAAAAAAACAGCACGTTTGTACGCAACCACAAGCCAAAACAAAATAATTTGTCAAAATGTAATCCACCCAAGGTATACCCGTTTAAAAACAAAAAAAAAGAAGGTGTTGTCGCTAAACCGTGGTTTTCATTTAAGGTTTTTAATTAGAGACGGTTCAAAAGAAAGTCGTCGTTAATCCAGTGTTCCCGGGAAAATTAAAGGGGGACCCCTTTAATTTTCAAAGATGTAATTTTGATAGATGGGACAACTGATGGATATTTTTTTGTTTTGTGGGTATTGTCTGGTGCTGTGAGTTAAATGTTTCTGTAAAGCCGGTTTCATCACAAATAATTATATTTCTAAGAAGAGTTTTTGGAATGGTTATTTGCAGGGTTTCAATGGTAAAGTTTTCGGCTGAAGAGCTTTACTTAGAAGAAACACATATCTGACGAGTTTTGCAAGAATTAAAAAAAAATTGCGAGCTTTACAGTAGTGATGATGTGTGACATCTTGCCTGAAATATCAACCCCTCGGAAAATGGGTTGGTATCATCTGGCAGCCAACTACAGCACCACGCGCGCTCATTGGTCAAATCAAATAGCGCACTGTTACACATTTCCGTCCCTTTTCACGAAATCACTCCCACAGCATGCAGGACAGCGAGCGGAAAGATGTTACAAATAAAAAAGAATACAGATGGTCCACTACTCATGTTAGTTTTGAACTATTACAAGATGGCGGTTTTATAACCAGTACCCCGCGTCGTTCGAACTTTTTGTTCGCCTGAACGCGCTGACAGAGCGAGCATTTCGGTTTTCCGAACAAAAAGTGACATATGCTCGCGACCGATAGCGTATTCGGGCGATGATCGCTTTTAAATTGAAAGCGGCCTTTACAGTTGAATAAAATGAGAAAAAACCAATACCTACTAATAATACATGAGAATAATTTCAAGTGGCAATATTTAAAAGACGCGCGTATTTTATCTAAGGTTAAAGGTGAAATTTCAGCTTCAATTTTCTTGACAAACATTCCAGTCACATTCAGCGAGTCTACATCAGCGTCTTCAACTGACAAAAGTACAAATTAATAAGAATCACCTAACGACCGACGACATTCTTTTTCTCAGCAAATAACGTTTTTTAGAACATTTTGAAGTTTGTCCTAACTCGTGATTTTGCTTGTCGTAATTAAGTTTTACGAGGGCTGAGTTGCTGGTGAATTATCTCAGACAAGTTTCTTCGTGTTTGTTTGGGTAGGATTTTGGGTAGGGATTATAATATTGTTAGTAGATATGTTGTCATCTAGCTGTTGCCTGTGACTTCGTCTGCGATCCAGGATCAAAAGGCGTGCCCGCTTACATATAGCTATATCCTCGTATATAGCTGTAACTGGAAGTTATGAATGATAAACTAGGACCATCGAGGTAAAATAAATAAACAGTTAATTACTAATAACCATAACAAGTTCATGAAATCCTTGATTGACCTGTAATAAGATACTTAACTTACCAGTTTTCTCTTTTTAGTCGTTATTTTTAATTTTATTTTTGTTAATATGTTATCCTGTCACTAAAATTTGATAAGTTATTATAATGGTTAGATTACTAGAAATATATTAATGTTGCGCTTGTGGTGTTTACCTATAAGTGAGTGTTGCACTGTTAACTTTGTTTGAAAATAGTATTAAGTTTATTTTTAGTGTAAACAGTCGTTGGTGAACCAAATAAATTAATAACAAAACCATGATCAGCAAGACGACCAGTCACCACAAGCAGCATTCGTTCACGACCATAACGCAAAGATCAGCCATCACCCCCTCTCGCCATATTTGAGGGAAAAAGGCAACCCGACCTCCGACGCTACCGCAAGCAGCGACATCTAAGGGCTTGTACAGAAAACTGCGATGCGACGTCGCATCGTAAAAATCGAACGAATCCGCAATGCAAAAAATGCGAATTCACATCGCGTCGCATCGCAGTTTTATGTACAAGCCCTTAGATGTCACTGGTTGCGGTAGCGTCGGAGGTCGGGTTGCCTCGTTGGTCGGGAGGTTGGGAGCATGACGAATATTGCTGCCAACAAGGCAAAAAGTAAAATATGATCAATTGTCGAGGTCACTAGCTAACCACATATTGCAATAGCACTCATAAAAAACATTGTAATGAGTAGATTATGTCAACAATAAATTAAAATAAATTGAATTATAAAGTCAAATAAAATAAACAAATAATTATATAAACTCATATAACTTGTCTGTAGGTAAGCTAATTCTGGAGAAAGAACATAAACATTGTCTCGAGTGAATCACAGCGACCAACTATTCTTATCATTTAAGTAGTCGTTCATAGAATAGTATGCCTTTGAACAAAGGTTGGATTTTACTTTTTTTACTTCTTTACTTCGTAGCCGCCTACGGGCTACATAGTCTACGATCGGCCTTGCTACCTTGAATTTCAGCCGTAAATATTTGTTATTGTTCTATACGTTTTCTTAATAGACAAATCGTAGTCGCGGCTACCATTAAAAACACACCACCCTACACCCTTCAACTTCAATAATCGCACATAATGTTATTTAATCACATTTAACTTATCCGTGACAGTAAAATGTTATGTAAATACACTTGCAACGATATTGTATGTATCATATGTTGCATTATATTTATAGCACCTATGGAATGTGTATAGTTTTACGGGCGGGAGGGCGATACTGCATTGTACATCCAAGTCTGCAGAGCTATTCTGTAAAGACCACCTGCAGTTGCCACCTGTGGTCGGGTACGGAATGGTACCTTAAGTGAGTCGTCAATAGTGTCAATCGCTAGCCAATGGTGGAATGACAGCTCACTTAAGTTTACACGTTGGGATATAGGCAGGATCTAGTTTTTTTTACAGAATTTAAACTGTTGTACCTGGGCGAGCGAGCTCTGCTCTGGTGAAAATAGAGAATGTTCATTTTATAGTACAGCATAGTTCATACTAATTCCATGTATAGTATATACTAATTCCAGGCTGCCATGCCATTATTCTAAGGTAGCCATCTTGTTCTAAACTTTGGGCGACCGAGTTCTGCTGAATCTGATTTTTTCTAGATATGAGACCTCGCTAGATCCTTTTTTCGCCCCTGTAAACCCCTATATTTCAACTTTCATCGAAATCGTTGGAGCCGTTTTAGAGAACGTGATTTAAAAATAAAAATATAAGGATATTGAAATTGCATAACATTTTATTATAATTGAACATCCCACACGCATCCCCCATAAGACGTATTACGGCCCCCCATACTCATTCTAAACCGATTCCCTATACAAATAGGCTTCAGGCTTGAGAATCGTGTTCGCTGGCCGATATCCTGCGAATTGTTGGAATCACGCGCGGAATATAAAGGGAAACTTTCGGACGGCGTGGAATACTAATGCCTGAACATAATAGACTGTTAAGGGAAGCGGACAGAGAATCTTGGTGAAATGGACGGAGATATCAGATGGAATTGTAATATTAGAGATGTAGATCTAGGTTGATAAAGAGGGTTTTCAAGCGTTATCATTTTACAGAAATTCAATAGAATGTTATTCCAGCCTACTTATTAAGTACCAATTCGAAAAATCCGAACAAATTAAAGTGTATGTCGTTTGGTTAATTGGATAAACATAATTATCTTCGAGATCTAATATGTTTATATCAATCATGTATAGCTTGTTTCGATGTGTTTCTCGTAAATTCTCAAGAAACTTGCATTATGATGAGTGAGTTTGACTAAACGAAATATATTCCTTGTTTGGTTATATAGGGTAGGTATACTTTGCTAGAAGCTAATCGTATTTACATTTGTTTAATATATTATACAGACAGTCTACAGGAAAAATAAATCTGCTTAGTACTCATTGTACTTTGCGAGCAACTCTGTTTTTAAGTTGGTCCCATATCAAAAATTGTTCTAATTACTTAAAACAGGTATCCTATTTTGTTATTATATACACCCACCCTTGATATATTTACTCGAAAACCAATCTAAAACCACAACAACTTATTAAACTTCGCGTTCCACTGCGCGCCTCCCCCAAAATCGCTTAGTGAATGCAATTTTGCTTGGCTAACATAATATGGCCATATTATGTAGGTGCTTAGCCCTAGTTACCTCAGCCTCCAAGATTGCCTTTAGTCTGCTATAAGCGAATAAGGTAAATAGAATTTGTTATTACGTGATCTTTGTACAACGTACTGGTTAGCTGTTGTAATCGGAGAAAATTTTGTTAGGTTCGTTTTGAGATAGTTTTGTTTCGAACAGGCATTTCTTTTTATTTGTTTATAACATAACACGCCTTAACACGCCTGTACTCCCCGAAGGATTAGTTTCACCAGTTATGTCCCATGTAATAGGGGACGAGCCTATTTGCCAATCCAGACTCCGGGTTGCGGACTGAGAAATTCCTTGTTTTTTTTTTTCCTTTTTAGTGAATATGCTGTAGAATTTTGGTTTAGCTGTGATTCGATCGAGTTCTTAACACCGAAATCCGTAGTCGGACGAAAGTCTACGACGTGGATGGTAGGCCGTTTCATCTCAACCTCAAGTGGGCAGTACCCTAGCTAAATGTGAAGATGGTCGCTGGATTTAGGTGTAGACCAGGAGAAGCTGAGGACGTCCAAAAGCGCATTGGGCCGACGATATCATCAAAGTTTCGGGAAACCCCTGAAATGAAATGACATTTATTTGCAAGAATTGTAGTACATTACAGTTGGTCAGGTTATTTATCAGTTTCTAAAACAATTCGCTAAAACTAGCATGCAAACATTACATGAATTAATTAAATGAAGTTAATAAAATTGGAAAATACATCTTAAAAAGTATGTTAAGAATACGAATGTCAATCAGTTGTCAAATTATTAAAGTAAAATGTCAGTGTGAGTGTTTAAAGTTTAGGTACTCATTCACAGAATAAAATGACTTTTCAATAAGCCATTTGAATAACGCTGTTTTAAAACGATTAATTGGCAGTTCCCTATATGATTTTGGTAATTTATTATATATCGTTATAACCATTGGAAAGCAACTTCGTGTGTTTAAAGTTTAGGTACTCATTCACAGAATAAAATGATTTTTCAATAAGCCATTTGAATAACGCTGTTTTAAAACGATTAATTGGCAGTTCCCTATATGATTTTGGTAATTTATTATATATCGTTATAACCATTGGAAAGCAACTTCGTGTGTTTAAAGTTTAGGTACTCATTCACAGAATAAAATGATTTTTCTATAAGCCATTTGAATAACGCTGTTTTAAAACGATTAATTGGCAGTTCCCTATATGATTTTGGTAATTTATTATATATCGTTATAACCATTGGAAAGCAACTTCTGTGATATAAGTGGCTTTTCATTGGAGGAATCATTAGTCTATCAGGATACCTTGTGTTAAACGTAACAGTGTCTGCCTGTCAAAGGAGGTAAACAAAAGCCCTTAAAACGTTGCCCAAACATGTACCTCGAGGTACACGTGCACCAAATCTTAGAGAAAAAATAGAGGAATTCGAAAATAGTTGTATTTTTATTCTTAAATCATTTAAAACTACATGATAAATTATTTAAAGTTTTAAGCTATAATCATGTGGCAACTTTGCGTACTGCGTTACATATGGTTGACACTCGAAGTCAAAGTCAAAGATTTATTAGCTGATAAATATGGTTACAAAAGTTCTTGCAATGGAGTATACTTAACATATTCAATCATAACATAATGATATGCAAATTTTTGGCACAGGTACATATAGGTATATCATTTAGATTTAAACTGAAGGAATTCTTTTACAGTATAGAAGGGATTCTCAATTAGCCACCAGTGTAAAGCCCTTTTGAAGGGGACCATTGAAAGTTCTCGGGTTGACATAATTTCGTAAATGTCGTTCACATGATTGTCATTCCGTTCGTTTCTGCGTTTCGGGGTACTTGTCTGTTGTTCGTTTGTGTTGTGTATTTTGTATAATAACTCGGTTTTTTTTTCTGGTATTCCGTTTGTCATCTCATGATTTTGTTCTTGACAATACAGTGATCCCGAACGACTTGGCTATTCTTTCTGGACTGTGTTACCTCACGCTCACGATTTCGTATCTGACGGATTGTTTATTCATAACGATTCGCTTAAGTACCCATTACGAGTCGCGTAAGTACCCTGCAGTTCACGTTTTATCATAATGAAGAGAATAAAATACTTAAGATTTTAACAAATCTATTGCTTTCAGGCTGGTGCTTACAAACTTGAGGACTTTCAATATATCTCATGTCGGTCTTGAGCTGACTGTAGTGACATAACATAACACCACGCCTCTAATCCCCGAAGGGTTAGGCAGAGGTGTACCTATAGTACACCCACATTTCGCCAGTTATTTTTAAGTCCCATGTAATAAGGGGCGAGCCTGTCACCACAATCTGGGATTCTACCGAGAAATTCCAGATGCAAAAACACACTTTGCCCGACCGGGGAATCGAACCCAGGACCTCATGCTCAGCAGTAGCGCTTGCACCACCAGACCAACGAGGCAGTCAACAAGACAACGAAACTAGACAACGAGGCTCACTGTAGTCTTGTATGAAATATTAAATCATGAGGTGAAATTGAAAATGAAGAACGCTAATAAAACTAAGAGATATTTATTGTTTTATTCCGTATGGTAATAATAGGCATGACTCGATAAGTCCATTTATTCCATTTTTATTGGTAGACTAGCACTTTGCCCGCGGCTTCGCTCCCGTGGTCTTTCCCGCGGGACCCGTTACTTTTCCCGGGATAAAAAGTAGCTTATGTGCCTGAAATCTAAGCTTTCTAATGGTAAAAGAATTTTTCAAATCGGTCCAGTAGTTTCGGAGCCAATTCAATACAAAAAAACAATAAAATCTTTCCTCTTTATAATATTAGTATAGATATTACTGGAAATACAACTTCTAGACTATAAAATTAATTGTGTATTTTCATCTCATTATCGGCAAAAGGTTAATTCCATAGTGGGTTGCTGAGTATCGAATCTCAGAAATTCACCTTCACCCCTTATGCACAATCACAATAGAGGCAAGCTAGGGAGAAAAATGGTATTTTATATAATTATTTGATGTTACTTAGCTTGCAACACATATAATAAAAGGCTTTCTTTAAAAGCTACTTCAATTCACTGGAACCTACTCGATTTATATCGAGCTGGGAAATGACGGAGATCAGAGTCACGTGAAACCCTTGGATGTTGACGCTAAGGGACTCATTTATTTATCGAGTTTATTATGCGCTCTGAAAGACTTTTAACGCAGCTGCTAACATTACTGTTCATCAACATTCACAGCTTGTATTCACCTGGTATTCACCTATTTTTGGGTTGTAGCATCCTCTCTTACGTTAATAAAAATGAAAAAATATATTTGTCCTCCAAAAACGAGCTATTCGATCAGTTTACCAGCTAGGTGCCAGAGTTTCTCTGAGAGATTTTTTTAAAGATATCGGTATCCTCACAGTGGCATCACAATACATCTTCGAAAACATCTTATATATTAGGCAAAATATACACTTATACACTAAAAACAGTGATATTCACAATGTTAACACTAGAAGTAAGGATAAACTACGTGCTCCCTTTCACCGGCTTCATAAGGTTCATAACTCATTTGTTGGGCTTGGTATAACTTTTTATAACAAGCTACCCTCTTCTTTGCAAGATTTGCCTTTTAATGCGTTTAAAACTAAAGTAAAGTCCAACCTTTGTTCAAAGGCATACTATTCTATCAACGACTACATAAATGATAAGAATAGTTGGTCGCTGTGATTAACTCAAGACAATGTTTAAATGTTCTTTCTCCAGAATTAGTTTACCCACTGACAGGTTATATGAGTTTATATAAAAGTTTATAATTTTACTTTTATGTCAATTTATTTTAATTTTATTTCTATTTATTGTTGACATAATCTACTCATTACAATGGTTTTTTTTTAATGAGTTGTATTGCAATATGTGGTTAGCTAGCGACCTTGACAATTATTTATTTTACCTCGATGGTCCTAGTTTATCAATTATAACTTCTAGTTACAGCTCTATGTAAGCGGGCACGCCCTTTATGCCTGGAGGCTTTATTTTCTTTTTTAGATATTGTTTACGTTTAGTTATTTTTATTTCTGCTTGAGTATGGTTCTCGATGTTTTTGGTTGGTATAGTGGCGTGTGCTAGCTGTCATATGACTATTAATTTATAATTTAAATTCTGTTTTGCGTAATGTAAATTATCTTATAAATTATTGTATAGAACCATTTTTTTTTCTAACTGAACAGACAGCTGTGCTGCTGGGGAGTTTGTTGCGCCACTACTCCTTCCCAGCAAAAGCACTAGGAAGTGGTGAAGGGTGGGCGTTTTGGGGGACTGTCTTATGTAATTTTGACGTTCAAAAAGTGCTGATTCTCAGCCTAGTTTGAATAAATGACTTTTGAATTTGAATTTGAGTTAGGTAGGTACATATCTTTGCTTAGGTATCGAAAATCGAGTAGACCATTATTATAATTCAGATTGAATTATTTATAAAAAAATTCAAAACAAAACAAACTTGAAATAACAGTGGTTGTAGACAGCTGTCAACGACACTGTCAACTTCATTTATATTGTAGTCTTTGGTCAAATTGACAGTTAAAAAAAAAAAGGTAAGGTAGTGTTTGAACTTTTCAAGTTCAAGTTAGAAGTTATTTTATTCTCGTCCCGAGGCACCAGAAGCAAAATCTATGAATGCCATATTATTCAGTGCAATCTAGTGTATTTTATGCCACTAAGTGTACCTCGGTATGCGTTTGGGCAGATTTTGGTGACATAATATTAATGTAGTATGTACACAAAAAATATTTTGTATTTGAATTTGGAACGGCCCTTCCGTTGCAGTTTTCACCACTATTTACAAAATGTATTCCACATTTTCTAGGTGGTGGTGAAAACCAAATTAAATTCAAAATATTTGATTTCACATAAACCTACATGGGCACTTATGAAACGTCAGAAGCTAGGTGCACGGTTCCAATTGGCCGGTTCCTATGGAGAAGAGCCGGCAAGAAACTCGCAGAGACAAACGCGAGAAGCGACTTTGTTTTATAATATGTATAGATGTATTTGTCAACACGGTTGTCAACACAAGATTTTAAATATAAACTCTTTTGTGCTCATCACTAGCTTTGTTGAAAAGTCTCATGTGCCCGTAACTTTGCCGACGCCCATACTCATTAAACCGCTACAAAGGAAATGTTGCTTGGGAGCAGAAATAAAGATGGCGACTAACAGATGAGCTCTTTTATAAGGACCTCTGCCACTGATAAGCAATGGCAGAGTTCTTATACATTGTATGTACACATAAACTCACGCTTTCTTCCTGCGGGGTAGGTAAAACTACAAAACGCCACCTGATACGATCCTTACATACTCCATTTGCTTCGTTTACGTTCATACATAATAGTCATACACGCACGCCGGTTGCGAGTTCTACGCACCTGACTTTTCTGTATATTTACTAACCTAATCAGCTTAACTGTTCTTAAAGAGTCATAAAAAACCTTGTAAGAAATCGACACGTGTTTCACCTCTCAACGAGGCATCCTCAGGATGACGATTGACTTGCTGTGAACCCAGACACGACGTGTTGCCACGCCAAGCGCCGAACGCAATGCCACGCCTGAGTCAGTTAATTAATTAAGGTCACTATAAATGTCCTTCTAGGGCGTCCCCCCCCGGTGTTTTCACGTAAACGAAGCAAAAGGATAAGGGTAGGTACGGATCGTAACAGGTGGTGTTTTGTAGTTTCTGCTTACCACCACATGAAGAAGGTGTGAGTTTATATATGTACGTATGTACCTATTTAAAGTTAACACGTAAATGTTGACTGTCAATACATACATGCAGAAGAGCGAGTAATTGTAAAATTATTGGTTTTAACCATATAAAATAAAATAAACAAAATTATTCCCAAACAATTCTCTTCGAAACAGTACAGTTATCAAAATGATTTCCATTAACAATGCAATGCGGGCTTACGTCACTAATGGAAAATCCATTGAAATCCGTTTTTATCACACGTACGGAACCCCGAAAATGTTCTCTATCATTAACAATGGTCGACAAATGGATGGCATAACGGATAAATGGTCACGCGTGACATAAGTATCCAGTTTGTGTAGGTTATGTTATAGCCAAATATTTTGGTAGGAGGGGATAGTTTGTTTTGGAACATAGAAGAAACTGTTACTAGTAAATTTTTGTTATAACTTACTTTCAAGTTTTCTTCCTATATTTCAAAGTATTAATCAATCTGTGACACACTTTGTATTGTATAGTAAAATTATCAAAAGTTCGCTACGATACTCGTAGTCTTTTTCTCGTAGTTCGTAGCACCAATCTCGTAGCACGCGCTACGGATGCATATCCGTAGCGTCACAGTCGTTGCCTCGGTCATAGTATATACCTATAATTATATATCCATATTTATACTGTGCCTCGGTGACAAAAACAACGTATGCTGCAACATTTTCTGCTATTTAAATTCATAAATATATAGTTTTTGTATTGGAGTATTAATTGATCCATTTTATCACACACAGAAGGACGGAGGAGGCGAATGACTACTGAAGGAAAATTCGAAAAGGAAACCCATCTTTTATACGTTATAGCCGAAAGTTCTACAGCTAGTCGAAAAGGTTTCAAAGAGGATCGAAAACAATTGAATGTCACAGATGGTTTTATTTCCCAAACGTCTAGGCAGAGTTGAACCGTAGGCGAAGTAAGCTGAAGTTACTAGGACAAATAACTATATAGGCGTCAGAGGTCAATACCTCTGACGCCGTAGTTATTTGTTCATCAAGCTGCATAATGTTCGGACACAACTTTTGTTTATCATGAATATGGCTTGCATGTTGCCAGCCACTCCGTAACATTCCATGTTGCCAGCACCATGGAATGTTGCAACAAGTTTTTCATTTCTCATACTTGGAAAGTACTGTTGAAGTTACCTGATCACAGGGATGAAAACAGTACTTTTCGTCCCCGAGAAACGATTTTCCCTGCTGTCAAAAATTTCCAAACTATGCAAGCCATCTCCCAACTTTTTATACAGCCACTCTGTTAAATCGCGGCGTTAGATTGTAATTAAAAATTTTGTAACATGACTTTAGACGTATAATTTACTTTTCACTAAATTATTATTTATTTTACATAGATCTGAGCTAAATATTTACCATCATCAGTGACAAAGAAATACTTTCTGAGGCAAAAGTCTGCTATTTTTATAAATTCATCATTCCAACACGATTCCATTGTCATTTTGCTAAAAGTTCGTAATCTGCTAAATTCATAATGGTCGATCATTGGTTGATCATTTTATTCCACAAACACGATACTCGTAATAAATTAAAAGAAATGACTGCACAATGACGTTCTCATGGTAGGTCACTGATCAAAGGAATTGTCAAAATTTTAGCAGATTACCGCCTAAGTCAGTCATTCATTTTTCATTTTGTACGAGATTACCAATAGATGCCATTTCTTTCAATGGAGTGTCAGTGGCTGACCATTGGAAAGTCATAATGACGCCAATATGTTAGTAGATTACCAAACTTGTCAAAATCAACAATTATGAAATCAATGATAGACCATTCTGACACTATTGTAATAGCAGACTTGAGGCCCTGGTAGAATGCCACAAAAAAAGAAACATGAAAAAGGCGGGAAGGAGGTAATTCGATCTTGATTTGTCGAGTGCTAATTATTAACGTATACAGATATTTGTACAAAATAGACAAAATTAGTTCATCAGATTCAGATATGGACTTGTTTAACTAATTAGGTTTTTATTTACTTTCCTCATATTTGAAAAGAATAAGGACATACATTTTTATATTAGGTTGGAAGCCTCTGGTGGTTGCTTTTTGTATTTTCAGGTGCATTAGAATGTACCCAAATTAATTCGTTTCTGTTTTAAGGCAAAAAGAAGTTATCTTGTATTTATTCCCTTAGAGAAAAACCTTTCGTAAGTAGTTCCACCTACTATTATTTTAAAGAGTAACCTCAATTTGAAAGCAATAAATATATGGGAACAGCTCAAACGTAAGAAACACCTAGCATAAAAGAGAAGGACAACGCCATATAATCCTTTTACGTTAGAACAGGACAGTCCATCGTTTCCACATCGTGTGGTTTCACAGTGGCTCGGGTGGCTCGGTGGCTCAGCGAGCTCAATGAGATGGAAACTATAATGACCCACGGTCCACAAACGAATGGTGTTTTTATGTGGTTACCGGTCTTTACTTCTCGTGTAATCCATATTAATGTAATTAATGTTATATGATTAATATGGATTGTCAGTTTCTGGAGGGAAAGTCATTTGTTTGTATGGCGAAGCGTACTCTAGAAAAACTGCTCTGGCCATGTAAGAATGAATAAAAATATGAGAAAAACTGTAACCCTACTTTGGCATCGCTGCAGTCGGTTAAAAAGACGCATATCGCAATCATTAAAAATAAGCACTTTATAAAAAAAAGTTTGATGAACATAGCACTACACTTGTAGTCAATGGGGTCGCAGGCATGTAAATAACCAGATTAACCACGTTAACTGTTCCTCTAAAACTTTACACACACACTAAACACAGTCAATAACACACACGCACACACAACTTACACTTAAATTAAATTAATGAACCTCTAAAAATATTTGGGCTTCTAATGATACACACATTTTTAAATAAACGAGCCACTTTTTAAATTCCTGGCCTTTTTTCACAGCTGGTCGCAGAAACTAAGCTAGGATACCGCGTCATAATAGTATAATGGCATAGTTTAGGTTAGAACTGTGACCAACCGCCATCCAAGTTGGTCCCATCCAAGTTAATTGACTATTTAGTATTGTTAGGACCCCTAAATAGGATTTAAAGAGGTTCACAAAAAGAGGCTCATTCATTACATTAGAGTGTTCAATAATATTTTAGGAAAGCTAAATGGGAATTATTTGAGGTTCGTTAAATACACGCCGTAAATAAAATAACACCCACGTTTTGCTTCTAAACGAAAAAGTTCGTGTAAAACGAATGTAATGTACTAAATGAAGTAGCGAGATTAAATGTAGCAATTTCAGACTTACACGCGCGCATAGATCGCGGGCCTAGCTAGCGAAAATTACATAAGTATATTACATCATAGCATAATCGGACTATAATTTACCCACTGCTGGGACAGGCCTCCTCTCAGTGATACGTGAGCCGTAATCCACCACGCGGGCCCAGTGCGGGTTGGTAGATGTCACAATGTCTTCGAATTTTTGGTTCTATGGCATGCCGGTTTCCTCACGATGTTTTCCTTCACTGTTTTGAGAAGGTGGAGTTTGAGAGTTTGAGAGTGGGCGGTGTGGACGTAACGTCTTTTGGCTAAAATGATGAAAGGGCCTCGTAAGTTGCGGCCGATACCTACCACTGGGCCACTACTGCTACTTTTTACATCATATTTACTCATCAATATGTATAAGTATATTAATTGAAGGAGGCTTACTTAGGTTATAATATCAAATTACCATAACTATGTCGTATCTTTACCATTGTGTGCTTTATTTACTAGCAACCCGCCCGACAAAAAATGATTTATTTCATATATCTTAGTTAAATATTTAATAAACAGTAGTGTATAAAGGTTCCGGAATAAATTCTCTAAATGTTGTTGAAAACCGCATCAAAATCAGACAGACACGAAATCAACTTCAGTTTATAATATGGATTTTATTAAAGCATCCCTTCATTCAGGGTGCGTTGTAGTTGCCTCATGCCTCGATAGATGGCGCTGTACAGTCACAAGCACCAATATGTATACACTTACAGCCTTACTAATAAAAATAAGTTAAACATCTGTTTAACTATTGTATTGTTATACAATGTATAAGCTGTGAATAGACGTTACACACTACTCTTACTAATAATCAGTGTATACACAATGCATAGTTACCCACTGCTTATGACAAAAACCACTGGCAACATTAGAAGGTGCGTTCTGAAACTGGTACTGCGTAACATAATTGTCATTTTTTCATTTGGAAAAACATTCTTAACTTTAGACTTATATGGTTAAAAAATCTAAATTTTAAGAATTACGTCCATTTTATTTCCAAAACTATTGATTTTGCGTTCTTTTACGAATCAAAAAAATAGATTATTGTCACTAGTGATGCATGCATTAGGTTAAGAACGCAACAGTAAAAGCTGTTATAGGGCGCTTTCCGAATTAGAACATAATCGCTCACAGCGCTGACACCGATAATTGGCGTTCCGATTAAGATATCACGATTATGACAGCTGAGGGCTGTCAACAATTTGGAACGCTCGTGAACGTGCTCACGGTACTCGCTCAACGTCAAAACTTGCATATCATATTTCATTGTGTGTATATACACATTTCTTCTTCTTCTTTGGGTAGGCGGCGAAGGGTAGCTGTAGCGGTTACACCGCCACATACTAACTACGCATCAAAGACATGACAAATCCTGCATCACGCAATTAGAGTTTACCGCGCGAACGACATAGATAAGACTATCCGACATCAACAGTCGGGCAGTCGGCCCGCCAGACACAACACCCGTCTGGTTGGAGGATCCTCCCTTTTCTATGGTGGATGAGTGAACTTTACACCCTGTTCCTCATGCCCCTAAATAGCCAGAAACACAATTTCGAAAATGCCACGTTAGTTCAAAGATAAGATGCGAGTCAAAACAAAACAGCACAACTGTCATTTTTGACAGCGCTCACGGTGATATTAGTAAAAGGCTTGGTCGGCGTTATCGCAAGATGGCGTATTTCATGACGTCATCTATGACGATTCAAGATACAACGTTATCATGCCCACGTTAATACGATACGGTTGTTAGCACGCTTAAATCGATTACAGCGTAACTCGGAATGCGCCCATAGTCAATCTTGAACAAAGGGAATTCAGTACGACTGAAATGATAAAAATTATGAAGATTTTTTTTTCTATTATATTAAATGGCTGAAACTAATGACATTTGACTAATTCAACAATGTTCCTTGCATATAGTTTGCTGAACCTTTATTTAAATCGAAACTCATTTTCTTGCAAACAGCAAGGATCTTAACGATGTTTATAACATTTCCTTTTATGATTGTCAATTACATCTAAAATATCGAAATATTGTAAATAATCCATGGTTTTCAAACTCAATACGACAAAAGCAACTAGTTAATATAGGTTATACATTCGTTATACAAGGTCCGAGGGCTGAATAACGGTTGTACAAATTCTCTTTGATTAATGACATCTATTACACCAGATGTATAATAAATAATAATAATAATATAATAATATTTTTATTTTTCTCCCACAAAGTACAAATACAGTATAGAGGTGTTACAAATATTGGAGGTACTAGGACTTGTGGGAGTCAGGAATCCAAACTAGGATACCCTGTGCTATGGAATCCTGGCCCCCCTCGCCGAGATTAGTAATTATCACAAAAATTGGTAGCTCGTAATACATGTAGGACTATTGTAGAAAAAAAGAAACTAATAACATAAAAAAGGTAAGTACTAATAAAATAAAATCAAAAAGAAAAATAAAATGCGTGTGTGTGTGACGTGTGAGGTCTCGTGTATGTGGTGTGGGGTTGTGTGTGTGTGTGTGTGTGTGTGTGTGTGTGTGTGTGTGTGTGTGCGTGTGTGAGAGTAAGATGGTGTGGTTGTGTGTGCATATAAAGGTGGATGAGTATACAAATGTGTGCGTAAAGGGATGGCGGTATGTATTTATAAAAACGCTAGATTAGGATAAGATTGTGAGCAGTTTTTCAGTTTTTTCATAATCGAGTTCTAAAAGCCACTGTGTAAGCTTCGTTTTACATTCTATCTTAGATAAACTAACAATAGCAAGAATTTTATTAATTTTATTATATAATCTGCCTGCTCTGAAATTGAAGAAATTTTGGGCAAAATATGTTTTTACCGGATTTGTTTCACAGACTTCATAAAAACGCCTTGTATTAACCTTCTGCTTAGCTGTAGAAACGACTATATAGGAATGCTTTTTTATAACTGTAAGTAGTATATAAAGTTGTCTGACTGTTAATACATTTGCTTCGTTATAGAGTGTAGTTGTAGCGTATAAACGTGGTTTGAAGAGAGCAACTTTTAGGAGAAGTCTTTGAGCTCTTTCAACGTTTAGGATGTTCGTTTTATGTGAGCCTCCCCATATGGATATACCATACGATAAGATTGATTGGCATAGTGATTCGTACACATTTTTAACCAGTTTCCAACTCGCTACATGCCTAAGATTTTTAAATATATAAACGAGTTTTCTTGTTTTCTGGACCAGATGTGAAATGTGATTTTTGAAAGATAAGTTTTTATCAATTATTATCCCTAAGTATTTTATTGATTCTACTTCAGATATCATTGGGCACATGGTACAGCTTGTGGTTGGAGGATTACATGTGTGTGCATAAATATTGAAATTATTAGTATTAACTGCTACATTATGTATTTTGAACGCTATATATTTAGTTTTGGTGGTATTTAAGGTCAGTTTGTTGAGAGCAAGCCAATGAGTTACAATATTGAAACCTTCTTGGGCCGCTGCAAAAGTTTCTTCCCATGAGTTACCATAAAACGTTAAGGTAGTGTCGTCGGCATAAGATAGTACATTACAGTTTCTCATGTTAAGCTGGCAAAGATCATCAATATAGCAAAGGAAGAGGGGGGGACCCAAGATACTGCCTTGTGGGATTCCAATTTTTATCAGTCTTTCATCACTCAGTGTATTTTCTATCCGAACTGACTGACATCGATCATGTAAATAGTTCCGGAATAGTTTTAATTGTGTGTCCCTTATTCCCATATGTTCCAGTTTGGATATTAGAATATGCGGGCACACAGTATCAAAAGCTTTCTGAAGGTCTAGAAAGATAGTCAGGCATTTTTTCCTATTATCTAATTGACTTACAATATGATCAGTGAATGTATGAATGCAGTCAGTTGTAGATTTTCCCTTTCTGAAACCATATTGGTTAGGTGATAAGATGTTTTTATCTTCTAAGAATTTCACAAATCTGTTATTTATAATCCTTTCAAATACCTTTGAAATAGAGGTGAGCAAAGAGATAGGCCGATAATTTGCCACTTCCTCCCTGCCACCGCACTTAAAAATAGGGACAACAATTGATTTTTTAAGGGATTCTGGAAAAATGCCTTCAGCTAAACATCTATTCAGGATATAAGTGAGGGGACGGACTATATAGTTTTTTAAATTCTTAAGGGCCGTTGGCGTTATATTGTCCCACCCTGCTCCACAATCTGAGCGAAGGTTGCTGATGACTCCTTCCACTTCCTCTTCAGATGTCTCCAAAAGCACAAAAGAGTTACAAGAGGACTTGACATTTGCCACGTTCGATGGGAGTGGAGTAAGCCCAGTTGGAATTTTACTTTTCAACTCCATGCCCACGTTTGCAAAATAGGAATTTACTGCGTTAACTGAAAGTTGTGGGGATGATTTATTATGTAAAAGTTCCAACGGTGGTGCGTTTGACTTTTTCAGATGAGTCATAGTTTTAATAGCGGACCAAAGCTTTTTATTATCACTTCCAGCCGCATCAAGTATATTCCTGTCATATTGTCTCTTACATTTTTTTAATATGTTATTACAAAAGTTTCTGTATCTTTTGTAGGATATTTTTAAGATATTATTGTCGGGATTGTGTTTTACTTTGTAATGCATTCTGTCTCTTGTTCTTATGCATCTCAGTAGGCCAGGAGTAATCCACGGTTTTATGGTAATTTTATTTCTAGGAATTTTAATATCTATTGTGTTGTCAATTATGATTTTTTGTAAGTTTTGAATGAAATGAGTCATGAGGTCATTAGGATTTATGTTATTATCGTAAACATAATTAAAGTCAATATTTTTGCAGTCACTATTCATATTCTCAAAGTCAATTTTGCTCACAAATTTTACTTTGTGGTTTTGTCCACTTAAGCGCAAACAGAAAAGGGTGGCCTCGTGATCAGTAACTGCAGATTGAAGAATGAATGTAAGAGAAGCAGCCTTAGATTTAATTATGACATGGTCCAGACAGCTGGATGCTCTAGTTGGTTCATAATGTGCTGGTATCATACCAAAAAAAGAGAGTAAGTCAAGATAGCTCGATGTAGTTACATTTGAATCTTTGATATTTATATTTATGTCGCCCATCAAAATTACATTTTTGAATCCGGATAGTTTTAATAATAGTTCCTGTAGAGTGCGTAAAAAATTGTCTAATGTGTGAAAACTAGGCGGTCTGTATATTGCAATTAAGGCAGTATTTTTATTTATTTTAATAAGTAGACAGTTTGCTTCTAAGATATCTGGTTCTTTTATATTGTAGTTGATGTCGTTATTTATGTAAACGACTACACCGTCGTTTTGGTTATAGTTTCGTGTAGTTGAAAAACTAGAGTAGCCAGGTATAAGTGGTAAATTATTAACGGATGAGAGCCAGCATTCAGTTAGAATTATAATATCACAGCTCAATTTTAATCGTTTTAGTAAAGTATTTAGGCTGAGATAATTTTTGTTAATACTTCTAATATTTTGTTGCAATATTTTTAGAAATGAACTTGGTTTAGTTATGGTAGCTTTACAAGATTCAGGTTCACAACTATACAATTCCGTCAGAGCAAGATTTTCTAAATTGTTTATATTGTTTAGATCAGCGAATGTTGTTTTTGGTAAATTGTTGATGTATGGGTTTGTGATTGCGGAGTGGTTGTATGTTGAGCGTTTTACTTTTTGGGCTTTTTTGTATGTGAAGAATGATAATACTGTGATTCTTACGTGTATTAATGTATAATGGCGTTATAATGAAATGTGAGTGAATGTATTTAGGTGTATTAAGTGTATAGTCGTGTGGAAATGCGTATGAGTATGTACAAAGTTTAAGTAAAGAAACAAGTAAGACATGCAAAAACCTGATTGATAAAGTTATAAAATTACAACACAGATTATATAGTCAGATTTTCGGTACCAGGTTTTCAAGATCTGCTTCACATTTAACTAATATTGGCTTTTCTGGTTCACTTTTTCGCAGGAAAACTCTACCAGCTGAAGTCCAACAGTAAGAATAGTTATGTCTTTTTGCAAATTTTCTAGCTAGGTAGAAGAGGTGTTGGGCTTGAGGAGGCAAGAAATCAGACACATAGATGGGTGTAGCTGGGCCGTCCATATTTAGGTGTATAGAGCTGAGCTTGTGTTGCTTGTTATTTGAGTTGAAATGTCTCGCTTTCTTAATTATGGTTTCTTTAGTAACAGTGCTAGCTAAGTCGACAATAATTTTTGATGGTTTGTCTTTTTTGGTCATGCTATAGACCTCTTTTATTTCCGATCTTTTGAGGGGAGCCCCAACAGCTTTGGCTGTATTTAATACAATCAGACTGAGTTCTTCTTCACTTTCTTTTAAGGATAAAGGAATATTTTTAATTTCCAACTTTTTGGTGTACATCATCCGCTCCAAGTTATCTACTCTTTCCTCAAGTACGTGGATATACTTGCGGTCCGTTTTCTTTTCAGATTCTAACTGGTCCAGTCTGTTCCGCATATCCTCATATTGGTTCGATACAAAGGAGATGGAATCTTTAATTTCGGAGTTTTGTTTTAACAACTCCTCCATCATAAGATGCAAAGCATTTAACGAAGCATCTGTTTTGTTACTACGTGATTCAGAGATTTTGCAGTGAGAATCCAACAATATTTGCATATCATTCATAAAGCGCTCGTTTTCGTCGTCATGTTTACGCTTTCTTGTAGTAACATATTCATTTGTTTGAATAGTAGTTAAATTTGGTGCCGACCCACTTTGGGTTATTTTTTGTGTTTGCAATGTGCTACATTGCGCATGCGATTCCACAATTAAGGGCGTTAAAGGTGTTCGATTCATTGTATCATTTTGTGTTGGGTTGCCAACATGCAGTAAATTCTGTTCAACCTGTGTAGGCGTTGAAGGTGGAGTATGACGTAGCATTATTTTATAAGGATTTCTTTGCGTTCGTCCACTATTTATACGATGAGTCGATGACACTTTTCGAGAATAGAAAGTTAGATGTCCCAAAAAGTTCTGCAATTCGCGGGACTCGAACTCAGGTCGCCACGCTCCGTCGAATTCGAGCGAGCGGCTTACGCCTCTAGACCACTCAGGCTGTAGCAATAGTTGCGAATTAGGCGATTTGTTACAATACTAATATTGACGTAGACGTGTGTCATTGACCAAAGGTCATTTACCACGGCACAGAAACAAAGAATTTTTTTAACGATCACTTTAAAACTTTCAAATGTTTTGCTTATTTCACCAGCAATAGTTTATGCACTGATTTAGTTTTTTCACTGTATGTTCTAACTTTTGTTTTGCACGTATTGGTGTAACTTGAGATCAATTTACTGTACTTTGACTAATTTTTCGAAATGAAATATTCGCGAGTACAAAAAACACGTCTGCTCGTCACAACGACCGGGCGGGGGGGAGATATATGTATACAACTGAAACGTCAAATATCGTTTATTGGTAACGTTGATGTTATAACCCCGATATACGTCGTGCGTAAAAGTTTATTAGTAAGGCTGTTAGTAACTTTTAAAAGTGATTTTCTCCTCCTGTGTTGATTGTAATTTTGTGTTATTACGAACATAGTATATTGGAACCAGTGAAGGAAATTGCGTCCACTGATTGGAACCCGTACTATTATGGAATAGGTCGTATTTCAAAGTTGCAATCGTAATTCCTTGAGTAAATCGCTTTTGCATTTTGCCAAGTGCTTACATATTATTGCTTGTGACTGTACCATAAACCACATCGCGGCTAGATCGCGCTTTGGTTTTGTTACATACCACGCACTACACAATAATATAACCAAGCCAAAGAATTTTATAAATAAATAAATAACTCACAATGCAATGACATAAATGAAAAGGCAAATTAATGAGCTGAATTGTTTAACACTGATACTTCTTTCAGCCGTTAAATCTGAAAGGAATGATCCTGTGGCAGCATCGACACCACCACATGCGAACTATGCATCAAAGACCTGATGTCACACAAAATCCTGACGTCACACAAATCCTGCATCGCGCAATTAGAGTTTACCGCGCGTATATAAGTATATGACTATCCGACATCAACCGTTGAGCAGTTACTCGCCAGACACGACACCCTTCTGGTCGGAGGATCCTCTCCTAAGGCCGACCATACGGGTTATGTATAGGCCACCAATAAGTGATAACAGTTTTTATGTAGTCTTGTAGATGACGCTATAATCAGCCTTGTTTTTGGCCTTCACTGTTGGCTTCATAAGCATTTAAAAAGAGAAAAAAAAAAAAAAAAAAACACTTATTTAGCACATACTAAAAGGCACACAACACATTCTGCAAATGAAAAGTGTTAAGGCGTTGTAAAATAATTACAAGTATGTGTACCTCACGGTTGCGCCAAACAGGCCAAGTTCAACAAAAATGCCAGACGTATATTTCCTGACGCTGAATTTCAACTGTACCTCTATTTTCAGTGCTACTGTTACAGAGCTTGCCCGAATTGCATAAATAATTATTATTATTTCCCGTAAAACCACTACAAAACTTTACTTCATTATGAAACTCCTTTAAACTATGAATAAATAAACACAAAAATCTGGTAACACAACAAAAAAGTTTAAAGAGTGTGAAACATAAATTTTAAATTACCGTAATGTATTCCACCACCCGCCATTTTTGTGGAGAGGGGCCGCGCTCCGCAATTAGGTACGCCTCGTTTAACGCGAGATCAAGACCTAATGAGCCACGTGTATGGTTTAGTGCACTCCCAGGATCAAAAATTATAATCCTGCAACACCAATGTAACCTGAACTCGAATATCACGACTATTAAAACCACTGACAGGTCAGCGTAAACTGGATTTCCCAACCGCGATGACAGTCGGTTGACGTTTGACGCTCTGTGAATGACACGATAAATTCGCGGCTGTTCATATTCGAAAATGATAGTTATTTTCGCCACATAAGGTGCAATTTTGATCAAATGATATACAAGCAGAGACTGTAGGTAAACGTGGATGATATTTTATAAAACTGTTATTCAACATTTCCGGTTGAAATAACGTTGCCATGTCGGAACGTGTAGAACGTTACCTCGGTTTTGATCGTTAAAGTTCGGTATTAGGTATTGAATCGACCTTAACCTTAAGAGAGTGCTGGTAATGGCTGGAAATACAAAGGAAAGGACTTTTCATTGTAAGGTAGGTAACTCAGGTGAACTATAGTTTACAAAAGGTACTCAATGGATCTGGCAAGTACCTGCCCGGACCTAATACATTGTACTCCTTGGGAAACGCTCTTTGGTCTATTGAATGGTAAATTGGATAAACACATACCTAATTATTATATACCGAAAGGCAATTAAATCAAACATTTTAGACCAATATTTTGATTTGAAAAGTGTGTCTGTGGAGTTTCTTGCCCGTTCTTCTTCTTAGGAACCTACTTCGATTTGGAAATAAATGAAATGAAAATTTTGAAATAAATGCCAATGCATTTATTTCAAATAAGTTTGATCAAAAATACATTATCCCTAAAAAGAAGAATTTTATTTTGAAAATCGAATAGGCCAACCTCCGTGTATACTGAATAACATATGACGAAATTCGAAATTTAAATAAGCGTTCCATTCCTGTTTCCCCCGCGTTCAAATTAAACAGGGCCTTTTTTTTTCAGACGCCATATTTTTATGGCGGCTATATTAAATTCGTAGATTACAAAGAATAAAAAAGGAAATAAACGTCAAGCGCGAGCTTTTAAAAGTGTGTACGGCGCGAAATGTGTCTACGGATTGGGCTATAAAGCCTTCGATGAGAGAGTATAAGAATAAGCTGAAGCGGTAAAACAATTTTTGCTAAGATTTTGTCGCTAGATTGTTCAATTTCTTTGACTAACCAAATAACGTTAACGCTTAACTTAAAATAAGTTAAGGAAATGGGCCAAAGTAATTCTAGAACATTGTTAAAATAGAAATTCAAATTGAAATTGGTAATTCAGATTTCTATTCCTTTTAATGACACAAGAACGTCTTTATCAGAAGTTAAGCGTAAAAGGTTAAGGTAGGTACTTAATCATAGTCGGGAATGGATCAAAATTGATAGGTTGGTCCTAATTAAAAGAGGCATCTTATTTTAATCTGAACCTACTACCACGTTGTAAATGGTGGCTCTAATTGAATGTATGAAAAGTGTTGAAGAAAAATGGCTGTCACTGGCGTCTGATAGTGGTCGCGAGTGGCACATGACGTACGAGTGCCCTTATTACACTTATAGGATGTAAAGGACCCCGCACGAAGCCATCATCGAGGCATTCTGTAGATCAAATTAAATATCTTTGTGCAAAAATAATTGCTGGGAAACGACTTTTACTTTTGTTGTGAAAATTCACTGTTTACGGTATTGCGCAATATAATGCACGCAAAACATTGGGCTTGTGGGGTCGTTAGTATAACATTTAAAGGCTCGTGCAGATAATTGTTCTACCTTGAAGTTTTCTTAGAAATTGTTTTATTAGTGACACGTCGCGCTTTCGCGTTGCGCCTGTTTACGGGAGCCTTAAAAGTATTTGAAGTTAGGTTTAACATTTAAAACTTAGTGTCATAAAAAAAGGAAAAAGAAGTTGGTACTTGACCTCATCTCCGTAGTACCCAGAGAAATACCAGTACAAAAAAAAAAACAAAATAACGCGAAGAACAAATGACTCTCGGCTTCGTAAAGGATATTTTGACACTCGTTATAAAACTCATTTACTTCTTCTACTTAATCTGTTCATAACAACTTAAACTATCTAGTCCAAGAGTCATAAGTCTAAAAGCATTACAGTAATTGTAAATGCAAGTAATAGCTCAAGACGACAGTAAGCGCAGTTTATCAACTTGCATTGCATGCAAGTGTGACGCTAAATAACGCAAGCTGTATCGCATAGCGAGACTACATAAATCTGAGTTGGCTGTATCTGAAAATTAGGTGGAATGGTTATTGTGGAAGCTAATGCTAGGTTTCTATGACTTTTTTTTTTTTTTTTTTTAGCGGGAGGGCGTGTCAGACTCTTACTGACTAAAACCCACCCGTGTTCCTTCTGTTGCCTGTGCAATGCCAGGGGGCCACGGTATCCCTTTCGGACTTTCCCGCAACCCCGGCAGGCAATGGTCTCATCGGACCCCTTCACTCGCTGACACTCTTTGAGGCGCGCGTGGAACACAACGCGCCGTCGACCCGGGCCTGGTCCTTACCGGACGGCGAGCTACCCATTGCTCACCGTCCGCAAGCCCGCGCCTACGGTGGCCGGGAATCAGCGATTGATTCCCGACGCCCAGGGCGTCTCCTCCTGCGGCGGCTAGGGGCGTGAGGGCGCGAAATTTGCCTCTCCCTCACGCGTTCCGCCTCCTCCTTCGCGAGCATTACTGCTTCGCAGAAGGAGGTGACGGCCTCCCATGCCCTTTCGTTCCGTACCATGGCCTGGACCAGGGCCGGACGCGAGAGATCCCCACCACCGATCGCCTCCACGAGGACACGGCGGTGCTCTGCCCAAGCCGGGCATACCTCCACCGTATGCTCCACCGTGTCCTCCGGGCGATCCACGCAGTGATGACACCCGGGCGTTTCCTCCCACCTTATCCGAAACAGGTACCTCCCGAAACAGCCGTGTCCGGTGAGGACCTGCGTCAGGCGGAAGGTGAGGACGCCGTGGCGCCTCTCCAGCCACTCCTCAAAGAGGGGACTTATCGCCGCAATAGTGGCGTGCCCAGCACTGGGTTGCGACAATCGCACTCTCACTCATGCCGCCATGAGATCCCGTCGGAGCTCTGTCCGCTGTGCCGCGATTTCTCGCGGCATCGGAGTCAAGCCCCGGCGTTTCGCCTCCTCGCGCCACTCCCAAATATGCGCGAGGACTTTTGCCTCCAGATCCCATGGCGGCAATCCAGCAAGGAGGCTCGCCGCCTCACCGGAGACCGTGCGGTATCCCCGGACCAGCCGGGTGGCCATGACCCTTTGGGACGCGTTCAACCTGCGGGCAGGCCGCCGCCTCAACGAACAGGTTTCTATGACTTAAGCTAAGGTTTCCTAGAAAAGCGGTGACCGCTTACGTACTCGTAGCGTGCCGAATTTACGGTGAATGACGTCACTGAAACGTTGACTATGAAAGTAAGTTGGTGTGGTTTCCTAGAGTGCGTTGTTGATACAGTAAAGCAAACCCCGCCCTCACAAAGCTTTAAATCGCTAGATTTGCCCTCACCGTACTCATAAGAAAATGTGTCCATACTGAGAAGAGTGAGCTCTTACATGATTAAATAGCATTTCCATGACAATCAAGTGTAGTCACTGCGTTATTTTGCGTCAGAGGTGTAAAACCGAAACAGAAACGCGACTATCTTTTGACGCGGTAGGGCGAATCTAACGATTTTAATCTTTGGCGCTGTCATCATTTTCATGACAGCCGTCAATGCGGCCGTCCAGTGCGGCCACCGCTTTTCTAAGTTTTACTGACTTTCGTACCTTTGATCATAAAGAAGTGTGAAAGTTTGAGTATGAATATGGATGGCTATAAGAGCCTAGTTCCCGTTGTTATTACGGGTGCAAAATATCTTATGATGTAACAAGTATTTTGTACCAATATACCTACCTAATCTAAAAGAGTGTCCATGTAGTTTCTTGCCCGTTCTTCTCCCTTCTATGCTTTGGAATGGGCAACAAGCTTCATATCACATCACACTTTAATAATCATACTAATATTATAAAGGCGAAAGTTTGTGAGTGTGTATGTTTGTCTCTTCTTCACGCTAAAAATACTGAACGGATTTGGATAAAATTTGGCACACAGATAGTTTATAACCTGGATTAACACATAAGATACTTTTCATCCCGATATTCCAATGGGATCGAAACTTATGCGGGTGAAACCACGGGGCGCAGCTAGTTTCACACTATATAATATATAATCACACTAATATTATAAAGGCAAAAGTTTGTGAGTGTGTATTTTTATCTCTTCTTCACGCTAAAACTATTGAACTCAACTGATAAAATTTGGGACACATATAGTTTTAGGGGCATGAGGAACAGGGTGTAAAGTTCACTCATCCACCATAGAAAAGGGAGGATCCTCCAACCAGACGGGGGTTGTGTCTGGCGGGCCGACTGCCCTACTGTTGATGTCGGATAGTCTTATGTACTTAATGTCGTTCGCGCGGTAAACTCTAATTGCGCGATGCATGATTTGTGTGACGTCATCTATTTGATGCGTAGTTCGTATGTGGCGGTGTAACCGCTACATAGTTTATAATCTGGATTACCACATAGGATACTTTTTATCCCGATATTCCCACGGGATCGAAACCTATGCGGGTAAAACCGCGGGGCGCAGCTAGTTGTTTTATAAATGCTTAACAAAGTCCTATGCTCAGCAACTAGATGAAAGCTATGAATTTGCATCTACAGCGTGTAACAAAAACCCTGTTCGATCCGTAAGGATGTTGTTCGGAATGAGAGACTATTTTTGAGGAAATTCTCTGGAAAAAATAAAAAAAATACGCCGCATTTTTTTCCAATGGGGAGTTTTACCGAGTTATTTACCTGAGGCGCAGATGGCTATAGTTTAGCGGGCGTCTAAAAGTCATCAAGTTATGACCCCTGTTGAAAATTTACCAATTTTTTATGGAATTGGGATAATTTTGGTACTAAAAACGTGAATATGAAATAGCAATAACTTTTTTATTTTCAATAATAATAAGTATTTTTATTACTTTTTGGTAATGTTACTGCAGTACCTATGTGCCCTTTTGGATCAGACAGGGTTTTTGTAACACATTGAATAGCCTTTTATTTCCTCTCGCTACCTCGTTCCGCTGCTTTCCTCGCCCCACTGCGAGGTTATACCTCTGCGTATACTCTACATAATGACTTGTACTTGACTCCTCTAGTACCTACCTACCGCGGATTCCTTTTATTATCTCGTCCACGTGTTTTATTCGGTAAAGGACATTTATTTTCTATGTGATAAATAACTACGCTAATATAAATGAAATTGGTTTGTTATTCGTTTTTTTTTGTTTTTTATTAAAAATAACCAGGTTCTTAATAATTAATTACAATCTAGCCTATATGACTAATAAGCAATTTAAATGTAACTTAAATTTTACGTGATAATTATTTAAAAACTAGAATAGTATTGATTGTACTTTACACAATTCCGTTCCACTTTCTTAGAGTCTGATATCCTAAGTAATATTATAAATGCGAAAGTGTTTTTTTGTTTGTTATGATTTCACGCTAAAACGGCTGAACGGATTTGGATTAAATTTGGCACACGGGTAGACGATGACCTGGAATAGGACACAGGATAGTTTTCATCCCACTATTCCCATGGGATCGACACTTATGGGGGTGAAACCGCGGGGCGCAGCTAGTAATAATATAAAAATCAAACAAAATTTTATTGTAGGTTTATTTACTTTCGTATAGAAAAACTATGTTTTGTCCTTTGTACTCGTGTCAGCAAAGAGCTATGCAATAGTAGATTAATATCTTGGTAAAATTATAAAACATAATATATTGTTCATGTGCAATAAGTGACCTTAAGGTTTGGTGAAGTTTATTTTATGGCACTTTTTTGGCTTTAGCATTTGCTATTGCGTTGTAATTAAGTATGTTTAGTCATATGTTCTTTAGTCTTTAACCATAAAGAAAAAACATGACCCTACTGAGAGTTGTTACGGTTCAAGCTGTTTGTGTTTGTAAGCCCACCCAAGATAAACGAAAAGCCTAAGGTGGAGTAAAAAGGACACTTTTGACACAGCGTTCACATAATAACTTCACAAAACAAATGCAAAACTGCCTGACAAATAATAAACCAATGAAAATTTATTTCACCTAAAAATTAAATATGTGAATGACACAATTACGGACGCGAAACAAATTGCCAATGAATTGAATAATTATTTTATTAATAAAATACAACTTACAGCTTATTCTAGTAACAAAACTACATTGCCTTCCCTTTATAATAAAAAAACGATGTTCATGGCTCCTTGCACACCACAACATATACTAAAAATTATAATGGCCTTAAAGAACACAAATAGCGTCGGGTACGATGGCATATCTACCAAATATGGCGTACGAAATATGCAGCCATTTGTGTCATATTATTACATTATTAATCTCTTGATTGTTGTAGGAACTCTCCCTGACGCATGGCGATCGTTAGACCAATATTTAAGGACGATCGTTAGGCCTATAATTTTCCATGACATTTTGATTTTGTTTGCATTTTAATTTTTTTTTTTTTTTTCATGTACCTTTTATTTATTTAATTAGATATATACTAATAACATAATAATAATGAAAATAAAAGTTATAAAACTAAAACTATTGAAAAATTAAAATATAGCGTCGAAAAATTCATCCGCATCGCTGTCGACTGGTAATGTACCCAAGAGACTGGCCGCATTGCCATTTTAATTGATATAATGACTTTTATAATGATTTTAATAATGCTTTAAACTTTTAATTTGTGTGAGTATACCTACTCACCTAATTTAGTAACCGCTCAACATCAATAATTATGCATGATGTGCTTACCTATAAGAAATTGGTACACTAGTTTATGAGTCTCTTGGATATATCATGTCATTGTATCAGTGTATTCAATTGTTGGTGAGCCAAATAAATTTAAAAAAAATTAAAAAATGACATCACTATCCAGAGGATGGAGATCTCATGGAAAATTATAGGCCTATTTCACTGATTCCAATAATTTCTAAAGGATTTGAAAAATTCATGCACAAGGAATGAAAAGGTTACATAGAAAAACATTGTATATTATGCAACGATCGAATGACATTCTAACTAAAAAACTTGACGTTTATGGAATAAGAGGTAATGTACTTAATTTAATAAAATATTATTTAGACAAAAGAAAGCAAAAGACAGAAATAACTGGAATCAATATAGCTACTAAAAAAGAAGACACAATGGACGAAGACAATTGCTAATAATAATAATGACATGACCCAATATAAACTTGATATTCACAACTCTTTGACATTTATAATACAATGCCTAGACTATAATAATTTAAAGATCAATTTAATTAAAACTAAGATCATGCACTTTAGTCAGCGTTTGACGAAAAATAATTTGGACGTAAATATTGATTATAAAACCATTGAAAGCGTTAATACAACTAAATTCCTTTGAAAAATCATTGATAAAAGACTGGACTGGAAATCACATAATAGAGAATCTCTGTAAAAAAATTTGAAGTTCTGCTTTTGCCTTGCATTCCACCATGGCTTAGCTACGTCTCACTTAAAAACAGTATAATCTTTTAGGGAAATTCTACCGATTTCAACATCGCATTCAAGGCCCAAAAGAGATGCCTAGGTATGTTTAGGCCAAAGACTAATGATACTTGTAAACCGTATTTTATAAGATACAAGATATTAACTTTGCCTTGTCTGTATATCCTCGAAACTGTAATGTTTGTTAAAGCGAATCCCAAATTATTTCCACCCTTACAGGACACTGTCCCACGAAATAGACGGGATATGAGCATAATTCGCGTATATCCTGCTAAAACTGCACTCATGCGCAAAAGTATCATGGCTCCAACTATATTTAACAAGCTACCTAAGCGTTGGAGCTGATTATAAATGCGTTCAAACGTCAGTTGATAGTGTTTTTATCTCAAAAAGCTTATTAGAGTGTGTTTGAATTTTTTGTCGAAAAACTTGTCTGACATTAATTTTATTATACTTAATGTTTATTGAAGTTCTATTGATTAAAAGTTGTAATGTGATTAACATAGGGTATTGTTCCAGACGAGGGAACTCCTAAACGGTAAACAGCACATACAGTCAATTTTATATATGCATTCAACTATGATAGCCTGTTCTAAATTATAGCAAAACTTGGTTGGCTTCACATCGTGACGTATGAAAATACGTATTTGGATTCGTTGGATTTGTCTTCACAAATACCTTTCAAGTGAAGGTGATAGAACAGATATATAAAACTAATTCCAATGCTAAAAAGCACAAAATAATATTTAAGTAAAAAAACTTTATAAAAACAAGCTTTTAATGAACTAAAAAGTACTATAAAACTTACGTAAACATAAAACTTTAATATTTTATTAAATACTTGAGGCGTGAATGTCCTACTTATACTAAGATAAGACTCAAGCTTTTAAGAAAATATTAAAATTATATATATATGTATGTTTTAGTTAATTTAAAGCCTTTTTTTAAAGGTTTTTACTTATTTTTTTACATCTTTGATATCAGCTTAAACCTAGCACATCTGTAAAAATATATACTAATATAACATTATAAAGAGAAAAGATTTGTATTTTTCTTTGTGGTGAATAAACTCAAAAACTACTCGACTGATTTTAAAAAAAAATCTTTCAAAAGTATCTGCCTAGCCTTTTCCCAACTATATTGGGGTCGGCTTCCAGTCTAACCAGATGCAGCTGAATACCAGTATTTTACATGGAGCGACTGCCTATATGACCTCCACAACCCAGTAACTGGGTAATACGATACCCCTTGGTAAGACTGGTTGTCAGATTTTCGGGCTTCTGACGACCCGTAGCGACTGTCAAAGATCCATGAATGACAGCCGGGACCAACGGCTTAACGTGCTTTCCGAGGCACGGGGGAGTCTCGGTATGGAAAGATGGTCACCCATCCACAGACCAACCCCGGCAAGCGTAGCTTAACCTAATTGATCGACCCGTGCGGCAGTTATTACTTAGCCACGAGCACGAGCAACAGTATAATGATATATTATCACTGAGTAACTTATGTTATAATTTATTAAGATTTCAAGCGGGGAAAGTCTTTCGGAATCTAGTAAACAATTAATCTTTATATTCCTTATTGATTAACATTTTACAGGTACTGTTATAAAACTCAAACTCAAAGCATTTTTATCAATAAAACCATTTACTGGCACTTATGAATTGTTAAGGAGTTAGTCAGTCAGAAGTATAATATCAAGCTAGTTGCCCATTTCAAAGCGTATTAGGTACCATCGCGGACACTGGCACTTGACCACTTTTCGACCTAATTGCTTAGGCAATAAGGAGAACGGAGATATGGAGAAGAACGGACAAGAAACTCCATATACACTCTTTGAAATTATTATAAATATAATATTATTATATTTAGTTGACCCCCCGTGTAAAGCTTATAGGCCTCCTGCGACTTTTTCCAGGCGTTTCTCTCGTTTAATTTCTTCTTCCAGTCCTTTCTGGCAATTTGGTTTATTTCATCTTTACTCGTACATAGTAAATAGGTAGGTACAGGCGAATTCAATACTCTATTTTCTTTCCCCTTTTCGTAAGTGATAAATTGTAAAGATATGTTTGTGTAACAGAATTGTACGCGTCGGATACATGTCGACACATCTCGATATCGGCTTTCTTTGTCGCGTGTCACGTCTCATGAGTCTGACAAAAGATGTGTACAGAGTACAGACATGGGTAATGTTAGTACAACTTAGTCAGAATTTTCGGGGAACTGATCAATTATTATTTTAAGGCATGTATTTATTCGAACGTCTAATATAATGATTTCAGCTCTTTTAGTGAACCTCAAATAATTCCTTTTTGGGGTCCTAAAAAAAACTAAATAGCCAAGTTAGTGCGACAAACCTCTGGACGTAGGGCTCGCCGGCCGCTGCCGCAGCTGCTCGCTTCACTCGCTCGTCTTGCGCGCCGCTGATCACAGTTCTAATATTACCTAACCCGTTTGGTCGGGGTATCCTAGATTACTTACGACCAACTGTGAGAAAAGGCCAAAAATTTAAAAAGAGGTTCTTTTCAGCCGACTTCAAATAGGAGGAGGTTCTCAATTCGGTTGTATGTTTTTTTTTTCTCTTTTGTGTGTTTGTTACCCGATTACTCCGCCAATTATGAATTGATTTTGATGATTCTTATTTTGTTTGGTAGGGCATACTTCAGAAATGGTCCCATATAGATTTGGTCAAGATCTGATGAGGGGTTTTTGAGTTAGCTTCAATAATACGTATTTTTCCTACCTAGTATATATGTGGATGATATTCTAATAGTTCCTGTCACTGTAATTTACATAGCAGGTAGTGGTATTCAAAATTTTGTAGGGGTTTTAAGTAGGTACCATAACTAAAAAGTGAAAACTTATTCACAAAAAATAAAACCGACTTCCAAAAAAAAAAACACTACAAAAAGAAAAAAACTTTTTTTACAAAAAATAAAACAGACTTCCAAAAAAAAAAACACTATAAAGTGAAAAATTACTTTGATTTCGGAAGTCGGTGTCTGGTTGTGTATTTTCGTTTTTTTGCCACCGACTTCAGAAATCAAAGTTATTTTTCACTTTGTAGTATTTTTTTTTGGAAGTTGGTTTTATTTTTTGTAAAAAAAGTTTTTATTTTTCACTTTTTAGTTGTGGTACCTACACAAACCCCCCACAAAAATTTTAATACAGGAACTATTAGAACATCGTCCACATATACTAGGTGGGAAAAATATGTATTATTGAAGCTAACTCAAAGACCCCTCATCAGATCTTGACCAAACTTATATGGGACCACTTCTGAACTATGCCCTACCAAAAAAAAAAAAAAAAAGAATCATCAAAATCAATTCATAATTGGCGGAGTAATCGCGTAACAAACATAAAAAAAAAAAAAAAAAATTACAACCGAATTGAGAACTTTTTGAAGTCGGTTGAAAATAACTTTGATTTCGGAAGTCGGTGTCTTTGGTTTATTATTTTCGTTTTTTTGCCACCGACTTCCGAAATCAAAGTTATTTTTCACTTTGTAGTGTTTTTTTTTAAAGTTTTTTTTTGAAAAAAGTTATCATCATTGGGAGCCCATAAAGTTTTAGGATCAGTTAGATATTTCCCATACATCATGCTATCAGCTATGTTAGTGCAGTACACTATGCAGAATTTGGCCTATGATATTATTTTGAAAGTTATCAGAAGATTTTGGAGGCGCTTTATTTTGTATAAATTAAATAATTTACCACCACCACAAAACCTCTCAAAATTGTAAAGGAAAACATCGCGATGAAACCGGCATATCCTAGAAACAAAAAAATCCGCCCACTCCCTCTCAAGGAGGCCCGTGTTCCAGCAGGGGGAATATTACAGGGTGATTAAGCTAAGAAGATGTTAGCGTTTTTGTTAATGGTAATTTCTTAACGTTGTTTTGATGGGTTTTGATTGAGTCATTTTGGGTGTTGAAATCGTATTCTTTATTTCCCTCTATTTGTTTTTATTTGTAGTTAGTTATTTAATTTAGTCTAGATTGTAAAGTATAAGTTTTGTCATCTATGGTTATAATAAATAAAAACTATTAAAAAAATAAAAAAATAACCGGCCAAGTGTTGGGTTCCGTAGATGGGATGAATTTGTCCCAAGAACAAACTTAACATTGTAGTTGAAAAATATGTTCTCACATACGGATTGTATGGGAGAACACGTTTTTTTTAAGTTCAGCGATTATTACTCGTTAACTTGTAGAGCCTACTTAGCTGTGAAGGTTTTATTTTTTAAATTTTGTTATAAATACTACTGCTGTCAATTTTTCAACCATTTAGCTGGCAGGGAGGGACACTTGACTCTAACAAAAATTTGCACTTTAAGGGGCCTGCGGAGCATGCGTTGTTCATACAAACGTAATACCAAAATAATTTGTAAATCAAACATTATTCTTAAGGTAGTGTGTATTTATTCCGATTGGATTACAGAATATCTATGCTTCCAAATATATATTTTGAATGGACACTCATATAAAGACGAGATATGAGGAATTTAAAATTTCTATAGAAAACTTATTTTTCTCATAACTCGAATTTAAATCACCACGGGATATACAACTCCACTTTACGTCTAGGGGAGGTACCATAAAAAAAACTCCTTTGTCGGCGTGATTAATATGTATAGATATTAGATACCCATGCCAAATTACAGCTTTCTAGTACTAACAGTCACTGAGCTAAGCCGCGGACAAACAGACGGACAGACAGACCGACATGGCGAAACTATAAGGGTTCCTTGTTGACTAAGGAACCTAAAAATGAAACAATTTAATATTTTTTTAATACAGTCAGCAACGAAAGGCCAAAAATATTAGTTCAATTGGTACATCCCACGAAAATGTGATAACTAGGGCTGTCACAGAATGTATCACGAAACATTTTCGCTTAATAAAAATATCGTATGAATTATAAAAAGTTTCATGAATAAAATTCATAAGAAATTAGATCTAGGTTAGACTATATTAAGTTACTTTTTTATTTAATTTCGTAGCTTGTCTGCGAAGTTGGTCTCACCCACGCAAAATGGGACTAAGCCATTGTATCCATGGGTTTTTTTTATAGTACACTGGATTTTCAACGCACTGCTTAGCGCTGAGAGTTGAAAATCCAACTGTATTTTTTTTACGCACTGGGATGCGCTCTGTTGGATTCTTAACGCTCGGCTCAACACATAGAGTCAAAAATCCAGTGCACGATAAAAAATCGCCCGTGCGTACCGGCTGAGTAAATCATATTTTAATTCTGTATGGTGAAAAAAGGGATTAAACATTTAGGAAGTACGTCTGTAGCGTTTTCTCAAAGTCAGGTCAACTCAGTCTTTAGGGGTGTAAAGTTCACTCATCATCATCATCTGCCTAGCCTTTTCCCAACTACGTTGGGGTCAGCTTCCAGTCTAACCGGATGCAGCTGAATACCAGTATTTTATATGGAGCGACTGCCTATCTGACCTCCACAACCCAGTAATTGGGTGATACGATACCCCTTGGTAAGACTGGTTGTCAGACTTTCGGGCTTCTGACGACCCGTAACGACTATCAAAGATCCACGAATGACAGCCGGGACCAACGGCTTAACGTGCTTACCGAGGCACGGAGGAGTCTCGGTACGTAAAGATGGTCACCCATCCACAGACCAACCCCGGCAAGCGTAGCTTAACCTGACGGATCGACCCGTGCGGCAGTTATTACTTAGCCACGAGCTCCTCATGTAAAGTTCACTCATTCACCATAGAAAAGGGAGGATCCTCCGACCAGACGGGTGTTGTGTCTGGCGGGCAACTGCCCAACTGTTGATGTCGGATAGTCTTATATATGTCGTTCGCGCGGTAAACTCTTATTGCGCGATGCAGGATTTGTGTTACGTCATGTTTTTGATGTGTAGTTCGTATGTGGCGGTGTAACCGCTACATCACTCCCCTCCGGACACCGAAGGTCGATAGTGGGCTGAGTCTTGTATCTCGCGATGCTTCACAGTGCCAGTGGAGGTTCCAGTGAGTCGGAACAGGGTGCCGTGTAGTTCGCGGTAAGTCGGAACTGTTTGCAGTGATTCCCCAGTGAGTCGCGGTGGCGCTGCGTCACGATCCAGTGAGTCGGATGTGGTATAGCGCCGGGTTGTGGCTGTCTGCTAGCGTCCACCAGGAGAGGCTAGAAAGAACTCTGCTTGTGAGACCGGCCGAAAGTGCAGGTCCTGTGCCAAGGTTGCTGATGAGGCTGAGGGTGATGACGAGGAATGCGCGTTCGCTGCATGCTGGTGGTCAGGATACCCGTTGAAGCCGAGGATGCTGGCTGTCTGTGTGACTCGCCTCACGAAAGCTTGCGGGAGTGATGATGACGATGACGTCACGCTGAAGTAGTTGCACGAAGGCTGCGTTGACGTTCATACTCAGGGTCACCAATTTAGGGGTATGAGGAACAGGGTGTAAAGTTCACTCATCCACCATAAAAAAGGGAGGATCCTCCTACCAGACGGGTGTTGTGTCCGGCGGTCAACTGCCCAACTGTTGATGTCGGATAGTCTCATATAAGTCGTTCGCGCGGTAAACTCTAATTGCGAGATGCAGGATTTGTGTGACGTCATTCTTTGTTGCGTAGTTTGTATGTAGTGGTGTAACCGCTACACAGTCTATTGCAGTCCACTGCTGGACTTAGGCCTCCCCCAGGCTGCGCCACAACACCCTGTCCTCCGGCTTCCACACCCAGTCTATCCCAGCCACCTTAAGGTCGCTGGTCCATCTAGCTGGGGGTCGTCCCACTCTCTCCACTTCAGGACGCGTCTGCACAAACATGGCCAGTCCACTGCCACTTCAGCGTGCTTACTCTGCAAGCTATGTCGGTAACTCTGGCTCTTTTCCAGATAATTTCATTTCGGTCGGTTATGGAATAAGATTAGCTGCATAATAATTTGTAAGTCAATCAGAATGTTGAATTGTATCAAGTTGTGTTCAGTGGCAATAAGTTCGCCCTGTATATACTATGAGATCTAAAAGTGACCTCTATAGTTATTATCTGACCAGATCTTGCATGGCGATCATGATTCTGATCGCTTGAATGCTTTTTAAGACTTTCTTTAAGCCAGCGATTAACGAGAAGAGAGTAGAGGTATGCTAGTATGCGTATATACCGAGCGTGACTCTCTCAGGAGTTCTCTCTTTGATAAAAGGGGGAAGGGGGAAGTCAGTGTTCTTGTTGACTATATGTATCTCTTTTACTTCCACGGGACTAATAATCTTTTATACGTTTCTTGAGCGCGAAAATCGTTAATAGCGAGTCGCTCCTCGACGGTGATGGAATGAAAGAAAGAAAATAAATATAATATTTAAATAAAAGTAGATAGATGTGTAGCAAATAATATTAAACTCGATTAAATATTTGTTCAAACATAATTATAGATAATTACATAGTGCTTTATAAGGAAACAAATAAAATGGTATGGTTGCTCAAGAAACGATGGACGGTCGTCAATAAACAATAAATAACTACATCTAGAATTCAGGACAGATGCCTTAGTCACCTTTTCCATGGGTAGGGTAATTTTGTTTGTCTACAGACACAGAGATTTTTTCACTTCTACCATGAGTAGTGGTATAATATATATTTTTATTTTATTTTATATTTCTTTTTCATTAAGGTAGCCCTGCTACAATTAACGTTTGCTAAAAGCTTGTTTTTAATTATAGTAATCTGTGGAAAATGTTGTGGGTAGTATATTTGAAAAGTTTAATTTTAAGATTTTTCTGTGTATGCTTAATATCTTTTGTGTTCGTTTTCCCTAATGTAATAAATAAATAAATAAATAGTAATAGCTACAACGATTTTTTTTGGGGCAGCCCTGAACCGATATCGGTACCAGCGTGGCAAAGCATTGATGTTCGCTATTATTGGAGGGTGTTTTGTGATAAATGCCTCTTATATTTCATATGCTATGCGACGAAAAAGATAAAAAAAAACCCGGCCAAGTTCGTGTCGGATCACGCACAATGAAAGATTCCGTAGTTGGGATGAATTTATTCCAAGAACAAGCTTAACTTTGCAGTTGAAAAAATGTTCTCACATACATCGATGTAACCGAAGTTAAAAAAGTGACTACAAATTAACGATTTTGCTATGAGACCTTGCTTTGGTCAACGGGAAGTACCCTTTTCATTTGCAAGTATCATATATGTCGCATAAAAGGCCGTATTTATTTATTGCGTTGACTTAGAAGCTTGATTTCTTTAGAGCTCTAAGGGACCTACTTATTTGATATTAGTGTTGTCGCTTCGAAGACAGACATACAGATTTACATATAAAAGTAGTTATTTTGATTTATGATTTAATTATTAATTGATTTATTTGTTAGCAACATATTTAATTACTTAATAACATTTTAAGGCTACTCAAAATTAAATACGTTTACCTTCTTAAAATTAAATATATTATCTGATTAATAGTTAGTTATTGTTCCATTGCGAACTTCCGGAGCAATGGTGGGGCGACACTTGCCAAACGAATATCGGAATGAGTGATCGGGAATTGGTTGTTGGATACAGTGCGAGTAACATCTCCAGAATTGTTATAAAATAGTGTGATTAATAGTGTGGATATATTTTGAGACTAGAAAATAAATTTATAATTATTGTGTACAGTGCGATTTGACTTATATTAGTTTCAACATGATACATCCATGCTTTACTGAGAAAAAGGATATCGATGGACGAAGTGATCCTTTATCAACGAAGGGTTCCATTTTCCTTTTTGAAGTGCGGAACCCTGAAAAAGACTGACTTTGGCGTATGTAATACTAGTATTTTTATTACTTTCTTTGGTGTTACAAAACCAGGATAAAAAGGGATCTTTAAAGATAAGAAATGAAGTTATCTTTGAAATTGAGGTTAAAGATAATCCATCTTTACCTTTTTTCTGTGGGAAGACGGAAGGGATCAAGTTGCGAGGCAACAAATTCTCCAACCAAAGTTCTTGACCACGATATTGAAAACACATTTCCCACAGAAATGTAAAAATGATGTAAGTATTACTGGAAACAATAGTTTTTTACAGCGACGCCATTACAAAATCCAATTACCGTATAAGTGTTTAACTCTTTGCAAAAAAAAAAAAAAAACTACACCATATATAGTTTCCGAAGTCAGAAATAAACCCCATTAGGAACAGTCCCATTACAGCCGGGTATTCTTAAAAACCTTGCAATAAACGGCTGGCAAACAATTTGGAACGTTTAACATCTCAAAAACATCCTGAAGGTACAAAGGAAAAACTCTTTTGTAGTGTTGGGGCAAAGGGAATTGACAAAAACAATTGTTGTTCGACATTCAAATCGGAATGAAGGAACGAATGACTCTATGCTGTATCTTTACGCCATTTTGTGGAGTTCTAACTGTCTACCTATATTAGGAAATTGTTTAAATAATTAAAATTAAAACAGTATTGTATTGGGTCGTAATAACTATACAGTGCGTTCATTATAACTTGACCGGTGTCGCAATTGGTAGCACTGAATTTTCGAATATCGAAAAAATATCAGCTGTTTCATACAAAGATGCAATATTTGCCCAATGAAAATGTATGAAAGAGATGTATTTATTTTTCCTATTTCGTATTAGTGTTTAAGTTGTTTATAATCATGAGTAGTTTCACCTTCTTGAAGTTGAATTTTAAATCACCGTGTATACTCTACTACTATTGTGCAAAATTTCATGCTTGTGTTGGTTTAGGCTGTGGCGTTGTCTGTCAGACAACACAAGATAATTACACAATTTAAGATTTTCATTCGAGTCCCTACGACAGCTACGACCGCAGGCTACTACGACCCTATTCAAGCTCTGTTACGCCTTATTTTGACAGTACCAAGTGTCATTTTCGAATAAAATCCCCGTCATAAAATAAAAGAGAATCTCGCTGATATGTAATTAAATGAAACTGACACAATTAAAATTTAATTATGAAAGCATCAAGCATTTTCGGAAAGTTGAAATTTTGAATAGCGACTTTGTAAAATCAAGTTTGTGTCATTTATTTCATTTTGGCGTTTATATGAATGAGTAGCTTTTCATACCTATCGGATCATTTTCCCTTGAAACGCTTAAATATTATTGGATTCGTTACAAGCTTTTGTAGTACATAATCAGTTTTTGCTTCACAAAATTTTGTACGACACTTTTATTTTTATTAATTTCATGTTGCCTTTGTGCCTTCCGTTGTATCCACAAGTGCACGTAATTATGGAGTATTTCAGAGTAACGTTCCTTTTCGTGGCACCAGACTAGGAGACAAAGAGTTAATGCCATGGAAAAAATACTAGGTTGTTACCTTCTGCCCCAGACTTCGTTCGCAAGCTTGTTTATTAATCATGAAATATCTATGTTGAAGAAATAGTTTTATCTTCACTAGGCTTTAGTGTAGCTATCTGTGAAAGATTTTGGTAATGGTTTAGGTGTATGAGGAACAGGGTGTAAAGTTCACTCATCCACCATAGAAAAGGGAGGATCCTCCGACCAGACGGGTGTTGTGTCTGGCGGGCCGACTGCCCGACTGTTGATGTCGGACAGTCTTATATATGTCGTTCGCGCGTTAAACTCTAATTTTGCGATGCAGGATTTGTGTGACGTCTTTGATGCGTAATAATTTCTGACTGACCGACTCCTTGACAATTCAAAAGGGTCTGTAAATGGTTTGATTGAAATAAATGCTCTGAGTTTGAGTTCGGGTTTTGATAAGAACATATATATTTTGTAATCGGATCAGTACTTCTAGAAATTACCTCTTGCAAACATATAAATAAACAATTTTATCTCTTTATAATGTTAGTTTAGGTACGAATCCTGACGATAAGAATACAATATAAAAATCATAATCCACAAAAAAACGTGGTCCTAATTCCCCAAAACTTACACGATTATATCTCGATTTTCTTACAACAACACCAGTCTTTAACACAGCTGGTCCTTTGATCCGAGTCCTTTTGTATCGCCCGTAAATGGAGTCACGCGCCGCCTTAAATGTCACGAATCGCACCAAACTCGATCTTGTTAGGTATCGAGTGATATCGATTCTGGATTATGTGCCTTTTCGGAGGGCAGGTACACGTGTGAACCGGATTTCGGCTAAGTGGGTTAAAGAGGGCTGCTCATGTAGTGTACGTTTTTTGTTGGGTACAATGAGGGTAGTTGTATTATTTAGAATTTAGATTATGGTTGTTCGGAATGGTTAATTTATCTTTATTTCAGGTATAACCCATACATTTGTTAGTATTCCTTAACCTATGTTAGTATAACAGACTAAAACATAAAATAACTCAATTACGCCACCTCACAGAGACACCTGGCAACAGTACATGCACTGCGCACAGGTGCCCCATAAGGCGGCCTTCAGTCTTACTAGCAACAATGCTCAGAAGACCATTGTCTCTTGACGCAGTAGTGAAGCGGATCTTTTACGGATGATCGCAAAGAAGTCGTCTCTACGCGCTGCTGCGAACATCCCTGACGCGCTACAGAAACGAGGCCACGACAGCAGTATCCTAAAAGCATTGTTGTATTGCGCACGCAGGGCATTAAACGTTTTCTGCGTGTATCTGGTCCACAGACTGCAGGTATAAAAGGTCTGGCAATAAGTCCTAAACAGAGTTATCTTGATATTGCTGTCGCACTTTGCAAATCTGCGGGCCAGCATGTTGCAGCATGTTGTTGTTATGATGCGTTTGCGTATGTGTATCGGCCGGGTGATCACGTGGCATGTAAAGCATGGAGGAACTAAGCGATTTTCGAAAATCAAGTTTTTCTCCTTTGGACATGGCGGATACTATGCGACATGTGACTGCGACAGCTCAGCGACTAGTCCGACCGTAAATTTTTATATACAAAAATACAAATTCAAAATGATGTTTATTTCTGTACCAACAAGTTCACTTTAGTTTATGATTAGAGCCTCCTTTTAAGCATGATGACGCCTGTGTTAGGAGACTCTGCACTTCCATAGCTTTGGCTGTTTGTACAACTTACAAAATTTATAAAATATTTAGTTATTTGAGTTAATTGCAACATTTTATTATTTTTATAACTTATGTGTGTCTTGAGTGTGTGGAGTTTGTGATGTGTGAGGAGTGTGTGAGGCGTGAGAGGTGTGTGGTTGTTGTGTATAACTAATTTTCACTTATTGTAACAATAATTGCGTGATTTTTACCATTCTATTAGCATTGTCTTACCTTTATGAAAATGTTTAGTTTAAATGTATATGTCTTTGTTTATTTTATTAGTTTAGTTTATTTACATAATTTATTGTTCAACGTTTGTGAGTCTTTATCGATGTCGCAACAACAGGTTGGGGAGTCTCGCGCTCTTGCAATTTTTCGAAGCGACTAGACGCACGGTGTACACGCTTACCAGACGAGAATCGGATGCACTTCTCCTTCGCACGATAAGCACCAAGGCAAGTGCATCGAGAAGCTCAATATTCACTCACAAGATGAACAACTCGACCGTCTCTCTGGAATACTCAAAGAAATTGATCGCTTTCGACACGATGTCTGTCGTAAGGAATAGTCGCAGACGCAAACGCCAGCTCTGGTTGTAGGCACAGCAACAAGACGCAGTTGCATACGATCACTATACATTTTTTTGCAGCGACTAGACACAACGACAAGACTCAGCGGCAAGATGCACAGCTTGCAAAGCAAGTTACATAACATACCTTGACAAACTATGTTACTAAACTGACTTGTCTTTTTTTGGTCAAGTGATAATAATTAAGACTGTTGAGGCTTTGGTCCTAAACTCAATGACTAGGTTGGGAAAAGCATTATTAACTTTCCTATTAGAAAATTCTCTGGTTATTTGCAATAGGCTCGCCTTCTGTTCATAGTGTAGAAATAGAGCAAACCCGTACATATCCATTGTAACAATTTTAAGCTGACATCGACGCCCAGCAAATGAATAAAATGTTGTGTTTGAGTTAGCAATTAGACGAAGGTAGAATGACGGCACGGTTGGCACAGTGGTTAATGCAATTGACTGCTGCACTGCGTGTTGCTGGTTCGATTCATGCACGGAACAAATATTTGTATGACCTACAAGTAGTAGTTCCGGGTCTGGCTGTTTGTGTATGTGACTTTAAATGTTTGTAAACGCACCCACGATACAGGAGAAATTCCTAGTGTGGGAGCAACGTATTAAAAAAAAAAATGCAGTCGCATAGCTTCGGTTGGGTAAAAAGCAAAGGACTCACTCGCTGCGGGTCGATCATTTATCAGTTCAGGCTTTTTTTTTACAACTTGCAATACACAAGTTCAACTCAAATCAGTTTATCATCCTTACTCGTATCCATTACCTTACCCGTATATTTTTGGTCCTTCGAGCCGGATGTCACTTTACATTCATCAGCATCATCATTGGCAGCCTCGCTTCACGATGATATAGTCCTCTTCCCTCTTGTGACATGACTTATAACACAGCTGCCGCTTTCTACTCAGAGCTCGCCCAAGGAAAACGTGAACAGAGCGGGCAATACCTGCGTTACAAAGACTTTCTACAACGTCACCTTACCAACTTGTGGTATACCCGTTGTTCGGAGGCAGGAGATTGCTTGAACAGAACACTACGCGCCACTGCCTCGGGTCCAATGTATGGGGGGCGACGGACGTCCCCGAGTCCGTCACCCCTGGACCCATTTAGGGGGCTGGAAGAGAGCGTTGTCCGCCCTCCTCCGGCGCCCAGTGCGCCTGCTGCGGGCAGGATGAGAGGATGTGATCTCCCTCACCCTTTCCGCAGCCTCCTTCTGCGAGATGACTGTCTCGCAGAAGGAAACCACCGCGTCCCAGGACTCTTCGCTGCCGGCCATGGAATTCACGACGGCCGGCAGCGACAGGTCACTGCCTACTCCAGAGACGAGGGCACGGCGCGGCTCCTCCCAAGCGGCATACTCTGCCAACGTATGCCGTGCCGTGTCCTCCAGTTAAAACAGTTCTAACCTAACCTAACCGATTTTACCCAGTCCTCATTTTATTATTTTATTATTCTTATTCAACTATAATATCTCTGAAAGTCTTGTCAGGAGTAAGTGATGTAGTATAGTTTGGAACTAGGAACTGGGCGCGCGTCCACGTTACAAACTATACACGATCAGTATGCAAAATTTGTATATAATATTGTAATAATTATAATAATTTATTTCAATTTATTGTTGACATAATCTACTAATTACAATGTGGCTAGCTAGCGACCTCGACAATTGCTCATATTATTTTTTGCCTGAGCAACCGGCAGCAAGTTCGTCATGCTCGCTTAGAAGTCACTGCTTGCGGTAGCGTCGGGGGTCGGGTTGCCTCCTTCCCTCAAATATGGCAAGGTCTATGGTCTTTGCGTTATGCTCGTGAACGAGTGCTTGTGGTGACTGGTCGTCTTGCTGATCATGGCTTTGTTAATGTGATTAGTAATTAACTGTTTATTTATTTTTCCTCGATGGTCCTAGTTTATCAATTATAACTTCCAGTTACAGCCATATATACCTATATGTAAGCGCACGCCCTCGATGCCTGGAGGCTTTTATTTAGATATTGTTTACGTTTAGTCTTTATTTTTTATTTCTACCTGAGTATAGTTCTCGATGTTTTTGGTTACTATATTGGCGTGTGCTAGCTGACATATGGCTATTAATTTATAATTTAAATTATGTTTTGTGTTGCGTAATGTAAATTATATTGCATACTATTTATTATATATAATCAGTTTTTTCTAACTGAACAGACAGTTGTGCTGCTTGGGAGTTTGTTGCGCCACTTCTTCTTCCCAGCTAAAGCACTAGGAAGTGGTGAAGGGTGGGCGTTTTGGGGGACTGTCTTATGTAATTTTAACGTTCGAAAAGTGCTGATTCTCAGCCTAGTTTGAATAAATGACTTGAATTTATTGAATCACTGAGTTAAAAATAGCATTACAATGTATACGCGAGCAGTTTCCTATGGCTGCGTTTTGGCGTTGTATAAGAGAGAGAAGAGGACTATTATACGGTAACGGTGGAGTTTCTTGCCCATTCTTCTCCATACGAAAACTACCTTTTGGAATGGGCGACTAGAATCAGTTTTATTATTTTTTGTAGAGTGACGTTCAAAAGTGCCTTTTTTGTGCCTAATTGAAATAAATTATTTGACTTTGATAACAAAACTGAAGAAATGTGGTACACTACACATCTAACCTTTTGAGGAACACATGCGTTATTTGTGTGTTATGTTATCCTTGTACTATCCCCTGTCACAAGTTAAGATCATTACTTCAACTCAGTGCCTTTACAAAATGGCTAACGAGTATGGCTAATGATAAAAGGTAGGACAGACTTAGGACAAGTTTAGTGACTAGGTCAGGCGACGTCCTAGATTTATTTCCTACATTTTAACTTAGGTCTCGGCTATAAATTGTGCCTGTGGGTTGAATGGTAATTTTTTTGTCGACATTTATGTTTTTAGTACTGTTATGTGATGAAGTGTCTTTTGTATAATTTAGAATTAGGTGTTTAAGTTTTGGAAGATAATGTTTATTGTTGAATATTTTAATTAAGTTTGTTTGTTATGTTCAATGTCATAGACACAAGATTTGCTTGCTTATTTCAGACCTTATAATAACACACGCTAAAGAGTTATTGCTATAACTTCTATATTCCGGCCACCGAGAAAATGCGTCCCTGAAACCTGTCAGCTGAGTACAAAAAAATACATGTTTTACGAATTTATACTTTATTTGTTTCTAATCGTGTCGAACTGAGAAGTGCCATTTGCATTCTCTCGCGTCCGGAGTTTTTTAGTAATGGAACTATTTTTGGAAGAGTTTGTTCAAGAAAGTGTAGCCAACATGCTGCTACCAAAAAAAAAAATAGTGGGTTCCGAATTTCTAATTTAAAGACCTTAAATTTTTAATCTGTGCTTTAATAATAATCTTCCATTAACATGTTTTAACTTGTTACAAAAAGCAACATTACACTCGATTATAATGAAATTAATGAAATCATTAGCGTTAATGATCCATTACGTAATGTTTGTCTTTGTGCAACTGGGTGAAAGACACTTTATCACAATAAATTATAAACTATTCTATAAATGTGCTTAAATACAATAGTACATTAATTAGCATAACCCATTTTTACACGATATACTAAATTATATATAATGTAACATTACAACTGTAATCCTCGTTAGGCAGAGGTGTACGTATAGTATACCCACATTTCGCCAGTTAATAGGAAACTAGACTATAGTCATCAACTGGACAAGTTACATCAATCAAACAATTTTTCTATGGTATCTAATGCATTATCAAGCTATCAATTTGTCCATATCCTGGTCACCAATGTGCACATCACAAATACTTCTATATCCCACTAATTTCCTATCAATCACACAATCACTGAGCTCAATATCTCTTCCATCCACAACGATTAGGTCGTCCATTGATCACTCCTATACAAAATTCGCATCCAATTCTGCCAACCTAAAATCGAAAATCTCAACGCAAATTCACCTGACATCGTGCTCCCGTCATGCCAACTTCACAAAAAAATCAATGGGACGGAATAGAGTCGTGTCCCTTCGGAATATAAATCAGAATTCGGTATGATTGATTAGTCGGTTCTGGCGCGTGATGTGTGAATGGGGGGCACTATTAATCAAGTGTTTCTACAATTGATATGGGAGGTTGTGAAATCTTGACTGATAGGTTGATGTAACGGGTTTCAGAGGCAGATGTAGAATATATGAGAGATATATGTGTATTTATTTATTTTTAAGGTTCGCCAACGAATGGTAATATATGCTTAAAAACATCAATAGACATAAACTTGCAAGACAAACGCATTTAATTATAGGCAACAACCATCTTACAGTATCTTCTACTGTTTGGTCTAAATGTCATCTATACTAATAATATTATAAAGAGGAAAGATTTGACTGTTTGTTTGTTTGTATTGAATAGGCTCCGAAACTACTGGACCGATTTGAAAAATTCTTTTACCATTAGAAAGCTTGGTTTTCAGGGAGTAAAATAGGCTACTTGTTATCCCGGAAAAATAACGGGTCCCCGGGAACCACGGGAGCGAAGCCTAGGGCAAAGTGCTAGTGTTGTTATAAAATTAGTCTTATAGTACGAAAATAAGCTATCTAAACGGCATCCCAGGAGCAGATCAGATATCTGCTCCCTATAAGAGCGTTCATTCAAAAAGTTGGCAACGTCGCAAGTAGCTAATAAAAAAAAGAAGAAAGAAAATATATTATGTTTATTCTGCACAAACAAAACGCACACACAAAAAAAAGATATTGAATTGAAATTATAACACTGAGTTTGATGTTGTAACCGTTTTAGTTGTAAAAAAGGCATTTGGAAAGTCTCCAAATACTTTTTTTACATCTTAAACTAAATATTCGGTGTTACGATTTATTTGATTAATTATTGCATATTACTTAATATTTTAGTTTACTAGTTATCCATATTTCTTATTTCCATACAGTTTTTTGCCAAATTAATCAAAACAGCTTATAATTTGACAGCTATTTGCGAAGAGGGTTTATACAGAAAGTGGGCAGTGTCCTAAAAGGCGACTTAAAGGTAGCAGCTATCTCTGCGCAGAAGTATATGTGTGTTCAACCTAACATTCTCTTGCCATTATTATTCTAATCCATTGTAAGTAACTGCTATTTTAAAATAAAGATACAAATCCCTGAAATAAAAATATAGTTGGTGACAATAATCAATCAAGTACCTATCAGTACCGCACTCCACCATATCCGATTTCACCGATCGTAACAGATGGAGAAAGACCGTTGACAATTTGAAACGAAGTCACGATTCTCAGCATTGAGAGAGCGAGTAGAGACGTAACCAAAATGTAACCCTCTGCTCGCTTCATAGTAAAATACTAAGTACTTTTTTATAATAATTCTTCTCATAAATTCTGGACAATTTGGGAGCCTCCTAGCTAGTAGCTTCTAACCTCACCTTCAGAACATACGTTTAAATATTCTAACTAAGAGTTAGCTTTACACCGAGACAGTAAACCGGCTTTGAATGAATGAGGTTTTACACCCACATAGCTTTTTTATGAATGACGTGAAATTTGTTAGAATAATAGAACCAATTATATATTTATTGAACAAAATTAAGATTTTTAAATTACGTAATTAAACGTACTAAGTAGACATAGGTAAATCATCACATAACATATAGCCTGTGTTCTTCAAAAGTTAAAAGTACACCCACATTTCGTGCTAATGAAACTAGTTCAAAAACCTAAGTAATTATTTTACGTAATAGACGTTGTGTTTTTTCATCATCTACAAGATATGCATGTTTTAAATGACAAGGCATAATATCCCAAAATCATTGTACAAATAAAAATAAAATGTAATTTAACAAGTCTTCGGTTCCACGAATTTTAGCACAGAACTCCAAAAAAGCAAATAAAACTGCAGACTAAAATTACTAGTAGGTAGGAGAACCTTTCTACATCGTATGAAAGCGTAGTAACTTTCTCTGAGATGACTTACAACTCGCATGATCGAGATAAGCCGAGTCCTTTTATACCTGGGTTAAAAAGGAAAATGTGAGTTTTACATTCCTAATTATATCTCTTTTTGACTTTGTTTTTTGTGTCATACGAATATGACCAATTTCTGGTTTTTTTCTGTTATTTGGTGGCAAGTAATCTGGCCAAAGGCTTCGCGGGTGCATTCTCTATCACAGATTTATCTATTTTATTAATTGTGTCTATCACAGAATTTATTTCCGAATTTAGTTTTTGAGTTTTCAGAATTTATTTAGCCTTCTTGTCATAGTCATGACGTGCAGCTGCCAAATATTTGTTATGTTTATATTGTTGTTTTTTGTATACACGAGTTTCTGTGACAAATAAACCTATTTTTCTTGCTTTCTCTATTAAGCTAGGTGTATCTGGTTGATCGCCAATTTACACCAGCTAGGCAGCTTGGAGAATACTGGCTACCCTCAAGGCGACTGCCCCCGAATACGAAGACTGCAACAAGCCGAAAACTGATGCTTTTTGCCGACCAAACTGTCCGTGTATAATAATTGTTTTTTTTATTTTTATTAAAATTACTGTAATTACAATTGAAACACAGCAATGCTGCTTGGCATCGACACTCCGCAAAATCATTAAAATAAAAAGCGACTCTTGCTGCGACACAAGAAAGTGCAATTCAGGTCGCACAACGCTAATCACCTGCACTGGATCGCGATAGATAGAGTTACGCGATAGAAAGAGAGGGAACTTCTAGGTGAATATACACTGGATCGCAAAAATTCCGGGTCGCTAATAAATGGCGTGATATACATAAGACTAATTTGCGAAACTATAGTATATTGTAGATGACTGATTAATATATATAAAAAAAATGTGTAACACGTTTTGTACACTATATAACTTTAATTAAATACTAAAAAATAAGAAAATTTCGCTTCTAACTCATGACAACAAAAATCCACTTCGCAGTAAATCTTAAAATATAAAAGATTTTTTGTCAATTTAATATTTTGTATTTTCTCCACGAGCCCGTATCACTTCATTAAGACGATGTGGCATGCTGTAAACCAAATTTTTAATACGATTTTGGTCTATGTTTGCCCATTCTTCCACTAGCGCATTCCTTAACTCGTGTAAAGTAGCGGGAGCCGGAGAGCGTTGTCTCACGCATCTCCCGAGCTCTTCTCATGCATGTTCTATGGGATTTAAGTCTGGGCTGCGAGCTGGCCACTCCATGCAGGTAATACCGACGTCTTGAATATACATATTGACCAAACGACCAGTATGTGATCGCGCATTATCGTGCATAAAACTGGAAGTTGCACCCATATTCACTAAGAAAGGACCAGCATGCTCATTTAAAACCTCTTCTACGTATCTGACAGCAGACAGAGAACCGTTTTCTATGATCACTAACTCCGTGCGATCCTCTGAAGATATCCCAGCCCAAACCATTATTGATCCTCCACCGAATGGCACCTTTTCTTCAAAACACGCTTGATGATACCGTTCTCGTCTAAATACTCTTCGTCTCCCGTCGTGTGTAAATAAACAAAATCTGGACTCATCGGAAAACATAACCTTGGACCAATTTTCATCTGTCCATAGAATGTGTTCTCGAGCAAACCGTAACCTGGCAACTCGATGTACTCTGAGCAGTTTGGGGCCGTTTGCTCGTCTATAAGGCTTTATATCAGCTTCACGAAGACGTCGCAGAATCGTATCAGAGCTCACATTGTTGTGGTGAATTTCTTAAAGACTGTTTCGGACCTGAACAGCCGTGAGATGTCGATTTCTTAACATAGTGCTCACGATGAATCGGTTTTCTCGTGTAGTTGTGCACCTTGGCCTGCCATTTCCTGGTCTCCTGATGATCATGCCGAAATTGCTGGAGTACTCTTTGGAACGTTGATAAAGATACTCCTACTGTTCTAGCAGTGCTACGCTGACTTCTTCCTTCTTGTACCATGGTAATCATCCGTGTACATTTTTCAGGTGTTAACGACATGATATTGCACTGAATACTCTGATAAATCCAAGGAATCACATAAAATGAAAGCTCACTTTGAAACAAAAGCAGAAAAAATATTATTTTCCTAATTTTAAACATTTTCAAAGATCAGTTTTTTTTGTTATCTGTTACTTGTACAAATGAAACCTTTTTAGAGATTAAGAACAAGCATTATTATGATTATCAAAAGTAACCTGCTTACTACATATTATTTATTCTAGCGATCTAGGTATGTCATTTATGGAGATATCACGGTGTTTATTAGCGACCCGGAATTTTTGCGATCCAGTGTATTGTGTGTACCTAGAAGTTGCCTCTCTTTCTATCGCGTAACTCTTAGATCTTCTGACTACGTTACACTTACTGAGTTGGCCCAGCTGTATTAGTCTGGGGCAGTCGGTATGAAGATTTGCGATACGAGCTTCTTGAAAATTAGCTCTACTCTTCTAATGAAGGGCTGACCATACCTTACATTATCAATGCTTACTGTTGAATACAGTGCCTGCTTGTAACGGTCAAAGAGATTTGAGGACACGGCATGAACACTACGATAGGTTAGCGCAATGGCTTCTGTGTTACGAGTCGAGTAATCATAATTTGTGATGCAGGTGTTGGGGAGGAGGTTGATGATGAAATATTGTTACCACTCCAGCGACACGTACAGAAAAGAGACCAAAAATAAAGTTACACGATCTTTTGTAACATTTGAAATGACAGTTGTCTACCCTTACTACTTAACTTATTCTTTGCGACGGTAGGGCAAAATCAAACAACTAACTCGACTAATAACTTTGGGAAACCCGTGGTCAACTCCTCTACTTGTTCTATGTATGTACGCCTGGTAGACCAAAAAGAAATAGTTAATATAATAAGGTCAACTAAAAATAAAGATAGCTGCGGCATCGATGAAATTCCACCAACTTTAGTAATGCAATGCGCATTAGAAATTTCTATTCATCTAACGTTTTTAATCAATCAAAGCTTCCAAGAAGGCCAATTTCCAGATGCGCTTAAAGTAGCTTTATTAAAACCAGTAAATAAAAAAGGTGACCAACCTATCCCAAGCAATTATAGACCCATAGCAGTAGTGCTATGTAGTAGTTATGCAGCAGTAGTGCTATGTAGGTTAGTAGTAGTACTAACCGTTTCCAAAATATTTGAAAAAGCTATGTGCAATCAGCTATATACCTATGATCTTAGAAAAGTTAAATATTCTTGATGACGCGCAAAATGGATTTAGAAAATGCAGATCAACAACATTTAGCCGTATATAAATATGTTCAAAAAGCGCTTCAACATATAAAAGACCAACACTAGATATGACAAAAGCATACGACAAGGTCCTTTATGACATCTTACTCACTAAGCTATATGGGTGCGGCGTACGAGGACCAGCTTATTCGTGGTTCAAATAATTTGGGATTAGGAATACAGCTCATGATTTGTTAAGATCATACCTGAAAGATAGAAAGGTTAAAGTTCAAGTCAACGGCACAAACTCATTAGGGTCTGAAATGGTAATGGGCGTTCCTCAAGGTTCGATATTGGGTCCATTCCTCTTTTTAGTTTATATTAATGATTTACCCCAAATATTTCTAAATCAGCCAAAGATGGTGTTATTTGCAGATGACACATCATTGATCTTTAAAATAAACCGACGGTCACCAAATCTTGACGACGTGAATAGCTCTATTGTTCAGGTCCAAGATTGGTTTACGGTAAATAATTTGGTACTAAATAATAAAAAAACCAAATGCATTAGATTTAAATTACCAAATGTTAGAAGTAGCGAATGTGACATCATATTGAATGGAGAAAAACTGGAATTTATTAATCAAACAGTTTTCCTTGGAATCACGCTAGACGAGAAATTACAATGGGGACCCCATATAACATCTCTCGCGGGGCGGCTAAGCTCGGCCGCTTATGCTGTTAGAAAGATAAGACAGTTAACAGATGTAGAAACCGCGCGTTTGGTCAATTTTAGCTACTTCCACAGTATTATGTCGTATGGCATTTTACTGTGGGGTCGGGCTGCTGACATTGAATCCATATTTGTTTTACAAAAAAGAGCTGTCAGAGCCATTTATAATCTACGTCGTCGCGAATCTCTCAGGGAACTATTTAAAAAGATTAATATTATGACGGTACCTTGCCAATTCATTTATTCAAATATTATGTATGTGAGAAAAAATCTACATCTTTTTAATAAAATAAGTGATAGACATAATTTTAATTCTAGAAATAAAGATAAAATAGATCAACCATTTTTCAGACTATCTAAAGTAAATACATCTTTTATGGGGCACTGTGTTAAATGTTACAACAGAATACCTTGTGATATATTAGAATTAAATGAAAGAAAATTTAAAAATCATATAAAACGTACACTTTGTAAACAAGCATATTACAAATTAGAGGATTATATCCAAGATAAAAATGCTTGGAAACATGTTGGTCCTGCTCCATAGGACAATTCAGAATCTAGACAAAATCGAACTGGTTGCTAATTTAATTGTATAATTATTTTTTAATTTTTTTAAACATTTATTTTATTTTATTTTTTGTGATTACTTGAACTCACACACTGACTTATTATTATTAGTATTACTTATTCTAATGTTAGAAATATAGTATAATTTTACAATGTTTGTAAGTATGTGAGCACCATGCATCTATCACATAATTATGTCATTCCTTCATTTTTCATTATTGTTACCTATCGTGGTATAGTAATCTTATTCTAGGTGCATTGTATTCACATATAATTATATAATAAGTGTATACAAGATATAATGATTTTTTTAAAAGAGTAACGGTGGAGTTTCTTGCCCATTCTTCTCCATACGAAAACTACCTTTTGGAATGGGCGACTAGAATCAGTTTTATTATTTTTTGTAAAGTTTGACGTTCAAAAGTGCCTTTTTTGTGCCTAATTGAAATAAATTATTTGACTTTGAATCATATTTACATAATAGGACACAAATAGTACAAATTGAAAATTACGACCATGGAAAAAATTTGATCAAAACCATTAGATCACAGGAAAACAAATTACTTGCTCAATCCCCCAAGGAAGTGTGGTAGGATGCCCACTATTTTTAATCTATACCTATTAATGACCTTCCCAATACATTAGATAAAGAAAACGCTTTACCAGTATTATTTGCAGATGATATTTCAATATTAATCAAGGGTGGAAATGTAAATAACCCTAGTCTACAAATACAAGATACCCTCCAAACTGTAGATACTTGGCTCCAGATTCACAACTTAGAAATTAATATTAATAAAACTAAAATAATGCAATTTAGATCACACAAAAAAACCACCTCTCAATCTAAAAACAACATTCAGAAACACAAATAGAAGAAGTTAATACATTTAGCCTACTTGGCATAAATATTGACACACACATTAACTGGAAGTCACACATAGAACATATAAAAACAAAACCCTGCAAATTCTCTTACGCTCTTTTTCAAATTAAACAAAGCACTAACACACAAACAGCTATGGCTGCTTACTACGCATACGCATACTCATGGCTGCGATATGGCCTCATGCTATGGGGAAATAGCGTTAACGTAGATGAACTATTCATAATGCAAAAGAAGTGTATACGAATTCTAGCCCAAATAGATAATACGGAGAGCTGCAAACAATACTTTATAAAATATCAGATTCTAACGGTACAGACGCCAGCAAGTCAACCTACTACAATCTGTCAAATTTCTTTAATAGATTTTCAACTTTATCACTAGTGTATAAGGTTCAAAGTTGATTGGGAAAATTTGACAGTTTCGGGTAGGTTGATGTGCTGGCGTCTGTACCTTCAATATACATACTTGACATTTGTGTGTTTGTTTTTTAAAAATATCGACAACTTCACAAAAGTAAAAGATACGCACAACGTCAACACTCGCCATAAAAAGATGTTATGCGCTCTATTCTCAAGAATTAAAATGTTAAGTGATAGCCCACATTATATGGCAATAAAAATATATCTTCTACTCGTTAGTTCGACGAAACAGCCGTTGGGCTGCCACTATTACACGTTGGCGTTTCTTTTCGCGTTCGTCCATCAATGTCTGGTTGCGACGACTACAATAGCGAAAACCATTTCGTCACGCTCCAAAATGTTCTCTTGTTTCCTTTTTACTTTAAAGCTGTATCGACAAATCGTCTCCTTGGTTGCCATGTTTGTTTCGAAGTAAAAAGTTCGTTCTATTTTTAATTATCACGACAGTTATGAGTTTTCATAGTAATTAATTCGGCCGAGATTTTCATATTAACAATGCCGAAGAAATTTGTCAAAATAATGCTTGAATTTCCAAGCATTTTTGAGAAAAAAAAAAAACCATCTCGAATTCAAACAACAAAGCTACAATTACGTCAGTTAAACATAACTCATGATGCATTGTTGACAGTAATTAAAATCTTAATGACACAATTTCCCGCCACTCACACTCGTAATTTTTACAACAATATTACGTCACAACTCAGTAAATTTTCCAACAAACGTAATGTAATTACACAAATCCATTGCTCACAAATTAGCAGCTGACATAATTTGTTTTGAATTCACGTTGAGTTATACAGGATGGGTCAAAAGTATTCCGGTCACGCTCCGCGACGTGTGGACACCCAGTTTTAATAATAAAAAAAAGTAACCCGGTTTAAATAAATGTAACTAGATATATTCACCCTTTTTACACCCACATTTTACGTTTTTGGATCTAGATTTTGGGAGAGGAGCCGAGTTTTTCTTAACATGTTTAAAGTAAATAAATAAATAAATGTTTTATTGACATAAAAAAATTGTTACATTTTAATTTGAAGCCCTGACTCTTGAGTTAGGTGGAACCTGTGTTACAGGAGTCAGTGTCTTCACCCGTATTTTGAACATTAACAATTTATGCAATAAAATTAAAAATTAAATAACATGCAGGAAACCAAATTAGTGCATGCAAGCGCTGAAGTGGTTTGTGTGCGTATGTGTTTGTCGTGTATGTGTGTGTGTGTGTTTATGTCGTGTGTGTGTGTGTGTGGTGTGTGTATGTATGTATACGTGCGTGTGAGAGAGTGTGAGCGATTGTTCTTGGTGGCTTGACTTTGGGTTATATGTGAGGATTTGTTTGCCTACTTTACTAATTATCACGAGTATTGTTCTTTAAGTATGTTTTCTGTCTGTTGGTATTCCAGTGTTTGAAGCCATGTGTTTAGTTTTATCTTAGTTTTATTTTTTGTTAGTGGGTTGATGTTGAGATCTTTGTTTACTTTATTATAAATATAAGTAGCTAGGTATAGGCGTTGCCGACGAGCAGATGCGGTCCTACATTTGACTGCGCGACTGTATGACTGGGACTGGCTTGTTGATTTAGTGGCCTCAAGCGTTGAGGTTAAGCGTGGATACAGGCATAGTATTATTACTCACTAACTTATTCCCGCGTCTTGGAACACGTGGAGATCGGAAATTATCCTATGGGAACGTACTACCCGGATAATAATTGTACTATGTGTTAGACATCAAAACATACAAAGTTTCAAATTAATAAAATCATTAAAGTAGGATTAGGGTTTCTAATAGGACATTCTCAGTAGTAGCCCGGATTTGTGCCTGGTTACTAGCTCGGTTAATATCAGCACCATATTAAAGGGTAAAAGTAACAGGGTGCTGATATTACACATGGATAAATGTGGGTGTACTATAAATCTCCTCCAATACCTCGTTGAGGATTGCTGACGTTCCATATGTATATTCAAAGATACAATTAACCAACACAATACAAAAAAAAATAAAAATGCCACACTATTTAAACTCCCTATTCTAAAAACAGCACGAGTTCAGTTTATCTTGCTCCATGTAAACAGCGAGTGCTTGCTAATTCCACTTTATTTTATCACTACGTATGATAATGCCCGCTGTGTCGTTTCTGCGCTGCAGTTTTGTTTCACAATCTAGCCGTAGAGGGCACTAGTGTCCGCTTTGTCTTTAACCGTTAAGCTGACAGCATACTGTATATATTATGTAGAACGGTGGGTTTCAGTTTGGGGACGATTACTAAGCTTTTGGACTTCAACATTATTGGTAAAAGCAGTGATAGCCTAGTGGTGTGACCGTCAGACTGACAAGTCGTAGGTCTCGAGTTCGAACCCAAGGCAAGCACCTCTGACTTTTCGGATTCATGTGCGTATTGTATAATTATCACTTGCTCAAAAAACGGTGAAGGAAACGTCGTGAGGAAACCGGCATGCCTGAGAAGTATTTCTCGACGGAATGTGAAGTTAAGTCAGAGGCCCATGGGCGGCTTTAAAACTCTGAAACCAGCAGTGCTATTCTGTAACCATCTCACCGTGAAAACTTAGGTGAAGTGAGTTGTCATTCCAACAGCGTGAGATGACACTGACAGCTCACTCCACGCTCACTTCACATGTTTTCACGGTGAAGTGGTTACGGGAATCGACATGCTGGTTAGTTACTAACCACACGATAAGAAGAAGATTAATGGTAATGAACAGATTTTTGTAATCACCACCTATCTTATATTGTAAAGGTGGAGACTGACTCTCATCGTCTGTCTCTAATATCATTCGGGGCGAGCTTGGTTACAAAACGGAGATGTACAAGACGCGGCGAGCGCTCGCGTCGAGCACTTGATTCAAGCGTGCACTTTTTTGTTTTTGCTCCATGCATTGTAAACATGCGCTCGCAAGGCTCACATCGAACGGCTCGTATCAGCGGGTCGGCTCGCTGCACTGACTAATGTAACGCGTTTAAAAAACTCGATACATTGCAAACAAAAGTTGCAAATCAGTCTCCGCCTTAAAATGTCGTAGTGTAAAGATATATTATATAATTTCGTGGATTGATGGCACCATAGTGCAAACCAACAGCACCATCTAACAATTAGTTTTGTGAACTAATAATATCGTTACTGGAAACGCAAGCGCGCCCTACCGCTTGGACACGATCGTCGGTAGAGGGGATGCAGCGAGGACTAGAGAAGGGACCAAGAGTTGCGACAGTCGAGGAGCTCCGACAGCCCTGGCAGACGCTCACTACCAACGCACGTGTTTGTTTCGTTAGTTAGTTTATTAAAGTTATTTCAAATTTGAATTATCTTTTCGTTCGACCCACCACAGTGCGCACATTTACGTAAAAGTATTTCGGATCGTAAAGAAGACCCGATGCTTCGCATCTCAGCCACCCATGATGCGACATATAGATTCCAGCACGCTTAGCATGCCCACAATAGAAACGGGTTTTGTCGACGGAAGAATAGACAAAAAGGACAGATTGTGATTTTGTCTATTCTTCCGTCGACAAAACCCGTAGAAAACCCGTTTCTATGGTGGTTATGCTACGCGTGCAGTAGCGTTCAAGGAGCTCCTATTTCTGTCATGGAGGTATGGTTTATACATATAGCTAGAGGTCGAAACAACATGGAACGAGGTATATCTTTAAATAAAGATCTGAATCTAAAAAGGTTTCTGAAAGTAAAATGTTTCCAAGGTCAGACACCGTACTTGTGAAAGATAATCCTAACTTATCTACTCTTTGAAAACTTAAACACAACTGGAATTCAAACAAAACTGGATAAAAAGTAAAATCTAATAGAAAACCTCAGGGGCCCTACCACCACCTCTTTTAGCAGTATTATTTTAATCTTACTTGAGCGTGGGAAAGAGATGGAGCTAGACGTCCTGTATAGCTCCATTCCTTTCTCGCACTGAAGTAACATTAAATTAATACTGCTTATAGAGGTGGTGGTTGGCCCCCTGGCTGGACTGTTAGTCTGTATGTGAAGTCACCTTCATCGAGCTTGAGACAGCAACAAGGAGATATTGTGTTCGTCTAGTGTTTACTGAGCTAAATAAGACTTACGAGTGCGACCCCGGTCTTAATACAATTTGTCCACGACGCTTCTGTGAGACTAAGTACTTTTATTGTTCGATTTTGTTTTGTTTTGTGGTTTTGCCACAGTCGAGAAAAAAACTTACATATGATGAGATAAAAAAAAAACAGCCAAGCTTGTGCGTGTCAGACCACGCACAATGAAGGGTTCCGTAGTTGGGATGAATTTATCCCAAGAACAAACTTAACCTTGTAGTTGAAAAACATGGCCTCTCTACATAATTTTGTACCTACACTATCAAGGCATCTTTCAGCTAGATTTGAACTCGCTACATCGAAAATTTTGTTCACAGGGTCAAAAAATCCAAGTGGAAGTGCATAATTTCTTGAAAATGATTAAAATAACGATATTTTCTGAACTGTTGAGACCATCCCAACTTTAAAAAAATTAAATGATGAGTGGCCACCTCCGGTTTACCCCACTTGCCTTTAGACCACTACGTTTGAGACACCCTGTATATTGTAATGTGTAACATTGTCTGAAATAAAGATTGATTTGACTTTTTGTCCCGCCATTCCTGGGAAAAAGCCTGCTCCTTCCACTACTATACGTACAATCCATTTTAGTGCACATATACACGAGCTGCTGGTTGCCAACGGCAGAGGTAACTGCAGCCGTCGACACTCGTTAGCGGCAGTCTTCGACGCGTCGACGGCCGCCGTCGACAACGTGCCACTTCCAGAAATATATATTTCTAGTACAAGCTGACCTCGCATTGCACGGAAATCCTATACAATGCGAGATCAGCATAAACTGGAAATGTATAGCTTGATGTGTAGCCGTGGGTACAAGATACCTCAAATAAAGTATCTGGAATACAAGATGCAAAATACCAGTTAAGTAACGGATTTTAAATAACAGTTACAGGATACTTTTGGATATAGTATTTGAAAGACATACAAGATACTAAATGCGTATTTGCTAAATACTTTTTTAAGATATAAAATACTTTTTTAGAAAACATACATGTATTAATTTTAAAGGTTTATTTAGCTTGTTTTTAAATTATGAACAGTGATCAAGTGATTAATCGCGTAAATGTCACAAAATACGATATCCTAATTCAAACGTTTTATCACTCATTTTTATATATCTATGAGGCCACATTAGGTATTTAAAAAGAGAAGAGTCGCTCCTCAGGGGTGGAACTCGTATCGGCAATTTGGTGTTATTTAAAAATAAAAATAAAGTTTTTGTAGGATAAACATTTAAACTCTTTAGATTGGTGTCTTTATTATTTAAATATTGTAGCGTTATTAAGTCAGCTGTGCTGCCAGTAGACCATATGTTGTTGTCGCTACTAGACCATACAGCCTTTTGAAAACTTTTTAAATTAAATTTTTAAGGGTGCGTTCAGTTTTATCTTTAAGATGGAATGCAATACAAAAAAAATCTATACGTAATAAATAATAGTATTTTACCTAACTACAACTTTCTTAGTATTTACAAAATACTAAGATACCAAAATAATGTATCTAAATACAAGACACAAAATTAAAATTTAAAAATGTATTTCTGTTATAAGATAAAATACGTATTTTGTATCTTGTATCTGTATTTCAAATACTTGTATCTAAGATAAGTTACATCTCTGGCCACTCTTGTAAAAGAGCACAAAGTAAAATAAAATCCACAAGAAAAAAAAACTAAAAAAAACAAATATATTTAACACTAACACTAATAGCGGTTTAAAATTTTAATATTTGGCAACGTAAACTCGCCGCCGGCAAGGCAAGTATTAATTTTCGCAACTAGCAATTGATGTAATAAAGTTGGATTGCCTCGGATTCAGCCGGATTAAACCGGATCCACCGATCCATGTATCTACCTACGTTAGTGGAAAATCATTTTTTAGTTACTGGTACAAAAATTGAATATGAATTGTGTGTGTTTGCGTGATAAATAAAACATTGTATTTGTATTCAAAATGCGAATGATGAATGTCTGGTTAATAGGTTTTAGTGAAAAATTGAATATTTATTTTTTGCTGTTTGTTATTTTTTGTAAATAGTTTTGCGGATTGTTTGATAACATTTTTGTGTAAACTTGTTTGTTTTTTTATAAAAGCATAGTTTGTGATTTGTGTACTCATTAAAAGTCAGTACAAATCACGAAAACATTTATCATCATCGCCAATGCTTTAAGAGAAAAAACAAGTCAGACTCGCACACGAAGGGTTCCGTACCACCGTACAATATTTTGCAAAAATATTCACAGATCTCGTAATGCACGAGATATGTGAATTGTTTGCTAAATATACACAGTAGGCATAAAAAAGCAAAAAGTACAATGGTAGTAATGGCAAGGTAATGGCAAGTAGCACAATGGTCCACCTGAAGGACTAAGTGCGGAAACCAAACCTAGACAAGGAGTTATCATAGAAGGCAAGCATTTCTTTGATCAAATTTAAAAAAGCGTAAATCTCTGCTTGGGTGAAAATAGAGAATGCTCATTTAATAGTATAGTATAATTCATACTAGTTCCATGTATTCAAAGTCAATTCCTATTAAATACAAATTCCATGCTGCCATGATAGTACTTACTAATTCCATACTGCCTATAGGTGAAGCACCATAACCCTAGCTCCGTTTACCTTTAGTTATAATGGTATAGACGACGAATAGTACGACCTTCGAGATACATTGAAAAGGAACACAAGTTTTTTTTTTAATTGTATAATTAGTGCTAAACAAATTAGAGCGTTATGGAATTAGAGGAACTGCATTAAAACTATTACAATCTTCTCTCTAATCACACTCAAATCACAACGCTTGACAGGCTATGTTCGAGCTCTAAAGTTGAAAGAACATACATGTCACGTCCCAGGAAAACTACTAATGGTGTTCCCCAAGGTAGCATTCTTGAGCCCCCATTATTTAACATTTACATAAATGATATGCCTAAGTAGTCAGTAAGCACCAGATGGTCTTATTTGCTGATGACAGCACTATTTTATTCTCTTGCAATGACTTTAATATTTTTGAAAATGACATAAATGACGATCTATAATCTAAAAATAAATCTTAATCTTAAACTGCATATAAAATATGGTAACGTAGCAATCTCTGAAACTGACATCACAAAATTTCTGGGCCTTTACATAGATAATCATCTGACTTGGAAACATCATATCGACGCTTTGTCAAAGAAGCTTAGTCAATTTGCTTATGCTCTGTACAAACTATCAAAAACGGTTAACCGCATTACAGTACAAATAGCTTACAATGCTTATGTGGCTTCTGGGATTAGGTACGGAATTCTAGGGCAACTTCACTGACAGAGACATTGCTTTTAAAGCTCAGAATAAATGCTTGCGATCGTTTACACAATTACAATCGATTGATAGTTGTAAACCATTATTATTTATATTCATTTTTATTTATTGCACCTTCAGTGAAGTTAAGCGGTATGCCCCTTGTGAGGGCGGAGAAATTTAAATATCTGGGTCACTTATTGACCACTGGCCTCAAAGATGATGAGGATATTGACAGGGAGCGAAGGGCGCTGTGCGTAAGAACTAACACGATTGCCCGCAGATTCAGGCGTGCCTCTAAGGAGGTCAGGCGCACTTTATTTATTGCTTACTGCACGTCTTTTTACTCTTGCGGTTTTTGGGCTCATTATATTTAGAAATCATGCGGTGCCCTTCGTGTTCAATATAATAATGCATTCAGGGCGCTGATGGGGTTGTCTCGATACTGCAGCGCATCAGGGATGTTTGCTGAAGCTTACGTTGACTGCTTCTATACTGTGATGCGGAATACTACTTACCAGGAATGCACATATCCCTGGTAAGTAGGGTGCAGGGCAGCACCAACTGTCTTTGGTATCAAGCTGGCTAGATAGTGCGTTTGTGAGTCACTGCTGCGAGGGTGGGCCTGACACCTTGCAGCAGTGATGTCACTAATTGTTTCTAATTGTTTCTGTGTATTGTTTTACTAACATATTTGTAAATTTATCTGTTACTAACAAAATGAGTCATGTTGCTTGATTAAATAAATAAATTATAACAACTATTTAAGGAACTTAGTTTGCTCACTCTAACGTCTATGTACATATATAAAATGGGAGTGTTTATCCGCTGTAACCTGCATTTATTTGAAAAACTGCGCTCTCGCCGTTATCAAAATACCATTCATGTTACCTCTCATAAAACCGCATTTTTCGGCAAAAGTGTGCTAGGTATGGCCCCAAAATATATAATAGTATACCAGCAGCTATTAGAAATAAACAGTGTATGGGATCATTAAATTTAAGAGTTCCTTGTTTAGATTCCTTTTAGATAGATGTTACTACTCCATCACTGAGTTTACTACTGATAAACAGAGGCCGACCGACTCGCTAATTAAACACTTATGATTTTATTAATTGATTATGAATGTGTTTATTTATATAAAATTGAAATGACCTGTAAACTTTGTCGCTTAATCTAAGTGGCATACGTTGTCTTAGTTTTTAAACATTAGTGCATACCAGTTTCGCATACCATACCGAGTTCATGGTTGTTAAATAAATTAAGAAAATGTTAGTATGAAAAATGCAACTTCTTTAAAATTCTCCATAAAAACGCCAATTTCATAGGTGGGGGACCCCAATATATTGCGTATATTACGACTTCCAGGCGAACGAAGTCGTGGGTTGAAGTTAGTAGTTTTATGAAGGCAATTTTACACTTATAAATGTTATTAGAAAAAGAATATTAATTAATGGGTATCGTTCAACATCGATCTATTTACAGCCCTCGAACTCGCATAAAACAAAACATGGCCGTAAAAAAAGTTTATACAATGTTCATTAAAGTTAATTATGTAGACATTTTGCGAGCCATTCAATATTTCCCGTCACGTCCGACGAAGAATATCGAAATAAGTGCTATTTATTTATAACTTATCGTTAAGGTGGACGGTAATCGGCCTGTGATTCCCGGCGCCCAGGGCGTCTCCTGCGGAAACACAACTGACCTTCCATCAGCACGCGATGGAGTATGAGTATTCCTGGGGACAGTGCGTCCCTGCTCGCGCGACTTATTTCGACGCTCGGGAACCTAAACGCATGGAGTCGTCAACATTTCGGTATTCCAGCGTCGTAATCAAGTTTTTTTTAACTATTTTTTATTAATTGTTAACTATACAGGCACAATTTTTAAGTGCTTTCAACCAAAACAGATTTATAGTTCCAGGTTCTTTCTCCTTGGATATTGCAAAAAAGTGCGGTTATTAAATAAGAATTAAGTTGGCTATTAGTTCAAGGTGTATGTCACTTACAAAGTTTAGAAAAGGGTGGTGTTTATTCAACACAGTCATTCAAACTTATTTATTTATCACAAACACTGCACTTACTTATAAACATAACATAACATCACGCCTGTAATCCTCGAAGGGTTAGGCAGGAGGTGTACCTATAGTTCACCCACATTTCACCAGTTATGTTTAAGTCCCATGTAATAGGGGGCAAGCCAATAGCCATCAACCGGGCACAAATCCAGACTCCGAGCTGCTACTGAGAAATTCCAGAAAGAAAACCCAATGACACTTTGCCCGACTTGGGAATCGAACCCAGGACCTCTTGTTCAGCAGTAGCACTTGCACCCATAACAATTAAGTTGGCTATTCGGCCAAGGTGTATGCCACTTAAATAGGTTACAAAAGGATGGTGTTTTAGCAACACATTTAAGGCACTTTTTTTTTTTAAACGTTGCCCCCCACCCTAGGAATTTCTCCTGTATTGTGGGTGCGTTTAAACTCAAATACACAAACTCAAAACTCAAACTCAAAGCATTTATTTCAATTAAACCATTTACAGGCACTTTTGAATTGTCAAGGGGTCGGTCAGTCAAAAATATGAAGCTAGTTGCCCATTCCAAAGCGTAGTAGGTACCTATGGAGAATAACGGGCAAACTCCACGGACACTCTTTTAAATAAAAAAATTGATACAAAATATTGGTTACATCATTCATTTTGAAATTATGCATGTGAGAACAATGTAGAAAGACGTGCACGTTCGCAAAAGCGTCCGTAGTAAAAAGAAAAAAATAAAGAATCATTCAAAAACTTAAAATAAATTAAAATAAGCCATGGCAGCTAAGAGATGACCAGTCCCAACTGACGGCGCCCGATCACGAACATGACAACACAAACAGCCAGACCCGGAACAATTACTTATAGGTCATACAAATATTTTTTCCGTGCGGGAATCGAACCCGCGATACGCAGCAGTCAATCGCTTAACCACTTCGCCAACCGTGCCTTCAAAAATTATTTAGTTGATACATAAAAGAGTACTTTCTTTCCCCACCCAAAAAGTCGTATCAAGTAAATCGGCTCGAGCCACAAACTTGCTTATATTTCGTAGGCGGCAAATAGCAAATAAATAACGAATCGGACAGATTTACGGGCTTTTACGCGTAACGGAGCGCAATTATGCGTAAACACGTAAAATTAAAAAGTTGCCGCGCGGTTTTATTTGCCGATTTACGCGCTTGTGCGCTGATTACGTCTACTTACTGTGAATTTGTGTTGCGTTTCGTTGCACGCAAAGGGAAACTTTTGTAGGCACATTTTTTATCAGTAGGTTGAACGAGAGAACTGTTTGTTTCAGCGTATTTTTTTTCATTTCAATAAAGGGCAGCAGAGTTCAGGTATGTGACCCAGCTGTTGAGGCATCGCCTCTCATGCACGAGGTTGTGGGTTCCAATCTGGGCAATTTCGGAGGTGAGTTTTTCAATTTAAATGTACTTTCTGAGTTTATCTTGTACATTACTAACATCGGTGATAGAAAAACGTCGTGAGGAAACTTCGATTTATTGTTAATATAACTCTGAAATCAGCAACCCGATTTGAGCAAACGTGGTGATCACTGCTCATGCCTTCTTTGTATGAGAAGAGAACTTTGCCCTGCAGTGGGACAATAATAGACTGGTATCATTATTATTATACATAGTAGATATCGGTCAACTGCCCTAATTTCACCTGGCGCCCTATCTTTGCCTACAATTTTTTTTTTTTTTTTTTTTCATTTTACTTGTTTGGCAATCGAAACTTAAAGCTCTCTATGAAAACTCGATTGCCATACAAGTAAAATGAAAAAGATATTACATCTTTTTTCAGTTAGGGCAGTTGACAGTACCTAGTTTGCCTGATGTTTTGAGTTTAACCTGTGCTTGTGAAAATTTAAAACCATCATCATCATTATCTCGTTAACCCAAAATGCATTGATACTGTCATCCGTGACGTATCTGCAAAATCTTTTCATCGATTGATACGTCCTTTTTCGGACATCCTGTATAATCATAAAAATACAGTACCTGGGCGACCGGGCTCTGCTCCAGTGAAAATAGATAATGCTAGTATAAGATTCATTCTGATTCCATGTATACTACATACTAATAGGTTGGGGAAAAAGTTGCTTCGCATTTTTTAAGAAAATTCAAAACATTTTTTAATATAGTTTATTTACATTTAACTAAAGTATGTAGGTACCATTTTGTTCGATAACTTTTTGCCATCTTGTAGGTAGGGAGGGACATGATCCCATTGCTATAGAAATTTTGGGACTTGAAAACGCTTAAACCAAATTTGTGCTACTCTCACAGACACTGCACTAGGTCCATTAAAATCGCAAATTTTTTTCGCGGCTTGCGTTGCTTTTTTACCTTTTTTGTAGTAAAATTTTAAAATGTATCGAATTTTTTCATTAGATCCACTCATCTTGACAGTACGAAAAACAAATTAAAATTACACATTTTCCTAATTTGAATTTGGAATTATGTTCTTTAAAATTTAAATTTCAATTATACCAAAACCAGCCAGATACAAATAGTATAGCCAAAGAGATTTTATTACAAGTTCATACATACTATAATGCGAAATTACTTTTTCCCCAACCAATAATTTTATGCTGTCATGATAATAGGTACTTACTAATTCCATGCTGCCATGTCATTATTCTAAGGTAGCATCTTGTTCTAAACTTTAGGCGACCGAGGTCTGCTCGAATGAAAATGCGGAGAAAACGAATTTTGCCAGATATGAAACTAGCTAGATCGATTTTTCGCCCACGTAAACCCCTATACGGTTATTACGACTTGACAAAACATCGAGATTTCTTAGGTAAACATAGCTTTAATATTAACGTGTTATACACATAAACATTCCAGAATAAATTCTCTAAACGATGGTGAAAACCTCATCAAAATCTGTTGCTTGGTTTAGAAGAACAACAAAGCCGTTTTTCGCGTTTGTCTGTATGTCCGCATACAGACAAACGCGAAAAACGGCTTTGTTTTATAAAATGTATAGATATACAAATATTGCTCGTTTAATAGTATAGGATAATTTATTAAAATAATAACATAACATCACGCCTTGTGTACTCGAAGGGTTGAGCAGAGGTGTAATTATAGTACACCCACATTTCGCCAGTTATGTTTAACTCCCAAGTAATAGGGGTGCGACCCCAAAGCCATCAAACGGGCACAACTCTAGACTCCGGGTTACTCCGTACACAAAAACTGTTTATTTTTTAATTTTCCCTATTTTTTCTTTCTCAGAATCTTAATAGGTACCTACTAACTTATGTTTAGTTAAAAGCCTACAAGTCCAATAAAAGTTGCCATCATTAATAATCCGTAAAATCGTGAATTAAAACTTCTAAAGTCGCGTTTACACTACCCTGCCGAGCGAACATTTTGTTTAGAGCAAATGTTTGCTGTTCTGCTGATGTTCGCTCAAAACTGAAAACATCTGTTTGTCACTACAACGAGAAAACGAATGCTCGCTCGCCGTGACGTAATTTTCACTCAAAGAATGAGCGAGCGAGCATTCATTCACCGTGTCCAAACGATTATCACTGAACAAACATGTTCGCTCGTTCAAGTGTTTTTATACCACGCGAACAAACGCTTGCTTGCTCAAAACAGTGGGGTAGTTGGGTAACACATTAACAGTAGCAATGGCTTACATTTTGACAGTTCTACAAAATTCTTTGCTTTATTTCCGTTGTTGAGCAGACAAATTGTTCGAACTAAAGAAGCAGTGGATTAGCAATAACATTCGAAATCATTCAGATTGACATTGAAAGTATGTTACGCAACAAGGGTGCTGTTCAGGACGCTAAGTGTAAACGCAGCTTTACTTATAAGTAATTTACTTTGAAGTTGTTCAACTTCAAAGTTATACTAAGTAATATGTTTTACTTGGATGACTTAATTTTTTATTTATCAACATTATGAAGTTGTAAATAAGTGGCATTTTGTTAGGAGTCGCTTTATTGCTTAAAATTTGTGATCGAAATCACGGCTGCTAAGAGTGTGTGTTATTGAGATTTTCTGAAACTATATTAGTTACACTCCAGAAATCGGGTTATAAAAAAATTGTCCTCCACACCGAATTTCGGCCATGGCGACCAATCTTAGCGGAGACCTGCCTTCGGTGCGGGAGATATTATAGTACACAAGTGTGTGCGCAGACACAGGTGCCATATTCTCTTGCCTGACTCTTGTAGTCCGATGGGACGGGAATCCGACACGACCGGAGAGAGATTAGGCACAGGACCAACGGTTTAACGTGCGCACCGAGGCACGGGAGTATCACACCGCCAACTTCCAAAGTTATGGACAACTTATGGGTTATGGTCAGATGGTGATGGTGGTGGTCATCACCACGATGAACAGCAGCTAAGCATAATGATAATTATTATGTTAGGATATATTTTTTGAAAACCAGGACGAAGCGTGGTAGACCATTTAAAGACTTATTAAAATCTTTAGTAAAAGAGTCCACCCAGAAGTCCCCGGTTCGATTCCCAGCGGGGGCAAAACTTTCTGCTCAGTTGGTGATATGGCTTGTTTTAAATTTGCCTGGCTAGCTACCACCATCTATCTATCTAATTCTGTCGCCATAACAACAATGATGTTTGATTGGCTCTAACATAAATGTTTTTATTCCGTCAATGAATTCATAAAACATACTTTTTGATATTGTAATTAAAATCTTATTGACATTAGTACTTTGACATTATTATGAATTCTCGGAAATTGTTATTTTTATTTTGACATTACGATTTATAATTTCGACATTATGATTTATATTTATGATTGAACTATTCATATTTTGATATTATATAAGATTACATAATTTTATACAACCAAAAACCTAGTTCTGATTTGCATGTGCTTAGCTTATTATATAATATTTCTACACCAGCAATGGTAAAACAGTGTTTAATGTAAGATCTCGATGTACCATAATACTGAGAAATATGAGAGTTATAAATAGTGTAACTAACACGACTTTCTTTTATATATATAATTTCAATTCAATTCAATGTTAACAGAATTGTTGTGTTTAAGCTGTGGTTAAGGATTCCGGGTGAAGCTCGTTTCCAGCTTCGGCCTGATCATCACTTACCATCAGGTGAGATGAAGACCAAGAGCCTGTCAGCGAGGTTGGTAATACGGACGTGCTGAAGTGCCACCAGTCTGCGCTTTCCTATCTTATCAATTTTGGTGATATGAGTCATTTATTTTACATTGTAATAAGACGTATCTCCATCTCAAAGATAGAAGTAGTAAAGGGTCCATACCTTCCTAAGGTCCTGATATTGATATATTATGAATATAGTACATAATTGAGTATTTCAAGGCTAATTTGACATTAAGACGATATTTCCATCTCAAAGATATGGACCCTTCTCTACCAAGGTCCTGATATTGATATATTATGTATACAGGGTGACAAGGGAATCGACGTGAAAACTGTTACCGTGGATTCAGTACATGATTCTGAACCCTCCTGAGTAAATATTTTCAAAGGTTATTAAAAAAAAAAACAGCTGTTCCATACATTTTGACCTCGTAGGGTCGACACTTTTCTTTAAAACAGCAGTTTTTTTAAAAATAACCGACGAAAAATTTCGACGCAAAGGGGTTCAGAATCGTGTACTGAATCCATGGTAACAGTTTTCGCATCGATGTCCCTGCCAGCCTGTCTAATACGTAACTGAATATTTCAAGGCTTATACGTGTGTACAGACATAATGACGTTCCGTTTATGTTATGTAGAGATGATATTTTGTAGGCATAAGTAAGGCACACAAATACAGAGTTATCAAAGTACCTATGTCACAGTGCAGTAGTTACAGTAATGCAAGTTATTAGGGTTGTTTTGCGGGTGTCGATGGGGTCGCTTTTTTGTAGCGCGTCCGGCATGTTTACCGACCCCGACGTTGATAGTTTTTCGGCCATCATGACCAAGAGATGCGTATCTCTGCTACGCCGTGTTTTTGACAGCCCCAACACCATTCTTAGAGCGTTGGCTGATAGGTGGGACTCTTAGATCTTGAGGCGGTGGATACGACTGCACGCCAAGAGAAGTAGGCATTCGGGATCCCCCGGGATTGGCGTGACTCACGCAGCTTAGAATAAATTATGCTACAAACACTAGTTTAAAAGTTTACATGGTTTATAACAAATATGGAAGTTATTCTGAAATAAACGTTTTTATTTATTTATTATTTTCTCATATCAGAACGAACTATGACAATATATATCATGACTTCTTGTAATGGAGATAGGCAGAAATTACTGAAAGCCACCTGGTACGTTACTTACATACTCCTTTTGTTCCCTGGTAACACACGCAAGCCGATTGCCTGAGAATAAGAAAATATATGTAGCATATGCTTTGTTATGGTGAAATATTTTGCCAGTGAGCAAGGTGATAGTAGGTTTGATTACCCAGGGTGGGATGGATTTTATTTAAACTATCTTCTGCCCGCGATTTCGCCCACGTGATATTTCCTGATCCCCCAACTGTCGTATCCCATCGCCTGCCCACGCTATAAATATCTACGTTTTTCCTTTCCGACTTTTACTTTATTTTTCTCGGCTCCTAAAGGTTCGAGCGTGATGTTAAATAGCTTCTAGTCTCAAGAATTGGGCTCTCAAATGCAAAAATATTTTTTTTAAATCCAACTGGTAGTTCCATACATAAGCGGGTTCAAACAAACAAACAAAAAAACAACTCTTCAACTTTATTATTTCACACTGTCGTGTAAAGCATACATTTTCCAAAGCCGGGAATACAGTTAGCAAGCTTTGTTAACAATGCTATTTCATCAGCTGTCTGAGAAGAGGGATTTGCCATGCATTCATAAGCCTATTGTCAGATGATACCAAATAGGCTAACATACCAGAACTATTCCTTGGGAGCTCGTCAAGTCTAAGAAATAACAGCCGCACGGGTCGATCTTCGAGGTTAACCAGCGCTTGTCGAGGTCAGTTCGTGGATCGACCATCCATTACATACCGAGATCCCTCTGTGCCACGGAAAACACGTTAAACCATTGGTTTCGGCTGTCGTTTGTAGATCTTCTGCTATCTGTACTCCCCGTCACTTGTCCTTAAGGGTTCATTAGATAACCAGCGTCAGATAGCATGTCTGGCATTAATACTGAAATGAACCTTCTTGGCGCAGCCGTTATTTTCACTCTTTTATTTTGTTTGTACTCGTATTTTTTGTTTCACGAACTGTGTCCAAATAAACGTTTTCTCTCTTGATTTTTCTTTACGGGTAGTCAGAAGCCCTAAATTCTGACAATGAGTCTTACCAAGGAGGTGTAACCCAGTAGGTTGTGGAGGTCAGATAGGCAGTTGCTCCGTGCAAAATATTCAATTGCATCTGGTTAAGCTATGATTTCCTAAAAGAGCGGTTCCGTCATATTTTAACGTTCATAAAAATCTGTAATTGTAACCAGTACTTGACTTTAAAGTGTCCAAAAGAAAAAACTTTAGACTAGAAACTGACCTTAGATCGTTGGGAAAAAGCTAGGCAGATGATGACCGAGAACTAATCCTGTTCGTACATGACTTACTGCTTAAGTGCTACTGTGGCTCGGCGATGGGGTAATTGCTCGAAGGAGCTGCGCAAGACAGCCTTCCCTCGGTTATTAATGACAGGCCCGCCCTCCCCCTATTTACAAGTCATTAAGTGGGCCCAACAGAATTCATGTTTGTAATCTAATATTTTGTTCAACTATGAATTTTGAATTATTTTTTGGGGGGATACGGAAGTTTGCGTTAATTACTTTTATTTATTTAGGAAGATTTTCCTGTTCTGCACAGGAAATGAACGGGCAGTATACCTTTTTTTTTCGTCTCTTTAAGCTGTTGCTGGCTTATCTCTGACTAGGTCTTCAATTACATTCTCTTCTGTAAACATAAAAAGACCTCGTTTTCATTTATCTTAATGCCCAGTCGGTAAAGCCACGCCGTGTGCTTAGCTAGTTGTCCCAACGTTTCTATACAAGCCCTAAAACTATTAATTATTTCAATAAATTAATTGACAGTAAGCCAAGTGACCCTTCACTTTGTTATTTAGTCCTCCAAAGTCTATTCTACTTGTTTTTCCAACACCTTGCAAGTCAAGTAATTGGAAACTAAGACAGTGCACACACCAAAGACAAAATAGTTGCATTTTTTTTTGGGTGGGAAATCAGACTCTTACTGACTAAAACCCACCCGTATTCCTTCAGTTGCCTGTACTTGCCAGGGGCCACGGTATCCCTTTCGGACTTTCCCGCGACCCGAGGTTGTGTCTGACCTCAAACTTCATATCAGCCGCGCGAATAGGTACACGATCGTCGCGTTCATCTGTCACTAATATATTCGGAAAACCGGAAGACTTCCTCTATCGGCTGCGATCGGCAACGATGCGCGACCATCGAGTTGGTTAGGGCACGGCCTAATAAGGAAGACAGCAGTTTTGTCTAGGATTGAAATAGTTTACCTGTAGATTTTAACTGTGAGACTAAGTGCCATCATTGTTTTCATAAAGCGGCAGTTGGATTAAAGAAAGCCTTGATCACAGAGCACGGAGACGCCTTGGCAGCCGCTGCTAGTGGAAGTATTGGAAACACTTTCCATATTAAATATAAACCAAGCGTGTCAATCAATTTTTTGAAGGCGTTCCATGACTTAAGTTGTGTGTTTTGTAAGTACTGTCATCTCTAGAAGCTTCCGATGCTGGTGCGGTGATTCCATAGTCTGTGGTTTTGATTCAAGTCTGTGCACAACCTAACTATTATAGTTAGTCTATTTTAGTGACTACGCTCCAGACGGTATTTGGTTTCCATCAGTTTGGGTATCAAGCTGCCAAAGTAATTTGCTGTTTTTCTATTATTTCTAGATCGGTATGAAGGTTTACCTAAAGTAAATGAAGATTAGATAGGAAATTGATTCGCCTTTCATGAACGTTTTGTAAGTGAAGTAGATTTTAATAACTTGATTGATTAACTATTTTGTTGTCTCATTTTTTTAATAACAGTGACAAGTTATTACATAACATAAAACATAACATCACGCCTTGTTTCCCCGGAGGGTTGGGCAGAGGTGTACCTGTACACCCACATTTCGCCAGTTATGTTTAAGTCCCATGTAATAGGGGGCAAGCCTACAACAACACATGTCACAAGACAAGTTATTAAACCTTTATAAAAGCTATTTAATAAATGAAGTTGATAACTATCAGCTTAAAATCGATCTATCTCTCATTTTTCTAACTATTTTGGGGTCGGCTTCCAGTCTAGCCGGATGCAGCTGAATGCCTGTATTTTACATGGAGCGACTGCCTATCTGACCTCCACAACCTGGGTAACGTAATACCTCTTGGTAGACTGGTTGTCACACTTTCGGGCTTCTGACGACCCGTAACGACTGTTAAAGATGCACGAATAACAGCCGGGACCAACGGCTTAACGTGCTTTTGGAGGTACGGAGGGGTTTCGATACTTAATGGATGGAACCCATCCACGTACCGGCTGCGGCAAGCTCTGTCTCGCATAGGGTCGCAGCATTATGCTGAGCGATGGCCGTTTTGCGTGGATTTGACACATATTTTCCCTCACCTTGTTTCTTTTTTAGGGTTCCGTACCCAAAGGGTAAAAATGGAACTCTATTACTAAGACTTCGCTGTCCCTCCGTCCGTCCGTCTGTCACCAGGCTGTATCTCATGAACCGTGATAGTTAGACAGTTGAAATTTTCACAGATGATGTATTTCTGTTACCGCTATAACAACAAATACTATAATAACTAAAAATAGAATAAAATAAATATTTAAGAGGGGCTCCCATACATCAGACATGGTTTTTTTGGCATTTTTGTAGATAATGGTACGGTCGCTTCGAGCCCTTCTGGCCGGTTTTTATTTTAATTTGTGTTCTTTTTTACCGAAAATGTATTTATTATAATTAACGTATTTTCTTTCTTTTTTTGTCTTCGATCGACCCGTGCGGCTGTTATCATTTAGCTAAGATCCTCTGAAGCGATAACTATCAGCTAAACTCTCAAATAGAGAACACAAAGTGTCTTCACATGTGACGTCTTTTAAATACTTGCTGAAAGCATAAACTTGTTAAGGCAATATGGTACATAATTACGTGCGGAATAAATGAAGAATGGTGTCACATTTTTCACAAAACAGATTATTAAAAAGATTATTTTAGACATCTCTTTTTACGGCTGAAAAGTCGGTTCAGTTTACCTACACACTACACCATTGAATTAAAACTTATCAAGATCAGAGGGCCCAGACCGAGTTTTTTTTACGTATTTGATCGCATTAACGTTCACTTATGTCAATTATACTTCAGTTTCAGTACAAATTGAACTTTACGTTAAGGGTACCACACACCATCGCAACGATAATTATGTGGGCAAGCAGTGGTTACGTGTTTATAGCGTCGCTGCAGCTTTTTCCAGTTGCGTTGTGGTCAGCAAAACCACAACAACATCAACCACAAAATCAAATCAAACCACAAAAAAAAAAAAAAGTCAACGCAACATTGGATTTGCGATGTAGCCGGTCGATAGTGAGTGGTCTCGTTGGTGGGTGCATTGTGGACTCGATGTGGTTGGTTTCGGCCCACAAGGTTGATTTTGAGGGCCAAATATGGTCCGTGCCTGACTCGTTGGTCTAGTGGTCCCAAGCGCTACTGCTGAGCATGAGGTCCTGGGTTCGATTCCCAGGTCGGGCAAAGTGTTATTGGGTTTTTCCATCAGGAATTTCTCAGTAGCAGCCCGGAGTCTGGATTGGTGCCCGGTTGATGGCAATAGGCTCGCCCCCTATTACATGGGACTTAAACATAACTGGCGAAATGTGGGTGTACCTACTATAGGTACACCTCTGCCTAACCCTTCGAGGATTACAGGCGTGATGTTATGTTAATATGGTCCGTGTGATTAAACTATTTCATACAAATTAGCGCCCGTCCACGTGGTGTCGTTGTAGTGTGGTTGAGGTGAGGTTGTGGGGTGGTTGTGATACGTATGTTCAGGCGCTTACGTGATCGAATACGTATGAAAACTACTAATAGGCCCACTGGCTTCCTCAAACGTTTTCCTTTACAAGCGAAGGTATTTGCTGTCTCGTCCTCTCCACCCTGCATTAAGTATAATATTTTCTCTCCCCTAAAAGCCTACAAGTGACATAAATAAATCAAATACCAGCTCCACGCATCTACGTTACTGAAACTTACCGCCTTACGTGACAAATGACACGTTAACTTGGCTAAATTGTAAATTTATGCTGATGACTAGTTGTTTGTCCCTGAAAAACTGTTCTCATGGCATATCTTTGGTAGTGGTTATATATTATGGCCTGAACAAGAGTACTGTAATGTAAAGTTTAGTTAAACTGATTTCCTTGATGGCCTTTCAAGTCGCTTTTTATGACTTAATGAAAAGTTGTATGAATACATACGATTTTTTTTTTCGATGAGTTTTCTATTGACTCTAGTCTAGGTCAGAGGTGACAGAGACAAAGTCGACGGTGGAGTGAGCTTACCCAGAAGAAGCCTGTTCACTCTTACTTTGAATAGATTCGGGTTATATGCGTTCGGAAACACAGACGCAGGCAGAGAGTTCCACTCCTTTGCTGTGCGCATTATAAGATGTTTGAAAACGCTTAGTGCGAGTTGGTGGAATATCAACTAGGTAGGGATGGTAACCTGCAGTACGTCTAGATGTCCGATGGTAGAAGGACACATACTTCTTTCGCTTCGTTTACGTCCGTACATCTGTACCCCTAGTGTGAGTTTCTTGTACTATCACGAAATACGTGACGATCATGTTAATCGAGCTAACTAATGAGCAATGGTATTTTAAAATGATGCGAGTGTGAGTTGTAAACTAACAGCAGTTCGTATCGTCACTTGTCCGATAGTATGCTGAAAATTTGTTATTTTTTTTAATGTTGCCTATCTTGAACTTGGAATGGTTTACTGATGTAATCGTCGGGCTTTTTGATCAAGCAAAGCTCTTCCTCGGATTAAATCGGATCTGATATGTTGCTGGTTATTCACATTCTATTTGAGCTGAAAATAAAGATGAGGTTGTATTTATTATGCCTTGTAGGCCACAAGGCATAATAAATATACAGCGTCACTGAATAAAAAATAAAAATGAGTTTGTAGACATAACGAATGTACAGGTGACTGAATTCATTGGCAATCATTAAAGGGAGTGAGCATTACTGTTAAAAAAAAAAGTTAAAAACGTTAGACGATGTACCCATTTACCTAAAAGCGCCTACAAGGGATTCATTAGGTTCGGTTAGGCTTCGTATGCCACCACCGCAGCTGCCTCGGCCAAACCAGGCTCGTCGGGGCAGACCAGGGGTGGGGTGGCTACAAAGGCGGCGAGGGCCCCGGCCCAGGTGGCGAAGGTCCCGGCCCAGGCGGCGAAGAACCCAGCCCTAGCGGCGAAACAGCTGCCCCCGTCTCCTCCTAATTCTACCCCGGCTGACGCCGAATGGCAGGTAGCCGGGGAGAAGAGGAAGGCGGCGAAGGCTAAAAGGGCGGCCAAGAAGAAGGAGAGGAGGCAGCGGCGCAAGGAGCGAAGCGTCGCGGCTAGGCTCCGCGCCCCGAAGTCCGCAGCTGTAGTGATTACACTACAGCCAGAGGCGGAGAAGAAGGGCGTGTCCTACCGCGACGTGCTCGCCAAGGTGGGGGCGGCGGTGGACCTCAAAGAGATCGGCGCCGCTGATGGCATCCGGGTGAGGGTCACTGCGACTGGGGCCCGGATGCTGGAGGTCCCCGGTGCGGCAAGCGGCCCGGCCGCTGACGCTCTGGCCGAAAGGCTTAGGGCGTCCCTAGATGCGGACGAGGCCCGAGTGTCCAGGCCCACCAAATGCGCAGACATGCGTATTCTGGGCCTGGATGACTCAGTGACGGAGGGACAGGTGGTGGCCGCTGTTGTTAGGGCTGGAGGGTGCTCTGCCGAGCAGGTTAGGGCGGGCGCCCTCCGTCCTGACTTCACGGGGTTGCGAGCCATTACGGTGAGCTGCCCCGTGTCGGCGGCCAATAAAATAGCCGGGGAGGGCCAAAGGCTATTGGTGGGCTGGGTTTCAGCGCAGGTCAAACTGCTGGAACCCAGACCTCTGAGGTGCTTCCGCTGCCATGTGGGCAACCACGTGGGAGCTAAATGCACCTCGGAGGTGGACCGCAGCAGTCATTGTTACCGCTGTGGTCAGCCCGGTCACAAGGCCGGCTCGTGCGAAGCCACGCCGCATTGCGTAGTATGTGCGGCGGCTGGCAAGCCAGCCGGCCACCGGATTGGGAGCAAGGCCTGCGCTCCACCCGCCAAGGCTAGAGGCAAACCACCTGCCACCGCCGTCACAGCCGCAACCGCCGCCACCATCGCCGTTGCCGCCTCAACAGCCGTCGTCGCCGCCGCAGCCGCCGCGGCAGGGCCCTCACAGGGGGCTAAGGAGGGGGCTGACATGGAGTGCCAATAATGGCCCCATTTCGCCTCCTCCAGGCGAATATCAACCACTGCGCCGCAGCTCAGCATCTGTTGCTCCAGAGCATGGCGCAGTGGTCGATTAACATCGCCGTGGTCGCTGAGCCGTACTTTGTCCCACCCAGGGATGACTGGGTGGAGGACCTGAGCGGCTCAGTGGCCCTAATTTCGTCGGCCGACGCCGGTACCCCGTCCCTCAAGGCTGTTAAGAGAGGACGGGGTTGCGTTGCAGCACGGTTCGGGGAGATTGTCGTGGTAGGCGCGTACTTCTCCCCGAACCGAACTCTCGCCGAGTTCCACAACTCCCTTGCGGAGTTGAGAGTCGTCGTCGTCGGGTTCTGTTCCCTCCCCGTGCTCGTCCTCGGGAACTTCAATGCCAAGAATGTGGCTTGGGGTTCCCGGTATACGGACACACGGGGCAGGATGGTGGAAGACTGGGCGCTGGAGACAGGCCTGGTCGTCCTTAATCGGGGTTCTGTCCCCACGTGTGTGCGGATGCGGGGTGAATCAGTGGTGGACATCTCGTTCGCTAGCCCCGCTCTGTCGCCGCGTGTCATTGACTGGCGCGTCATGGAGGGGGTGGAGACGTATTCCGATTACCGGTACATCCGGTTTGACGTCTCCGCCCAGACCTCGAGCGCGCCGGTCCGACAGGCCCCGAGTGGTCCGCGGTGGGCGCCGAAGCAGCTGGACCGGGAGCTCCTCCTGGAAGCCTCAATCGTGCAGGCCTGGGTGTCATCACCGGACAGGCCTGCCGACATCAATGATGAGGCGGAGTGGTTCCGGGAGGCCATGTCCGAGATATGCGACGTGGCAATGCCCCGGGTCCAGCCCGGACGTGCTTCGCGCCAGGTGTACTGGTGGTCGCGTCAGCTGACGACACTGCGCAATGCTTGCGTTACTCCGCGACGCCGGTACACTAGGCACCGCAGGCTCCGTATTCGACCTCCGGATACGGAAGCCATTCAGGCGGAGCTGTACGAGGGGTACAGAGCGGCGAAGACCGCCCTCCAAGTGGAAATCCTGCGGGCCAGGGCACTGGCCCGCGAGGAGTCGCTGGAGACTCTGAACAGAGACCCGTGGGGACGCCCATATAAAATGGTGCGGGAGAAACTCCGCCCATGGGCTCCCCCGCTGACGCAGAGTCTTCGGCTGCAGCTTGTGAGGGACGTGGTGAGCGCTCTGTTCCCTTCGAGAGGGGAACACGCCTCCCCGCCCATGGCTCCGCCTACTGCGGTGCCTGATGCGGACCACACCGCCGACGACGACGACGATGCTCTGGAGGTGACCGAGGTAGGGATGAGGGTGGCGGTACGTAGGCTGAATGCCAGAAATACCGCCCCAGGACCCGATGGCTTACCTGGGAAAGCCTGGGTCCTGGCCTCAGAGGCTCTCGGGCCTCGACTAAGGGGGCTCCTAAGCGCATGCTTGGAGAGGGGCCAGTTCCCGCTTCGTTGGAAGACGGGGAAACTGGTCCTCATCAAGAAGCCGGGGCGCCCTGCGGACTCTCCGTCCGCTTACCGGCCCATAGTGCTGCTCGACGAGGTGGGCAAGCTCTTTGAAGGATTCATTGCAGACCGCCTCGTCGGGCGGCTGGTGCGGGTGGGGCCGGATTTGGCGGAGAGCCAGTTTGGTTTCCGCAGGGGGCGCTCCACGGTGGACGCCATCATGCGCGTGCGAGCCCTCACGACGGGGGATGCGGTGGCTCGGGGTGGGGTCGTCTAGGCGGTGTCTCTAGACATCGCCAACGCCTTCAATTACCTGCCCTGGAGTTGCATCAGGGAGGCACTCCGGTATCACCGGATGCCGACCTACCTCTGTCGTGTGGTCGAGGCCTATCTGACGGACAGGGCCATCATCTACCCCGGTCACCAGGGAGAGTGGAACAGGCGAGAGATGTCGTGCGGTGTCCCAGAGGGATCGGTGCTGGGGCCGCATCTGTGGGACATCGGATACGACTGGGTGCTGCGCGCCGACCTCCCCAATGGCGTCAGCGTCGTTTGTTACGCTGACGACACGTTGGTCCTGGCGCAGGGGAGGTCGCACCAGGCGGCGGCCGAACTAGCGACACACGGAGTTGCGACAATCGTGGCCAGAATCCGGCAGTTGGGACTCGAGGTGGCCTTGCACAAGTCTGAGGCCATGTGTTTTCATGGTCCTCGGAACGCGCCACCGTCGGGTTCCCAAATAACGGTAGGAGGGGTTCACATCGGCGTCGAGTCGACGATGAAGTACCTGGGACTCGTCCTCGACAGTCGGTGGAACTTCGTGGAGCATTTCCGACGTTTGGCTCCCAGACTGGACCGGGCCGGGGCTGCCTTGAAGCGGCTCCTGCCCAATCTAGGGGGTCCAAACGCCTCCTGCCGGAGGCTATACGCGGGGATCGTGCGGTCCATGGCCCTGTACGGGGCACCGGTGTGGGCGCGTTCGTTGAGGCGGCGGCCTGCCCGCCGGTTGAACGCGTCCCAGAGGGTCATGGCCACCCGGCTGGTCCGGGGATACCGCACGGTCTCCGGTGAGGCGGCGAGCCTCCTTGCCAGATTGCCGCCATGGGATCTGGAGGCAAAAGTCCTCGCGCATATTTGGGAGTGGCGCGGGGAGGCGAAACGCCGGGGCTTGACTCCGATGCCGCGAGAAATCGCGGCACAGCGGACAGAGCTCCGACGGGATCTCATGGCGTCATGGAGAGTGCGATTGTCGCAACCCAGTGCTGGGCACGCCACTATTGCGGCGATAAGTCCCCTCTTTGAGGAGTGGCTGGAGAGGCGCCACGGCGTCCTCACCTTCCGCCTGACGCAGGTCCTCACCGGACACGGCTGTTTCGGGAGGTACCTGTTTCGTATAAGGCGGGAGGAAACGCCCGGGTGTCATCACTGCGTGGATCGCCCGGAGGACACGGTGGAGCATACGGTGGAGGTATGCCCGGCTTGGGCAGAGCACCGCCGTGTCCTCGTGGAGGCGATCGGTGGCGGGGATCTCTCGCGTCCGGCCCTGGTCCAGGCCATGGTACGGAGCGAGAGGGCATGGGAGGCCGTCACCTCCTTCTGCGAAGCAGTAATGCTCGCGAAGGAGGAGGCGGAGCGCGTGAGGGAGAGGCAAATTTCGCGCCCTCACGCCCCTAGCTGCCGCAGGAGGAGACGCCCTGGGCGTCGGGAATCGATCGCGGATTCCCGGCCACCGTAGGCGCGGGCTTGCGGACGGTGAGCAATGGGTAGCTCGCCGTCCGGTAAGGACCAAGCCCGGGTCGACGGCGCGTTGTGTTCCACGCGCGCCTCAAAGAGTGTCAGCGAGTGAAGTGGTCCGATGAGACCATTGCCTGCCGGGGTTGCGGGAAAGTCCGAAAGGGATACCGTGGCCCCCTGGCATTGCACAGGCAACAGAAGGAACACGGGTGGGTTTTAGTCAGTAAGAGTCTGACACGCCCTCCCGCTCCACCCAGAGCGGGAGACGTCATTTGATGATTTCCCACCCAAAAAAAAAAAGGGATTCATTAGGTATTTCATTATTGCCTATTACAACACCTTGGTTTGAAGTTAAACTCGTTGTGTTGACCTTATATTTTCCAATTCTTCTAGTTCTTGACAAAGAAATAGAAACGCTTCCTTTGACAAACGATATGTACCTATTACTGAATTTAGGATCGTTGAGATCTTCCACTGAATTAAAACAGGTACGAAGACCGGGTCTTTGTTTTCGGAGATGATTCCGTTTATCAAATACATACATACATAAACTCACTTCTTCTTCTCATGGGGGTAGGCAGAAACTAAGAACGCCACCTGCTACGATCCTTACATACTCCTTTTGCCTCGTTTACGTTCATACATCTGGTCATACACGCACGCCGGTTGCGAGTACTACGCACCTGTCCTTTTTGAAGAACCTCACCAATAAGGTCCATATATGTCCTCCTAGGGCCCCTCCCAGCGTTTCCATTCACATCTGCCTTGTAAATACATTTTGTTAGTCGACTTTCATTCATCCTCTCAACATGAACAAACCATCTCAGCATAACCTTTAAAATTTTTGTCACTACATCTTCTTTTAACTTACACCGTTGTCTTATCACATCAATCCACGACAAACACAACAACACACAACAACAACAAGCAAATATTACGAATGTAACTAATTTAAACAACAATTCACCTGTAACACACCAAGTGAGTGACTTTACTACAAAGTTTACGTATTCAAACGTTTGAAAACCGCTTGGAAACGTCAAATTTTTAACTGACACTCGCAGTAACAGCAAAATGTTCTCCAAAACGCTACTACGTGAGTCACGTTTAAAATACCGAACTATTCTAGTATCGTTAAAAATCTAATACTTTCCGCCAGGGGCGCTTTTTACGTTTTCATACATTTATTACTCGATACAGAAACGTGGTAGCTTAGCGTTTTCTATGTGACAAAACTCACACGCCACGTACTGGTCATACACACCGATTGCGAGTACTACGCACCTGGGGCCGTATTATGAAGTATTAATTCCATCATTACTCCACTGCGAAAAAAGGATAGTGCTATTGGCCTTGTATAGTTCCGTCTCTCATTCACACTGGTAAATGGTGGCATTAATACGTCATAATAGGGCCCCTGATCTTTCTGAAGAACATAGGTAATTACATCAAAACTAATATATGATAAAGATTTGATGATTTTGTATGTTTTTTTGTCTCAAAAACTACTGGACCGATTTTAAAAGTTCTTTCAACAGTAGTATGCTATATTAACACTGAGTAACAAAGGCTAAAATTTATACAGATATCACGCGGGAGAAGCCATGGTGGAAGCTGGTCACCAATAAGATCAGTGATTCTGCTACGGATATTTTAAAATTTTGATCATGTCTACTATTATTGATTTATTCATAAAAAACTACTGACCAGAGTTGACCAGCAAAAATGGAGGTGGACTGGACGCATGATGAGAGCTAAACAAGAAAAACGGTGTAAATTAATAACTGATTGGTATCCCACAAATAGTAAACGGAAAAGAGGACAAGAACAAAGGAGATGGAACAACGAGATAAAACTTACAGCGCGACCTAAGGCACGAGAGTGGCTCGTTATATAATTCAATGGAAACAGGTAGAGGAGGTCTTTGCCAAGAGGCATGCTGAATTGAGACATATAATTTACCAAAATATAACAAAGTAAAAACAATTCAGAATAAAGAGGCTTATAAATAAATAAATAAAAAATAACCAACTTATATTTACAGTTTAGACCACAAATACAAGTTATCGGTCAATATTAGTAGTTACACAAACAATCATAAAATTGGGTTAAATCATATAAAAGCAGACAAAATTTGATTATGTCCATATTTGAACCCTTATTATGACGCTATTTCGGCATCCAAAAACGAGCTGTTCGAACAATTTACCAGCTAGGTGCCAGAGTTTCTCTGAGAGATTTTTTCAAAGATATCGGTATCCTCACAGTGGCATCACAATTCATCTTCGCCAACATCACATATTAGGCAAAATATACACTTATACACTAAAAACAGTGATATTCACAATGTTAACACTAGAAATAAGGATAAACTAGTGTGCTCCCTTTCACCGGCTTCATAATGTTCATAACTCATTTCTTTGGCTTGGTATAACCTTTTATAGCAAGCTACCCTCTTCTTTGCTAGATTTGCCTTTTATTGCGTTTAAACTAAAGTAAAATACAACCTTTGTTCTAAGGCATATTATTCTATCAACGACTACTTAAATGATAAGAATAGTTGGTCGCTGTGATTAACTCAAGACAATGTATAAAAGTTCTTTCTCCAGAATTAGCTTACTGACAGGTTATATGAGTTTATATAATTGTTTATAATTTTACTTTATATGTCAATTTATTTTAATTTTTTTTAAATTTATTGTTGACATAATATACTCATTACAATGTTTTTTTATGAGTTGTATTGCATTAAGTGGTTAGCTAGCGACCTCGACAATTATTTATTTTATCTCGATGGAACTAGTTTGTTGCGCCACTTCTTCTTCCCAGGTAAAGCACTAGGAAGTGGTGAAGGGTGGGCCTTTTGGGGGACTGTCTTGTGTAATTTTGACGTTTGAAAAGTGCTGATTCTCAGCCTAGTTTGAATAAATGACTTTTGAATTTTGAATACTCCTCAAAGCTTTAGTTTGCCCCAGCAGTGCTATTTCTTTAAACACAGCACTAGGATCATCACAAAACTTTTAAATCTACTGATCAACATGGTACATTCTGTTCAAAAACATTACAAGGTTATTTCCTATACGATATTCTAATAGCAGAAAACTTTCTTTTCTCTCGTATAGGTCCGAGTACGTTCCGAAGTTGAGACAAACTTTGAGATTAATGACTGGGAAATAAACCTCCGTGGAGGATTCCACGAGAAATATTGACGGGACGTAGTTTTTGTGTGTATGGTGGACTATTAATAGTTTTTTTAATTTTTTTATTTACTTATTACTTACATAATCGAGGAGCTCGTAATAACAGCCGCAGAGTTGATCTATCAGGTAAAGCTACGCTTGCCGGGGTTGGTCCGTGGATGGGTGACCATCTTTACATACCGACACTCCTCCGTGCCTCAAAGCACGTTAAACCATTGGTTCCGGCTGTCATTCGTGGATCTTTGACAGTCGTTACGGGTCGTCAGAAGTTCGAAAGTCTGACAGCCAATATTACCAAGGGGACCAATCTTACCCGGCGAAGGCTAGTCTCCATTGTGATTGGTCTGGAGGACTATACTATATGTATATTAGTCTAGACCCCGACATAGTTGAGAAAAGGCTAGGCAGATTGATTTTAAGTGGGACTCAGGCCTCCTGGATTTGAAAAGAGACCTCTGAGTTTGTTTCGGTGTTGCTTCTCAAAGTAGTCAGATAGGAAATACCGACAAATAAAAATGTTTTTTATAACCTATATTTACATAAATAAATCATTTATCTTCTCTGTGAAAGGAAGAAGGCTGTCTACAACCACGAAGGTCCGATTGTGAGTTTGTGGAAGACACAATTCTTCGAATGTTTGTGTTAGGACATGCCGATTTACTCACGATGCGGCTTCCACCGTTTCGAGAGCAGTGTTGAAACGTTTGCTTTTGGTATCATCATTTCAGCCGAAAGACGTACACTGGTGGACATAGGCCGCCTCTAAGCATCGCCACATCGACCTTATACCTGCGGCCTTCTCACTTACCGGTGGCTGGCCGGCGTTTAGCATGATCGGCCATATACTGCTGGAACACAGGCGTCCTCTCTGTCATAGGGAATAGGCCGTAATCCACCACGCGGGCCCAGTGCAGGTTGGTAATGTCACATGTCTTCGAATTTTAGATTCTAGGACATGCCGGTTTGTGCACGATGTTTTTCTTCACCGTTTTGATAACAGTGGTGATGAAATAATTTATACAAAGTAAAGTGCCTGTCTGTGTTCGAACCTGTAAACTACAATTCGGAAGTCGGGGCCGCTACCGCTGGTCACCATTGCTCGTTTGGTGTCAGTAAAACATTTTGATCACTGGCTGGCTTCTTTAATATAACAAATGATAGGTAAACCTCTGCCTAACCCTTTGGGGAAAACAATGTGTAATAAGAAAGAATGAACGAAAGAATAATATTTATTTGGACACAGTTCGTGAAACACAATAACAAAATAAAAAAGTAAAATAATCATAAAGCAATAGTGTAATGTTATATTGATCACTAACTTCTTCTTTTTGTGTGGTTAGTAACTAACCTGGTGTCAGAGTAAGCCGCCCATGGGCCTCTAACTTGGTTTCACATGCCGTCGAGAAATATCTCTCAGACAGTTTCCTCACGACCACTAACTTATCTTTTTTCTTTTAAAAGACGAAGCTTTTAAGGCCAAAATCTGAACAGTAAACCTTAATACGAGCTCACTGCAAATATAATGCATTCAGATATCTTTCTCAAACAAGTCGGGAAGCTGGGTCCCATGCTCCTAACAATATCAGCTACATAAATCTATTCGAGAGGGAAATAAAAGAGCGAGCATGAGTGCACGGTGAAACATAGATGGAAGAAATAAAATGGACATGTTATTTTTGAGGTCATACTTTAAGTGCTGTTTTTTTGCGCTTGGGCTCTGTCTCGCATAGGGTAGCAGCATTATGCTAGCGATGGCCGTTTTGCGTGGATATGACGCATATTTTCCCCCAAATTGCTATTTTCGTGTTTTGTTCTTACCTTGCGTCATGTGTACCGCAAATAAATATATTTTCCGTCTTTCTAAATAATTTGAAAAACATTCTCTAAAAGGTTACTATTTTTGGCAGTGTATTAAGTGCACTAGCGGCAGTCTATACACCTTTCGGATAAAGTGCCGTTAGCGGCATATTAGTAACCTCGGCCCGGCTAAAGTGCCGTAAGCATTGCATTGTCACTGTCACTTTCACTTGTTATTTTGTTTGATTGTTGAGGTTAGTTCGCTGTAAAACACCACATTCCCAAAACATCACATTTCTTGTGCCTAAAAGGACCCTGGTGTTGTGTGGTCACAGTTCTAACTTAACCTACATTTCTGCCATTTTCATTTGCTAAGCCAAGGGGTTATGGCTACACTTAAGTTTAGCCGGCTATAGGTGAATGAAATTAACATTAGCCTCTCCTCAAAAACAAAATAACAAGTGACAGTGACAGTGGCATGACATTCAAAACGCATACCATACAACTGGAGAGAGCTCAGCGATCCTTGCTAAAAACTATGACATTTAAACCCTACAGATTCCCCATTAGAACACTTTATGAGCTGTGTCAGGTTCTTACTGTGAGGCAGCTTTTTGTTTATCAGGTTATTATCAAACTGCATGTGTCTACTCATTATGATCCTGATAAATTATGCAGAAAACGTACTATTACTAATGTATTGTACTCCGTAAGAACATGTACTGCATTAGCCAGACGTGAAAGGCGTTTTCTTTTATTGCATATTTACAATAAAATTAATAAATTCTTAAAAAAATTCCCGCTTTCTTTTCATGAATGCAAGTCTAAGGTTAAGAACTGGCTTCTTACTCTTAACTACGAAGAAACGGAAAAATACTTTATTTGGTAAAGTGATCATGTACATACACCAACACTCCGCATCCACACACTACTTTTACACTGCATTTTCAATACCCTAAAGTACTATTGTAATTTCTGCATGCTCAAAATTATCATGTTCAGTAAAAATCTTAATTGGTATAAAAAATATAATGTAATTAATTGGGTGAAGGCGCTGAAATCTGGCATACAGGTTTTTACCTAGTTTGGGTTTCAGAGGTTTCATAGGTTTTGTAACTTAAATTATTTCAATAAAGATTTTATTATTATTATTAGTGACAATGCAATGTTTACGGCACTTTAGCCGGGCTGAGGCAGCGTTACTAATATGCCGCAAATGGCGGCACTTTATCCGATAGGGACAAAGTGCCGCTAGCGGCACTCACACTTCCAATATTATTAATGACTGAACATTTTCTAGTTAATGGTGTCTATGAATGATAGCCTGAGGAATGTTGTGATAAGGTAACAGAGTGGTTTAAAAGAAGATGTAGTGACAAAAATTGAAAAGATGGTGATGTTCTACAGGAAGGTCAGGTGCGTAGTATTCGCAAACAGCGTGCGTGTATGACCAGATGTATGAACGTAAACGTGTCAAAAGCAGTATACATGTAAGGATCGTAGCAGGTGGCGTTCTGTAGTCATATTCATATCTTTATTTGAATTCCATAATGTGGGTATAAAGGTGTTACAATGGCTTAATGCTAAGGCACAATTACGAACCCTGTAGTGTAGGGCACAGCAAAAAGTATACAATTAATTAATTACATAAAAAACAAATAAAATTAAAAAACAAATGAAATCAAAGAACTAATTAAATTTAAAAAACCAATTAATTAACATTCCACAATTTTTAAATATGTTCTAACATTAATTGAGATCTTAGGTTGTGGTACATCCGGACACGGCTGTTTCGGGAGGTACCTGTTTCGGATAAGGCGGGAGGAAACGCCCGGGTGTCATCACTGCGTGGATCGTCCGGAGGACCCGGTGGAGCATACGGTGGAGGTATACCCGGCTTGGGCAGAGCACCGCCGTGTCCTCGTGGAGGCGATCGGTGGCGGGGATCTCTCGCGTCCGGCTCTGGTCCAGGCCATGGTACGGAGCGAGAGGGCATGGGAGGCCGTCACCTCCTTCTGCGAAGCAGTAATGCTCGCGAAGGAGGAGGCGGAGCGCGTGAGGGAGAGGCAAATTTCGCGCCCTCACGCCCCTAGCCGCCGCAGGAGGAGACCCGCGATCGATCGCGGATTCCCGGCCACCGTAGGCGCGGGCTTGCGGACGGTGAGCAATGGGTAGCTCGCCGTCCGGTAAGGACCAAGCCTGGGTCGACGGCGCGTTGTGTTCCACGCGCACCTCAAAGAGTGTCAGCGAGTGAAGGTTTCCGATGAGACCATTGCCTGCCGGGGTTGCGGGAAAGTCCGAAAGGGATACCGTGGCCCCCTGGCATTGCACAGGCAAGAGAAGGAACACGGGTGGGTTTTAGTCAGTAAGAGTCTGACACACCCTCCCGCTCCACCAGAGCGGGAGGAGTCACTTGATGATTTCCCACCCAAAAAAAAAACAAAAGGTTGTGGTACATAATAATTATTTGGTATGGTCAATAAAATTCAACATAATGTCATATTATAATATTTATCTATGTATGGTGGTGTCCGTTTGTGTTAAATCATTTTTAGTTTTTTGTCGTTTAGGTAGGTATTTGTTTATTGTGTAGTATGCTTTTTTAATTAATATTTGCTTGATCTTATTTATAAATGTCGTATCGCTGGTTCATCCTTTATTTAATTTATTTATTTATTTTGTCTCTGCCTACCCCCAAGAATGTGTGATTTTATATTATGTGTATCTTCCAGTTTTTAGGGTAAGGTGGGAACGGTATATAACACAATACAATAGCATATCGCATAGAGCTACGCATCAAGTACCTACCATTTTTTCACGATTTTCCCTTCAAAATTCAAAAGTCATTTATTCAAACTAGCACACGCCAATATACCAACCAAAAACATCGAGATCTATACTCAAGCAGAAATAAAAATAACTAAACGTAAACAATATCTAAAACAGGAAATAAAGCCTCCAGGCATAAAGGGCGTGCCCGCTTACATATAGCTGTAACTAGAAGTTATAATTGATAAACTAGGACCATCGAGGTAAAATAAATAAACAGTTAATTACTAATAACAATAACAAAACCATGATCAGCAAGACGACCAGTCACCACAAGCAGCACCCGTTCACGAGCTTAACGCAAAGCTTTGTTTCTTGTGGTACAGTAGCTCGCATCAGTAGTAAAACTTTGACCTTGTGTTCCCCTGAAGTAGTGCGGAGTTTCAAAAGAATAAAGCCTCGTTCAGAACAGCGCGACGCGACTCGAACAATACAATTTCCAAGAAAACTTCACGGTATAACAATAGCCGGTGTCGCGTCACGCTGTCGCGTCGCGCTGTCGCGTCGCGCTGTCGCGTCGCGCTGTCGCGTCGCGCTGTCGCGTCGCGCTGTCGCGTCGCGCTAGTGTGCACGAAGCTTAACAGGCTACCGTATACTAGTTTAGAGGTATGAGGAACAGGGCGTACAGTTCACTCATTCTCTATAGAAAAGGGTATCGTGTCTGGTGGGCAACTGCGCGACGGTTGATGTTAGGAAATAGTATATATACTCGTCGCGCGGTAAAATCTGCCTGCATGCAGGATTTTGCGTGACGTCAGTGTGATGCGTACGAGTAGTTCGCGTGTTGCGTTGTAGATACCCCCACACTAGTTTCGTTACCACTGACCTGCGGCATACTGTACCATTTAGCTTCTCTGCCATTGCCGGTCATTTCAAGCCATTACGTATGTCGAAGACCAAGGTTGTACGGGTTTTAATCAACCATTATTCGTTTGCTAATAAACTGCCTCATATGCCTCGTGTGTGCATAATTGAAAGACATAATTGTTCGTTCTTCTAACATTATTTTAGTGACTCCTTGATCTGCGATGACAGACTACTAGAATACGTACTGAAGCGAAATTAATTTATAAGTACATGAGATTTAAAATAGGAGTTCATTTTGCGAAACTGCGGTGAGTTAATGTTTTTAGAGTGATGAATGACGGTTGTCACTTCCCGTGACCCAAGGGCTGGCTTTTACCTTGGCAGAGGCTAAACATTACAATACAACGTGGCAATGCGGCCAGTCTCTTGGGTACATTACCAGTCGACAGCGATGCGGATGAATTTTCGATTCTATATTTTAGTTTGTAGTCAAGGCCAAGTGTGTGTCGAACTCGTACAGGGAAAACAACACCTTTTAATTTCTATTATTTATTGTACAAGTAGTTGTTCCGGGTCTGGCTGTTTCTGTATGTGAGTTTTAAACTCACATACAGAAACAAATACGAAAGAGAAACAAAAACAAATACGTTTGTAAACGCACCCACAATACAGGAGAAATTACTAGTGTCCCCACACTAGTAATTTCTCCTGTATTGTGGGTGCGTTTACAAACGTATTTGTTTTTGTTTCTCTTTCGTATTTGTTTCTGTATGTGAGTTTAAAAAATATGAACGGACAGCGGAGGTTTAGTAATTAGGTTCCGTTCAGAACCCAGGAACTCTGATACCAGGTTAGGTACTAACCACACGCAAAAGAACTAAAGACTAATAAAAATAAAAAAATGAGTTTTAGGGATTTATCATTTAAATATTCGTTTACACGACGTACCGATCGAAGAAGTTCATATCTATACACCATAAGGACTATTTCTGCTTGCGACGCTCGGCCGGTATAGAACCGGGGCGGATTTTGTCTTCAAACTGCTTTGATATGAAGTTCTTCGCACCTTTATACTCGAATTAATTATGTGGAATCTGTATGTATTTTACCGCCGCCCATGAGCCTCTGGCTTAACTCCACATGCCGTCGAGAAATATCTCTCAGGCATGCTGGAATAAGTAGGTAAGATAAGGAATATCAAGAGGAAGAGGGAGGAGAAAGAAGGGGTAAAATAAATTAGATTATAAGATATACGATAAATCCTCATCTCTACCTACTATCTTTCTTTTGCTGTGCCCGACAGGGTCCACGATTCTTCTTAAGCTAATGCTTATCACCACCTAAGCATATACGGAGTATTGGGAATATTTCTGGAGGTACCTAATTTAATTTTGTATCGTACATTCCCACATTTCCCAATAACATAATAAACACCCTTTCTAAATAATCTAAACGTTCTATAAAGAACTCAAACGTTGAACTATTAAACGTAGTCAGAAAACAAGCCAATTCTGAGAAAGACAGACACACTTAAGTGGGTTCTTATCATTTACTCGTAAATCCTTCACTCGCTTTGACAAATGAGGTGTTATTCGATTCAACTAAGTCGCGAGAATATGGAGGCTTCATCTAATAAAATATATGGAACTTATTTCTGCGCACATTTGTAATATAGAGCAAGATATTTCATCAGAACTACGAGGAATTACGTATTTGAAAAGGTAAATGTATAAAATATAGTAGGCTTTTTATTCAGAATTCTAGCGATGAAAGTTATATATTTATGTAGTACCTTTAGTACATCATTATTACAGTACACCCACATTTCGCCAACTATGTGTAAGTTTCATGTGAAAAGGGAGCCTACAACAGTTTGCCCGACCTGGAGGACCTTGGTATATTGGCGTGTGCTAGCTAACATACGACTATTAATTTATAGTGCAAAGGTTAGCCATTGCCATCCAACGTGGTAATGCAGCAAGCGTTATGGGCACCTTTGCGCCGGGAACAGTTAGGGGCGGGTTATTCGACTAATTTTTTGACTTGTTGTTGTATAGTTAAGTAATTAAATAAATATATATATGTTTAGCTAATAAGTGATATTACAATAATAAATGTATATTATACAATGACCCTAAATTTAAATTATGTTTTGTGTTGCGTAATGTAAATAATGTTTCATGCTATAGAATCATTTTTTTTCTAACTGAACAGACAGCTGTGCTGCTGGGGAGTTTGTTGCGCCACTTCTTCTTCCCAGCTAAATCACTAGGAAGTGGTGAAGGGTGGGCGTTTTGTGGGACTGTCTTATGTAACTTTTACGTTCGATGTGAGTGCTGATTCTCAGCCTAGTTTAAATAAATGCCTTTTGAATTTTGGAGAATCGAATCCAGGATCTCATGCTCAGTCGCGCATGCGACCACTAGACCAACGAGGCAGGGAGTATGAAAGTTATTTTTATCTCCATTTAACCCTTCAAATAAGATAAAACATGCTAGTAATTAATAGGATGCAGCAGTGTAACAGTATTCGAACAACTGGCTAGCCAGTTCGAGACCGTATTAATGAACTAAGTGCTAACATCATTCATGTTTTGTTTCCAATCACACTGAACAAACAAAAATTTCAAAATGTTAACTTGAGGAGCTACTTAGATCCTTACACGACAATCCGATAGCCCAGCAACTAGCCCCCCGTTACGTAACTCACACATTTTTGAAAAGTGTCTCAATTAGATTCTATAGTGCTAATAAACCACAAAAAAATTCACACAATTTTTATTCAATTCAATTCAAAATATTTTATTTCACATAAACCTACAAGGGCACTTATGAAACGTCAGAAGCTAGGTGCACGGTTCCAATTGGTCGTTTCCTATGGAGAAGAGCCGGCAAGAAACTCCACGGTTACTCTTTTAAAAGTAAATGATATTTACAATCTTTTCAAGTTACAGTGTTTATAGGTATGAGAGGACACTGTAGGCCTATCAACAAGTACCAGGTACTTAGCAAGATGGAAAACGATCGACAGATATAAAAGTCGGTTATGCCTACAACGTTCTCACATTCAGAAAATATAAAAGAGAATCTATATAAAAAAAAACCAATTAAAAACCTATTTAAACCAAATGGCATGACTGCCACTAAAGCTGTAACAAATCTAAAAAAAATATAGTATAGTGAAGTTATATAATGTCAAATAATGAAAAGTTTAGTCAAAAAAGTACGTAAATGAAAAAAAAGAAAAATAGTTAAAATCAAATAATCATCTTAATTTGGGAGCAGTTAATAGACATAATTACATAGTAATGCCGTTATTGAGGTACCAGGGAAGCCACATGTGCAGAAGGAATTATTGCCAAACTTCCTTGTCTTCAACGTAGTCTTTAATCTTATAATATGATTTTTTGATAAGGACACGTTTGATGTGGGTTTTGAACTTTCCATCACTAAGTTCTGTAACCGAATTTGGCAACTTGTTATAAAATCGAATACTGTTTATAACAAATGACTTACTAGTTTTAGCTAACCTAAATTTGGGTATCACAATTTCATGTTTTCTACGTGTATTTATATTATGGAAATCGCTTCTAATTTTGAAAAGTCCTAAGTTTTTCCGAACATACAAAATATTTTCTAAGATATAAAGAGAAGGCTGAGTTAGTATATCAATTTTTTTAAAATTTATTTCTAAGGTATTCAATCGTTAAGTGCCATACAAATGCATTAAAATATTGCATTTTCACCTCAGCACCTCAAACAAGCAGGTTTTGCTGTCAAAAAACAGTGAGCAAAATTCGACTTTGCTGCGAGCGTGAGACAAAGTAACTTTTTAATTATTTTTTTTAAATGCCGAAAGCAGTGTTCAGTCTACTCACAAAATTCTAAAGATTTGAACTTCAATTAGTTTTGTCACTTTCACTTCGATACGAAAAAAGCGAGAGATAGAAACAAGTCGATTCGAAGTTCGATTTCAAAATTCTCTATTTTCACATTTCTTCAAAAAGAAACAAACAATAAAACGTTCGGATACACATAAAACCTTAAAATTTCAAATCATCTGATAAGGTGTTATTTAAATTCTGTTTTATTAAATTTTTGGAACGAAGTTCTTGAGCGGCTTGCGGTAAGAGTGCACTGGCAGAAATCGTCACGCGAAAAGGCGCTTGTGACTGTTTTCTTATAATTCAAAGAGAAAGAAAGACGGAGTGAGATAGTAAGTGTGAATTTAGTCAAAATAAAAATCCAACATGGCGGTTGCGGAAAATTTCTCATTTTTCATAATGGGTGTCGTTTTCATAGTTTTCAAGGGTGCTAAAGCCGATCATGACGTCAAAATGTAAATCAAAGATGGCGGCTGCGTAAATTTTCCTATTTTTCTTCATGGGTATCGTTTCTATCGTTTTCAAGGCTGCTAAAGCCGATAGTGAAGTCAAAATAAAAATCCAAGATGGCGGCTGCTAAAATTTTCACATTTTTCGCCACGGGTGTCGTTTTCATAGTTTTCGAGGGTGTTAAAACCGATAGTGAGGTCAAAATATAAATCCAAGATGGTGGCTGCGAAATATTCAAATTTTTAGCCAAGGGTGTCGTTTTTATAATTTTCGAGGGTTATAGAGCCGATAATGACATTAAAATGTAAATCCAAGATGGCGACTGTGAAAATTTTCAAGTTTTTATCATGGCTATCGTTTTCATAGTTTTGTGGTAAAAATGGAGCCACCATCTTGGATTTAAGATGGTGGCTGCAAAATACGAGGTGATGAAGATTATGTAAAAAAAAACCTTGTCTGATCCGAAAAGGGGCATATAATAGTATTTTTTTATTATTATTGATAGTAAAAAAGTTATTGGTATTTAAAATTCACATTTTTAGTTCCAAAATTACCCCAAATCCATAAAAAAAAAATCATAACTTATGACTTTTAGACACCCGCTAAACGACGGCCGCCGCCCGCACCAAAAGTAAAATTCGGTAAAACTCACCATTGAAAAAAAATGGGGGGATTCTTTTTTCTTTTTTCCTGAAAATTTCCACATAAATATGCTCACATTACGATACCTAACAACACTCTCACGGATCGGACAGGGTTTTTTTTACATGTTGTATGTTCTCGCTGCTGAGGTGAAAAGTTGTATGTGTTACACGAGAGCAAAGTTATTTGCATCTCGTGTCTTTGAATCCCTCGCAGCGCTCAGGATTCTAACCTAGAATCACTCGCTACGCTCGTGATTCAATTATAGAATCCTTCGCTTACTCGGGATTCAAAATCAACACTCGCAGCAAAAAACGACTTTGCTCTCTTGTTGCACAAATAACTATTTCAAGTTTCGCGCGTAATTTGACGAAAACGCTGGACGCAGTGGACGCCATATTGCTTTGTGTCATGACGTCGGTTGGCCGTGTAAACAAATTTATTGATTAAAGGTACGCTGATAGTTTACAGTTAACACTTTCTAAGTTTACATAGCCGTATGACGTAATAACATGGCGACTACTATCGAATGGTGTTATGAAACAGATAAAAAAACTGAAACCTTTGAATTGAATTTTAACATTTAGTTTGCTATTTTATGAACTAAAACTAACGTTTTCTGACTGCTTTTTGCCTAAGCTATCTCAATATTTTTTCTCACATAGAGTAAAACAACCTATTATCTTCATTTTGAAGGAGAATAAAATGATTGATGTTATATGTCTATGATTCCAATAATGGCCAGAACAATTTAAACCGATTTCTTAGAACGTGGCGTCATTGTTGCCTCTAGCCGCGTTATGGCTGAGGAAAACCTCTTCCTTTTCGACAGTTGACCGACACATTACTATATGCTATAAGTAGCTGAAAAACTGAAACTCTAATCAAACTACTAACAATCCCCTTGGCGGGGTCCCGAGGCAGGGTTGCCATGTAAGGTTGGGGTTACTAAGGGGTGGTTACAAAGAAACAACGACATCTGTTAAGTACTATTTATTGAATGAATGAATCATTAAGAATAAACGCATATGAGGTATTGTGCAAGCTCAGCATACATGTTCAGTTGTAAAGGAGTGTACTTACTTTAATACATACATATTATATTGTTACACTTCAATAATTCTATGCCTAATACATTTAAAAATATCGTCTGTTTGTACACGTAAATAACGTAATGAATGTCGTTGAACTGTCATAATGAAAGGGATTATCATTGTAAATGTGTTACGCAATTAGCGGGTTGTCAAACTTATGACCTATTGTATTAAATTGTTAAGTAATCACACTTTCAATGCCATGAACTATACTGGAATCAACCAATCTGAGCAGCCTTTTCCCAACTATTTGGGGTCGGCTTCCTGTCTAACCGGATGCAGCTGAATGCCAGTATTTTACATGGAGTAACTGGCATCTGACCTCCACAACACAGTTAATGGGTCACACGGTATATCTCTTGGCAAGATTGGTTGTCAAACTTTTTGGGCTTCTGACTACCCGTGACTGTCATTCATAACATTGTTAACATTTGTTATTTACGAATGACAGCTGAGACCAACGGCTTAACGTGATTTCCGAGGCACGGAGGGGTCTCGGTATGTAATGGAACTGTAGCGGTTACACCGCCACATACTAACTACGCATCAAAGACATGACGTCACACAAATCCTGCATCGCGCAATTAGAGTTTACCGCGCGAACGACATAGATAAGACTATCCGAAATCAACAGCCGGGCAGTCGACCCGCCAGACACAACACCCGTCTGGTCGGAGGATCCTCCCTTTTCTATAGTGGATGAGTGAACTTTACACCCTGTTCCTCATGCCTCTAAATTGGTGACCCCGAGTATGAACGTTAACGCAGCCTTCGTGCAACTACTTCAGCGTGACGTCATCATCATCACTCCCGCAAGCTTTCGTGAGGCGAGTCACACAGACAGCCAGCACCCTCGGCTTCAACGGGTATCCTGACCATCAGCATACAGCGAACGCGCATTCCTGGTCATCACCCTCAGCCTCATCACGCCGACTCACTGGGGAATCAACGCAATCATCTCAATCAGCGCAATCACCTCAATCACCACAACCACCGCAATCACCGCAGACAGTTCCGACTCACCGCGAACTGTGCGGCACCCGGTTCCGACTCACTGGAATCTTAGCTGGCACTGTGAAGCATCGCAAGATACAAGACTCAGCCCACTATCGACCTCCGGTCTCCGGAGGGAAGTGATGTAGCGGTTACACCGCCACATACTAACTACGCATCAAAGACATGACGTCACACAAATCCTGCATCGCGCAATTAAGTTTACCGCGCGAACGACATAGATAAGACTATCCGAAATCAACAGCCGGGCAGTCGGCCCGCCAGACAGAACACCCGTCTGGTTGGAGGATCCTCTCTTTTCTATAGTGGATGAGTGAACTTTACTTTACTCCCTGTTCCTCATGCTTCTAAAGAACCATGCACGAACAGAACGCGGGAAGCCCAGCTCCGAAAAGTTGGGAACGTCGCGACTAGCTGTCAAATATTTACCCGTTTTGATTAATTTGGCAATATTACTGTATGGAAATAAGAAGTATGGCTAACTAGAATATTAAAAATGAATTGCAATTATAATACTGAATTTGAAGTAAAGTTTCCAAATACTTTTTACATCTAAAACTAAATATTCGGTGTTACGATATTAATTATTGCATTTATCAATATAATCAATATTTTAGTTCACTAGTTAGCCATAATCCCAATTTGGCAATATTTCAATATTGTCAAATTAATCAAAACAGCGAAATATTTGACAGCTATTTGCGACGTTGCCCACTTTCTGTATTAACGATCTTAACCTTCGATCGACTCGTGCTGCTGTTATTATTAACCCACGAGCCCTTTTTAAATACCTATATAGGTACCTTAAAGTCTTGCACACCTTCTAAAGAGAAAACTCAAAAAAGACTAACTAAACTCCACTCCAACTCGTTTCGCTCTTAACCTTCACACATTTCCTAGTTTTAACGTGGAAATAGTTGAAAGTAATTAACAACAAAACACTTGGCGAAAGGCAGCGTAATTTCTAGAAAACATGCATTTCACTAATTAATTAATGTTAAGTGGCAACACAATGGATTAAGTGTTGCCAGAGTTAAGAACATCGACTAATTAAGATTTAATTAGGCTGCAATGTAGTTTATTTTGATGAGTTTTTGAACTGAATTTATTTGAAGGTATTAATTTGATTTTCTTTAAAGAAAACAACAGAGTGGTTTACACTAATTGAACCTACTTGAGCTGTTACAGATACAAAAAGTACTGTACCTAATAAATGAGAGCCATTCTATCTTTTAATCTTTAGTTTTCTTTTACGATACCCAAGAAAAGAGATAACTATCTTATTCTTTGTTAAACACACCTTTATTACTTTTTATACAAACATTATCAGCTCCACTACATCATGAAAATACTAAAATTAAAACTCGATCTTTTTCATCCATTTTAAGATTACCGTTTTCAAGATATTTCTAGAGAACGGACTTTGTGACATTTATATAGTCATGCTTCGGTTAATTTAAATGTAAAATCGTAAGGCGTGCGTCTTGGGTCATCGTCAGGCGGCTACTGGAGGCCTCGTCCCCGTTTTAATTAAAACCTCTTTGTTTGTTGAATATCTTTGTGCACTCCTTGTAACGTCCAGTACATTAGTAATTAAATCATTTGAAAAAAGAACAGAAAAGGAAAAATAATGTAGTTGTGCTCCCGCGCTTTTTGCATTTGAAATTAGAATTTGTTTTGTCAGAAGGAAAAACAAAACAAACACTCATTGTGTTTTGTTCAGTGTTCTTGAGGAAGTTTTAGATTTTTATATGAAAAGCGCATTAATACTGCATTTTGTGGATTTATATTGGTACGAGTGGATGGTTACTTTTGGAGTAACGATACCATTCATTTCTAGTAGTTAGAGGTAGCTGCTGAAAGAGTACACAGAGAAATAAAATAAGTGTCGGGCACCAATACCTCCCAAAATGAGAACTGCACCATTTCGTAAAACAATTTATATTTTATATTAAACAAGTAACAAAATTCCTAATTCAAACATCAACTTACTGAAATTAAAATGGAACATTTTATTGTATTCGTAATTGAAATTTCGAATTACATCAATATAAAAATGGGAAAGTGTCAGTAAAACTATTTACCATACTACAAGCAATTTTCCTGAAAAATTACGACGTATTTCAATAGCTGGCACCCGATGCTCCAACTATGCCTTTCGTATTCGTTTCGTATTGCCTGATGGAATAATAATGCCATACTATATAGTTATAAGCCTAGACCAATAAATAATTCAACAGGCGATAGTGACTTATGACCTAGCTCTCACTCTACGCACTCGAGAAATTCGTAATATCGAATTATATATCTATCCCACCGTATAATGATTTATGAAGATATACTTCGTCGATAAATTGAATAAACACAATCTTACCTATTTTATTGGCGACAAGAAAATATTTCTTCAACTAAATTATCTTTAGATAAAAGACCCGCTGACCCGTGAACCTTCGAAGGTCGGTTTCAGGGACAAAGGAGTGATTCTTTTTGTCACAAAGAGAAAAAAACCCGTTCAAGTGGGGGTCGGACCACGCACAATGAAGGGTTCCGTAGTTGGAATGAGTTTATCCCAAAAACAAACTTAGCATTGTAGTTGAAAAACATGCTCTCCTATACATCGATATTCGTCACGGTCAATTCTCCAACTGCAAAATTACGATTGTAATTGTAAAATGATATATTTTTCTGTGATAAAACTACAAATTAATTATTTGCGGACTTTTTCCTTTAGTTGTGCTTTGAGACCTTGCTTCTTGCCTTCTAGGTCAACGAGTATGTCGCATAAATGGCCGTATTTTTTTAATTGCGTAGACTCAGAAGTTGAAGGTCAAGACCTACGTATTTGATATTAAATTCAGCTTGATACCTCCAAGAGTTCCTAAGAAACAGGTGTTTTACCAAAATATGTCGCGTAAATGGCCGTATTTTTTTATTGCGTTGACTTAGAAGTTCAAGGTCAAATCAAATCAAATCATTTATTTGCTTGAATATGGGTAGGTACAGTCTGTTGTCAATATTATCTGACCCACCCTAAAAACAAACAAATTTAGACCCTGTGCATGTAACATTAAGGTTTATTCAATTTATATGAGCTTATCAGACAGTGCAGATTTACAAATACAATAATAATACAGACACGCAAATTTGATCTTTAACACGTAACGTTAAGGTAAACCCACCCAACATTGTTGGAGCCACCGGCATTATATATCATTTTGTTAAGCTATTTTTATCATTATCTCGTTGATATTAAAGTTGAAAGCTTTTAGTCACACTTCATAATTACAACCAAATCTTTAATTTCGCTTATTCCCAACATGTTCTCGTGGCTTAGCGGTTTGATGCTGGATTGGCAACGAAAAACATGTGGGTTCGGAATTTTAATTTTGTTGTCATTTCTACAATATTGCTTGCATTATTAAAGAAAGACCAATATGATTTACGCCTAGTAACTTATCTCGTAGACAGGTGGGTAAATTAAAAAAATTAGAATTTATATTCACCAAGAATGGTTGGATACGAAGTAAAACATACATTTGCTTCGTGAGGTAGATAATAAATTCATCTAAGTGACAATAGTTACACTACGCCTAATAGCAGTGACTGCGCACACACATTTTGTAAATCGTTCCACATAACTCGTTAAGTATTTTTAAGCAATTTGGTGTAAAAAAGCATCATATCGCAACTTGATGACTATACCAAACATAAAATCATATTTTTACATGAGCAGAATGTTGGAATTAGAGAGATTGGTCGTCGATTTAATATAGCAGTAAGTGTTTTTTTTTAATACCTATTTTATTTTATTGATTGTGATTAATGAACGCGTAGTTGGCTGTTTTACCATTACATTCACTCCTTACAAGTTACATACACGGTTCCAAAAATGTTTTTTTTTTGTTTTAGAGAAATACGGTCAGGCTAAGACGTTATGGAGACAATGGAAATATTCAGCGGATTCGTCAAGGAGCTAAAGCCATCAAGTATAGTTCTAAATTCGAACGCCATCGGGCTACTGTTTCAAGCCATGTTGAAAATCCATTTTTGCGCAATAAACCACAATATTTCAGTGGAAACAGTGAGGAGGCACACGCTGCTGGGATAAGGAATTATAAACCGGAACAGAAAATTGCATTGACACCTGCTCATCGTGAAGAAAGGGTCCGTTTTGCCCAGGAATATTTAAATTTTAATTATATTTATTATTAAACACACCATGTAAGTAAATGCTCAATGGATTGATTGTTAAACCATTAGAATGTTGCAGATTATGTGGTGATGTTATTGTTATAAATAGTTTTTTCTATTTAAATAACATGTTTATTCACTAATATAGGCAGCTATACCTAAATCTGTAAAGCATTTCACAGGTGAATTCATTTTCTCTATAGCAAACTTTTAAGCATAAGCACGCCTTTTTTAATGTTTATAAATGGTTAGATTTGATTATGGCATACTAATATAATATTTGTATATTAATTTGGAAATATATGAGCATTTACTTACTTTATCTTACAAACTTTGTTTTAATGAAATAATAAACATTTTAAACCTGCAATTGTTTAGTTTTATTTATATACAAACAGCCCGTTTAAAAAGACAAGACTCCACGTTGTCCATTAGAGAAATGTGAAAAAAGTGTAATAAAATAATTTAAAAAAAACAGCTGAGCAAAAAGCTATAATTAGGTTAAACTTGGTTCGAAGGTAGATAACGATGAACATCGCACAACCTTAGTGACCACAAGACCAACTCAACTCTTTTATATCGTATTGAAATTTGATCTTAGTTGTAATGCTACACGCAATATTCTAAAGAATTTGAACCATATAGTTTACATTCATAAAGTTTATTCTTGCACAGCACAAGCAGCCAACCTTCTCCTCGTTCAAATAGATTATATTGTATTTTAGTAATCACCCCATTGAGCCAGGATAATAAAAATAAATACCTATAAAATAGAAAATAAAAAATTGTAAAGAGACATTGTTTTTGCAATTTAGTAAGGCAAGGTAATATATGTTTGCGCGTAGTCACTGCATACCCTTAGGTTTTATAATGAATACGAATATTTATTTTTCAACTACCCACTTATTACAAGTTATGCGAAAATATTACCATTTTAGAAAGTTTATATTTGAAGGTTATCTGTCTATAGTTCTTTACAATAATACAAGAAATAGTTTTGGAATAAATTCTAAATTGAAAGCAAAACAATATCTTCTACACAGGATTTGATCTCGCAACTAGTTTTTCTCAGTCTTATACACAGACCACGAGACCAGACTTACTTGAACACTATTATTAAAATAAGCTATTACACTAATTATATTATAACAAGTAGTTATAACATAAACCTAATGCTAACGTTTTAAAGATCAAATTTGCGTGTCTGTATTATTATTGTATTTGTTCATCAAGTCCTAGCACTCGCCTGATAAGCTCATATAAATTGAATAAACCTTTAATGTTAATGTCAGAGGGTCCAAATTCGTTTGTTTTTAGGGTGGGTCAGATAATGTTGACAACAGACTGTACATGAGGTGTTAATTTCAGCTTGATACGAGTTCCTAAGAAAAAGGGTTTAGACATAGACAGACAGACGGACAACGAAGTGATTCTATAAAGGTTCCGTTTTTCCTTTTGCGGTACGGAACCCAAAAAATTGAAATTACCGACGCTTTGAACGGTATTATAATGGGTCTCTTGACATTTCCCCCTTAAATAGGCACCTCAAGGGTACCGTTTTGTTGCCGGCAGTTCGTCTGTGACGCAGACCGACCCCTTGTTGAATTTAAAAGTTTATATACAGGATGTGGTAATTAGGTGTCGAGGAAATTAGGACAGGCTGTTTTTGAATTTCTGATTTAGTTTAAGATTGTTTTTTTTAAACGACTTAATAAAAAGGAGGAGGCTATATTTTCGTCTGTATGTATTTATTAACCGAAAAAAATAAAAAAATCGACTGCATTTATTTTTTTAATTATGTATTTTCTTAGGTATTTTCATCATCAAATAAAAAGCGATTTTGAAAATGATTTTTTCATTAGAAGTAGCTTATTATTGTATTTTATTAACTTTTCTTGGGTAGTTGAGTTACCTTCAATGATACCTATTTTATCCACTTGGTTTGTGTTGATGGTGTTTTCATAGCACGTATACGAATTGATGTATACGAATTGGTGTATACGAATTTGTGTGGGGTAGGTTACAAACACAACACAACACAACTAAAAAGTGAAAAACAACAAAAAAAACTTTTTGTTTTATTTTTTGTAGTTTTAAGATCGGGAAGGTTATTTTATTTCTGGCATATTGAGATATTTTTGGATTCTTTAAAAAGGTGACTGCGTACCTGTTTATTATAAACAAAGAACTTAAATTAAGAATCAAATTCAGTTTTAGAATCAAATATTACATGGGCTATTAGGCTTTTAAAATTGGACCCAGTTCTTTCTTAGCAAATATATTAAAAAGGTCTATTATTGTAAATGATAAAATGTCAACTGAGTAAAATTGAACTCTAGCTGTTATAAAAACTAAAAATCCCTTTAACAAAAAAAAAGAAAACTAAACTGTCTGATTGATTTGATTTATAGAAAAAACCTTTTTTTTTTTTTTTTTGGGTGGGAAATCATCAAATGACGTCTCCCGCTCTGGGTGGAGCGGGAGGGCGTGTCAGACTCTTACTGACTAAAACCCACCCGTGTTTCTTCTCTTGCCTGTGCAATGCCAGGGGGCCACGGTATCCCTTTCGGACTTTCCCGCAACCCCGGCAGGCAATGGTCTCATCGGACCCCTTCACTCGCTGACACTCTTTGAGGCGCTCGTGGAACACAACGCGCCGTCGACCCGGGCTTGGTCCTTACCGGACGGCGAGCTACCCATTGCTCACCGTCCGCAAGCCCGCGCCTACGGTGGCCGGGAATCCGCGATCGATTCCCGACGCCCGGGGCGTCTCCTCCTGCAGCGGCTAGGGGCGTGAGGGCGCGAAATTTGCCTCTCCCTCACGCGCTCCGCCTCCTCCTTCGCGAGCATTACTGCTTCGCAGAAGGAGGTGACGGCCTCCCATGCCCTCTCGCTCCGTACCATGGCCTGGACCAGGGCCGGACGCGAGAGATCCCCGCCACCGATCGCCTCCACGAGGACACGGCGGTGCTCTGCCCAAGCCGGGCATACCTCCACCGTATGCTCCACCGTGTCCTCCGGGCGATCCACGCAGTGATAACACCCGGGCGTTTCCTCCCCGCCTTATCCGAAACAGGTACCTCCCGCGTCAGGCGGAAGGTGAGGACGCCGTGGCGCCTCTCCAGCCACTCCTCAAAGAGGGGACTTATCGCCGCAATAGTGGCGTGCCCAGCACTGGGTTGCGACAATCGCACTCTCCATGACGCCATGAGATCCCGTCGGAGCTCTGTCCGCTGTGCCGCGTTTTCTCGCGGCATCGGAGTCAAGCCCCGGCGTTTCGCCTCCCCGCGCCACTCCCAAATATGCGCGAGGACTTTTGCCTCCAGATCCCATGGCGGCAATTATAGAATAAACCTAAGCTTTTATTTATGTAAAAATCAATCTGCCTAGCCTTTTCCCAACTATGTTGGGGTCGGCTTCCAGTCTAACCAGCTGAATACCAATATTCTACAAGGAGCGATTAAATCTCAGACTACCACAACCCAGTTACTGGGTAACACGAAACCCCTTGAAAAGACTAGTTGTCAGACTTTTGGGCTTTGGACGTCCCGTAACGACTGTCAAAGATTTACGAATGACAGTCAGGACCAACGGCTAATGGTTCATGCACACACATGTCACGTCAACGTTAAATCGCCGATCAGTCACGTCAATTACAGGGACGTATGTGAACATATTTAATTCAATATTTATTGGACCAAAAACAATAAACTTGTTACACAATTTGTCTTAGCTATTTATAATTATTGATTAACTCAGTTACAATTGTGTCTAATTGTTAGCATCAATTCAATTCAATCAAAAATATTTTACATAACATCACGCCTTGTTTCCCCGAAGGGTTGGGCAGAGGTGTGCTTAAAGTACACCCACATTTCGCCAGTTATGTTTAAGTCCCATGTAATAGGGGGCGAGCCTATTGCCATCAACCTGGTACAAATCCAGACTCCGGGCTGCGAAATTCCAGATTGAAAAACCCAATGACACTTTGCCCGACCTGGGAATCGAACCCAGGACCTCATGTTCAGTAGTAGCGTTTGCGACCACTGGACCAACGAGGCGTGTTATTTCACATAAACCTACATGGGCACTTATGAAACGTCAGAAGCTAGGTGCACGGTTCCAATTGGTCGTTTCCTATGGAGAAGAGCCGGCAAGAAACTTCACGGTTACTCTTTTCAACCGACTTCAAAAAGGAGGAGGTTCTCAATTCGATTGTATGTTTTTTTTTTTTTTTGTATGTTTGTTACGCGATTACTCCGCCAATTATGAATTGATTTTGATGATTCTTTTTTTGTTAGGTAGGGCATACTTCAGAAGTGGTCCCATATAAATTTGGTCAAGATTTGATGAGGGGTTTTTGAGTTAGCTTCAATAATACGTATTTTTCCCATCTAGTATATGTGGACGATAGTCTAATAGTTCCTGTCACTGTAATTTACATAGCATTCAAATTTTTGTGGAGGTTTTGTGTAGGTACCACAACTAAAATGTGAAAAATTAAAACTTTTTCACAAAAAATAAAACCGACTTCCAAAAAAACACTACAAAGTGAAAAATTACTTTGATTTCGGAAGTCGGTGTCTTTGGGGTTTTATTTTCGTTTTTTTGCCACCGACTTCCGAAATCAAAGTAATTTTTCACTTTGTAGTGTTTTTTTGGAAGTCGGTTTTATTTTTTGTGAAAAAGTTTTAAAAGTAAATGCTCCGCTGCCGAACTAGGTTTATAGCCTGTATTTCAGCATGCAGCGCCTCAAGTCCTCGAACAGGTTATGCAGGTATGAAAATATAGTCGGTCAGTCAGTCATAGCAACGCCTGTTATGTTCGTAGCAATACAAGTTATGAGTTGCCGGTGACGCGACGTCGACGAAGATGCGCCGGTAGTAACGTGACAGATGTGTGTAGCCAACGTCCTACAACTTCTACGTAACTTTATTTTTTGACGTGACTGATCGGCGTCTTGACGTGGATGAGAATGATGTGTGTGCATGAACCCTTAGACCGCTTTCACATTTAGGTGACTTTAGCAGCGCGACAGTCGCGCGAAATACGCGCGGCCGTCGCTCAGTCAGAATTTCATATTGTAAACAGAAGAACGTTTAAAACGCTCAGTTGGCGATGAGCCAGTGTTATAATTGTCGGAATACAACCTCAATTTGATTTGATTTAACTGTCTATACGACTATTTTTTGTTGACATTGTCGATGTTCTTTTTATTAACACTTGTTAATTGAAAAAAAAAAATGAATGTTGTAATATAGTTATTTGTATAGACAAGTAAACCAAGTTATTATTATTACCTGCCCCAACAGCAAAACACTTGATTGGGTATAGACTGCACAATCAGCGAGATTGACACCGAACGATTTATTATTGAAATTGAAACCCCGTCACAGTCCATTTTTGAATCAAGACGCCACACTGATCTAAACCGCGGCGCGGCGCGGGTGTTCTTGTAATGTGAAAGCATTTGCTTCTGTCGGGCTACATAGCGCTGCTAACGTCCTAATGAGAAAATGGAGTTAACGTATTAGAAGAATGACTTATATGCTTATGACACAATAAACCGTGGCAAGAATAAAAAGGAAAAATGTAGGAATAGGGAGGAAGGAAGGAGGTAGAAAAGAGGAGGCGGAGGTGGTAGTAGAACTAAGTGTCCGTTCTAATAAACCTTATTTGTAATGTTTGTTCTGTTCCCACAGAAAAACCTTGAAAATGGTTTTGCGGGGCATGGTTCATTTTTATAAACTTTTTCATTATAAATTTAAAAAAAAACTGTTTTTGAAACAAAATAAAAACAAAACATAACAGTTCGAAAAAAAATATAATACGAAAACAAAATCATAAAATAAATGCCAACAGCCTATATGTCATACGTCAGTCACTACGAGAACTCACTTTATAAACGTGAATGTCATTAAATAGTGACTTTCGAACGTTCGTGACTAAACTGATATTGGGCCAATCACGAGCGCTGGAGGTTCGTTAGTCGCCCGATGAGAACAGGGCCCATAGTAGTGTTTCATGTTTCTTATAATTAGACATTGCTTTTGACAAAGAAATTCGTTTGATGGAGTTATTGTGTTTGTAAGGGTTTAGGAATGGAAAGTTAATTTATGATCCTGTTAGTTTTAATACTCAGGGCTTGTGGCTAAATGCTAACAGCTGCACGAGTCACCGCAAGCAACCGCAAACAGCCGCAAGATTGCCGCGGTCGGTTACTGGATGGATCATGCATAACATATCGAGACCTCCGTGTCTTGAAAACTACGTTAAGCCGTTGCTCCCGGCTGTCATTCGTAGATCTTTGCCAGGCGTTACGGGTCGTCAGAAGTCCAAAAGTCTGACAACCAGTCTTACGAAGGTGTATCATGTTACCAGTAACTGGGTTGCGGGGGTCAAATAGGCAGATGCTTCATGTACAATACTGGTTATCAGCTACATTAGTATTATTTATTTGTTATACATTTAAGACTGATAGGTAAGAAGTGGGGCCTATCCCCAAAATAATACTATGGCTGTACACAGCTGTGATCCGCTCCATGATAGCCTACGCGGTCGTGGTCTGGTGGCCCAGCATCCAGCTGGTTACAGCCTCCAACAAACTACAACGCATGCAAAGACTGGCCTGCATGGCGACCACAGGCTGCATGAGGACTACTCCGACTGCTGCAATGGAAGCCTTGCTGGGACTACCACCGCTGCACCTGTTTATACAGCAGGAAGCGTTGATGGCGGCAGTGCGCCTAAATACAGCAAATCTCTGGGGTAAGAGAGATCCACAACACACCGCACTGCTTGAGGGACTCTGCAAGGAGTTCCCCATTACGAAAGCCGTAAATGACCAGGTACCCAAACAATTTATCTTTGATAAAAAATACAGAATCCAACTTCACGAGGATCGCCGATGCGAGGGCTTGCGCCCAACAGAGCTGCGCATCTTCACGGAAGGATCCAAAACAGGTAGTGGTACAGGTGATGGAGACATGGGTATTTCTCTTGCCGCTTCGGCTATTCTGGCTAGGGAAGTTAAGGACCACTCGATATGCATACTCTCAGACAGCATGGCTGTTCTGCAAGCGCTGAACAGCCACACTGTGGACTCTGGACCTTTATACGAGTGCCACCAGTGCCTTAACTAGGTGGGTGACCTCAACAAAATAACCATTCAATGGATCAAAGGACACAGCGGTTCGCAGGGGAACGATGCTGCAGATGAACTTGCCAGAAGGGGATCGAGCCTGGCACCAGTGGGGCTCGAACCCATCGTGCCACTCCCTTTCGGTTACCGAAGCACTCTAGTAAGGAAACGAACTAGGGATCAGCATCAGAAACTATGGTTGGACCAAGGCGAGTGCAGACAGGCTAAGGAGGCACTACCTTCAATCGATGGCCGCCTCACGAAAAAGGTTCTTCGACTAACTAAACAACAGCTGCGTGTGGTTACAGCTGCTATAACTGGCCATGGGTCATTTAATAAACACCTCTTTGTCATAGGATGCCTGCATGGAGGACGACGAGACAGCAGCTCATGTGCTGTTAAACTGCCCGGTGTTCGCCACTTACAGGGCAAAGTACTTCGGTAACCCAGCTACCCTACGCGAGATTGCCAGTTTTTTTTTTTTTTTTTTTCGCTTAACCTCTCCGCCAACCGTGCCGTCAAGTAATACCAAGGCGTTGCTGGCATTCTTTGAGGAGCTGGGGTGGATCGAATGACCGATTTTTCCCACCCGTACGTAAAATACGCGCTTTGACGTGGAGTTGCGGAAACCAGCCCGTATTACCTATTACCTTATTAAGACTGGAAGCCGACCCCAACACAATTGGGAAAAGGCTAGGCAGATTGGTTTTTAGTTATTTAGCTTTAAAACTGGGTTGCTTGTTGCTAAGTTCATGAAAGTCTTGAGCAAATTCTGGCGAGCTTTAATAAGTTTTGAGAGGATCATTATAAAAATGTTACATGAACCTCACTAATGAATAAACACTCTTAGAGTTTACTCAAAAAAGTTGGCAACGTTGCAAATAGCTGTCAAATATTTACCTGTTTTGATTCATTTGGCAATATTACTGTATGGAAATATGAAATGTGGCTAACTAGTGAACTAGGAAAAGGGTAAGTACTCTCTTGACCCTTTTGTGGAGAATCCTTCTCTTATTAGAGTGCTGACACAACAGATTATATCTGTGACTGTCACTAAAAACATATGTAATGGGAAAATATTTAGAAAAAATCGCTAGATTACTGTATTTTAACGATCTTGTAAATCATTGAATTATTTTGTTAGTGGTTTTAAACAACCATGAAAGTTCTGGATATTCAGAACCTATCAAAATCAATGGAATATGATTTTTAAACCACTAACCTCGTTGGTCTAGTGGCCGCAAGCGCTACTGCTGAGCATGAGGTCCTGGGTTCAATTCTCAAGTCAGGTAAAGTATTATTGAGTTTTTCCAACAGAAATATCTCAGTAGCAGCCCGGATTCTGGATTTGTACCCGGGTAATAGGAAAAGGCTCGCCCCCTGTTACATGGGACTTAAACATAACTGGTGAAATGTGGGTGTACTATAGATACACCTCTGCCTAACCCTTCGGGGAATACAGGCGTGATGTTATGATATGACTTATGTATGACACAAAAACAAACTCACATTATTATTTCTGTATCATCCAAACATAACCTGCTATCTCTAGCCTTATAATAGGGATGATGCCTAGGTAAAAAAAATAACTATTTAGTCAGATAATAAAAAAAAAAATGATACGATTTTTTGCTTTATCAAATTATTTAAAATTGACTTAGATAAAACGCATTACAGTTGGGGAGTGGGAGTTCACTACATCACAACTAACTATTAAATCTACATAGGCGTGACGTCATGCCACATAACTCAATGTATCGCCGTAATCTTTTGATTAGGTAAAAACAGAAAAAAAAACGTGTTCAATATTTTTTAATAATCTACAAGAAAGACCAAAAAAATGTTTAGTAATCATCCCTATTGGTAGATAGGTACATAAACGCAGCGGAATACGAGTACTAATATTAATTATGGCAAAGCACCGCTTTTCATTACCGAGTCATTCAGTTCCCCAATTAATTTTACGGCATCTCTTAAAAAATTGTTGATGAGTAAAATTGGAACTTGTCCAGGTGGACAGGCTCTTTTGGGTACCGTAGATTGGGATGAAATAAAAACTTTTTTAGGTTAGATAATTTATAAAGTCTGTGAAGAAAAAAAGAGGGCATTTGATGTTGGTCTAGCAATTAGTGATCGTAAGTGTGTGGGTTTTGTATTCTGTGGCCTGGGCTCGTTGCATAGATTTTTGAGAGTGTCCGTGGAGTTTCTTGCCCGTTCTTCTCTATAGGTACCTACTACGCTTTGGAATGGACAACTAGCTTCATATTTCTAACTGACCGACTTCTTGACAGTTCAAAAGTGCCTGTAAATGGTTTAATTGAAATAAATGCTTTGAGTTTGTGATCATTTCTCATTCCAAACTGTGCTACCGCGGTCACGGCAACTCGACATAATTCGAGCACGAATGTGACCCTGCGGACACGCTGTTTAAATCTCTATTTTTACTATAAAATAAGGGCTAATAATTATGGTCTGTGAATAATTTTACTTAATGGCCTGACGGATATAATAATCGACTAAAACATTCGAACAAAAGTATGTCGTGCCGTGACCGCGGTAGCACAGGGCTCAACCGGTACTTAAACATATAATTTGTTTATATTTTTGTAATCATCTTTAAAAATCCTTCATTTTGATAGGTACCCCACTCAAAACGGTTTGGAAGTTTTTGTTTTAAACATATATTTTGGCGCTGAAAATCCATTTTGAATATTTATAGTTTTAATATACCCAATGGTACTTGCGCAATTGAGACGAATCTAACGACATATCATCCATTAAAATTGGGTCAGGAGTCTAGTAGTTACGAGGGAACATAGAGACGGACATACACACACACATCCTTTTTTAGCTTCGCCGCAGTTGGGTAAAAAAAGAGCATACCTACCTATGAATGTGCCAATATGATATATGCCAGTGACTTTGAGTAAGTAGCTTGCGTGTTCTGTACTGTACTGAGCTCACGCAACGCGTCGCACGTCCAACCAGTAATAGGACTCGCCTATCCTTGAGCGCTGGCCCAAATTAGACGCATTATCAATTTATTATACATAAAATAAAAGGTATTTTAATAAAACACGTATATTAAAAGATTAATAATTAGATTATCCTTAAAATGGTGAAGGTTTCAGAAAAATACGTTTAATAGATTTTGCATGATTCTTAAATTTTTATTCGCATTAAACGTAACTTTATAAATTAATTTCACTATGTAATGGTAGAGAGCAGCGGTGGCCCAGTGGTGACGGTCTCGACTTACGAACAGTAAGTCATGGGTTCGAACCCAGACAGGCGCATTACTTTGTGTAATTTATTTCATCACCACTGCTCTCAAAACGGTGAAGGAAAACATCGTGAGGAAACCGGCATGTCCTAGAACCAAAAATTCGAAGACGTGTGACATCTACCAATCCGTACTGGGTACGCGTGGTGGATTATAGCCCACTCCCTCTCATTGAGAGGAGGCCGTGTCCCTGCAGTGCGAACGTTATAGGCTGATGACGATATAATGGTGCCGATTTCCTTGTCACAAATGCCTCTAAAACTAGAAGTAAACTCACCAAAATTTAGTTTATTCCTACCAAACGACGATTTCTCATTCTGAAATAGACTAAAGTGATACCACTTAATATCTATATTTTAGTTTGACAGCACTAAGATGGCACTGAGTTATTCATTTAGTGAAAATGGCATAGCCATTCTGGATTTGACGTCTTTCACCTAAAATTTTGATTATCTAACTAAATATGACTATTTTTAATCGCAATTAAAAAAGGCGTCGAATAAAATTTGTTTTCATGAACTAAATTCCACACAAAAACGGTACTGTATCTTTTTTTTCTTTTCTTTTGCTTATATCTCGAAAACGGTGTATCCCATCGCAAAAATAATGAAAATTTCAACCCCCTTAATGAAATCCCTAAAACTCAATATGTAGGTAGTAATTTTTCATATTTTCCATACAAAAAGTGAAAAATTCCATATAAAACACGTCGAGGCTGACCCGTACGCGACTCTGGCTCTAAAAAAAATTCACGGGGTTGAAGAGGTACCATGTGGAGTCGCGACTGTCAAAATCGAGATTAGATTAGGGATATTTTTTTTGCAGAATAGCGTTATGATTCTCATAGCCAAAAGTAAGGAAAATAGTGATAGTTTAGTTAGTTTAGTTCAGTGTACAAGAGAATCGGCAACAATATAAACATAATCTAAAATATTCTTATTTAAATGCTCTTATTTAACATATATTTTTTCCAAATCATTAACACTCGTTTAGACGTGATCATTAAAAGTCAGTAATCGTCGCCTTAACCAAAAGCAAGTTGCATATTAAAAACAGAACCAAAAAACAAAAACAATTATCCAAACAAACTACCCCTTATTATTCATACTGAACAAATTACAAGAAAACAAAAACTAAAAGAATGCCTTAAAAAGACTGCACTTAAACTAGATTGGGGCTTCGTCCTCCGTCCTCCGACCTCCACACCGTGGGAGACAGCACCCGGTACTTGTTTTTCTTTCGTCGTCCCACAATCATGTAATTTTGATTTCATTTTCTTTTCTTTTTCTCGTTTAGAGGTAGATATGTAATACTGCGTTCGCAATTTATTTGCCAAACATGTAAACAAACATGAATTTTAAGAAAAAAAACCGTAATACCTACGTATAAGGTTCAGTTTGCGCTACAACTTCATATTTTGGATGACTTTTTCAACAGTACTAGTCATGATGATTGTTTAAGTGGAAATAACATCAATTGGAAACTAGGTTATAAATAGATCTTAGTTTGCTTTAAATCTAATTTTATTAGGTTACGTAAATTTTTTCTTAACCTTACAGCCCGGTCAGAAAATTAAAATATATGCGGAACCCAAATCGTGTAATGTCACTTAACACATTTTTTTTTTTGTGTTCAGGCCCGTCTGTTGCTCTTCATTATTGTTTTTTTTTATTACAAACTGTTTATCATAAACATTGTTAAGAAAGCATACAATGTATAAAGTTTGAAATATTTATTAGAAAAAGCAATGCACGCGCAACGCAGCTGACCCGATAATTTTCGCGCCTGCGATCCGTATGCATTACCGAGGCGCACGCAGCGTCATTGTGCCGAAAGGATGTGCCCGTAATCATTTTCAATCCCGCAGATCCCACACTCTAATCCTGCAGTTAGCTAGACGGATGAAATCATGTGGGATCCCGGTATACCGAGATTGGAAGCCCTAATGGCCATATCAGAGGCATTACAGGTGCCATCATAGAGCCAAAGCTGAATCATATATCTGTAATGACACCAGTACCAGCAGAACACAGCAACGCCACTTGGCTGCAGAAATAAGTATGGAGGTAGTACTTTGCTGGACGAGCTTCTTCACAAATATCTCTAAAATATTAAATTCAAAGACAAGTGACAACTTACAACCAATAAATCAGAATCATTTTGAAGGATATTGCTATTCCAATGCTTCATATGTTCAAAAAAATGTTTGCTCAACAACGTACCTAAATAACGCAATGAATGTTGTTGAACTGTCAAAAACAATTTTAAAAAAAAAAACAGCTTCCAAAAAAAAAAAACACTACAAAGTGAAAAATAGTCTTTGGTTTTGTATTTTCGTTTTTTTGCCACCACTTCCGAAATCTTTATTTTTTGTAAAAAAAGTTTTTATTTTTCTCTTTTTAGTTGTGGTACCTACACAAACCCTCACAAAAATTTGAATACCTGCAATGTAAATTACAGTGACAGGATCTATTAGAACATCATCCACATATACTAGGTGGGAAAAATACGTATTATTGAAGCTACCTCAAAAACTTCAAACACAAAACTACTGAACCGAAACAAACCAAAAACAAAAAGAATCATCAAAATAAATTCATAATTGGCGGAGTAATCGCGTAAAAAACATTTAAAAAAAAACACAACCGATTTGAGAACCTCCTCCTTTTTGAAGTCTGTTGAAAATGAAATCGATTGTGATTGATCGTGAGCTACGCAACTAGGGTCCTGCACTGTGCCCGCGAGGTAGAGTACAGTCCACTCTTTGTCACAGAGAGGAGGGCTTTGTGCCGCCAGTGTGAAAATTATAGTCTGCTTAAGCTTACGCTATGCTAAAACATTCAAATATACTATACGAGTACTTACCACTCCTAAGTATATAATCGCAAATAGTGAGCACTTTACGAACTTTAAAACTCAGAGCTCTTGAAGAAATATGCTCGGATCCACCGCTTCAGAAGTAGGACGAAACGCGAGATTAGGAAAAAACTTTAATGTATGTTTTCATTTCAACAGTATTCAGAACTAGATAGGGATTATTCAGTTAGTAGTTTTTTCGCAAAGTAGTTTTTCATTTTCTTATGTGTGGACAATTTTTTGCATAAAGGCTTACGTTCTTAGTGTTAGCGTATTTTAGTTGATTAGCACTTTACTTACAGCTTCATAGACAGGGGCTCCATTGGTAACCGTTGCTGCACTCTCTCCATCTCTCTGTAACGCCACTGTCTCAGGTCCACGGTCTCACTGGGTTCAGGGCCAGTATTTTCTAGATAGTTCTTAGTTGGGCTGTATCGTCGACATTCTTCTTCTACCATAGCCAGGGCATTTTAATGCTAGAGTAAATGGTAGGGCATTCAAAATGTGGGTAATATTTGTACCAATTGTGAGGCGGGAATTCATTTGCCTATAACGTCACATCGCCAGTCTTGTATCTAGCATAGTCTAGGTACTATAGTGGTTTTAATCGGGATGGCTTCCTCATCCAACTTCCACGAATATTAAAGAAGTTTATGGCATAATGTGGAGATAAACACTATTTCCTAATTAGAGTTCGTGCCACCACTGAAGTCCGGCGAAAAGGTGTGGAACTACATTTTTTAAAGTGCAATTTGATGTAATGACATATTCACTAGCGCCGCGCCGCGCGCCGCGTCTACTTGACTTGAGTGATGGCACTGACTCTAGAACAATAGAAAAAGATTGAACAGTCACCTTACTTCTTGATGTAAAACGAGTAGTTTTATTGATATAAATAAATACCAGATAATTAATGCTCAATACGTGTTTTATTCTCCTTGTTATGGTGGCTTAGTTATTAAGGCCTCGGCTCTCGTGCACGAGGTTGTGGCTTCAAATTCGGGCTAGTACCAATGTTTTTTTTCAATACGTTGTGAGTTCATCTTGGTCATTACTGACATCAGTGAAGGAAAACATCGTGAGGAAACCTGGACTTATAGTTAATATAAGTCTGAAATCACCAACCCATCTTGAGTAAACGTCGTGATCAATGCTCGTGCTTCCTCTGTATGAGAAGAGGGCTTTGCTCTCCATCAGTGGGGCAGTAATAGCACAGAATAAGTAGCAGTATTACATCTCGGCAGTGACCTTGAAATAATTACCTACCGCCACTCTGTAGACACCACGATCACGTCCGTGCGTAACTGCCACGCACTCGATACTGTTGCGTACTGATATATACTGAGATTTCAAAGCGCGTCGTTTCAGCCATTTTTAAATTTATAGTGTAGTAATAGGCTGGTATTGTCATACATGTTTTATTATATGACCTTTCACAGTACGCTGTATCTATCACATGATCATAAAGATGTAATAAATGAATGTTATTAGCAGATAGCTAAGATCCACTGCTGAAAATGGTCTCTGGTAGCAGGGTAACTGTTAAAGAAATTGCCGCCATTCCCAATATCAATCTGGATTTCTGAGTTGCCATTTATCATGCCCACTAAGTGGCCATTTCGCAAAGTATTAATTGTTGTGCGAATCACAGTAAATTCGTTTCAAGAGACCTAATAAATTTTCATTCTAGGACATTCCAGTCGAATAGAAATCCCTATGTAATTAAAACAAGCAGTTTGTATTTCAAACCATGGACAACAAATCCCTGCTCCAAAATCGAAGACAAAGAAAAAAAAAATGTTGCCATGCTTTAATAAATGAACGAAGTAGCTAAAAGTCAATATGTGATCGAGGCATACAGTGGAGTCTTGTTTATTTTGTGGGTTGAAACAATATTGTCTCATCTTCCGTGTAGTACAGTTGGGATGAGAAATATCGTGTAACGTGGCTTTCAGTTGTTGTTTAGCTTTGTTGAGGTATGTTTTGAGCTATGGGTCCTTTTTAAATAGATTTGCGTGGCTGAAGCTCTTAGTTTTTTGAAGAGCATATTACTTTAGGATTGGTATTGACTGTCCGTAGCTAGCTTTTCGTTTTTCAAAGAATACAATGTGTTTTTGTTTATTCCATTTCTGCAGTGGCTAATGAATAGTGAAGTTGATTTCTTTCGAGAGTTACGTCTGACGTAATTATTGATTACAAACCGCTATTTTCATAAATTGTTACATAAAAGAAAGACAATCAATCTGCCTAGCCTTTTCCCAACTATATTGGGGTCAGCTTCCAGTCTAACCGGATGCAGCTGAATACCAGTATTTTACATGGAGCGACTGCCTATCTGACCTCCACAACCCAGTAACTGGGTAATACGATACCCCTTGGTAAGACTGGTTGTCAGACTTTCGGGCTTCTGACGATCCGTAACGACTGTCAAAGATCCACGAATGACAACCGGGACCAACGGCTTAACGTGCTTTCCGAGGTCCGGATGAGTCTCAGTATGTAAAGATGGTCACCCATCCACAGACCAACCCCGGCAAGCGTAGCTTAACCTGACGGATCGACCCGTGCGGCAGTTACTACTTAGCCACGAGCTCCTACATAAAAGAAAGACAATAGAATTTAATTCCTGGGACTATTAGCTGTTGAAATGTGGATTTACAAATACATGTCTGTCTGCCAACTCCTTTGGGTAATTCTTATTATAAGCGCGATGTTTCGTTAGGTAACTTATTTACCAAAAATAGAATATTACTTTGTCTTCGGTGCAGACTGTACTAAAAAGAAAAAGATAGCAAATAATAATATATTTTACCTTTCACAATAAACCGAGTACAGACATTATCTAAATATAAGAGGGTTTATATTTTAGAAAATGTTCAGTTACTGTGCAGAATTTATTCGTATGAGAACGGGCCATGGCTTGGCTTAAGGCTGTGTTTACATTGCTTGAAAATAGCGAGAATCGTTTTGATAAAAAAAAAACCAGTTCACGTTCATGTAGGTGCGTTATTACAAACCTTATTAATAAGAACATTAGAGCAGAAAAAATTAAGCTTACAAACTAAAACATCTTATACAGCGTGTTGTGAAAGGTGTGATGAAATTTAAGCGTGTGGTACAGACGGTCAAACTTAACTTTATCCATGGAACCACTATCGTAATCGCAAAATAATTAATTGGTGTTACCTAATTGGTTTTACATAATTGGTGTTACATAAAATGTTATTTTTAGTTTTGTTATGTGTGTACTTATATTTATTGTAACTTAAAATTTAACTTAATTAAAAAACTCTATTAGAACATAGGTATTTTTCTGTACCTGTATATCTTATTAAATAAGTAGGTATCTATTTGGTAGGTATAAAATTAATTTGCATTCCTTAAACAGGCAAAATATGGCTGTATATAAACCACCAACTTTTACAACAGGTACCTAATACCTGTATTTTCGGCAAATAAACGATTCTTATTATTAAAAAAAACAAGTCCCAAAAAAAAATACTGTCACAAAACTTCAATTTATACCTACCTAGGCATATATTATTTTATAGACAGTTTTTTAAAATATATTTTTCCGCAATTACGACGTTGGCCAATGGAGAAAGTATTCAGTACCTAATAGTATTCATAAAAACATTATATTATATTTTTATAACATTAGCTACTGGAAAAAAGGCAACAGTAAATTATTCTCATCACCAATTAATGAACAGTACTTGTTATGCTAAAGCCGATTATTGATAAATGATTGTTATTTTAATAAAATTCAATATTGTACAAGACCTGTTTGACTTTGAACATAATAATATCATTAAATTATTACAATCGGATAACTGTCATTATTAACTTACGATTGTACGGCGCAAAACGGGAGTAAATATGCTCCCTATATATATAAATAAAATTGTCATAATAAACAAAACATACAAAACTACATAATTTATGTATTTCTATGATATTATTATCATAGAAATAGGTACTTTATGTAGTTTTGTATTTTACTAACACATTTTTTACGAAAAAAAATCACCATTATCCTTATTTGCGGAATTTTCCTTATAACCACAACTGTCATCGAACGCTAACTCAAAGAATTCACAAAGTCCAAAATAAGAATCCCGTTCTAAAACCAGGATATAAAATTAAATATCCGGAAAGAATCAAGGCGTTATCTGTAATAGAAATCTCTGGATTTATCGGCTCTGTGGCTGTGGGTTTGTACTGGCTTTCGAATGAAATATAGGCTGAACCGCCGGTGGTCGTTGCCTTACTTCGTTTTTTTCCATAGACAAACACTACGCGCTGTATTGGCGCGCTTTTCGAGACAATTTTTACTGGTTATTTTTTAAATGGTGCTATGTGTTCTGTGTTGCGATGGATTTTCATTTTTGGTGGATCCGTTGATGGGAATGCACGGTTAGGATGCGGATTGGCTACTTAAAAAAAAAAAGTATAAGGATTACGTACAAATGGCAAACGAGGTTAGGTTAAATTCTACATGTTGCCGTAATAAATCGTTCCGTGAGTTGTAATACGATTTATTTTCTCCTTTCAAAGTACATTTTGTTTCGTATTTATGAAGCGAATTCAGGAATTCGAAACCTGTTTGCTAGTACGGATTGAAAAAGCCAGGAAAATAGAGCTTAGTTTCTAGTTGACATTATTTATTTCTTGTAGAGAATGACTGATGCTTGACTGTCCATAGATTAGGGACATGTTTAAGGGGGGTGCGCTAAGGCAGCCCGTAAAATTAAATTTACCAACGTTTTTTTTGGGATTTGCAGGTCAGTGTCAAAGTATATGTTGATCAAAATATGATTCGCAACCGTAACAAATATATATTTACAGACATATGTATAATCAAAAACTCTCTAAGGCGCGAGATATACACAAGTGGCGAGGGGAGCGGCAAGGCGCGGGCGTTGCGTCGCTCGTTTCATATTTTTATTCTATATATTATTCATACAAAATGTATAGACGACGTGGCGCGGAACATACACAAGAGGCGTGGCGTGGGCGAGGCGTCGACGGTGCGGCGCGGGCGTTGCCTGTCGCCCGCGCCACTCACCATTTGTGTATGTCTCGCGCCTTAGTTAGAATGGGGTTGGCCGGTGAAAACTTTAGATAGATGGCGCTAGCATAGCTTTCGCCTGTCAAGTTTGTGTTGTATTTTGGATTCTCTTGTTTAACTGCGTTGTTTTTATAATATTTTAAGAACTGTTGTGAAAAATAATTTATTCGACATGGCGGACAAGTGAGTTAAAAGCTGAATTTAAGAAACGAGGTGCATCTTTACGAGGAAGGAAAGCAGACCTTGTCAAATCAAATCAAATGTCAAATCAATGTCAAATGTTCCCTTTACATAAAATTCTTTTATTTTGGTTAAAGCTATGCTAGCGCCACTTTGACAGTTGCCAACCCCATTGGCCTCAAATGTCATTATTTCGTGAAATAGTCGAAGTCAAAGTCAAAGTAAAAAAAAATAATTAAATAAAGCACAAAAAAGGCAATTTTTTAACGTCAAAATTTACAAGAAATATAGTAATAATTGATTCTAGTCGCCCCTTCCAAAAGGTAGTTTTCGTATGGAGAAGAATGGGCAAGAAACTCCACCGTTACTATTTTAAAATGTTTTCACAATATCTAGTCATTCAATAGGGTAATTTGAAGTTAGAGAGTTATATTGATGATTTTAATGATTATTATTGAATCATATTTTAATCAAAATACAACCTAATACTGATCTGCAAATTGTAAAAAACGTATGAAAATTCAAATTCAAATGTTTATTGCTTATCACAGTACATAATCATACATTTCTAGATGACAAGTGAATGCGCAGTTCACTCTGTTGCACCAATTCAGGCATGCAAAATTATTATTAAAATTCTAAGCACCATTAAAATTATACCATTTCATAAATTCACATTAATAAGTTATACAATTTCAAAATAGTACCATACACAATGTCATAAATTCAAATCAATAAGCATGTAATGTTAGAATATATATTGTCATAATAAAGTCTAAGTAATGTCTAATACAGTCAACACATCATTGGCAATACAAATAAGATAATTTCAATAAAAATAAATCGGACACCAGTATTCACACTAATTTTAACGTATTATTAAAAAAGAAAATAAAGAAAGTTTGAATTTTCCGGGCTTCCCTGGCGCATTCGCCAATACACGAAAGGGATTGACGTGCAACTGTCTGACACAGGATATCTTCGGGCCTAACGTATAAAATATTTGTTATTTTTTGCCCTTTAAGAAAAAGAAAGATTATTGACCTACGTATTTTCGTAAAGAATAAAAGTGTCGTGTAGCTGCTATCAGGTTTCGGCGGTGTTGCCGCGGGGCATCGCATCTACGTCTACGATATGAATACAATAAAAACCTTTTCCCTTTACATTCGAAAGGTAAGTCGCCAGTTTAACAAAGGATATGAGAAGGAAAAAAATATCTAAACATTTCTTTGGCCCACCTAACTATAAGGGGGCCTTCAAGGGGGAAATAATAATTCCAATTTTATTGGGAATGTCCTTCAACAAGATTTTTCCATACGATGGAAGCAATTTATGTGATAACGTTTGGGGAAATTGCTTTCTGCCCTTTCTTTGCGTCTATTGAATTTATGGCTCGATTCAGTCTGAATGATATTTATGGAACAACTACAGTTGGCTCTGGTAATTTATTATATCCTATCAAAAACTCGGTCTGAAAGATCCGGGGATTGGTGCAAACTTTTTGGGGTTAGTTTCGAGTTTTTTTAGCCTGATTGTCATCGGTTGGTCTTCGCTTCGAGGGGCTCATGGCAAAATAATAGCCGCATAGTTCGATCGATCAAGGTTATGCTACACTTGTTGCGGTCGGTCCGTGGATGGATGACCATCCATTTCATACCGAGACCCGTCCGTGCCTAGAAAGCACGTGAAGCCGTTGGGATCGGCTGACATTTGTCAATGCTTGACAGTCGTTACGGGTAATCAGAAGTCTGAAAGTCTGACAACCAGTCTTATCAAGTGGTATGGTGTTACCCAGGAACATAGTTGTGGAGGTCCTAGGCAGTTGCTCCATGTAAAATACTGGTAGCCAGTAAAATGCTGTTAGCTGCATTCGGTTTGACTGGAAACCGAGGCGATCCCAAAGTAGGTAGTTAGGAAAAGGCAAGGAGATGATTATGTCTTCGGTTGACCGTCGAGGGTTAAAGTCAGAAGTCGTATCGTTGATTGATTTTACGTTTTAAGTTGATTGAAATAATTTATCAATTTAGCGTGGACATTGGAATAATTAACCTGTATAGTGTTTACCCATATTTGCAAAATAAAATTATCTTATCTTATCCGTTGACAGAGTATAACAAGTCCCCAAGGGCCATCCAAGGGCTGATTTTTCAATCATTATAAAACTTTTACCTGAAGAAAAAATGTGACGTTTTGACAGATTATCCATACAAAAACTGTCAAAATGACAAACTTTTTCGTCAAATAAAAGTTAACTGGCGATTAAAAAACTGGATCTTATTATGCTTAACACATATTTTCTATAAGAGATGCGTTTATTTTCCCTCTCTGCCTATTGCATATTAAAGTCCAGTAGTGCGTTGGAGCTCATACTTTTCTGAAGGTGTCATTTCGACAACCGGAAGTTAGTCGTTTTATATTTACTACAGATAATTAACAGGAAGTCAATGCATGCTAACAATCGCTAACTCTTATGATATACACTGACAAGTCTCTTTCTACGGTAGTATCGGGAAGGACTACCAGATGGCGCTACCGACTTGTTTCTCACGAATCTTCCACATCATTCAACACTGCAACGGTTTGCAAGATTATGGGTTTACGTGTGCCTGTGTTGGTTTTTACTGCCTTTTCTCAAAAAATGTAGTAGGTACGTAAAAATGTAAACGTGTGGTATGCATCGTGCAGGTAGGTATGGAAATAGATTTTGAAGATAAATTTTTTGGTTGAAAATATAAAAGAGAACTTTTGTGAGGTGTATATAAGCTTGATGGCCGTTAAATAATTTGTATTATCAGTTTGTTTAAAAAAATATTTTTGATCTCGAACTTTTGCATAAATATTGACTGAACTGTAGTGGTATCCCAAAATAACTATTTTCATGACTAACCAACAGATTATACACAAAGGCGAAGCTTCTTCTTTCTCCTGGCTGGTATCCCAATTTATTTGAAGTCTAGTTCTTCTGCGCCACACAGTACAGTTGTGGGTTGTCTCTTCCGTTGTGTTGCTCGCCATCACATCGTTTTTTATTGATCGTAGCCAAGTTATTGGCGGTCTTATGGAGCCTCATTCCGTCTTCTATATTCATGACTCCTTTAGTCATAAATGGGAATCATCTCGCCTTATCACATGTCCGTACAAGCGGTTTTCACTAAGTTCCTCGTGTATCTTAGCCATTTTAAAAGTACCACGGATAATATATATTCGTTTCTTATTTTATCCAAATTCAAATTCATAGGCTTGGAACGTCACGGCGGACTTTTCGAACGTCAAAATTACAGAAGACAGTCCCCAAAATAGTGCTTTAGCTGGGAAGAAGAAGTGGCGCAACAAACTCCCCAGCAGCACAGCTGTCTGTTCAGTTAGAAAAACTTGATTCTATATAATAGTACTTATAATATGCAAAATTATTTACATTAGGCAACACAAAACATTAAATTAAAATGATTTGCTTTAAGTCAGCTAGCCCACGACATTATACCAACAGTAATCCATTTTCGAAACTTCACCAGACCACAGACCAGCTTAGTATCTTCATCTCTATGGAGAAGCGATTATACATAAATCATGGTCCACACACTTCTACTCGTACCCTAATATCAAAAACAAGCATCCAATAAACTACACCGCAGTTTTTAAAATCTAACATGGCGCCCGAATATCCGTTTAAGGAGGTCTAATGCATCTTTTATTGGAAACGCTTGAACTTCCTTCTAAGGAAATGGAAATACTCGTAACATTTCACGATCTTTTGGGAGTAAAAGTGTATAATATATTTCGCATTTTATAAGAGATTTGTGATGTATGTGAAATATAAGAAAATAGTTCATAGCTTTTTCTTGCAAACGGGGTTTTAAAGAATTTAAAGTTATCGGACTGGAAATGAAACTACTTTTTCCATAAACAAGGTCCGATACCCATATTTTTGTAACCACAAACTTTTTTGAAGTGGAAACTTCTTTAGGCGCGATAAGCTATTTTTGGTAAGGGAAAATCTTATGGGTTCGCGCTACCGTATTTCTATGAAGACGACGCGTGACGTGTCGCTAGCTACGGAAGGTATTTCGTAGAAATTCATAGAAACCAGTCGTGTCGCTTCACTCGCGACGACACGTCGCCTGCAGTTGCCGCCTGCGGTCGGCTATAGAATGGTATCTTAATGTTAACAGTATACTATCTGTGTAGCTACGAGTATGTTGCTTGGCCAGCAGTGAAAGCATGTTTTAGTTTTAATTTCTGTTGGCAGGCTCCATGAGTTCCTTTATTTTTTTTTGTTTGGAGCGAAGTTCTATAACGCGTCTTGCGATAGGTGTAAACTGGCAGAAATCGTCACGCGAAAAAGCGTTCATACTTGCGACAGTCTTCTTCTAGTTCAAATGTCTCATTTCAATTCAAATTTATTTTTTTAATATAATCTCTCTATCAAGAGATAGAAAGTTTGAATTTTGTCAAAATGAAAATCCAAAAGGGCGGCAGACAAAAAATTAAAAATGTTGGTTTGACGTTTTCATGGATAAGCAGGTGTTTTAAAGCCGATAGTGACGTTAAAATGTAAACAAATTGTTTTTGTTTTAAATCATACGTGAGAAGGAGCTTTGTGCCTGAAGGGGTCCCCCAACTGCTCACGTTTTTTTTTTGTCACGGCTACTTCACCTTGCCAATGAATGTTGCGTCCGTTGTGTACATTACACGTTGCACTGTGTCGAGCACTAGTCCCAAAAAGCTTCTACGCTTTCAACTCTTTTGTGGTTTATTTTACTGTTTTCCAACCCCGCCACCATTCAATAACTTTGTTTATCAGTACAAGCTCACTAACTCAGTAGGTACTCCTAATGTGTTTGCGAATACAAACTTTAGGTTTAGTAGGTAGGATCTTTGGTTTAAGTAGTGTGTTAGTGTTCAGTTTCTATTTTAATACTTATTCTTTGGTTTATAAGAGATGAGAATATTTTTTATACAGGGTGGCAGGGACATGATAATATAAATTAATAAAAGTAAAATTTTAGATTAAGTTATCACTACATAGTATAAAACAAAGTCGCTTCCCGCTGTTTGTCTGTCCCTATGTATGCTTAAATCTTTAAAACTACTCAACGGATTTTGATGCGGTTTTCACCAATGGAGGGAGTGATTGATGCGGAAAGTTTTTGTGTAAATTGGCTGAAATATAACGATTATTGTGGAAGAAATCGGAAAAAATCATGCAGACTGGGAACTTTACTGGCGTGCGCTGCGGAAGCCGTAAGAGATTCATCAAATTTATGTTCTACAGAAATCTTAAAAAGTGCAACAAAAAAATTTGCTATGGAATATGTCTATCTTCTATGGATGACCTACAGTAACCATTTTCATCTTTCAGAATTTGATAAAAATTTAGTTGTTATTTCCGAAGCTATTTTGAACGGTATTATATTTATCCTTATCCAATAAAATATGTTATTTAAAAATAGATTATTATATGACTTGACATCATATCATTAAATATAATACTTTAAAAGATATCACAGATTCAATATACGCGTAGCAAAATAATTATGGTTGACGACAACGCGGGCGCAGCGGTAGGAGTCAATGACCTTTTCTTCAGCTATTAGGTATCTAATCCCAGTAGTACCTACGTACCCGTGGGAAATTTTCCGACATCCACGCGGGCGAAGCCGCGGGCAAAAGCTAGTTAATTAATAAAATGTTACCTTATATTATACTTAGAATAAGTTAGTTGCATGTATACACCTAAATATGTCCTCTTCCTTAAAATTTTTCTTTTGCTGTACCCGACAGGGTCCACGATTGTTACAACAAATGTTTACTTACCACCTAAGCATATACATTGTGGAATGCCATATATGTTTTTTTGTTTTGCCCCACACTAGGAGTTCCACAACCAAGGCAGTAGACTATCTCGGCATAAAATGGAATCTCGCCCTGAATTCCAAGTATTTACCCCAGGAAAAAGTTTCCAAAATCTCCAATATGATACGCCACATACTACAGGTAAATCGATGGAGTTTGCACGACGCTCAATGCTTGTTAGGCATGCTAAACTTTGCTGCCTTCGTTGTGCCCAGAGGTCGGCTTCATTGCCGCCCGTTACAAGTAGCTTGCAATCGGCTTCCGAAGCACCAGCACACGTAAAACGCCCACTCGAGTCGGAAGTGTCGACGACCTTAATATGGTGGTTAGAGCTCTGTATACAGGAACAGCGATCTATCCAGATCCTGTCTCACACTATGTAACGTCAGACGCCTCTGCCATAGGCTGGGGTGCCATAATAGACGACGCTTGTCTGAGCGGTTTATGGTCCCCGAAGCAGAAAAATGGCACAGTAATTTAAAGAAAATGTGGGCAGTTATACAGGCCTTAACCAATCGTCAGCAATCGCTACGTCATTCAACCGTGCTAGTTCAGTCAGACAAAAAGAGTGTGGTGAGTCACACGCGGAACGAGGGGGGTCTCCAGTCACAGAACCTCTACCGGCTAACTTGCATGTTATTCGAGATTGCGGACGAGAACAAGATTCACCTGGTCTCTCAGTACCTGCCTGGTCAGGTAAACACAGAAGCAGACGTTGGGACGTTGGTGTGGGTGCGTTTACAAACATTTAAACTCACATACACAAACAGCCAGATCCGGAACAATTACTACTTGTGATTTGGTGAAAAGGGACGAAAGTGTGTTACAGGAAGCCGGGGAACCGCACGCTATTTGATTTGACCAATGAGCCCGCGCAGTGCTAGAGTTTGTCTTAGATGGTACCAACCTATTTTCCGAAAGGTTGGTACTGTCAGCCAAGATGTCAGATGTTACACATTGTATGCAACTACTGTAAGGCTTGCTCGTTTGTTTTAAAAATATATATTTTTTATTTATAACCAGGGATACGAGGCTCGCTTTGCAATCACGAGGATAAAAAGGTTCCTATGGGTTCAAAACCTGCCAAGTTAATTATTTTGCTTTTGTTAATCTCAATGATAAATATGACTGCCTCGTTGGTCTAATCGTCGCAAGCGCTACTGTTGAGCATGAGGTTTAAGGTTCGATTCCCAAGTTGAACAAAGTATTATTGGGTTTCACCAACAGGAATTTCTCAGTAGTAGTCCGGAGTCTGCAATCGTGCCCGATTGATGGCAATAGGTTCGCCCTCTATTACATGGAACTTAAAAAAACATAACTGGTAAAATGTGGGTGTACTACAGGTACACCTCTGCGGGTTGGCCCTTTGGGGAAAAAAGGCGTGGCGTTATGTTTTACAAATTAAACAAAAACGTAAACTTCTTCGAGACACATGTGTGTCATGTGGCCCATCTCCCGTGTAAGCATAGCATAATCAGTCTATAATGTTGTCACTGCTGGGACCAGGCCTGCTCTCCTTGAGAGGGAGTGGGCCGTAATACACCACGCGAGCCGAGTGCGGGTTGGTGGAATCACTTCGAATTTTTGGTTCTAGAACATGCCGGTTTCCTCACGCTGTTTTCCTTCACCGTTTTGAGAGCAGTAGTGATGAAATAATTGACATAAAGTAAAGCGCCTGTCGGTGTACGAACCTATGACCACAACTCGCAAGTCGCGGTCGTTAGCACTGGGCCACCAATGCTCCTTCCATGTACACAATGGCCATTATTATGGGGTTTCTTACACAGTCACAAGGGGTTTTATGACCACTCCCTCAGGCTATGTTATTTTGCCAGTCTTCCTCAATAATATTTTTTATAGTTGCAACCTTTTTATTTCTAAGGTGAAGGTTTAAGATGAAAAATATACCGTTTCGAGAGTAATTTATGGCTGGTAGGTGTCAGGCGCCACCTGTGTTGCCTACAAGCTTGATGTGGATATGAAGAAAGTCTAGGAATATTCATTTATTAACTGTAGGTTGAGACATGCGGCTGTGATATGTGTTTACGCGGGCCTGTTACGTCCAAGAGGCATATAAATTACAAATATAACAACATAATAATAAATTCAAAAAAAAAAAAAAACAATCTAGCCTTATAGTAGTCGCATATTATGTGTAACATTCAGATGTTTCTGTGATTCAAGATGTCAGCATCTTGGCTGACAGTACCAACCCCTCGGAAAATGGGTTGGTACCATCTGATCAACTCTAGCACCGCGCGCGCTCATTGGTCAAATCAAATAGCGCGCGATCCCCGGCTTCCTGTTACACACTTTCGTCGATTTTCACGAAATCAGTCCCACAGGTTGCAGAAAAGTGAGAGGAAAGATGTTATACAACAAAAATAGGCAAGAAAGAAAAGAGATGATAGACAGTAAGCTCACATTTAACACTGGTTTGTAGATCACAATGTTTTGGTATGACTGTTTACTTCCATAATTAAGCAGGGCTTGTATCTTGGGGGTTGGAGTGCGATTGAGCAGAAAGAAATAGGTCAGTTTACGAGGCTAGCTAATAAAGCGTATGTGGTGACAAAATAGGTACGCACGTCACTGGTAATACTTAGAGCAGCAGTGCTATTCTGTAACCATCTCACCGTGAAAACTTAGGTGAAGTGAGTTGTCATTCCAACAGGGTGAGATGACACTGACAGCTCACTCCACGCTCACTTCACATGTTTTCACGGTGAAGTGGTTACGGGAATCGACATGCAGGTCTAAGAACGGGCCTAACGTAGTACGGAGTTTCAATAAGATATGATTAGCAAAACGCCGGGAGGAGACGTCCTAGAAGGAACTTATTGGTGATGCTCTTCGGAAAGGACAGGTGCGTAGTACTTACAACCAGCCTGCATGTATGACCAGTTGTATGAAACGTAAACAAAGCAAAAGGAGTATGTAAGGATCGTGCCCCCATGGGAAGAAGGCATACGGTTAGTTTCGAATTCCTTCATATTCTTTAAACAAAGTGCCTGCGACTAGATTTTTAGACAGTGGTAAAATCATTTCTGCGGCAGTTTGTATGAAATGAAATTGTTTACTCTGTAAATAAGATATTTAAATCACTTTTACAAGTAATCTTAAAAAAAAAAATTGCTAGATGAGTTCGGCGTTTCCTATCTGACTACTCTGAGAAGAAAGGCCGAAACAAACTCAAACTATCTTTTAAAGTCCAGACATAATCTTGGTCAGGCCATATGAGGACCATGTAGATTAGTCTGAAATGGTCTTTTGAGAAAATAACCACACAGATTTGAGTGGACCTGTCCTGTCAGTGCAAGCATTTGTCAGAAATCATGCAGCTCAACTCAGAACTTAAGGAGCTCAACTAGACGAACAATACCAAAGAAAGGACATTTGGGTAGGCCGCATTTAAACTACTCAAACTGCCAGACCATCATTAAAACTAAAAAAAATATCCACATAGTCCTCACATTCTCATAAATTAAAATAATATAATATTTTACAAAGTAATCATGTCATTTTGTATAATATATTCAACAATGTTAATGTTTATATAATACTGGTATGATTGGTCATATTGAACTGGGTGTAACTCGGACCAAACGCACGCGAACCGAGCGAGCGAAGCGAGTGGTGCGGCAGCGCGGCTGGAGAGCGCTACTTCCTTTCCTAAGTTACTCGCAGAAATATTTTCACCATTTTCAAATTATCCGTGTTTTCGAAATATTCCTAGGGACCCTAGGGTTTTGCGAAAATTCGAATTAGACAATCATCCTACGACATAATTATGTAAGATTAGAATTAAAATAAATTAAGAAACTTCGTAAACCCGAATCTTATTGATGTCTATCTTAATTTCAAACGATTTAATCACTCATTCAACTTCTAATAGTTTCTTAATTAATTTAGGTAGTCCAACATCTGTGCAAATAGTTTTAAACTCAGGATTTAAGTTTAATTTTACCTTAGAAGTTTGAATATTAAACAACGCCATTTTGTCTGTGGTTTATATGACTTACCTACTGAGTAGCCACCACCTTTTGAGTACATAGCACAACCATTTATTTCTTTACAATTTCTTTTTTTATTTTCTTTCTGTTACAAATAAACCAAATTTTCTTACTTTATTATTTTTGTAAGTTTGTGTTAAAATATTTATTTTTTGTAGTTTTCTTCCTGTTTATTTATTGATGTCAGCTGCTAGAAATCTATTCATTTACCGGGTACGGGTAGTCCATGGAAATAATTAAAAAAAAAAAAACAGATTATAACAGAACGTAAAACGTAAGAAAGACGATACAAAATCTCCTAAAAGTTTACTTTAAATAGAAATATCACCTTAGAACCCAGGAATTGTGTAAAACGATTGCGGTGCTGCACCAAAGTTGGAAAGGATTTTATAACAAAACATTTACTTGGATTTTGAAGAGAAAAATGTTAAATGCACGTTAGAAGGAGACATGTACTAAGCAGACTTCAGACGAATTTTGTCGCTAAAGTAGAACGTTCTGTGTTGTGTTTCTTGCTACATTTCTGCTATATTTTGTACTGCAATAGATATACTCTGTTCCAAAAATATCTGATCAAATTCTAAACAAACCCCGACCAGGTTAAATTCTTACTTACAGTCTGTTCACTCACTAAAGAGAATTAGTAACACATTCAACTGTTTTTATAAGGATTCTACTTTCCAAAAAAAAATGTTTATTCCAAATATTGTTTTAAAACATTATTAAATTGTAAGTTGAAAACTCATCTAAGAAAATTGAGGTTATAAAATTTACCTTAGTTGTCAAATGACAAACAAGGGGACTTAAAATTAAAATTTAGGGCTTAAACCCTAAATTTTAATTTTAAATCACCAAATTTATATTCAAATAATCAAATTGAAGCACTCAATTTGTAAGATATCTCAATTTGTAGATATCTTACAAATTGAGTGCTTCAATTTGATTATTTGAATATAAATTTGGTGATTTAAAATTAAAATTTAGGGTTTAAGCCCTAAATTTTAATTTTAAGTCCCCTTGTTTGTCATTTGACAACTAAGGTAAATTTTATAACCTCAATTTTCTTAGATGAGTTTTCAACTTACAATTTAATAATGTTTTAAAACAATATTTGATCCACAGGGACGTTTTCTGTTTCATTTGTTTACGTTTTCATAAGATACTTTTAGTACAGAGCATAAGTAGATATATTATTGCAATGGCTATGCCAATAGAGCCTTCGGAGAACTCAGGCTTCATGAAACCTGAATTCTCCGAAGGCTGTATTGGCAAAGGTATATCCACTCACATTTTGCCAGTTATGTTATAGGTAAGTCCCATGTGATGTGGGGCGAGTCGATTAGCATAAACCGGACTCTGGATCTGTACTCCGAGTTAGTTCCAAATTAAAACCTACATAGATAAATTAAATACCAGGGTAGTCGGAATTTTAATCTTGAGTGGATTCTTCTGATTCTTCAAAAGAGTTGTGTTAGAGCTGAATCAACTAAATTTTTCAGATAAAACCATCTTATTAACCCTGCTATTCCGTCACCTCACACTTCGGGTTCAGTTGAAAACCAGCGTCAGGCACTAGTTGTCTGGCATATATACTAAACTGGGCCTATTTGGCGTAGCCGCGAGGCACACATTCCTGCTGGTATCATGCAACGCAGTTTTTACACTTTTTATTTTGTATTCTTTTCTTTTATCTTATTTTTTTTCTCTTTCTACTTGTGTGCCTTTGCTTGTTGTGCCAAATAAATGTATTTTCTTTCTTTTTCTTTCTTTTCTTTCTATTTTGAATCGTTTTGAAACTTTCTTTGTTTCAAATATTATTTTTACAGCACATATTTATTTTATTCTACATAATAGAATATTTTATTTCAAAGCTACACACAAGCACAGGTGCGATCAGCTCGGTCTTGGTTCGCTCTCGGCACGGTCGGAGTGTCTTTTGTGCCATTTTCCATTGCACTATAGCATATTGTGAGTTTACTGCATAGTCCATTGAAGTAATAATATATGTAGTGTGTCGGTGAGAATAAACATCGAGGGGTTCTTGGCTAACAAACGGGTAAATCGTCGGAGCAACGAAGTGTATGATCGCACATTAAGACCGCTACGTGACTCGGAAAGTGGGTACGTTATACTGACTTGGATATAGTAGAAGTTTCATACAAGAGTTGTTAATATATAAAAGCGTTGAATAGTCGTTTCGTGAAATTATTTAAAACTCTCTCTCATCTGCGCCTCTGTCCGCGACTTCGTCCACGTGAAATGTCTTGTTTTAACATAAACGATATCCTGTGAAACTCCGCAATATTGTAGCATTCCACACAGACAGTTCCGAAGATTACCTCTTACGTACAAACTCACTGCCTGTGGAAACCAAACTAATTAGATGGAAAAGTGTCAAGCAAATGAGAACCCAAAATAATATCTAGGTTGAAAAGCGTTTTGCAGCCTCTTTTTAAATGTCAATAAACTCGAAATAATATTTTTTCAAATCAAAGAGAGATCTTGTTTAATGAAGGATTCCTACGAGTTTTCATACAAACATAAACTTGATAAAGGATTGAGGCGTTGCTACAAATTATAGGTATCCCCCATGAGGGCCTTACCTCATATCACTATCCACACTCAATGCAAAATTTCAATAACAAAACAGTGCAAAATGTTCCTTGCGTCGTTAGGCGTAGAGCACTATTTTCATTCATATTTCTACTTTTCTGTGGGAATTCACAGAAATTTCAAGGTAGAGAAAATATTTTCATAGCGTTTCGGTCCCACGTCTTGCCACTCTTGCCCAAACCCTCACAGGAATGTAACAGTTAAGAAATACTTTTACTTAACAAGAAATGTGGAAAACAAAGATTCATTTAATTGGCGCACGTTGGAATGTATTCAGAAATGAAGTTTGTTTCGTTATGATTGTGCATTTCAAGTACATATTTGCTTTGTGGAGTTTTGAGATTGCAGACGGAATACTTTTATTGAAATTAGGATTATGTGGTTTGCTTTGTTTTGCGAATTGTGTTAGTATTCAAAGCTCTTTAAAATTGTGTTTTTTGCCTCCCCGGTTAACAGTAAGATGAATAGGTATACTCGTAGCTTGGCCACTCTGAAATGACGCGCCCCACTACCGCATTACCGTGTGCGTAAAAAACGGTATCTAGTGGGGCGTGAAATTTCAGAGTGGACAAGCTTTACATAACATCACGCCTCACCCCCGAAGGGTTAGGCATAGGTGTAATTACCTATAGTACACTGTACACCCACATTTTGCCAGTTATGTTTAAGTTCCATGTAATAGGGGGCGAGCCTATTGCCATTAACCGGGCACTGATCCAAACTCATGGCTGCTATTGAGAAATTTCTGATAGAAAAACCCAGTAACATTTTGCTCCACCTGGGAATGTAACACAGGACCTCATGCTCGGCATGTAGCCCACAAGCATTTTGTCACGAGTATATACTAACGAAAAATAATGGCTGGGCCTTCGACACACGTACCTAGTCTTAACACACACACATATTTTTTTTGTTCATAATATTCAATGCCGTAAAGTGATAGTTAGCTAACCAGCCGACATCAAATGGCTTTTGCCACGAACTCAAACTCAAACTCAAAGCATTTATTTCAATTAAACCCTTTACAGGCACTTTTGAATAGTCAAAGAGTCAGTTAGAAAGTTGAAGCTAGTTGCCCATTCCAAAACGTAGATGTCTATGTAACGATCTCGATCGTGGGTAAATAATAACATCCGCACGGGTTGATCTTCAAGGTTGAGCAGCGCATGCCGAAGTCAGTCCGTGAATGACCATCCATTACATACTGAGACCCCTCCGTGCCTCGGAAAGCACGTTAAGCAGTTAAGCAGAGTCACGGGTAGTCATAAGTCCGAAAGTCTGATAACCAATCTTGCCAAGAAGTATCGTGTTACCTAGTAATGGTTATTTATTTTATTTTATTTTATTAAAAAAAACATAAAACAGCTACAATGTAAAGTATAGAAAAAGAAATACACTTAACATTTGAACAATATTGTAGCCCACAACGCTGTTCACAGATTAACTGTGAAATATAATATACAATTAATTAAACGCTAGGGTAATAATACATAGGAGGAGACGCCCTGGGCGTCGGGAATCTATTGCCGATTCCCGGGCCACCGTAGGCGCTGGCTTGCGGACGGTGTACTCTTTGTCAATTCAAAAGTGCCTGTAAAGGGTTTAATTGAAATAAATGGTTTGAGTTTGAGTTTGAGTTTGAGTTTGGTGAGCAATGGGTAGCTTGCCGTCCGATAAGGACCAAGCCCGGGTCGACGGCGCGTTGTGTTCTACGCGCGCCTCAAAGAGATGTCAGCAAGTGAAGGGGTCCGATGAGACCATTGCCTGCCGGGGTTGCGGGAAAGTCCGAAAGGGATACCGTGGCCCTCTGGCATTGCACAGACAACATAAGGAACACGGGTGGGTTTTAGTCAGTAAGAGTCTGACACGCCCTCCCGCACCCAGAGCGAGAGAAGTCATTTGATGACTTCCCACCCACAAAAAAAAAGGGTAATAATACATAATAATATTAAAAACTAAACATATTTAACTATCATGTTTATCTATATTTTTCACATAAATCAAGAGAGCTCCTTAAGTATAACTACTGATATTAAGCTGCATCCGGTTAGATTAGAAGCCGACTCCAACATGGTTAGGAAAAATATTGACCGATTGATGAGATAGGTTAAAGCAAAATTCATTGTCAAGCAATACAATCCCTCCTCATTCCTTTTCCACCTTCCACAGACAATCCACCTCCTTCTTACATTCTTTTTGTACCATTTTTCCTCAATTTGTTGCAAGAAAACTTATCAGAGACAGAATTACCCTAATTAAAGCAAGTCTTTCGCATGTTTACTCACTAAAGTGGTAATATGAACGAGGTCGGTGCGTGGACAATTGGCATTATTTTATCTTATCTTTTAGATTGCGATGGAGGTTTCTTTATAGGACTAGCTAGCTTTCGTGAACGGCGTCGCCCGACCAAAGTGTTCTATGTCATGACCCAGGGCATGCTCTATCCGTTTACCCATCCAAATCCGTTCAGCAATTTAGGCGTGAAAAGATGATTTATCTTTATTAATTTATAATTTAAATTATGTTTTGTGTTGCGTAATGTAAATTATTTTGCATACTTATTATATAGAATCATTTTTTTTCTAACTGAACAGACAGCTGTGCTGCTGGGGAGTTTGTTGCGCTACTTCTTCTTCACAGCTAAAGCACTAGGAAGTTGTTAAGGGTGGGCGTTTTGGGGGACTGTCTGTATAAAATACAATAAAATATGTACCTTTGACGTTCAAAAAGTGCTGATTCTCAGCCTAGTTTGAATAAATGACTTTTGAATTTGAATTTGGAAAAAAGACAGACAGACAGAAAGACAGAGTTACTTTAGCATTTATGATACTAGTATGGATGATCAAATTAGATGAGAATCATTTTAGCGTCTCTATCGGTAGCTTTGGGAGCTATTGATAGGTACATTTTTTTTTTTTTTTTTTGGTTGGGAAATCATCAAATGACGTCTCCCGCTCTGGGTGGAGCGGGAGGGCGTGTCAGACTCTTACTGACTAAAACCCACCCCCCAGAAGGAACACCCTTCTGTTGCCTGTGCAATGCCAGGGGGCCACGGTATCCCTTTCGGACTTTCCCGCAACCCCGGCAGGCAATGGTCTCATCGGACCCCTTCACTCGCTGACACTCTTTGAGGCGCGCGTGGAACACAACGCGCCGTCGACCCGGGCTTGGTCCTTACCGGACGGCGAGCTAAGCTCACCGTCCGCAAGCCCGCGCCTACGGTGGCCGGGAATCGGCAATCGATTCCCGACGCCCAGGGCGTCTCCTACTGCGGCGGCTAGGGGCGTGAGGGCGCGAAATTTGCCTCTTCACGCGCTCCGCCTCCTCCTTCGCAAGCATTACTGCTTCGCAGAAGGAGATGACAGCCTCCCATGCCCTCTCGCTCCGTACCATGGCCTGGACCAGGGCCGGACGCGAGAGAATTGATAGGTACATGGATTTAGGTTAAACTAACTCTAAGGTCGCAATTTTGAATGCAACTGTTATTCTTAATACTCAGGCCATTTTTTGTAGCATTTATTGGTCTAGTGGTCGCAAGCGCTACTGCTGAGCATGAGGTCGATTCCCAGGTCGGGCAAAGTGTTATTGGGTTTTTCTATCTGGAATTTCTCAGTAGCAGCCCGGAGTCTGGATTTGTACCAAGGGAGGACCCCTGAACTCAGCAGTGGGTGGAGCAAGACAGCCGAGGACGATGATGATGATGATGAATAACTGGCGTAATATACCAGTATACCTCTGCACAACCCTTCGGGAAACAAGCCGTGATGTTATGTTATGTTTTCGTGATATCTTCGAACATGACGCGACGTGACAGTTACCTACTCTGTCTATCCTCGTGTAATACGAGCTGTAAACATAGTAGTTATTTATATTCCTGTAGGTACACTCTGGTTGCATCGCATCATTATCGGCTTTACTAACTCGAGGCGTTTAGAATTTTTGTGAAGATCCTATGCATTTTTCATACAATGTTGATGTGAAGCATGCATCACGCATGGCGGGAAAAGAAGGTTTTACAACAGGAGGAACATATTTTTCCTTGCATAATGCACACATCCTATTTTTGGGACAACATTATATTGGTAGAGCTCCTGGCTATATAATAACAGCCGCACACGGGTCCATCGAAGGTTAAGCTACGCTTGCCGCGGTTGGTTCATGGATGGGTGACCATCTTTACGTACCGAGAACCCTCTGTGTGGTTATGGGTCGTCAGAAGCCCGAGAGTCTGATAACCAATCTTACCAAGGGGTATCGCATTACACAGTAACCGGGTTATGGGGATCAGATAGCCAGTCGCTCCATGTAAAATACCGGTATTCAGATGTAACCGGTTAGACTGGAAGCCGACACCAACATAGTTCGGAAAAGGCTGGGCAGATGTTGATTTGCCAACATCACGATGCTGCACGCTTAGCATGACAACTATAGAAACGGGTTTTGTCGACGGAAGAATAGACAAAATGACAGATTGTGATTGTTTATCTGTCATTTTGTCTGTTCTTCCGTCGACAAAACCCGTACAAAAGGCAGGCGTGCAGGAAAGGCATTTGAGAATTACATTGAAATAAAATTGCTTATTGTGTAAATAAGATAATTATCACTTTTGCACATCATATAAAAAATATAATAAGCTAGATGGAGTCGAGATTTCCTCTCTGACTAGTATACATTACTCCTTTCGCATTTTTAACAAGAAATCATCATCAACGACTATACTCAGAAGTACCTACTGCTGGACACAGCAGTCTCCCATAATTTAGGTCGCCCTAAAAAAGACAAATACGCATTGAGCTAATCCGTAAGGGTCACCTCTATTATAAATAGCGTGCCCCTAATAAATTCGTGAGCGAAACTATAATGCTTTTAATGGTGTAGCTGATCACGTCGGGGTCACCACTGTAGCGCTTATAAGGGTGTCCAAATGAAACTCCAGATGATTCTATATCGTATATATTGTCATAATTACTATGAACAGACTTAAAGCTAAACAAGTTTCACAAGTAGTATATGTTGCGCATATTTCTTACATTAACGATTCAATAGGAATATAGTAATAAATATTAGTTTAGAAGTTAAAAATAAGTACACCATCAATCCGTTTGGTGTCGTGTCGACTCAGCGGTCGCGCTGTGCCATTCATATAAATATGTCACAGCGCCACGGATTCGCCACCTCGACCCTTGCTCGTTGGACCTTAAATGGACGGTGATGACCCTATAACTGGTGTATTTCATTATGATGTATGTAGAATAAATGCTGTGGAAATGCGTTCCTTGCGAATCATGTGTGGTGTGACTATGAAAGATAGGCTGGGGAATTATGTGATAAGGGAACGTTGCGAGGAGAAGGGAATTGGTCATGTTGAGAGGATGAATGGAAGACGACTAACAAAGGGTATTTACAAGACAGATGAGAGTGCAAACGTCGAGAGGGGACGCCCTAGAAGGACATAAGAGACCTTATTGGTGATGTTCTTCAGAAAGGTCAGGTGAGTAGTACTTGCAACCGGCGTGCGTGTATGACCAGATGTGTGGTGAACTTAAACAAAGCAAAAGGAGTATGTAAGGATCGTAGCAGGTGACGTTCTGTAGTTTCTGCCTACCCCTTTGGGTAGAAGGGGTGGGCTTATGTATGTATGTTTATGTATATTTCATGATGACATATGCAATCCTTTTTAAGGATTTAAAAGGCTGATTTTTTTAACACATGCTCGGTGTTGTTGGTTTGGTACTTGTAATCGCGACTGTTGCGCTTGAGTTTCCGAGTTCAATCCCCGGGTTACGCAAAGTGTTATTGTGTTTTTCTATTTAGAAATTGTCAGTAGCAGCCTTCTTTGTTCAAGTGGCCGTAAGCGGGACTTAGCGTAGGTTCCTACTTTCAATCTGGTCGACTAAAATGTTATTGGGTTATTCCAGCAAGATTTTCTCGGTAGTAGCATGGATTGCCCCGGTTGCTGGAAATAAGCTCGCTTTTTTCGTAATACCCACACTTCTAGTGTGATCACCGGGATAATTGCGTAACACACTTACAATGGTAATACTTTTTATTTTGACAGTTCAAATACTATCATTGCGTTATTTACGTCGTCGTTTTTTTTTTTCATATATATGAAATAATGGATTAGGAATTTCGAAAGTGTGTTTCGCTATTCGGGTGTGGGATTTTAAGACCAAATTTGGATTTGCTAGTGATCAGAGAGCTCACGGAATTAAAGAAATTTAGTTTGGGTCGCTGTCACTGAATATGGTCAACTACATGCCTACACGTCTGCTTACCCTTCGGGAAATACAGTGTAGCGTTTACACCGCCACATACGAACTACGCATCAAAGACATGACGTCACACAAATCCTGCATCGCGCAATTAGAGTTTACCGCACGAACGACATACATAAGACTATCCGACATCAACACTTAGGCAGTTGCCCGCCAGACACAACACCCGTCTGATCGGAGGATCCTCCCTTTTCTGTGGTGGGTGAGTGAAATTTACATCCTGTTCCTCATGCTCCTAAAACAGAATCAGTAGTTAACCTAAAACTTCAATGTACAAGTCCTAAGTTGCTGCTCAAGGCAGCTGGACTAATCTCTAATATATTATTAGGGGCACCAAGTTGTTCAAATCGGGGCAACCTAGACAAATGAACCAAGTTTTAGTAATTAGGAAATACATTTGTTGATTCAGATTAAACTACCTTGAGCCGACAATAACTAGGTTGTAAAGTGAATCACTTTTAGGAATCGTTGTATTGATTGACGTCATGTCATTTATCAATTAAGAGGCAGAGGCAGTGGTATTTAGGAAAGAGAAGGAATTCCATGAGGTCCTAGACAAATGGCAATCGCTATCAAAGCGTTTCGTATTTCTTCAGGTTTTTTCCAACAGCATTGGCAAAAGCTTTCCGATAGCTTATATATCAGTCCTAAACATTTTTGACATTTCCTTCATCCTTTGTTTAACTGCTTGTGGTCTACTGGTTAGACCACTTATCTCAGACCCAAAGGTGGCCGGGTTCAATTCCCAATGTGGGCAACATTTTTTCTGCTCGGTTTGGTTGGTAATAGGGCTTGTTCTAAGCCCACCTGGCTATCTACCACCATCTTATCTAATTCTGTCGCCCTAACAACAATATTAACAGCATTGTTGTGTTTCAGCAGTTAGAGGTAAGATAGCCAGTTCCTCTGTGGTTCAAGTTATATTCCGGGTAAAGCTCGCGTCCACCTTCAGCCTGATCATCACTTACCATCAGTTGAGATGCAGGCCAAGAGATTCCCCGCTGTTGACAATATATACTATACTATCTCATTCGGTAGTTCTGTGATTATAAACAATCCACTTTGGTCTTTTATCGTGTAATTCTTTGAATACAATACGAGTATTAAGTAGTATAGCTCAATTCTTATACGAGTATTCTTGTTAGTGGCATATAAAAGGCTCATATACCATGTTTATAGCAGCAGTAATCTGGAAAGTATTGAAATTGGTAAATATAACCCGCATAGTGATATTTTCTCATTACTTTACGCTTCAGGATATCAGGAATAAAAGAAATAAAACTTATTTTTGTGAAAGATCTTATCTCACTAAAAGATCATTCAAAAGAAACCTTAATAAATTAAATCTTTCAAAGTTTCTCAAGACTTAATCGCATACCTCTGATTCCATTGTATTTCAGACTATTAACTATTGATTTTTAATTAGTAACAGACCCGTCTACCGTCTAATAAGAGATAGAAAATATGAGGCAAAGTTGTAGATAGCGCCATTAATTTAGCTGTCTTTAAATAGTAGAATCATACTTAATCATTTGTCTACTTGGTACCTGTACCCGTAGCATGGCCATCGTAGAAACGGGTTTTGTCGACAGAAGAATAGATAAAATGACGGATAAACAATCACAATCTGTCATTTTGTCTATTCTTCCGTCGACAAAACCCGTTTCTACGGTGGTCATGCTACGCGTGCTGAAGTGGTATATTAGAGATTTCTTTACTGAAGCACGAAATTAATCTTTTAGAGTAAATAGTAGATTGTATCATAAGGGAGCAAAATAATATTTTTACGGCGAGGGCGCTTTTTTTTCTAGAGTAGTAGTTTTTTTTAGTAAAATCCTGAACGTAGCGAGGGATTCAAAGTACGTCGCGCGAGCCAAAAATATATTTTGCGCCCGAGTGATACACTCTACTTTTCATCACCCTCTATGAGAAAATAAAAGGCGCCTCATATTTTATTGTAATATTATTATTTAATAAAACATAGAGAGTTACAACTAATTTGAAATTAAATAGTATCTAATAATAAAACAACTAAAAACTTATATTTACATTGGAGACATTTTCGCAATTTTGAAAATTTGTTGTTACAGTTTTATTAGGAATAGAGATTGTTGTAGATTTTATATTCTGCGTGTTTGAAATAATGTCCGAATCTGGCTCATTTTGAGGAAAATGTGACGGTGAATCTCGTTGTTTGGATATAGATGGGCGTTGGGCGCGGTGACAGTGGCATGGATGGTTGCAATTTAATGTTTTCCACGATGCGTTCACATGTTTTCGCCTTGTTCTCAATGGAATCTTCTATATCTCTGCTACAGCACCTCCCATCCTCCATGTCACTTGAGAACAGTTAAGTCCGCTTCAGAATCTGCCAAAAGGGTAGCAGAAGTACGACGAAAACAATGTCCTGTATATAGTTTGATATTTCGTAATTTCAAATAAGTAGCGATTTCTTGTGGCATGTTATAAATGTTATTTTTACCCATAACTTGTTTGAACCACTTGCCATTTTGATAACGGATGAAAAATCGATTGGTCTTCATATCAGCAGGACGCAGCTCCAGCACAATACAACTTCAAATTCAGCTTCTGTACAATAGTTTTGTGTTCTCCTCGGATTACGAAGGATCGGTAAATTTTTGTTTTTTTGTCTGTCAGCTTTACTAACAGTAAATAATCCGAGTGATTTTCGACGTCATCAACAATTATTTTTAAAAGTTCATTCACGACAAGCTCCATGTACTCCGAAAATTGAAGCCACCTGTAACAAAACCGAATGTGAATAAGACAAGTATCTATCGAAGGTTACAATTAAATACGAAATTTAAAAGACTACGGTGATACATTAACAATCCACCATATATGTACATAGTTACTTACTTTTACGGCAAGAAAAGCTTTGTCCGGTGCCTCATTAAGGAAAGTCTCCACGTTTTTGACTAAGAACACTTTGGATTTTTTGGGTTTAAATTCTATTAATTTCGAATATATGTTCAGTTTTACGTCGTTATTAGAGCTGACTGTTGATTTTAACATTAAGTAGGTACTCCAAAGAGTGGAAGGTTGTTTAGTTTTAGCTAAGTACTGGAAGTAGGTCAAAAACACAGATTCTGAAATATTCTTGGCGCCTCTTGCATTTCTCTTGGTAATAGATTGTCCATCATATTTCTTGCGTCAGTTCTAATACTTTCAGGAGTTCATTCTATACTTTCACTGTCACTTGGAGAAATCATTTTTCAAAACAAGAACATGAATTTCTAACAATCCATGAAAATTGACGTAAACACAGGCTGTAGTTCGCGCGTTTTTAATTTGATTTCTTTTTTTTATTCAGCCGGCGGCGGCGCGACTATGGGCCGTCGTACCAGCCTTTATTGTCTTTATTCAAACAATATTTGCGTTCGATTTATTTGGCGCTGAACTCAAAGATGTTCCAAATTCAAAAAGTGCGCGGCAAAGATAACTGCGGCGCACTTATAAAGAGGAATAAAAACTCATTACTGTCCGCTAAAAGTTTCTTATAGAAAACACCACCTTTGGGTGCACTTAAAGGCGAACCAGGTCGTCCTTTTCGAATAGATTGGAATGAAAAACTGTTTTGTTGTATAGGTTTATGCTCGGTTCCTTAAACAAAAATGAATCGTTTTCCTTACCAAATTTTTTATTGCCAAACTGAGCATATAAATAGATTCGTAAGCAAAGGAGATGGGAAATGGTGGGCCCAAATGTAATAAGTTGAGATATGATCTAAGAAAATAGTCATATTTTTTATATTAGAACTAGCGGTCCGCCCCGGCTTCGCACGGGTAGTACTAAGTACTTATCTACGGCGCACCTACCTACCCTACCTACCTAGCCTACCTACCCTACCTTCCCTACCGGGATAAAAATTCAATGTATTGTGTAGAAAGTATTTTTTTTTGTAATCGTGTTACCAATTACTCAATAAAGCTTCGTTTAGACTAGCGCGACGCGACAGCGCGACGCGACACTGGCTATTGTTATACCGTGAAGTGAGTACAGTCGCGCTGTAAATCATTTTTAAACTGGCTCCAAATGATTTAATCTGGGATTTTTCATTAAAAAAACTGAAAATGTAACTAGCTCAAAAACAACTGAACTTCGGTAGAACATTTGGTGGCTTAATTTGTTGCATTTTAACCCTACTATGACGTCCTGCAAGGAATACGTCGAGTTACCAGTAACCCTGTATGTAGATATCAAATATTATTTGCTCAATTCTCAATCTGTAAGCTGAGAAATAAGAGAAAGATACTTTTCGTGAGTTTATCGATTAAAGGCTCGTGCAGACTAAAGCGACGCGACGGCGCGACGTGACTCGAACAATACAATTTCTAAGAAAACGTCATGGTATAACAATAGCCAGTGTCGCGTAGCGCTGTCGCGTCGCGCTAATCTAAACGAAGCTTTATTGAGTAATCGATTACACGATTACAAAAAAATATACTTTCGCACTAGGTAATTAATTCAAAGTAAAGTCTGATAAGTTTAAATCTATTCATTCACACCATTTTCATCTCGTTACATTCAGGCCTAATATTGTATGTTATCTCCTTTTACCTGTGATATTTTCTTCCATAAGGGAGGGTCTAATATGTAAAGCTATGAGGTCTTTCCTTCATTATTGGTATTTTAGGGGTATGAGGAACAGGGTGTAAAGTTCACTCATCCACCATTGAAAAGGGAGGATCCTCCAATCAGACGGGTGTTGTGTCTGGCGGGCCGACTGCCGACTGTTGATGTCGGATAGTCTTATATATGTCGTTCGCGCGGTAAACTCTAATTGCGCGATGCAGGATTTGTCTTTGATGCGTAGTTCGTATGTGGCGGTGTAACCACTACATCTGTCCCCTCCGGAGCCCGGAGGTCGATAGTGGGCTGAGTCTTGTATCTTGCGATCCTTCACAGTGCCAGTGGAGGTTCCAGTGAGTCGGAACCGGGTGCCGCATAGTTCGCGGTGAGTCGGAACTGTCTGCGGTGATTCCCCTGTGAGTCGGTGTGGCGCTGCGTCACGATCCAGTGATTCGGATGTGGTATAGCGCCGGGTTGTGGCTGACTGCTAGCGTCGACCAGGAGAGGGTAGAATGGGCTCTGCTTGTGAGACCGGCCGAAGGTGCAGGTGCTGTGCCAAGGTTGCTGATGAGGCTGAGGGTGATGACCAGGAATGCGCGTTCGCTGCATGCTGGTGGTCAGGATACCCGTTGAAGCCGTGCTGGGTGCTGGCTGGCTGTGTGACTCGCCTCACGAAAGCTTGCGGGAGTCATGATGATGATGACGTCACTCTGAAGTAGTTGCACGAAGGCTGCGTTGACGTTCATACTCGGGGTCACCAATTTAGGGGTATGAGGAACAGGGTATAAAGTTCACTCATCCACCATTGAAAAGGGAGGATCCTCCAACCAGACGGGTGTTGTGTCTGGCGGGCCGACTGCCCCACTGTTGATGTCGGATAGTCTTATATATGTCGTTCGCGCGGTAAACTCTAATTGCGCGATGCAGGATTTGTGTGACGTCATGTCTTAGATGCGTAGTTCGTATGTGGCGGTGTAACCGTGGGTATAACCACTACAGTATAGATACAAGAATCTTAATTTTAAACCAATAATGGTCCGTAAATTATAGGAATCGGCCATAAGTCAGTAAATAAAGTCGATTAACACTGTACTTTTTACATAAATCATCTAAATTGGTACAAAAAATATAAAGGAGACGGAAACGATTACATACAATCTTGGGCCTGAATGTAACGAGATGAAAATGGTGTGAATGAATAGATTAAAACTTTTAGAGAAAGAAAGAAAGAAAAAGTATTTATTGGGACAAGCACAGGAGATCAAATAAAACACACACTTATAAAAAAAAAACAATAAAAAAATAAAAAAAAAAAAATTAAGCAGAAAGTCATGTGCGGGGCCAAAAGGCTCCTATCTCAGCTAAATATCACCAGCTATATTATCAGTCCCTCGCGATCCATAATTTCAAAAATATCCAATCCAAATTCAGGCGGCGGTAAAAACCAAAATAACAATTTCAAGTCAAACGTGTGAACGATCTTCGGTGTCCAGTGTAAAAGCATATGACCCTTGCTTTTACACTGGACACCGAAGATCGTAGGCAGGGTCAGAATCAGTAACAGACAAAGCAGTGGTCGTTGAAAATGAAAACTAATCGGGAAAGCACTCAAAATGCATCGAAAAAACATGAAACGAGAGAGCAAGAGCAACCAAGAAGCAATCGGCAACTGTCTAGTGTCAATGTCAGTCAGCTTTCATGCCTTACTGCTTGTGTGTGCCTTAGCGTTTACATACATTTAAACTCACATACACAGTCAGCCAGACCCGGAACAACTAATTGTAGGTCATACAAATATTTGTTTCGTGCGGAATCGAACCCGCGACACACAGCGCAGCAGTCAATCGCTTAACCACTGCGCCAACCGTGCCGTCATGATTGAGAATTGAGCTGATTTTTAATATTCTATGTAAGATAAAAACGTATGACAATTTTTTTAGATCATATCTCAACTTATTACAGTTGGGCCCACCATTTCCCATCTCCTTTATTTTCTGCATTTCATTTCAGTATAAGTAGCTAAGAGTTGATACCTATACTTAAAATTTTATATACATAGGTAGGTACAGATTTTATAATAAATATTTTGCTCAAATTCGTACGTGTTAACACGATACATCAGATTCATAATTTCTTTCGAAGGCGTTCACTGCTGAATTTAACTTATGAAGGGCTCCCTAAGCAGCGCTACAATGATCGGTCATGTTCTGCCCATATCCAGCGAATTCCTAAACTTTTGAAGATTTTGTCAACACAACCAACTTCGATGAAAGTCGTCTAACAAATGTACGTTTCAGCCACATCAAACCTAAACTTGATATCCCTGGGAATGTAACCCTGCCAGGAATGTCGGAAGGACTACTAGTAACATTGCCTCACTAGATTCCTATGCTAATTCTAAAAAGAAACGAGCCATCCTGATTGTCACAGAGGTGCGGATTACGTGGGGCGAGATTTGATTAAAAATGGGACCTATACGAGGAATATGTGTTTGTGTAGAGTTCCGTGTTCTGTTCTATGTTATGGTTTTTGTACATAGGTACTGAGTTATGCTTACATATATTTTTGAGGAGATATTTGCGTTTTTGTTAACTCAAGCCGAAAATATTGTCATATTACCTTTTTACCGCAACTTTATCCGCCTTTCAATATTTTTGAGTCCAAATCTCAAATCAATCTATAGATAGTGCAATCCATGACGACGCGCCCCACTACGCGATTACTGTACTGTAAGCTGTACTTTAGTACGGAGCGGAGCGGAGTGAGACCTACGAATGACAGCCGAGACCAACGGCTTAATGTGCTTTTCGAGGCTCGGAGGGGTCTCGATGTGTAATAGATGGGCACCCATCCACGAACCGACCACGGCAAGCGTTGCTTAGCCTTCGATTGATCCGTGCGACTGTTATTAGTAAGCTAGGAGCCCCTTCAAAGTCTTCTTCTAACATGACTTATCCTAACAGGAACCACCTATAGTCTATGCAAATGTGAATCATTATGCATCACACATACTCGTAATAAGCTTTCGATATACGAAAAATCCGGGTTTTTTTTTAAGTTTTTGAAAACCTTGAAAATTTCAAATCCATTGCTCCATTTATACTCAAGGGCCTCATCAGAACGGTTAATCTTATAATGGATGCCATAGTATATCCAATATGGCAATTTGTGAACAGCAAAATTTTAAAGGAAATGTTTCATTTTGGGCTAAAAAGTGTACAGTAATGAAAAAAAAGGAAAAAAAATAAAAAATATTCTTTCCTGAATATTCCCCTGATAACTTCGGCACAAAAAATAATAGTTTATCAAATTATTGCCATTTTCTATTGATCATGGCGTCGTCTTACTTGCACACTGCTTTCGTCCAGAAATAATGTTACACTAAAACAATAATATTACGTAGACGTTATTTATATGGCATGAAAGGCATGTATTTCTGTGATAAGATAATAAGATCTTAGACGTCTTTTTGATTAATTAGAAAATATTAATCATCGTTAAAAAAATATTCTTCTTTTGTGGATGGTAGATTTGTAGGTACTTCTGGACGGAAAATTCAAACATATTGTTTATATTGCTAATTGACAGCACATCTGTCAGTCTCGTTCGTCTCGACTTCGTGGCTTTCGGTGACTGTAGAAAAACTTTTTTTATGGAACAAGTCTAAAACGGCCTTGGCGTTCAGCTGGAAAAAGTTTTTCGCAAACAACGATCACAGTTTAACAGTTCTAGGTTATGTTATGTTATGTATGTGTGTCGTATTTATATTATATATTTTATATTTCTCCTGACAAACGTCAAACATTTTCAGAATTTATTTAGTGCCTAAAAATATTAGATAAATTATGAAACAAAACAGTCTAAAGTGTACATGTTATGGCCGGAGCCCCATACAAAAATGAAACGTCTCCTTTGAATGTGGTTTTCTTAAAGACTTAAAAGTTTAAATCCTTGCTTCTAAAAGTTGGGGAGAAATATATTATACGGACTTAAGTGCTCACAATTTTCATCGAAGGATAATTTTTTTCTGCCGTGTGGAACCTGAGTAAAAATGAAATTAATGGATGACCTTTTTTAGAAACGCAAAGAGAGTATCTGTTTGAATCGTAACAAAAATATGGAAAACATTGTGTTAAACCAAAAAGAGTGTGTTAGGATCGTAGCAGGCGATATTCTGTAGTTTCTGCCTACCCTCATAAGAAAAAAGCGTGAGTTTATGTATGTACCTATGTTAATGTAATAATGTGTTTAACAAAACACCGCGCACCGTTTGAATTGATTCTAGTTGCCCCTTCCAAAACGTAGTTGGGCAAGAAACTCCACCGTTACTCTTTTAAAATGATTTACAATATTTTGTATAGGTATATTGATTATACAGGCTGTCCGGTAAATAATAGATAACCTTGAAATAGCATATAATAGATCTTATGACCGTTCAAAAAAAATACAAAAAACTAAAAATCCCTAGTAGTACCTAAGATTTTTAAATAACTTTTTTTTTACCTTATTTTACATTCTTCTTCACCACAACCACAAATTAATGAATTCCATCGGTTATTTTGCTGTTGTAATTTACATTGACTATGCCGACAGAGAAGCAGTAAATAATGTGACTAGAAATAGAACATAACTTTTTTCAAAAATATCTTTTCTTAGGTACTTAAGCAACGACAGATAAATTAATGGCAGTGTATAAAGTGCCGCTAGCGGCAAAATAGTGGCGCTGCCTCGACCCGGCTAAAGTTCCGTAAGCATTGCGGTATCATTGTCACTGTCATTTGTTATTTTATTTGATTGTTGAGGTTAGTTCGCTGTAAAACACACATTCCAAAACATTTTATCTAGTCTTGCCATAAATATTGTCACGAAGATTTTTATTTTTTTATTGCATATAATATTAATATTACTTTTACAGTGTATTAGTTTAATACATAAATATATAACAATTTAAAATATAAAAAGCTTATTCGAAGTGGTCTCCATTGGCTGCAATACAGTCCTTTAAACGTTGAGGCCAGTTATCAATAGAAGCACGCACTCTTTCCTTGGGAAAATTCTTCACTGCCAATCGTATGGATTGTTTTAGGGACTCCAAATTACTGCGTGGACCGAGCTTTATGACCCGGCATCGAGCCTTGTTGGAAGGACCATACTTGGTTATTGAATATGGTGTTGTTAAGGGGCTTAACTACCTTCTCAAGAATGGTATCTTGATACACTTGTGCCGATGTTTTGATACCTTTTTCACAAAAATATGTCTCTGTCACTCCTTCATAGCTAACACCCCACCAAACCATCACTGAAGTCGGATAATGCCCACGTTGCAATCTGCCGACTAATTGGGAAGCTTCCTTAGAGCTTTGAGCATAAATACGGTAATTTTGTTTGTTAAAATGTTGCTCAATTGTAAAGATTTTCTCATCCGTAAATAAAAAAATCTGTGATCTCCCTTTGCGTACCGCTTCAGTAGTTGTTTCGATTTTACCAACCTATTCTTTTTTAAATTATTTGTTAAAAAATGACCCGTGCGTCTCTTATAGGCTGCAAGTCCTAAGTCATCTTTTAAAATACGCGACATGGTTCTGGGTGCTATCTTCATCTCCCGAGATAAAATCTTTTGGTTTCGGACAGGATTTCTTCGAATTCTTTCCCTTACTGCTTTGACCACCTTTTTCGTACGAACGCTACGTGGACGGCCAGATCTTTTTCTGTCACAAACAGAGGAGGTCTCATTGTACCTATTAATAGCCCGGTACACAAACATTTGACTAATACCAAGCGTATGGAGAGTTTTAAAAATTGCATTTGGCTCCATACCAACTTTGTGTAATGCAATCACAGCGATTCGGTTCTCTTTATCACCCCACTCCATTTTAATATCGCAAAAAATTGTACAATGAATTGACGCCAATATTAGAAAACTCAATGAACAATCGTATAAAAATGACAGATTCCAAATTCAAATGTAATATCTTTCTTATTTTTAATTGTAACAGTATTTATGGCCAGACTAAGTATTCTCTTGTGTCTAAATGGACCCTGGCGTTGTGTGGTCACAGATTTACCCGTTTTTTTTTACGGCTTTCACAGTTTTACCCTTACCTAACCCCTTGGCTTAGCAAATGAAAATGGTTGAATGGTAAGCCATTTTCATTTGCTAAGCTTCGGCTAAACTGAAGTGGAGCCATAACCCCTTGCGGGTTATGGCTCCACTTCAGTTTAGCCGGCTATGGATGAAAGGAATTAACATTAGCCTCTACTCAAAAATAACTGGAATATTCTTTTTTACGTGTAAAATTTTTCCATTCGCTTTTCTCTCCTCCCGTTTCGAGCCTCACGTGGACGATGGACGATCCCCGAGGCTGACAAACGTGCCTACACGGCAAAAAAACGTGTCGGTCAACAAGCTTTCATTTAGTGATCCATACAAGACTGACGACCGAAGTTTTTCACGACAAGAAAAACGTGTGTGTACAAAAAACTTTTTCACAAAAAATAAAACCGACTTCCAAAAAAAACACTGTTGAAACTAGTGAAAAATAACTTTGATTTCGGAAGTCGGTGGCAAAAAAACGAAAATAAAACCCCAAAGACACCGACTTCCGAAATCAAAGTTATTTTTCACTTTGTAGTGTTTTTTTTGGAAGTCGGTTTTATTTTTTGTGAAAAAGTTTTTTGTACACACACGTTTTTCTTGTCGTGAAAAACTTCGGTCGTCAGTCTTGTATGGATCACTAAATGAAAGCTTGTTGACCGACACGTTTTTTTGCCGTGTAGGCACGTTTGTCAGCCTCGGGGATCGTCCATCGTCCACGTGAGGCTCGAAACGGGAGGAGAGAAAAGCGAATGGAAAAAATTTACACGTAAAAAAGAATATTCCAGTTATTTTTGAGTAGAGGCTAATGTTAATTCCTTTCATCCATAGCCGGCTAAACTGAAGTGGAGCCATAACCCGCAAGGGGTTATGGCTCCACTTCAGTTTAGCCGAAGCTTAGCAAATGAAAATGGCTTACCATTCAACCATTTTCATTTGCTAAGCCAAGGGGTTAGGTAAGGGTAAAACTGTGAAAGCCGTAAAAAAAAACGGGTAAATCTGTGACCACACAACGCCAGGGTCCATTTAGACACAAGAGAATACTTAGTCTGGCCATAAATACTGTTACAATTAAAAATAAGAAAGATATTACATTTGAATTTGGAATCTGTCATTTTTATACGATTGTTCATTGAGTTTTCTAATATTGGCGTCAATTCATTGTACAATTTTTTGCGATATTAAAATGGAGTGGAGTGATAAAGAGAACCGAATCGCTGTGATTGCATTACACAAAGTTGGTATGGAGCCAAATGCAATTTTTAAAACTCTCCATACGCTTGGTATTAGTCAAATGTTTGTGTACCGGGCTATTAATAGGTACAATGAGACCTCCTCTGTTTGTGACAGAAAAAGATCTGGCCGTCCACGTAGCGTTCGTACGAAAAAGGTGGTCAAAGCAGTAAGGGAAAGAATTCGAAGAAATCCTGTCCGAAACCAAAAGATTTTATCTCGGGAGATGAAGATAGCACCCAGAACCATGTCGCGTATTTTAAAAGATGACTTAGGACTTGCAGCCTATAAGAGACGCACGGGTCATTTTTTAACAAATAATTTAAAAAAGAATAGGTTGGTAAAATCGAAACAACTACTGAAGCGGTACGCAAAGGGAGATCACAGATTTTTTTATTTACGGATGAGAAAATCTTTACAATTGAGCAACATTTTAACAAACAAAATTACCGTATTTATGCTCAAAGCTCTAAGGAAGCTTCCCAATTAGTCGGCAGAGTGCAACGTGGGCATTATCCGACTTCAGTGATGGTTTGGTGGGGTGTTAGCTATGAAGGAGTGACAGAGACATATTTTTGTGAAAAAGGTATCAAAACATCGGCACAAGTGTATCAAGATACCATTCTTGAGAAGGTAGTTAAGCCCCTTAACAACACCATATTCAATAACCAAGTATGGTCCTTCCAACAAGGCTCGATGCCGGGTCATAAAGCTCGATCCACGCAGTAATTTGGAGTCCCTAAAACAATCCATACGATTGGCAGTGAAGAATTTTCCCAAGGAAAGAGTGCGTGCTTCTATTGATAACTGGCCTCAACGTTTAAAGGACTGTATTGCAGCCAATGGAGACCACTTCGAATAAGCTTTTTATATTTTAAATTGTTATATATTTATGTATTAAACTAATACACTGTAAAAGTAATATTAATATTATATGCAATAAAAAAATAAAAATCTTCGTGACAATATTTATGGCAAGACTAGATAAAATGTTTTGGAATGTGTGTTTTACAGCGAACTAACCTCAACAATCAAATAAAATAACAAATGACAGTGACAATGATACCGCAATGCTTACGGAACTTTAGCCGGGTCGAGGCAGCGCCACTATTTTGCCGCTAGCGGCACTTTATACACTGCCATTAATTTATCTGTCGTTGCTTAAGTACCTAAGAAAAGATATTTTTGAAAAAAGTTATGTTCTATTTCTAGTCACATTATTTACTGCTTCTCTGTCGGCATAGTCAATGTAAATTACAACAGCAAAATAACCGATGGAATTCATTAATTTGTGGTTGTGGTGAAGAAGAATGTAAAATAAGGTAAAAAAAAAGTTATTTAAAAATCTTAGGTACTACTAGGGATTTTTAGTTTTTTGTATTTTTTTTGAACGGTCATAAGATCTATTATATGCTATTTCAAGGTTATCCATTATTTACCGGACAGCCTGTATAATCAATATACCTATACAAAATATTGTAAATCATTTTAAAAGAGTAACGGTGGAGTTTCTTGCCCAACTACGTTTTGGAAGGGGCAACTAGAGTCAATTCAAACGGTGCGCGGTGTTTTGTTAAACACATTATTACATTAACATAGGTACATACATAAACTCACGCTTTTTTCTTATGAGGGTAGGCAGAAACTACAGAATATCGCCTGCTACGATCCTAACACACTCTTTTTGGTTTAACACAATGTTTTCCATATTTTTGTTACGATTCAAACAGATACTCTCTTTGCGTTTCTAAAAAAGGTCATCCATTAATTTCATTTTTACTCAGGTTCCACACGGCAGAAAAAAATTATCCTTCGATGAAAATTGTGAGCACTTAAGTCCGTATAATATATTTCTCCCCAACTTTTAGAAGCAAGGATTTAAACTTTTAAGTCTTTAAGAAAACCACATTCAAAGGAGACGTTTCATTTTTGTATGGGGCTCCGGCCATAACATGTACACTTTAGACTGTTTTGTTTCATAATTTATCTAATATTTTTAGGCACTAAATAAATTCTGAAAATGTTTGACGTTTGTCAGGAGAAATATAAAATATATAATATAAATACGACACACATACATAACATAACATAACCTAGAACTGTTAAACTGTGATCGTTGTTTGCGAAAAACTTTTTCCAGCTGAACGCCAAGGCCGTTTTAGACTTGTTCCATAAAAAAAGTTTTTCTACAGTCACCGAAAGCCACGAAGTCGAGACGAACGAGACTGACAGATGTGCTGTCAATTAGCAATATAAACAATATGTTTGAATTTTCCGTCCAGAAGTACCTACAAATCTACCATCCACAAAAGAAGAATATTTTTTTAACGATGATTAATATTTTCTAATTAATCAAAAAGACGTCTAAGATCTTATTATCTTATCACAGAAATACATGCCTTTCATGCCATATAAATAACGTCTACGTAATATTATTGTTTTAGTGTAACATTATTTCTGGACGAAAGCAGTGTGCAAGTAAGACGACGCCATGATCAATAGAAAATGGCAATAATTTGATAAACTATTATTTTTTGTGCCGAAGTTATCAGGGGAATATTCAGGAAAGAATATTTTTTATTTTTTTTCCTTTTTTTTCATTACTGTACACTTTTTAGCCCAAAATGAAACATTTCCTTTAAAATTTTGCTGTTCACAAATTGCCATATTGGATATACTATGGCATCCATTATAAGATTAACCGTTCTGATGAGGCCCTTGAGTATAAATGGAGCAATGGATTTGAAATTTTCAAGGTTTTCAAAAACTTAAAAAAAAACCCGGATTTTTCGTATATCGAAAGCTTATTACGAGTATGTGTGATGCATAATGATTCACATTTGCATAGACTATAGGTGGTTCCTGTTAGGATAAGTCATGTTAGAAGAAGACTTTGAAGGGGCTCCTAGCTTACTAATAACAGTCGCACGGATCAATCGAAGGCTAAGCAACGCTTGCCGTGGTCGGTTCGTGGATGGGTGCCCATCTATTACACATCGAGACCCCTCCGAGCCTCGAAAAGCACATTAAGCCGTTGGTCTCGGCTGTCATTCGTAGGTCTCACTCCGCTCCGCTCCGTACTAAAGTACAGCTTACAGTACAGTAATCGCGTAGTGGGGCGCGTCGTCATGGATTGCACTATCTATAGATTGATTTGAGATTTGGACTCAAATATATTGAAAGGCGGATAAAGTTGCGGTAAAAAGGTAATATGACAATATGTTCGGCTTGAGTTAACAAAAACGCAAATATCTTACCTAACCCCTTGGCTTAGCAAATGAAAATGGTTGAATGGTAAGCCATTTTCATTTGCTAAGCTTCGGCTAAACTGAAGTGGAGCCATAACCCCTTGCGGGTTATGGCTCCACTTCAGTTTAGCCGGCTATGGATGAAAGGAATTAACATTAGCCTCTACTCAAAAATAACTGGAATATTCTTTTTTACGTGTAAAATTTTTCCATTCGCTTTTCTCTCCTCCCGTTTCGAGCCTCACGTGGACGATGGACGATCCCCGAGGCTGACAAACGTGCCTACACGGCAAAAAAACGTGTCGGTCAACAAGCTTTCATTTAGTGATCCATACAAGACTGACGACCGAAGTTTTTCACGACAAGAAAAACGTGTGTGTACAAAAAACTTTTTCACAAAAAATAAAACCGACTTCCAAAAAAAACACTGTTGAAACTAGTGAAAAATAACTTTGATTTCGGAAGTCGGTGGCAAAAAAACGAAAATAAAACCCCAAAGACACCGACTTCCGAAATCAAAGTTATTTTTCACTTTGTAGTGTTTTTTTTGGAAGTCGGTTTTATTTTTTGTGAAAAAGTTTTTTGTACACACACGTTTTTTACAAAAGTTTTTATTTTTCACTTTTTAGTTGTGGTACCTACACAAAACCCCCACAAATATTTGAATACTTATTACCTGCTATGTAAATTACAGTGACAGGAACTATTAGAATATCGTCCACATATACCAGATGGGAAAAATACGTATTATTGAAGCTAACTCAAAAACCCCTCATCAGATCTTGGCCAAATTTATATGGAACTATTTCTGAAGTATTCCCTACCAAACAAAAAAAGAATCATCAAAATCAATTCAAGATTGGCGGAGTAATTGCGTACCAAAAATAGAAAAAAAAAAAAAAAAAACACAACCGAATTGAGAACCTCCTCCTTTTTGAAGTCGGTTGAAAAGCCTTTACGGTGCTTAATATATTTATGCGCAATCAAATACATACATTTTCCTAAGACCAGTATCCATTATCATGTATCTACGGTAAAAATATTAATTTAATATCCTCATAATTAATTCGGGTAACGTCTCCGGGTAGAAAGCTCGCCAGCACTAAGTGCTAAAAAAAATACAGTGGGAATACGGCCTTAAGTTAAGCGAAGCAAATTTTTGCGACCGAGGAAATATAATTACGTTACAGGCATTAAGGGAATTACGATGAATGATACTTGATATTGGAGGGGCAATACTGGAGTGTAGACTGCCTAAGTTTACCAATGATTCGCATATTTATTATCTTATCTGCTCGACGTCCGTATGTCACTGCAGGGATGCTTATTGTATAATTATCACTTGCTTCAAAAATGGTGAAGGAAAACATCGTGAGGAAACCGGTATGCCTGAGAGATATTTCTCGACGGCATGTGAAGTTAAGTCAGAGGCCCATGGGCAACTTTAAAACTCTGACATCAGGTTAGTCACTAATCACACGAAAAAGCAAGAAGATGCTGCCGCTGGAGATGAAGTTGTTGCTGCCTATGGTATTGTGTTATGATCAGAGGTCACATTATAGGCATTGGTACTTAACTAGTTTTGAAGCCCGCAGAGTCTCAACAACATACACGACAGTTTTCTATCTCACATCGGCATTAACTGTATTATAGAGAAAAAATGCTTAGAAGAACATAATATCACACCTGGGGTTGGGCAGAGGTGTACCTGTAGTACACCCACATTTTGCCAATTACGTTTATGTCGCATCTAATAGGGGGCGAGCCTATTGCCATCAATCGGGCACGAATCCAGACTCCGGTTTGCTGCTGAGAAATTCCTGATGGCAAAATCCAATATCACCTTGCCCGAAATGGGAATAGAACCCAGGACGTCACTCAGCCGTAGCGCTTGCGACCACTTGACGAACGAGGCAGACAAGAGCAATCATAAAATAAAATGAGTACGCTAGACAGGCTACATAAAATCACACTACCGATCGGTACTGAAAGAATCTTGCAATAACGCGCACTAAACTTGTTGCAAGCAATAAAAATCATATCAACATAATTGTCATGATTCATTGAAGCTTATAATTACATTAAAGTCATAAAAGTTGAATATCAAAAGATTATACGAGTCAGTTCGAAAATAGCAGCAAAGTTATGGTTTATTTTATTATTTTTGGGTTCTACCTGTTTGGTTTGAGTTATGCTGCTGAACCTGTTATTAGCTGTAGGGTAAGTTCAAATGATTATCATTTTCATAATAAGAGGGCCATGTTTAGTCGTGAGCATGAAATGCAAAAGGATCATCGAACTGTAAATAACCAGCTAGCTAAATGACGGTTAAACACTCGAGCTTCTTTCTTCAAAATAACACTCTTAAAAAACGAGACAACGCTGAGACTATCCTGATTCTGATTATAATATTTAAAGACCTATTTTTTGAAGAAGATGAATGTCTAAATATGCCATCTAAAACGACGGAAGCTTTAAATTCTTCACCCGATGTCTCAATTGATTTATTAAGAGCGAATGTCCCAGGCTGTCCGGTTGAATTTCAATTTAAACATATAAACCCTATGATAGTTATTAAAGCCTTTCGGCAAATTAAAATCAAACTGACCGAGGATCTATGGGGACTATCTATCAAAGTTTGTACATCCATAATCGAGACTATAGCACCATACTTAGCTTTAATATTTAATTTGTGTGTGGATCAAGGAGTCTTCCCGGATTTAATGAAATACAGTAAGGTTATACCACTTTTTAAATCTGGGGACAGTAAAGACACCAACAATTATAGACCAGTATCCGTGCTGCCGGTATTCAGCAAAGTGTTCGAAAAGGTAATGCTAAACCAAATGCTTAATCATTTTAACACCAACCAAATCTTACACGATCAGCAATATGGTTTCACCAAAGGTCGTTGTACAACTGACGCCGGTGTCACCTTATTAAAACACATATTTACAGCGTGGGAGGAGGCTCAAGATGCCATAGGAATCTTTTGTGACCTCTCCAAGGCATTTGACTGCGTAAATCATGAAACCTTACTCTTGAAACTTGAGCATTACGGACTAGGTAAACTTGCGCTCTGTTTAGTAAAATCTTATTTAAACGATAGACAACAGCAAGTTCAAATTAATGGGGTAAATTCACTCGGTCTAAAAGTAAAAATGGGTGTTCCTCAAGGCTCGATATTGGGTCCTTTCCTCTTTTTAGTATATATTAATGATCTACCCCATTTATTAAAAAACCAACCACAAATGGTGTTATTTGCTGACGATACTTCCCTAATTTTTAAGATAAATAGACGTGCATCAAATCTTGACGATGTAAATAACGCCCTACTGCAGGTCCAAAATTGGTTTACTGCTAATAATTTAGTATTAAATGGGAAAAAAACTAAATGCATAAGATTTGCTTTACCGAATGTTAAAAGTAGTGATTGTGATATAGTATTGAATAAGGAGAAGCTAGAATTTGTAGATAAAACTGTTTTCCTGGGGATCACGCTCGATTCAAGGCTGCAATGGGGTCCTCATTTAACATCTCTTGCAGGACGGCTAAGTTCAGCAGCATATGCTGTCAGAAAAATCCGTCAATTTACTGATGTAGATACCGCGAGGCTAGTCTATTTCAGTTATTTTCATAGTATCATGTCTTACGGTATTTTACTTTGGGGACGGGCTGCAGATATCGACTCTATTTTTATTCTGCAGAAAAGAGCCATTAGAGCAATATATTGCCTCCGTAGGCGCGATTCTCTAAGGGAACTGTTTAAAAATATTAACATCATGACGGTACCTTGTCAATATATTTATGAAAACATCATGTACGTCAGGAAAAATCTTAATCTTTTCAGTAAAAGAGGTGAAAGACACAATTATTGTACTAGAAATAGGGACCAATTAGTTCAACCGGGTTTCAGACTGGCTAAAGTAGACTCATCTTTCATGGGGTACTGTTTAAAATGTTACAATAAAATACCTTCCCATATACTACAACTAAATGAAACGAAATTTAAATCTTGTATAAAACGCACACTATGCTGCCAAGCATATTATAAGCTTGGGGATTATATCGCTGACAAAAATGCTTGGCTTAACGCTGGTCCAGCTCCACAAGGGCGCATAAACTAATTGATTAGCATTCAAAAATATTGTTGGAATTGCTGAAGATTGCAAAAACTATCTTTGAATTGTATAGCTTCAATCTCTTTTTTTATTATTGTATAATTGCATAGCACATGTGTGAGCACTGTGACCATGTACCTTCTATAAAGCTGCCATTTGCTGGGTACGTCTTTCATTGACTCGATATGCCCTGGCGGCTAAGAGTATGTCATGCTCACTCAAATGTCTCGCTGGTGGTGGCGTGTGTGTTGGATCGTCGAGTTCCCTTCAAAATGGTTGAGCTAAACGGTGCTGATCCATGCGTCATGTTCGTGAACGGGCGCCATCAGTAGGGACTGGTCATCTCTTATCTGCCACGGCTTATTTTAATTTTTTGAATTGTTTTTTTTATTTTTTATTACGGACGCTTTTTACGTACACGTCTTTCTACATTGTTCTCACATGTATAATTTCAACATGAATGATGTAAACAATATTTTGTAAGAATATATTTTTTTTTAAAAGAGTGTCCGTGGAGTTTCTTGCCCGTTCTTCTCCATAGGAACCTACGCTTTGGAATGGGCAACTAGCTTCATATTTCTGACTGACTGACTCCTTGACAATTCAAAAGTGCCTGTAAATGGTTTAATTGAAATAAATGTTTTGAGTTTTGAGTTGAGTTTTGTCATTATATATTATAGTTATTATAACTGATTACAGAAATATTAACGTTTTGCCACTTTTTACTAAATACTGCTGTTTAGCGTCCACGAGTCACATGGGGTACTCCAATGAACTACAGACTGTGGAACCACATCACAGACGATGCCTCACCTCTCTGTGCATTAACACTTGTGTATCAGTTCCAGAGTATTTCCGAACAAATTAAAAACCGTTATCGTTGAGCCAATTAAAAAAAACTCAATAGAAGATTTGGAAAATTATAGGCCAATCGCTATAATCTCATTTTTTTCAAAATGTATGAAAAAATAATTTATGACGCGATAGATAAATTCTTATGTAAATATAATATTTTGAGTATAGAACAAAAGGCATTTAAAAAAAAATAAAGGCATAAATACGGCCGTTTACGATCTCTGCGCAGATTATCTACCTCCGCTAGTGCGTCGAGTTACCTTGGAAAATTTTGTAGGCTCTTGTAACGCGGTTTTTGAAAAAATCACAGACTGTGACGTATGTATTGTAGGTGATTTCAACTTAGGTGGTATCGACTGGCAGAGTGTGGATAGCACTGACAGTAATGCGGGGCTACGCAGTCTCAACGATCTTTTCATTGATTTTACTTGTGTCAATATGCTAAAACAATGTAATTTTACTACAAATACTGCTGGTCGCATAGATATCCAGAGATATGCCTTCATTGCGGAATAGTAAGGAATCCTAGTGCAACCGCTTATCTCCCAACAAAATAATTACAACATTAACAAATAGTGTACTTACGACACACACTTAAAATTTGAACACGCACACTAAGAAGAAAGCAGCTACATAAATCAATTTCTAATAGCACACATACATAGAATGGGCGGGGCATTCACATTTAATCAATAAATAAAATCATAAGTGTTTAATTAGCAAGTCGGAATCGTCATACCTCTGTTTATCAGTAGTAAACTCAGTAATGGACTAGTAACATCTATCTAAACCAGGACCTCTTAAAGGATCCCATACACTGTTTATTTCTAATAGCTGCTGGTATACTATTATATATTTTTGGGGCCATACCTAGCACACTTTTGCCGAAAAATGTTGTTTTATGAGAGGTAACATGAATGGTATTCTGATAACGGCGAGAGCGCAGTTTTTCAAATAAATGCAGGTTTCAGCGGACGAACACTCCCATTTCATATATTATGTACATAGACGGTAGAGTGAGCAAACTAAGTTCCATAAATAATGGTTTACAACTATCAATAGATTGTAGTTTTGTAAACGATCGCAAGCATTTCTTCTGAGCTTTAAATACAATGTCTCTGTCATTGGAGTTGCCTCAGAAAATGATTCCGTACCTAATGCCAGAAGCCAAAAATTATCAAAAACAGTTAACCGCATTACAGTACAAATAGCTTACAATGCTTATGTTGTAAGCTATTTGTACTGTAATGCGGTTAACTGTTTTTGATAATTTGTACAAAGCATACGCAAATTGACTAAGCTTCTTTGACAAAGCGTCGATATGATGTTTCCAAGTCAGATGACTATCTATGTAAAGCCCCAGAAATTTTGTGGTGTCACTTTCAGAGATTGCAACGTTACCATATTTTACATATATTAAGTTTCGGTTTATTTGTTCTTTGATTAAATGTCATAATTTTAGTTTTTTTCAACAAACATTAAATTAATAACTAATTTAACTCTTTTATTGTATAAGTTTATACTATGTAATACGAGAATATCCATTGAGTTCTGTAAATAAATATTCGACTGCAATAATAATACGCATGTCGATAAAATCAGCCGCGCGCACTCGATTGCACCTCTCTAAATCCAAAATGTTCGTTCCGTTCGGGAAGATTCGGGCTAGTTCGTATTGCTCCGGATGTAAGTTAGTAAATGATTTAAAAATTGATTTAAAATATTAAACAGTGACTTAAATGTTTACTTACCGGTAGTAGGACACGCCATTTGTCTTCAGGTTGATGGTACTAGACTTATTTTTACGAATTATTACTGCACAACTCGGCATTTTGATTTTTTACGCATCAATAGTACATTGTACGCAATTGAAAAGCGACTGAATGAAGCGTACAGCCGCCGTTCGAACATAAGCCCAATTTAACAATATCGAGGCGACACGTGCCACGCCTCCAAGGTATATCCCTCGATATCCGTGGCTGGTCGTCTTCTCGATCTGGTGCTTTCCACAATACCGCTATGTAGTGTAAGTGAAAGTGTATCTCCTATAAGTAATGTGGATCAACAGCATCCCCCTCTGGATATTGCTCTTTCATTTGATAGGGAAGCTAGGCTCCCCTTTAATAGTATGGAGGCAATTCCTGACTTACAAAGGGGTGATTACCATCCAATTTTCAATCACTTAAAAGAGTTAGACTGGATCTCATTATTTGGTGGACAAAGTAATGTAGATGAGATGTTAGACGTTTTCTACAACAGTATAAGTAACGCAATACAGAAATTCTTGCCGTTACGTAAACCTAGAAACCCAAAATTCCCGCCATGGTTTAGCCGTACACCGATCAAAATGCTTAACGAAAAGAACACGATTAGAAATCGCTTCAAGAAATACAAGAACCCTTTAGATGCAATAGAATTAAGACTTCTAGGCAATCGGTGTGAAGCTCTTACTACTACATGTAACTACACTGTTATGTATGTGTGCGTGCAGCACACACCCACCATGTTATTTTATGAATATACGCCAGTACGCTAACAGCAAGCAGTGGTTTCATTTATCCCTGTCCCACGTATTTATCAGTGGCGACGAGTACATACGTTTAAAAAAAAAAGCAGTAACGGAAAATGTCCGGGGCAATATTCGGGATTTTGACATCGTTTGGCCATAATACCCAGTCTTGGGAAACGTACAAGGCTCGGATTTCACAGTGGTTCATCGCGTACCCTTTACTGAAACTCTTGTAAAGGCTATTGATGCAGGCTACCAGGTGGACGTGATATATACTGAGTTTAGCAAGGCCTTTGACAAATTATCCACACAAGCTCCTTATGACTAAATTGCGCGCCTACGGTTAACTGGTGCCTTGCTGGAGTGGCTGAACTCTTATTTGGCGGATAGGTTTTTCTTTGTGGTAGTTAATGGCTATAAATCGACCCAACGTCGCGTTAGTTCTGGTGTTCCTCAGGGCTCACATTTAGGGCCTATTTTGTTTATTTATTTTGTAAACGTTATTCCAAAGTGCTTTCTTTACTCAGATTTTTTATGTACGCGGACGATCTAAAGTTTTTGAGAGTTGTCTCAGGAAGATCCATAATATCTACAAAGTGACCTTGATTGTCTTATTCAATGGTGGAATGTAACAAAATGGAACTGAACCCAAAAAAATGTTACCACGTTAAATTCTCAAGAAAAAACATCCATAAACGAAGCAATTCCTGGGTAACAAAATTGAGGAGGTTGAGACACTAAAAGACCTTGGTGTACTATTTGACCAAAAATTAACTTTTACGCCGCATCTGGACAATATTATTAGACGAGCCTCGAAAATGTTAGGGTTCATTCTAAGAAATAGTAATAACCTTCGGTACAATAAAACAAAAATTCTTCTTTATTATAGCCTTGTTCGAAGTATTTTAGAATATAATAGTACGGTCTGGCGTCCTCACTTTGCTGCCATTCCTTGCCTCTTGAACGTGTCCGGAAACGTTTCGCATGGCATCTTGCTTTCTCTAATGGTATCACCAAAAGAATTCGCTCATAAAAAAAGACACATTTTAACATGACCTCTCTAGACAAACGTAGATAAATCTGGACGCTATGTTTGCCTATAAATTTATTAAACACAAAATAGATACTCCCTGCCTACTTGCCCTTTTTAGTTTCCGTGCTCCCTCTAGAATCCCACGTAGTGCCATCACGCCACTTTGTCCACCTTTTAGAAGAACTGTTTTGGGATCCAGCTCACCTTATGCAAGAATGTGTAATGTAGTGAATGGCTATAGTGATTTTGTTGATCTACACTTTGACTCTCTTGCTAAACTGAAAACCACTCTCAATCGTTTACCAAATGACCGCTAATTGTGTTTAATCATTGTCATGTAATTTTTGTAATTAACTACAAATGTTTTAACAATTTTTATCCATTAAATGATGAAATGAATTTAATAAATGGATGATATGTATTTAAATTTAATTTTAGTTATATTAATTAAAAATGTTTTTTTTTAAATTTGAATTTGAATTTTTTATACCTATTATTTTGATATCACTTTTACTATAATTTTATATCAATAGATTATATTATTTTTTGCCAATTTTAATCATGTCACATTATTTGTATTATGATCATCAAAGTATGTGCTTATTACTGAGCAAGTTAGCTTGACTTCTTAGCTGATATTAATAGCATGTGGTGTTTACCTATAAGTGATTGTTACACTGTAATTTTATTGCTAAGCATGTGTTTTATAATGAAATTGTGTAAACAGTTGTTGGTAAGCCTATTAAAAAAAAAAAAAAAAGTAAAATGAACTCTCCCCTTATATTGCAGTATCGTAGTAACCACCTCCGTCAAGATGGAGGGCTCTGCTTCGAGATTCCTCCCTGGCAGCACCAGCCAGTAGTGTTGGAGGAACACCTCTTTGATCTGAGGGCCAGGTGGAACGCCACCGACTCGCGGAGACAGCTGAGGTCACAACTCGCTTTGGCAAACAGGTAGGTATTCAACATAAATACTTTCCTGAAAGCCAGCTTACATTATTAAAAGTTATTAATTTTCGTAAGTCATTCAAAACAGTAAGTACTGTACTATGCATTCGTAGATTTACTCATAAGAGACTTGATGAGGCTTTTGTGAAACGGTGTGTTTTCTTTTGATTTTTAAACAACTTTCCTATCACACCTCATTAATTCTTTCCGAGTTATTTAAACTTTTTGAGTGTCGGCAAAATCAATCCCCTTAGACTCGACGTTCTTATTAAAAACTTTTTATTGATTTGATTCATTCGTATGTGTTACCAGCTACAAATTAGTAATCATTTTTTTTACTTCTACAACTCTTGGAGTGTTTTTTTTTTGCTTTTGTTCTCTGTAAATGTAAAAAACGTGTTTTTCTATTGTTTCAGTGAAATATCTCGATACATGGACACAGTCCTAGCACCATTTTTGGATACGTATCACAGAAACATCCAGAACTCCTACCAACAGCTGACTGGCAAGATCTTGAGGAGAATCAAAGATGAGATCAACGCTGCTATTCAGAAGAAACAGCAGATTTACACCGAGTTGACGCAGTTGGCTGACGAATTGAAAGTACCAGGTAAACTTCTTACTCCTCCTTATTTTGCACCAGCCCCTTTTTTTTGGTGTGGGAAATTATCAAATAACTTCTTCGCTCTGGGCGGAGTGAGCGGAGGGCGTGTCAGACTCTTACTGACTAAAATCCACCCGTGTTCCATCATCGTCAGTCGTGTTGCATCAGCCCTGGGTATCTTACAATAGCTCATGGAGTTGTGGAACTATGAGCTGGTCAGCCAAGTTAGAAGTGGAGCTAACTACCAATAGTTCAACATTATGCCCAGTCGAAAATATTCTTTTGCACTAGTCGAAAATGTTTTATGCAAAATCAGGTTCTAAAATACCCTTGCTGGTCCACATTTTGCCAAAAACTAACATAAGTAAAATATTCATACAAGGCGAGCGACGTTGAAACTTCACCTGTCACGCTAAATTGAGTGAAGATCTTTTGAAATATGTTTATTAGACCTCTTACTTTGCGTTAGCACTGGCGAAACATTCACAACAAACCTGTTGAAATTTTTAGTTTCTGTCAAAGTTCCATACAATATTTGGAGAGGAACTAGAGATTTCAATATTTTTTGTTGTGATGTTTCGCCAGTGCAACGCACAGTTATAGGTGACTCTACAAGATTTCTGTTATACATGTTTCATGCTTGTATGTGAATCAAAGTCAATGTCAAATTATTTATTGCAAATAGGCCCCTTTATGGCACTTTTGAACGTCAAAATTTACAACAACAAAAAAACTGATTCTAGTCGCCTCTTCCAAAAGGTAGTTTTCGCATGAAGAAGAACGGGCATGAAACTCCACCGTTACCTCTTTTAAAAAGTTTTACAATATTTTTTATAGGTACATTAGTTATATAATTATATGTGAAGACAATGCACCTACAGTAAAATTACGATACCACAATAGGTAAAAATAAATAAAAATGAATCAACAAGAGATAAATTAATTCTGTGATAGATACATGGTGCTCACTTAATGTAAAACATTATACATTGTAAAAGTAGACAATTTTCCTAAAAAATTACAATTAATAAGTCTGTGTTAGGAAGTAATCACAAAAAAAAAAACAAGCGTGGATGTTAAAAAGGCCTAATTATAATTAACTAAAAGTGATAGAAATATATAAGTAGTTAAACAGCTCTGCCTTAACCTTGGTTATTTTTTTTTTTTTAAACAACCTGTTGCACTCAGGGAGTGCCGGCAGAAGGGTAAACTTGAATATTAACGTTGTGCATTTTTCCGTCTTACGAATTTTCGATCAGGTCACGTGTCCTGACGCGAGTCTAACATTATATACCCACCAAAAAAAAAAGTGCACAAAGCCGCTAAAGAAGTTTTCACTTCAAAAACTTACAATACCTCTGAGTCTATTTGCCTACAAACAATAACTTTGAAGTCTTATATAGCAATTTCGACATACAACAACTCCATTATCAATGACGCCGTATTTATTTCATTGTTATGAGAATCGCAAAGTTTTACCGAGCCGAGTCTGACGATCAATTTATGATGGACCCCGATGCAAATTTAATAGCTCACGCCTGCATGATACGTTCATGGTCTATTTTTGGAATTAACACTCCCATTATTCTCTTTATACGATATTCATAGAACGTTTTTCTGCTTGTCGTTAAATGTCTATTGATACGTATATCTGATTATTTTTTTGTTTAAATAAGATTCTTTTACTCGCTTCTCGCTATTCGGAATAATGCGATCAAATTCCAGTCACTTGGATGATTAAAATGCGTAAAGTTAATTTATTTAATAAGGTGAAGATCGCGACTGTACGATGACCCGGATGGCCCTTGTCCACCAACAAACGTTTTTCTGCTGATAAGATGATAATGAATATTCCATTAAATAAACTATAATAATTTACGTATCTATCGAGCATAGATTAAAGAATTTATCATTTCATGAAGTGTTCGACCATTTCATGAAATGGCCAGCTAAAATTGACCATATCGTTTAAACGTCAACGTTTAATGATATTATGTCAGTCAGTTTGGCCATATCATTAATGTAGGGTATCCATGGTTTAAGGAGTAGTAAAAATTGCCAAGTAAACGCGACAAACTTGGTAGTAGCGGTCGTTCGGCTCGCGCGCGGTTGTTCACAGTTCTCACCTAACCTAACCCATTTGGTCGGGGTGCCACAAGCAGCGTGAATTTTAAAAAACTCATTTATTTTGAGCGAGCGCTTCTTCCAAGTTGTTTGATTTCCATACGAGGGTGACACTGAAAGTTGAACAAACTAGTAAGTTATTACTTTTATTATATATTTTCAAAATAGTGTCCATTTACATCAATACATCGCTGCATCCGATGGAACCACTGAGAAAAGCACTTTGCCCACTCGTCCTTAGGGGTATCTTCGACGGCATTTTGAAACGCAGCCAAAAACCACCATAAAACGTTTTCCTCGAAGTTTTTCTTTTATTTTCGGAAATAAATAAAAATAAAAAGGTGCGAGGTCAGTGCTATAGGGGGCGGGTGACCCAGTAACTGCACGTCTGACGTCACCAAGTAGTCGATTGTTTGCTTGGCGGTGTGCGACGAGGCGTAGTCGTGGTGAAGGAGGATCCTACTGCGAGGTCATTTCTCTCGAACTTTTTCAAAGACAAGTGGCAAACAATTGTTAGTGTACCACTCTGCAGTAACTGTTTTTCGATCGTCTAAAACAATTGTTGCATAATGACCTGTCCTGTCCGAAGAACGAGGCCACCATCATTTTTCCCACGCTTCGACCTCTCTTCACTTTAGTTGGCAACTCTTTGGAAGGAAACACCCAGACAGCAGAATGTCTCTTAGTTTCAGGATCATATCAATAATAATTGCTTTCGTCACCCGTAAGTATGTCGAACACAGCATTTGAGTCACCTCCGCTAAATCTTTGAACTATTTGACGACACCAATCAACACTACGGAGTTTTTAGGCCTCTGTCAAATTATGAGGTAGGTATCCACCAGGCACTAAGCTTCCTGACTGCTAAATATTCATGGAGGATTTTGTGCACTTGACTCATACCGATGCCTAAGCTTATCCGAATCTGCTGATAAGTCACTCTTTTGTCAGTCTCTATCATACGCCGCACAACATTGATATTGTCTTCAGTCGTCGCCGTAGAAGGCCGTTCCTCACGCAGATCATCGGTGAGATTAGTGCGACAACGTTTAAACTCATGAAACCAGCCGGTCGATTCTGTAAAAATCTCACCGTGCACTGCAGTTGTAAACAGTGGCACGAGATGGGGCTTCATTGTGAAAGGCCAATCGAAGTCTATCCTCACTTTCTTGTTGACTTATATGACATCGAAAGTCATAAAAAATCATTGTACGAAAATTTTCTCGCGTTTAATTCATGTTGACGTGACACAGACAAATTTCAATTTGCCGCCAAATCGTAAACAAATGACAAATGAATAAAATACATACACAATAATATTGGCAGAGTTCCATTTTCAAAATTTTAAGTTTTTTTTATTACAACTTTTAAAAGTGGCCAGTTCTAAAAACTTTCAGTGTCGCCCTCGTAATATTCAGAAATCCAATAAAAGTACATTGGTTTTTTTTTTCGTGGTCCTTGCCCTACTTTGTTTGATTTGTTGTATGCCACCGCAATGATATGCCACATCATGAAGTAGTCGAGCGTTTGTCGTCAAACATTGAGTATTCAATGATCTGGCCAGACCACATTATGATGTGACCAGCGGTCGATGTTCTATTTCATGAAATGGACGAAAACTTCATGAAATGATCAATTATAAGATCTGGCCACAAAATCTCGACAACCGTTATAACGTAAAATTGCACTTGGGGTACCATAATAGGTATAGACTAGCAAATAACCCGCTATTACGAGATGAATAAAAAACGTTAAAAATACGGATATTAGTATTTTTTTCTTTCTTCTCCAGAAATGTGTGAGGAAGAAAGGCGAGCAGCCCGAACCCTAGCCAGCAGACATGTCTCCACTATCTACGCCTGCACTGAAGAGGCTCGCGGTTCTATCGCTAAGATGGGGAAGTATGCTGAGGAGATGATAGGCATCACCAGGAACCATATGCAGGCGACCCTCCTGGAGGCAACCAGGGGTTTTGAAGTGACTGGTAGTGGGGCTCAGAGGAGTACTGTGCTGCCGTAAGTGAACAATTTTTGCTTTTCTGGAGATAATTATTTTAGTATTGCCATTTACTTTCATTTTGTGAAATTTGAATACCGATTTACTTCTGGTAACTTCGAGTTTTGAGTCAAATCGAATTTTGCTCCGATTGACCACTCTTTCGAATAAAAATATATCTGAATTAAACTCGTAGAGATGTTGGCAATAATCAATTATTTGGCACGGATTTTCAATGTGTTCTTTGACACAGTTTTGTGATATGTCCTTTCAACAGTGCAAATAAAGGTGACAAAAATACTGAATAATTTAATTATCATTACCCTTTTGGATAATTTGATTAATAATAGAATTAATTTTTCTTGCATTTATTTGGGTTAGGTTTATCTATATTTTTTTTTATATCGAAGACATTTTTTCAATTGAAAATCTTTTATATTTTCATTGCCTAGGGCTGACGTATCATCATGTCTTGAAGAGTTATCCAAAGCTGCAGTGGTCCTTGGTTACGAGCTGGACCTCAGTTTGACGAACGCCAGAAGACATAACGAGCAGTCTTGTGAAAGACTTACTTCTTGCACGACAAGGGGTCGAAGGCATACGGAAGACGCTGTTATTGCTCTGAAAGATCAGCTGTACCAATGTGTGTATGCTTGAAGATGGTCCAGTTTTTGTGTATGAAGATACTGTTTTTGTAATAGTATGTATGTAAGGCTTTTTGATTGAGTATTGAGTGACTGAAAATGACGTACCGACTGTAGTAAATAATAAATACATCTAATTAAAACAGTTCATTATGTTTCATTTATTTATTTATGAAGTGAAAACTTCTTTAGGCGTTGAGCGATTTTAGTAGGAGATAAACTTATGGATTCGCTTCGCCAACATGCTCGCGTCGTAGTGCTGTACTATAGAAGCTAGATGGCGCTAATACCAGTTTTATGTTTTCAATTCTGTGGGCAGTACCCATGACTGCCAATTTGTTTTTTATTTAAGAAATTATGAAAGATGCACTTTCCGGTTGAGAAACAAAAAAATGCTCTCATAACCTGCTGATAATTATAGACATAAAGTCGACGGAAGACGTAAATACTGAAAAAGTCTATCTGTGATCCTGGTATTCATGTATCTCGTGTCGACACGATTATAGAAAACCTTGGAATAATTAAAAAAGGTTTTAGGTACTTCCAATTGAAATACCTGGTTCAAAACATATTTATTCAGGATAAAACTAATTTAGCTAAACGGGTATAAATTAAACATTTTATTTAAGTACTGTATGTGTTTTGGGTCGGAACCTGGGACATTCTATCAACAATAAAGTTTTGCGGTCCGCTGATGAAATACCTACGTTGTATTATTAAAGCTACGAATTGCCCTAAAAGGTATCTGTGTGATTAATTAATTCGTTCGGTGGTCTATTGATTAGAAATACAGGGCCAAATTAACTAGAATGATAAACCAAAAAATATGATTTATGATTTAAAAAAACTGGGGTCGACGACCTCTTTTATTGTGTGGCTAAGAACCTAATAACAGCCGCACGGGTCGATTGATCAGGTTAAGCTACGCTTGCCGCGGTTGGTCCGTGGAGGGGTGACCATCTTTACATACCAAGACCCCTCCGTGCCTCGGAAAGCATGTAAAAGCCGTAGGTCCCGGCTGTCATTTAAATCGTTGACAGTTGTTACGGGTCGTCAGTATCCTGAAAGTCTAACAACCAGTCTTACCAAGGGGTATCTTAACGGTTAGACTGGAAGCCGACCCCAACATTGTGGAAAAAAGCCGGGCATATGATGATCACGAACTTTTTTCTTGAAGTATGAGTTTAGAAACCCAGTTTCTTTGTGTTATCCTTTTTAGATATTGTGTCCATCATGTAGATATGTGAAGCTTATACAATGACTGATGTTATTGAACTGATCGGTACTTCAAGTAACAACTATACATTAGGTCACTGAGCCTAGTTTAATTTTATGTGTTGGAATTTTAGTTTTATTAGGCACTATAACATAAATATCATCACTGAACAGAACACCATCATAGTTTATTGAATCTGGTAAATCATTAATATAATGTAAGAATATCAAGGGGCCCAGAATGCTCCCTTGTGGTACGCCATATGTATTCGGTCTTGATGAGAATCTGTAGACAGTGGATTCAAGATTAACATTTAAATTAGTAACTACAACGCATTGCTGTCGGGCTGTTAAAAAACTTTTTATCCAATCTAGAGCGACACCACGGATACCATATTTTTCACATTTGTGTAGTAAGATGCTATGATGCACAAAATCAAAAGCCTTACTAATATAAAAAAACACTACTACAACCGGTATTTTATCATCTAGATATCCTGTGATCTTTTTAATTAGGGTAAAAGCTGCTAAAAAAAATACGACGACGCTGTCGAGTTACACACGTATAAATTTTGCTCCTGGAGATAAATTCGTTTACGACGGAAATCTGTTGAGTAATGTTGTGAATAGTGTTTAAACGAATAACTAAGTGTCTTGTGGTCAATACTACTAAAATATATAATCTAAAACTGTGTTATAGAACTATTAAAATCAGTGTAAAACTTAAAAATATCGCGAGTGAAAAACTACTACCCACTTGCATTCTAACAAAATCCTGACCTAGGTCAATGTTGTACTGAGAGCAGCGACAAAGGCGGCACTAGTTTGGATTCGTGGAATTCTTTCCAAACTACAGAGGTGGCCATAAGCTGGAGTAGTGATTCATATCGCTAACTAAACAAAACAACTGTGAGTCAAATACTGCACTGCCTATTTTTGTACGTAAATTATTACTGTTCCCAGTTGAATATGAGTCTGTTGCGATCACCTGTAGCTGGCAGTAGTACCGATGGAAAAGGCGATTCACTGTCGGACTTACCAAAGACTTATGATGATGGCCAACATCACGTAACGCAACGTAGCAATAAAAGAAGACAACCGAATTCCCCCGAGCTCCCCGCTGAATGCTGCAAATCGCAGAATGAGATTATGGCGATGCTGAAAGAGTTCACTACGACCCAAAAGGAAACTACGGAAAAAATCTTTCTAGAAGTATCGAGCATTAAGGAACAAATAACTGAAATTAAAACTACAAATGAATATCTAGTGCTACAACAAGCCGAAATGAGGTCAGAAATCGCTCTTTTAAAGGACTCCAATAATGTGAATGACAACAAAATAAAACTATAGACGGAGCTACAACAACTAAGAGCTAAAGAGAATTATACCTCTGATACAACACCAATGACTTCCATGTATGAAAACATTGTTACTGAAATCCAAGAACGGCGAATAAGAGAAAAAAACATTATAATTGTTGGCATACCCGAGCTACAAGGATCAAACTCTGATGAAAGACGTAATTACGATATAAACGAGGTAACAAAAATAGTAAAAACGCTCTCAGAAGATTGCCCCGGACCTGTCAAAACAATAAGATTAGGAAAATACTCTTCAAATAAAAATCGCCCGATTAAAGCTCACTTTCCATCAGACAGTGTAACTAAAAGCTTGCTACGGAACAAAGCTAAACTGGAAAAAACCGAAATAAAAATCTACTCAGATCAGACCGTGCAACAACAAAACTATATGAAAAGCCTCAAGGAAGAATTACAAACCCGTGTAACGAACGGCGAATCTGACTTAAGCATAAAATATATTAAAGGGATTCCGAAGATAATGAAAACTCAACCAAAAAACTCCCAAGAATAAATCAATACCTCCATGGCGATACAGTCGAGACCTCTGGCAACATAACATACCAAATCACAGAAAACTACAATAACTTATTCTCAAGTACAAAATCACTGAAATTTTTCTATGCAAATGTCCGCAGCATAATAAAACCTGGAAAACTAGATGAGTTAAAATGTATCATCACATCCCTGCTACATACAGTACATATAATCATTCTCACAGAAACGTGGATCAAGTCAAATGATGAAGCACAAAGAGTAGAACTACCAAATTACTCCCATTATTACAGCTACAGATCTAAGTCCAGAGGTGGGGGAGTTTCTATATTTATCCACAATAATCTAAAGCACAACTTTGTGGAAGAAAAGTGTGACGACGACAACCACTTTCTGTGGGTCTATGTGAAAAAAATTTCCTTGAATATAGGAGGCATATATAAGCCAGAAAGAACGAACGTTACCAAATTTCTTGAAGACTATTCTACCTATCTACAGAATAAAAAACGTTGTATTACTTTTGGTGACTTTAACTTCAATGTCCTAAATAGAGATAAGAATACAAAAGAGTATTTAAATGTATTAAAAGGGGAAGGCTATAGTATTTTGAACAAAATCCACGAAAGGTATTGTACTCGCGAAGCAATGAATAGCAAAACAATACTGGATCATGTATCTACAAATGTAAAGGACAATGGAAATTGTTTCCGGTTGGCCATTGTCGAATCTGCAATGTCCGATCACAAACAAATTGTATTTGAAATAAAAAGATGCGAGCCTGAGCCTCGAAAGAAAATTCAGTATGAAGCAGTCAACTACTCGCAATTATATAAAACTTTAGAAGAAACCAACTATGAAAATGCAAATAATGACTACACTACATTTGAGAAATATTTAGAATCGAATATTAACAAAAATAAAACAACTAAAACTAAAATTCTAAATGCAAAAAAGACAGATTGGATTAATAAAGACCTGCTATTGGATATAAACAAAATAAATGAAGAATGGAAAAAGATGAAAGAAAATCCTAAGGATGATGAAATTAAAAAATCTTTTATATGTGTTCGAAACAAAGTGTCAGAGAGAATTCAAACTACTAAGGGAAATTATTACCTAAAAGAGTTTACTAACTGTTCTAAAAATCCCCTAAAAATGTGGAAACTTATAAATAACCTCACCTGTAATAAAACAAAAGTTAGCTGTACTCCGGAAATACTTGATGGCCTTCCAATGGACAAAATGCAAGTATGTGAACATTTTAACACTTACTTTTCGACAATAGGCCCTAAATTGGCAAATGATATCCCTAATAAATACCATAATAACTTAACAAACACACTTCCACAAAATCATAGTCATAGTCAATTAATAGAGCTTACACCAACTACCGCTAGTGAAGTTGCAAAAATTATAGATGATCTTAAAGTCAATACTAGTGCTGGGTTAGACGGACTTAATGCAAAGACGATAAAATGTGTTAAAAACCTTATTAAGAACAATTTAGGGAAGTGCATAAATTCTTGTTTGCTGGATGGAACTTTCCCTAATAGTCTGAAAATTGCAAAAGTTACACCGATACATAAAGGTGGCAGTAAATCAAATGTTGAAAACTATCGTCCTATTTCTGTATCCCTATTATCTCAAAAATCTTTGAAAAAATTTTATTTATTCGATTACATGAATATTTAGTCTCTATAAATTTCCTTACCGATAAACAGTATGGTTTTCGGCCAAAATCGAACACCTTATCAGCTACTGTCGATCTCGTCACCAAAATTAAAACCAACATAGATCGGAAACAACTGGCCTTGGGTCTGTTTATAGATCTGAAGAAAGCCTTCGACACAGTTAGTCATGAACTGCTGCTAAAAAAGCTAAAGGCGATTGGTGTTACTGGAGCAGCATACAAAATATTTAAATCATACCTGATAGATAGATTTCAAGTGGTAAAAATCGATGACTATCAAAGTAGCCCCCACCTGATTACATGTGGAGTTCCCCAAGGCTCTATTCTGGGGCCATTGCTGTTCTTGGTATATATAAATAATATTACAGACATTGGATTACGAGGTGATGTGTCACTCTATGCTGATGATACAAGTCTGTTTTATTTTGGTAATAAAATTGATACACTTATGGAACAGGCACAAGATGACTTGCATAGATTGTTTGACTGGTTCCAGTGCAATTTACTGACAGTTAATACTAATAAAACAAAGTACATAATATTTGCTGCTAAAAATAAAAAAATACAAACACAACACACTCTTAATATCAATGGTAAAATCCTAGAAAAATCTAAAGCAGAAAAATACCTTGGACTTGTACTGGATAGCGACTTGTCATGGAAAGCGCATATCGAGAAAATAAGAAATAAGCTCTCTTCCTTAACAGGCGCACTGCGCAGCATTGTTTGTTGTCTTCCACTACAAGTTCGCTATATGATTTATAACTCTATGGTGAAACCTCATTTGGATTACCTAATTGAAGTGTATGGTTGTACTTATAAATCCAACTTACAAATCCTACAAACAGCTCAAAATAAAATTATCAAAGTTCTTTTTAAATACAACTACCGAACGCCTACACTAAAACTTTACAATAACACAAAGCTCATGAATATCTCTCAGATATATAGGTATAATACTTGTATACTTGTTCATAAAATTTTAAATAAAAACGTACACACACAAATAACTTTTACAAAACAATCACAAATAAAAAACAGATACAGAACTAGACAAGCAAATGACATAGCGCTACGGGCCCCTAGAACAAACTACGGCAGGAGTACTATTTTGTATGAAGGAGCACAGCTTTACAACAAATTGCCTCGGCATATAAAATATCAAAAATCAATGTTTACATTTAAAAAATCTGTAAAGAAACACATTTTAGCGGATTTAAAACTTTAAGTTATCTTCGGGTAGTGCATTATTCTAACCAATTTTGTTGTGTAACCGTCGCGTCGCTAATGTATTCTAAGTAGAAATAAGTTTTTTCTCATATAAGTGAATGTAATTCTTTTTGAGAATAAAGTTCTTAAACCATAAACCATAAGATGTTGATCAATGTGTTATGCTACTAATATGCTTTGGATGACGCAGACAGATAGTTTAAAACCTGGATTAACACATAGGATACGTTTTTATCCCGATTGGGATAAAAAAAACCATGGGATAATTTCCGACTTCCACTAGAGCGAAACCGCTGGAAAAAGCTAGTTTTAAAATATCGATTTTCTGCCTGACCATACAAATCACCGTAATCGGGAGTAAATTATCTGGTATTATTTTTCGAGCCCAGTTGACTCGGGCCGAGCTGTCACTTACCCAAAGCAATTTGCATGTAAGCGGCTAACGGTTTTCACGGTTATATTTTAATCGTTGATTCGGGTGTATTTTTCTTGTGAACATTGTAACGTTACATTTTCCCGGGAGGGGGAAAATGTAAGTTCAGCGAGGTAACTGTCACCAGAACTGGAGGAGTCCCGGCTTAAAAGAAAAAGTAAAAAAGAAAAGGTAAAATAATTTAATTTTAAATAAATAAGGCCAGGGAAACCGGGGTAGAAAATTGAAGGTCCAAGTTGTTGAAGAAAAGAGGCTCGCAGGTTGTGAAGAAAAGAGGCTCGTAGATTGTGCAGAAAAGAAGCTCGTAGATTGTGCAGAAAAGAAGCTCGTAGATTATGCAGAAAAGAGGCTCGTAGATTGTGCAGAAAAGGGCCTCGAGTCAGGCCTCCACGTCGCCGACCTCGGAGGGGCAGGCCGTGGTAGAGAGGACCGGCAGAGGGCTGAGAGCTATCAGCGGTCGGCGTCACCGGTTTGCACGACGTTATCCCACGAACGATGTCCGGTGTACAAAGACGCGTAGACTTGAGTTTCGAGTTTGAGTTTTCTTCCAGCACAGCCCCCGCTATCAGAGGGCACAGTCCTCCCACCGAGCGATATCAACAGGACCTCCTGCCAAGGCGAGCCCAAGAGTAAAACTGGTCTGCTGGCCCCGGCTCCCTTCCTTTTCGGATCGGTTGTCATTTCAAAGTTTTAATGTGATTCTAGAACATAAAAGAATAATAATTTATAACAAGGTCTAATACGTATACAACCTAACCTACCGGTAGCTCTAGCAATAAATTAAAAATAAAACCTAGGCTTGTCATTATCTGACATTACAAAAAGTAAACAAACATTCGGAGAGCACTAGAAAATCTAAATAGCTCTGAATATAGAGGCCTAGGATTGCTTAAACTACAGACAATGGCCATGCAGATAATTGGAGAGAACATATAATATCTAATTAAAATAGCCAAAACGTAAGTAAAAAAATACAAACATTACATTTCCCCGACAACCCCGGAAAATTTTTGATTACAATGAAAAAATTTTGTTATTAAGTAAGATAAGGCATTGACCAGCTAAAATTAACCTATATGACTATTTATAGTGGTACATTAAGTTTTACAAAAGATAAAAATTACGCTACCCGATAACCCCTGAAAATTAACAACTGAGAAAATTTCGATGTTGTAAAAAATAACCTTGCTCTTTCATACACCTTTCATCAACCCACATTTCATACTCCCTCAATCATACATCACCAACATACTTAGGGGATATGGTTCACATTCTATGACTCATACTCCACAAGGAAAATTTTTTTTAGAGTTACGAAGGCTTATTTATTTTAATTAGGTGTCGTAATCCGCACCTTTTTTAAAACCCGTTAAAACTAAAATAAATATTTACAAAGCTTTCCCAGCTTAAGAAAAGCAGTCAAGGTTTGAAAGCATAATTGCTTAAGAAAAGCCTTCAAGTTTCAAGTAGTTCAAGTATTAAAAATAAAACTTTCCAGCTTAAGAAAAGCAGTCAAGGTTCAAAGCATAATTGCCTTTTCAAGTAGCTAAATTCAAGTATTAAAAAAGATAAAGATATGGACACACCAAGGCTTATTTAACGAGTTAAGTACCGCTCGACACTAAGGCTTTATTTTACGAGTTATGCTACCGCTCGACACAATGGCTTATTTAAAGAGTTGTGTACCGCTCTACAAAAAAAAAGGTGGACTAAAAAAAATGCCAAAAGTTTTTGGAGAAAATAAAACTTGTGAAGTATTTACAATGAACTTAATGTTAAATGGTTTTTAAAATTATAAGTAAAAAATTATTTCTAGAGACATCAAGGGAAAAGCGACTGTTAAGTCATTCAAGTTAAAAAAATAAAATAACCACTAAGTCAATTAAGAAGTTGAGATGTTAAGATTTAAAAAAAAAACTTTTAAGCATAAAATATTATAAGACATTAAGATACAACAATTTTATACAAAAACACAGGAGATAGAAAACTACACTTTAAAATCTTTAACGTGCCATTTTCCTCTTAAGCCGTTCTGATCCTCCAAAATAAAAACCAGTGGTGACAGTTTCTCAACAACTGTACATTTTACGTATTTAGGGGCTAACTTGGCACTAAAATAGGCGCCGGCATTACTTAGAACGTAATTTTTCCGCCAGACGGTATCACCGATATTAAATTCTTTAAAACTGTGCCTTGTATTATAATGTAAAGCATTATTTGTATGTGCCTTGTATAGTGCAACCTGTACCTTATCGAAGATGACAGATAATAACCCTATATTAGCGGCATAGACATCTCGAGGAAGGAAAATTATTTCGTCTAGGTTAGAGCAACTAGAATAGAGTGAACCACATGTTATGATTTCACGGCCATAGACAAGAAAAGATGGGGAGAATCCTGTCGCAGCATTTACAGAGCTATTTAGAGCGAATTGAATCTTTTGTAACGGAACGTCCCATGAACGGTGATCATCCCCGACTAACTGCGATAGTGCCGTGATAATCGTTCTATTATATCGTTCAGTTGGATTAACTTGAGGGCAATATCTAGGCGAATAGAATATAAAGGGTACTTTATAATTATTTAAAAATCGTTGGAACTCATTAGACTGAAATTGTGAGCCATTATCCATAATAATGGTTTGTGGTACACCATGTACTAAAAATACAAAGTTTTCAAGGTGTTGTTTAATAATAGTAGTAGTAGCTCGTTTAATAGGAAAAATAAAACCTAGGCTTGTCATTATCTGACATTACAAAAAGTAAACAAACATTCGGAGAGCACTAGAAAATCTAAATAGCTCTGAATATAGAGGCCTAGGATTGCTTAAACTACAGACAATGGCCATGCAGATAATTGGAGAGAACATATAATATCTAATTAAAATAGCCAAAACGTAAGTAAAAAAATACAAACATTACAACATACGGCATTGAACATGCTGGTATAGATAGTGCAATCCATGAAGACGTGCCCCACTCCTCTCCGCTCCGTACTAAAGTACAGTAATCGCGGAGTGGGGCGCGTCGTCGTGGATTGCACTATCTGTACATATGGAATTTGTCGGGTTAACTCAAGTAGCATTTGAGTATTCAACCGAAAAAAATTTGATGATGGAAGTCTAGATTTTGTAATAACGATCAACCAACAAACCCTAGAAAAGTTTTAACCCTAACTGAATATACACACTCCGTTAACCCTTCCATCTAAACGCTTCCTTGAAAATGTTCCAACCCGCTTCAACTTCATTATAATTTTAACCCTTCGTAGCTCGGCGGCAGACCCTTGTCCCTTCAATGTCCCTCCTAATCATGCCCTTTCTGCAACCCTTTAATTTAGCCACAGTTATACGACAAAGCTAAATCAAATTATTCAAATATTTAGACAACACGGCCGGCCACTAATGAATTTAGATTAGTTCGTTCGAATCAAACGAGTGATGGTATTTGAATGAGTTGGGATCGGTTTGTACCATGTGCGGTGCTGTGTTTTGTGGTAAAAGTTCTTGGTGTAATATGATTGGTTTTGGTATGGTAACAATAGACAATAAATAGCAGGTATCAATGTATTTCAGTTCTCTCGACAGAAAAATTGGTGATTATCACAGAAATCATATGGCAACCATTACATGGTCAATAGCAATCACGGACAGTGACCAAAATAAAAAAAACGCGATCTAGATTTTCTTCTGGATTGCGGTTTTTGATTACATAAACTAAATCTGCCGATGAAATGGACATTATGAGGGCTGCTACGCAAATATTTTTAGCAGACAGGGCGAAGTTTTAAGACAGTTAGTATGTTAAGTTATTTTGCTAAAATAACTATCATAATCAGCCTATAACGTCCCACTGCTGGGACACAGGCCTCCTACTGAGGAGGGAGGAGCCGTTATCCACCACGCGGGCCCAGTGCGGGTTGGTAGATGTCACATGTCTTCGAATTTTTGGTTCTAGGACATGCCGGTTTCCCCACGGTGTTTACCTTCACCGTTTTGAGAGAAGTGGTGATGACATAATTTACCCAAAGTAGAGCGTCTGACTGGGTTCCAAGCTACTACCTACCACTGGGCCACCACTGCTCTTTAAATAACTATAATTATTGTCAATCACCGACTGTATAAAACAAAAAACCGGCCAAGTGCGTGTCGGACCACGCACAATGAAGGGTTCCGTAGTTGGAATGAATTTATCGTAAAAACAAACTTAACTTTGTAATTGAAAAACATGTTCTCCCATACGGAATATATGGGAGAATATGTTTTTGCAACCGCAAATTTAAGTTGGTCGATTATTACTCGTAAAGTTGTAAAGCCCACTTAAGTGTGATAGTTTTCCTTTAAATTTCGTTATATATAAGTACTAATGCCGTGACATTTAAATTTCTAACTACAACAGTTTAGTTGGTAGAGGGGGGGGAAACTTGACTCTAAAGAAAATTGGTACTTTAAAGCTTGAAAAGGCACGAACGGTTTACTTAATAAAAAAACGGTCTTCACAAACCCCTAATATTATTAAAAGACCTCCAACGATATCCCACACTATGGGAAGGACGAAAAAAAACTTATCATCCCCACTTTACATGTAGGGGAGGTACCCTAAACAATTGTTTTTTTTAAATTTATTTTACCACTTTTTTGGCATCATTAACGTGTATACTCATGCCAAATTACAACTTTCTAGTACCAATAGTTTTTGAGCTAAGCCGCGGACAGACAAACAGACAGACAGACAGACGGACTTGGCGAAACTATAAGGGTTCCTTGTTGACTACGGAACCCTAAAAAAGAAACAAAATACTGTAAAACTTAAAATATTTTGGATATAAATAAATTAATCAATTTAGATCGGATAATACACTCGAGAGCAATGAATCCGGGTCACTTAAAGAATCCTAAAAATCTCGGAAACTAAAAATGCTAGGTTAATGCAATAAATTGTATTTAATAGACAATGTAATACTCCTTAAATGAAGGTATTAAAACTTCTTAGTTATTGTAAAGTTATATCATAAAAATATCCAATTTGAAAAAGGGCCACTTTCGAAGATGGAACTACGAAATTACAGCATTTGGTTTTGCTTTTGTTTGTAATCTGTCATTTATGTGGGTACATAAACCATGTTGATAGTGCTCTATATTCATTATTCAAGCTGAAATTATGTCGCTTACGCCTGAAGAATGCACCAGAATACTTACAATGCCGGAAACCGGCCGGAGTCAGCGCTATACAGCCAGGACTGTCGGTGTGTCGCTGTCAACAGTACAAAGAGTTCTCCGACGTTACGAAGAAACTGGTTCTAACCTACGCAGACCAGGAACGGGCAGAACCAGGTGTACCACAGCACGAGAAGACCGATACTTGGTGAACACCATGCTTCGAAATCGCTTTCTTACAGGAACTGAACTCACAAATCAGTTTCGACGCCTCGGAGGAAGTAACCCAAGTGCATGGACAGTAAGACGTCGGCTTACTGAATCTAACTTAAAACCCCTTAGACCTGCAAACGGCCCTAAACTAGAGCGTGGGCATCGTATTTCAAGACTAAGATATGCCCAGAGCCACGTAAATTGGAGTATTGAAGATTGGTCAAAAGTTATGTTCTCCGACGAATCAAAATGTATGCTCTACAAGCACGATGGAAGACACAGAGTGTATCGAAGACCAGGGGAAAGATTCAAGCAAGCATGCATCGAAGAAAAAGTAGCCTACGGTGGTGGGTCTGTACTTGTGTGGGCCGGAATTTCTTCTGAAAGTCGCACAGAGCTGGTGATCATAGAAAACGGCTCTTTAACTAGCGAAAGATATGTGGAAGAAATCCTCAATGATCACGTTGGTCCATTTATGGTCAATTTAGGTGAGGATGCTATATTTATGCATGACAATGCCCGACCTCATACAGGTAGGATTGTGAATGACTACCTTCAAGAGATGAACATTACTCGTATGGAGTGGCCAGCGCGCAGCCCGGATATCAACCCGATCGAGCATGCTTGGGACGAGCTAGGCAGATGCGTAAAACAACGAAACCCTCCCCCAATCACGCTTCGTGAGCTCAAAATTGCTCTCACAGAGGAATGGGAGAATATTCCCCAAAATCGTATAAGGAACTTGGTGTACAGCATGCCAAACCGCGTAAACGCAGTAATGGAAGCACGAGGAGGCAATACGAAGTATTAAAATTCAAGAAAATCGTAATAAAGTTCAAGAAAATCGTAGTAATGTTTCCTATTTTTGTTTTAAGGAGAGATCAGCAGTTTTTTTCTTTATGTAATTTTGTGTTAATAAAATGTATGGTGACTCATATTTTTTTTACTTTCATTTAAGGAGTATTACATTGTCTATTAAATACAATTTATTGCATTAACCTATCATTTTTAGTTTCCGAGATTTTTAACATTCTTTAAGTGACCCGGATTCATTGCTCTCGAGTGTATAAATAATAGTCAAATTTGAAAACTCATTGGTTCTTAATGCATGATTAAGTATAACGAATGGATTACCTACTTCGTGTAATGAAAAGACAAAGCGTGCGAAACTATAACTAGTTGTTCTGCGTTGTATGAACAGACGACAACCCGTCAGGTGGACTTTGGATTGCCATCGTGGTGAAAGGATTAGCCAATCAGCGTAAGTAGCTCGCTGATTGCCCAGGGTGCGCCGGACGTATAGTGGCTCTGTAAATACGTCGCTCGGGGAGGCTCTTTTCATGCATCCTTTTTCCACCCGCTGAAGACCTCCCACCTAGACATGTGTTACCTTGGGTAACCTGGAAGTCTTTAAACAGACTCCGGACCCAGGTTGGCCGAAGCAAGGAAAACCTGTTCAGGTGGAGATTCATAGACGACTCCGCCTTGGAATGTAAATGTGGTGCTGTTCCACAAACGACGGGACACTTAATATCGTGTCCTGCGTGTCCTGTCAGCTGCACGTTACAGGAACTAATGGACGTTGGTGATGGTGCCAAACAAGTCGCCGAATTCTGGGCCGAGTCCATTTAGATTGCTATCGACTCGCTAAGAAGAAGAAGCACGTTAGGTTATACCAGGCTGTCAGATTTCTCCAAATAATTTTAAAACTTAAAATGTTAACAGTTAAGTTCAGAATCGAATGTGAATATTTGACGGTTTGTAGTGGCTAGACCTGCTGATGTGTGTACGTAAGGTGGTTCACTGTTTTGTAAAAGAGCGCCTCTCGCCATCAAACGTCAAAGTTTGGCGAGTTTAGAATTAAATAACAACTCTGTATTATAATTTCATTAAATAAATATATTAAAAAAAGAACAGTAGACCTCGCGAGCACAAACTTTTTTGCAATAATTAATAAGTGTTTCACAAAATTTATTCAAAACGGGATATTTTCAAATATTTTATTAAATGATTATATTATATTTAATAACTTTAGTAAGTAGTGAAAATAGCCATGTCATTTTAAAACCCTATAATTAATATACCTTTCCATCTTTTAATAAAACCCGACTGCGGCTGTGGGTTACTAAAAAGCATAAATAGGTCAGGTACCCTGGCAACTTGGCACCCTGTTTAAAATCAACAGAGGAAAACCGTCCCTCATAATTAGCAGGGATTTGAAAGTCTGTCACGGTGATGATGATCATCGTCATAATATCACATGTTTATCATGTAAATGCTAAAACTTCTGCCTCCCTATAATCTATTTTAAAGATTCGTAAGATCGTAAGAGTAGTCTGGTTGCTTATTAAAATAACAAGAAATTCTTCCCCAACAATACATCAAGCTAAGTACCAAAAACGCAACCATGGGGGACAATAAGAATTAATAATACACTCACAATTCAAAAACTTGGGACACCCCGCGTTAAGTGCGAACTTCTATGCATTATACATTAACCCCAGTGGCGTGGGGTGTCCGCGATCATAGCCTACTCATACATTTATCACATTTTATAACTTCCTTGATGTATAGAATGGGATTTTGTACCTTCTTGGTGTTATGTTTTGATGATAAATCGAATTTTAAATGTTTTAGGATTGATAGACTGACTTTTAACAGACTACATTGTGCGTCTAGTGGTCGCAAGCGCTACTGCTGAGCATAAGGTCCTGGGTTCGGTTTCTAGGTCGGGCTAAGTGTGATTGAGGTTTCCTATCTAGAATTTCTCAGTAGAAGCCCGCAGTCTGGATTTGTGCCCAGTTGATGGCAATAGGCTCGCAGCCTATTACACAAGACATAAACATAACTAGCAAAATATGGTTGTACATAGGTACACCACTGGGGAAAAGGGTTGGGCAGGGGTGTACCTAGAGGTGTACCAAGGCGTGATGTTATGTTATATAATGTGTTGTTCAGATAGAGGCAGTAGCACTGCCGGTGGCGGGTAGTTTGGCATTAATTGTACTACCTGTCAGGTGGCGCCACGCTCATCGCCACGCCGTGTTATTGGTTTAGTTTACTCAAATTCGAGAGTTGAGTGTAAGGTGCGGAGATAGGTTCAATCTCCGGGTCAGGCAGTATCATTGGATTTTTCGACTAAGATTTTTTGACAGTGTTTGGTAAATATGGGTGTATTGTATTAACACACCTTACACGTGTGACCTCGTAACATAAAGGTTTTGTTATTTTTAATATTTTGGGCTTTATCTCCCTTCTCCGAAGAGGATTTTTGTTAGTTCTCAAAATCGAGGTTTATTGCTTTTGTATTTTCCCCTGGCCGCCCTTTCTTGGAAAAATCTCAAAACTATACACAGATTATAGCTTAAGAGTTTCCTATATTTTCCGGATCCAGTGGTAGGTTGGAATTACTGTATAAGAATCATTCTGCTTTTATACAAGTATTTTTGCTGAATTATCGTTATGTTTTGCTTTTGATTTACAGACAAGATTTGGCCATAATATGTTATTTTTGTAGTGTTTGTAGAACATAGTGGTTAAAATACGACTCCATGCGATAGAGAAATCTCTTTGAGAAAGTCCACTGACATGAGGAAAACATCTTACGACGTTAATTTCAATGTCGCCATGTTGGAGTTACCGCGGATTAGAAAGGAATTATGAATTTGGATAAAAACGCACAAGACAGAGAAGTACAAGAGAAACAGACAGCAAGTTTGTTAAATCTGTGAATAATGACGCTGGTTCGTAGATGCCCATTGTTCGACCTTGACACCGAGAACTAGATATTCCATTACTCTTGAAACATTAGCACTTGTATTAACAATGTAAATTCTACTCAAATCTAAAGCTACATAAAACAAAAATACATTCAAAAAGACACATCCTTAACTGTGCCATCTAAAACTTTCATCATAAAGGTGGCTTGGAATAAAATATTCGTGTGGAGTTGAAATAGTTCCGTAGCACGGCTCATAACTCATGAGAGGGGAAGAAGGTCCCACGAATCACAAGAGTCACGCATTTATGGTGAGATTATGGTGCTTTTGACGTATTTTTAACAGACTTCAAAAAAGGGAGGGGCTTCTCAACTCAAACATATTTTGTATGTGTATGTTATGCTGTATCTTCACCAATAGTGAATCGAGTTTGATCATATTATTTTGTAAAACGGGTTTTTTTTTACACAGAATAGAGCTGGATGCATGGGGCTAGGTGATTTACACTCTAGAATAATGATTGATTCCATTTTCAATTAAATAACTGACGAATAAATCAAATTTGTGAGTAGTTGAAATCTTCCCATGTTCAATACCTATGCTCTGCCCATAGCAAAAATCTTCGTTCTACCAACAATCGTCTTCTACGATGTCCTTCTTACCGCTCTGGATTTATTCACTCTTCTTTCTTTGTCCAGACGGTATTTCTTTGGAATGCGCTTCCTCTGAACATCAGGATGGCAACCAGTTGGATATCTTTCAAGTTGAAGGCACGTGAACATATTCGTGAAAAGTTGGCAGAATCTTTACAGGCAGCGCTGATTTTCTGGATTTGTTTTCTCCTCTACCTATCGTTATTTCTCCTGACAAAGTTTATTCGGTTTATATGTATGTATCTATATGTTAGTAGGCTATTAATTTTCAAGTAATCTTTCATTTATGTTGCACCTGCCATGTTTGGTCTCTGCCTCGAGTCAACCTTAGGGTGGTCCTAAGGTTGACTGGTAGAAAATGCCTCAGACATTAAGTCCGCCTTTGTACAGTATTTTTTTTCCTGTGCATAAAGTTTTAATAAATAAATAAATACTATAGCAAAGATCTTAACTCACATGAGGGGAAGACTCTCCCGAAAGTCGCAGGAGTTACGCATTTATTGCGAGATTATGGTGCTTTTGACGTATTGCAGCACGAAACAGAAAACTTTGTTGAGACTTCGGGGAAGCCTACGCCAAAGATGCGATACCAGAGATAGAACAGAACCACGGTAAAAAAAAAAAAAAATTTTGGTAGTAAAAATAGAAGCTTTTTTTAAATTTACTTTTTCTGTTTTAATTATTTAGAGAACTGGATGCTGAGGTTGTTGTGGGTTTATTTAAAATGTCGATTGGTTAATTAAATAACTAATTAACACACATGACATCTAGTAGGTAACTTAAGCAGAAACTCCTTTGTAAGCAGCAGTGTTGATTTAAAAACTCCGTATGTTCATTATTCATCCTGTAACGCAGTATTCTTGTGCGCTTTGTAGGAGTCGGTGACGTAAACTTATGCATTACTTTGTACGACATTTAAGGTCGGCAACTCTTTGTAAAAAAAAACTCTGCGTTTAGGTGCCAGGAAGCCACTTTCTATTTTATATTTCCATAAGGTCAGCTGCTAGTCTGTCCTCCATTGTTACAAACAAAAATATAACAAACGATTTAAAAAAGTTAATATGACTTACTCACAAAGGGACATCGTTTATTCATAACAAAGCATTATTGTTTTGGAAGTCAGAACACACCAGAACATAAAATAACCCATAAAGCTTCTAAAAATAACAAAAAACTTAATGAAAATAACCATATCAGTATATTTTCGCCTCTTTTAACACAACATGGACGATTAATTCCGGCGAATGGGGTGAAGTTGCTAGTTGTGGTCAGAAGCGCAGTGCACGTTGCAGCGATAAACAGTTCGCGAGTCGTGTTATATAGTTGGCCGGAAAAAGTATTTTGTTACGTACATTTATTGGTGCGTTTACCCTGGCTGAATAGGAATTATGGTGGTTAGTTTTGTTGCATTTTTTTTTCAATAAAGGTTTCTTTTGTTTGGTTTGTGTTTTGTTTGGCTGTATTGGTTATTGATTATTATCACATGGAAACTTCTATGTATCTTCTATAGTCTTTCACAAGGGGCCTGTCGGTCTGTAGCGGTTACACTGCCACATACGAAGTATGCACCAAAGACATGATGTCACACAAATCCTGCATCGCGCAATTAGAGTTTACTGCGCGAACGACATATATAAGATTATCCAACATCAACAGTAGGGCAGTTGCCCACCAGACACAACACCCGTCTGGTCGAAAGATGCTCCCTTTTCTATGGTGGTTGAGTGAACTTTACACCCTGTTCCTCATACCCCTAAAGGTCTATTCTGTAAAAAAAGCCGTGAAAACTTAGATAAAGTTTACTTATTTATTTACTAAAAACCAACTTAAATTTACAGTTTGCACCACACATACAAGTTATCGGTCAGTATCTATTTGTAACACACATATCATTAAAAAAAAAAAACTTAGAACATATGTAACGAACTATCATTACAATAATTTTCTTTGTCCCGCACAGCATCAATTGCTTACAATCTTAATGATCTCACAATATAATTCAGTAATATATTAGTTAATATAATTAAGTAGTATAATTAATATTATTATATGATTATTGACGTATTGGGATGCTCAAATATTAATGCCTCAAATCAAATTAAACCATGCACGCACAAATTTGTCGAAATGCTGAATACGGATTGGTCGAACACAATATTATGACGTCATAAAATTGGTGGTCAAGATTTTTATGAGCTCTTACAACTATTGACCACTGAATAATTACAATTTTTGAGTAGTAATCACAATGAATTTAAGCGGCATAGAATTTTTGACTCTTATTAAATCTACACTAAAATTTATTGGCAAATTTTAAAAAGCCTGCTTACAGTCATGATATCTGTTAGATTGATACTAATATAAAATATGACTCTTTCTCAACAGGTTAATGAATGCACTTCATTTCACAAAAAATGTGGCTTAGCTCCATTGCCCTCCAAGGCGCCAATATAATCAAAAGTTAGATTAAATGACATAAAACTAGACAAAAATTGATGAAATTAAATTAAATTAAACAAAATTAGGTAAAATTTGATAAGATCAAATAAAGTTAGATTAGAATTGGGATAAAAATTAAAATAAAATTATTAGTAACAAGATATAATACAATTTAACTAACTTACTCCAAGGAGATTGTACTGGGAGTGGCAATGGACTCCAGGTATTGAGTAGAAGTGTTCAGGAATCTCAGTTCAGAACTCACGAAGACATCCGAGGATTCGTCATACAGCAAAATGTTGTTAATATGGGTGAGGGCTAGGTACAATGGGCTGGCTTTCAGGTATTGAGAATAGAGGCCGATGGCGAGGGCAAAGTGTGTGTCTAATGAAAGTGTGTGGTAGTGGAATGTTAAAAATCAATTGTTGTAAAAAGGAATTGAAATGGGTACCACGAATTAGTCGGATGAAATATTTGACGAGACTAAGATTTCTCCTTACTTTTAAACTTTGGTGCCCACCATTCCTAGCACAAATGGTGTTGGATACTTGTACGGGTAATACGAGTATCTCCATAGTTTTAAGTAGAGGTAGCGAACAAAAGAATTCTGAACCTTTTCGATGATCAGTGCATAAACTTTTTCATGGGGGTTCCAGATTGCACAGTTAGTCTCTATTAAACTGCGGATGAAGGAGTTGTACAGTATCGTTAGGGCTTGATGATTTGTGATAATTTTGGTCTGACGCAAGAAAAAACCTAAGTTTTTGCGGGACTTTTTGCAGGTCTGTAGTATGTGCTGGTTAAATGTAATGTGTGGATCAAACCCAGATCGCGGACGGTTAAAACGCGTTTCAGGGGCTAATTATTCATAGTGTAGATGTTGCGTATGGGTTGTGTGGCTTTTGAGTAGGTCATGACCGCGCATTTACTAATGTTTGGGTTCAGGTTGTTTATACTGCTCCAAGTGTGAATGTTGTCGATGTCAAGTTGAAGTGTGGCCGTATCACCAGAGTTAGCTACTGGAAGAGCAACTTTGACATCATCAGCATACATTAAGACTGTGGAGTGTTTTACATATGTGGGAAGATCGTTAACTACTATTAGAAAAACAAAGGGCCCGAGGTTAGTGCCCTGCCCAATGCCAGAAGTGTCTGAGTAGTGCTCCGAATTGGCATTTTTGTATGTTACAAATTGCTTGCGGTGGTGCAGATAGTTCGCGAGAAAATTGAGCGATGACACAGAGAGACCTGCCAATGCCAGTTTACTTAGAAGTTTGTCGTTATAAACCCGGTCAAAGGCCTTCTGGAATTCAAAATAGGCTACTAATATTTGTCGTTAATATTGGTTTGAGTTGGAAGTGAGCTGTCATTCCACCTGATGCTAGGTTTTAACATTATTGGCAGCTCACTTCAAGCTAGCTCCATCTTAGTTTTCACTGGGACTTTTTTACAGAATAGCAATACCCTACTGCTGTTGAGAAGTCTCTCTAAGAGATTTTATTTATAGAACCTCTCTTGTTTATAGACTAACATCCCAACAATTACCTATTACACTGTGCAAATATTAGCTTAATATTACAGGAAAATGTCGTCAGGAAAGTTTTGTGTATAAATGTCGATGGCTATACGAGTTGGGGAAGACTAAAGAAACGATGGATGGACTGTGTGAAAGCTGATATGGCTAGAAAGGGAGTGACTACCGAGATGACGACTGATAGACAAGTATGGAAGGAAAAGACATGTTGCGCCGACCACAAGTAAATGGGATAAGGGCAGGAGAATGATGCCGGAGGAGACGCCCTGGGGCCGCAGGAGACGCCCTGGGCGTTGGGAATCGCAGGCCGATTCCCGGCATGCGGACGGTGAGCAATGGGTAGCTCGCCGTCCGATAAAGACCAGGACCGGGTCGACGGCACGTTGTGTTCCACGTGCGCCTCAAAGAGATGTCAGCAATTGAAGGGGTCCGCTAGGGCCGATGCCTGCCGGGGATGCGGGAAAGCCCAAAAGGTATACCGTGGCCCCTGACAACGTACAGGCAACTAAAGGAACACCGGTGGGTTTTAGTCGTTAGAAGTTGTTTGATAAATTCCCATCCAAAAAAAAGGGCAGGAGAAAGATCCTGTGAGGCAATCTACCCTTCAACTTCACAAACGTCCACACATTGGTTAAATGTATCCGTGCATACAATACAGGCGACAGTGATAAGGTGCAACACATCATGGCGTATTCGCGAGCGTCAACGTCGTTTATCACGTGTCTGTCCAGGGGCGTACGTAGTTAGAGGAGCCTTTATTTCCAGGTTTATCTAGTTTTTTGACTAGGAATTTAGGACGCAAAGAGTTCTGTGAGTGTGAGTGGAAATTCTGGAATGGAGTGCCCTAGAAGGACATTAGTGATCTTATTGGTGATATTCTTCGGAAAGGTCAGGTGAGTACTCGCCAAGGAGGTAAGGATTGTAGCAGGTGGCGATCTGTAGTTTCTGCCCACCCCTATGGGAAGAAGGCGTGACGTTATTACTATGTATGTGAATTTAGGATGACTGGATGATGGCAACAGTAATAGCGATGACTTGGAAACTGAAGTTTATGGGTAAATGTCCGTATATGCACTGTATATCTATAAAAAAAGAAATAGAACAGAATATTATTATAATATATGCATTTTTCAGCGGGGACGTTTACCGGAACGTTAACCGTTTTCTGGTTAGTTGGTACGAAAAAAAAACGTAGATGAACATTCCTTGTAATAAACCAATAACTGAACCAAGTAAATATGAACGGGCGGACTAAAGTGAAATCAGCATGTAAGTATTTAAGTTATTCTTGATACGAATTCAATGTTACTATTAAGCTACAAGGAAAACACCCGACTGCATAAACACTTAACTGAAAAGATAATAAAAACTAGTATTATAATCCATATAATTTTGGTATTGCAGGCGGATAAACAAAAGTTACACCATATTTCAGGTTATTGGTTTTTAGTTTTTTGAAAGGAGCTCGTGGCTAAGTAATAACTGCCGCACGGGTCGATCCATCAGGTTAAGCTACACTTTCCGGGGTTGGTCTGTGGATGGGTGACCATCTTTACATACCGAGACTCCTCCGTGCCTCGGAAAGCACGTTAAGCCGTTGGTCACGGCTGTCATTCGTGGATCTTTGACAGTAAATCAAGGGGTATCGTATGACCCAGTTACTGGTTTGTGGAGGTCAGATAGGCAGGCACTCCATGTAAAATACTGGTATTCAGCTGCATCCGGTTAGACTGGAAGCCGACCGCAAAATAGTTGGGAAAAGGCAGATTTTAAAACCCTTTATTTTGATACACCACTCGATAGGATAGGGAGTTTTTAATTATAATATACTCAGTGACACATGCGCAATAAAGACGAATCTAACGACATATCATTCATCAAAATCGGTTCAGCCCTTAAGAAGTTACGAGGGAACACAGAGACGGACATACATACATACACACATACGTACTTACAGGTCAAACACATAACCCTCTTTTTTTTGGCTTCGCCGCAGTCGGGTAAGAATAGCAAAAAATCTTCGATTTTCACCAAAAACAGCTTCGACGAAGCCTCTTACAGCTAAACCAAAAATAGAGAATAAAAATCCAGACAGCCGTAGACATAATATAATAGGAAAGTATAATGCTGTTGAAAATATCTTGGAAATAAAACCGCGACGAAAGTCTTGGGGACCGCAAAAACTGTTCAGTATTCTACCACGGCGCTGCGGGATAGCAGAGAGGAATGAAAACGTTATGGTGATGAGGTAGGAAGATAGGAGAAGTGCAACTCTGTATGATTATGTAAAATGCTAGAATTTTGAACCTTCAGTCTTATTTGACTGGGTTTGTTATAACTAAGAGAGCACTGGTGTCCCAAGGGTAACGGCCCCAACTTAAGCCTCATGCAGACTAGCGTGATGCGATGGCGCTACGTGACTTGAACTATATCTTAATTTCTAAGAAATCTTCACGGTATAAGCAGTGTCGCGTCGCGTTAGTCTGCACGAAGCTTTACGTCGATCGGTCGAGTTGGTCGGTCGGTCGGTCGTGATTTCGTACCAAGGCAGGCGTTTTACTTTGGGTAAATAATTTAATACCTCTGCTCTCAAAACGGTAAAGTAAACAAATAAAAGGTTGTCGGCACGGTTGGCGGAGTGGTTAAGCGGTTGACTGCTGCACTGCGTGTCGCGGGTTCAATTCCCGCACGGAACAAATATTTGTATGACCTACAAGTAGTTGTTCCGGGTCTGGCTGTTTGTGTATTTGAGTTTAAATGTAAACGCACCCACGATACAGGAGAAATACCCAGTGTGGGCAACGTTTAAAAAAAAAAACATCTTGAGGAAAACGGCATGTTCTAGAACCAAAAATTCGAAGACATGTGACATCTACCAACCCGCACTGGGCCCGCGTGGTGGATTACGGCCCACTCCCTCTTGAAGAGGAGGCCTTTGTTCCAGCAGTGCGTACGGCGTACATTAAAGGCTAATGATTGTTATAAGTACTGAAATTATTCCTAATTGGTTATGTATGGCTTGCTATGTGAGCCAAATTACAGTTTCCCATAGACAAGTGTATGCAGTTTCCCATTTACAGAGTTGCAAACGAACTAAAGTCGCTGACATAGCCCAACGGATTAGCAAGCTGAAGTGGCAGTGGGCGGGGCACATAGCGCGCAGAACTGACGGCCGATGGGGCAGAAAGGTTCTAGAATGAAAGCCACGTACCGGCAAGCGCAGCGTAGGACGTCCACCCTCAAGGTGGACAGACGACCTACTATAGGTCGGAAGCCGATGGATGCAGGTCGCTTCCAACCGGCCAATTTGGAAATCATTGGGGGAGGCCTATGTTCAGCAGTGGACGTCCCATGGCTGAAATGATGATAGACAAGTGTAAAGCCCGTCGTACACGACGCTTGTAAAAGTCAACTTCATCCCCAGGGCACTTGCGTCCTTTCCCTATTTCTACTTGTTATTATTACCTGTTTATTATTACCTGAAGACAGTTTAGATCAGATAGCAATTCAGTTATCACAGTTACCGAAACAATATATCGTTAAGCCTATAAACATAAACATAACATCACGCCTTGTTTCCCTAAAAGGTTGGGCAGAGGTGTACCTGTAGTACACCCAAATTTCGCCAGTGATGTTTTTTAAGTCCCATGTGATAGAGGGCGAGCCTATTGCCATCAACCAGGCACAATTCCAGACTCCGAGCTACTACTGAGAAATTCCTGTTGGAAAAACCCAGTAATACTTAGCCTGACTTGGGAATCGAACCCAGGACCTCATGCTCAGCAGTAGCGCTTGCGACCACTAGACCAATGAGGCAGTCTATAGCCTATAAACATAACTAGGAAATAGATGACCTGCCGGGAAATTTGAAAAAATCTGATGTTATTCTTTCAAACATCCATTTCACCTAGGCCGAGCCTTCTGCCTACCCTGTGTCACCCGTCACCCAAGTTTCAATATAATTAGAGCGAACGGCACCTTTTCAATTGGTTCGCGGCGAACTTCTACCGTTGGAGTTGCTGCCTCTGATTTTATAACTGCACCCCTGATTGTTCATTCTGACTCCAGTCGCTGCCATATTATGTTAAAAGGTACAGGGGAGTTAATTTGGATATGTTTCTGCTGTTTAAGAATAACTGGGGGAAGAAATGGGGTTTTTTGTGAATTTATCTTGGTAAAGCGTAGACTTTTTCTTGTAGTTGGTGTTTTAGACAACTAGAATAAGCATAATCAGTATATAATCCTCCTCTTTTCGAGAGGGAGTAGGCTGTAATCCACCACGCAGGCCCAGTGCGGGTTGGTAGATGTCACATGTCTTCGAATTTTTGGTTCTAGGACATGCCGGTTTCCTCACGATGTTTTTTCCTTCACTTTTTTGAGAGCAGTGGTGATGAAATAAACATACGACCTACTACAACACGCATGTCACGGCCTTTACCACTGCGCCACCACTATAATGTTCACCTACAAATGTGAATGTTTGTGAAGACGTAAGGATGTTTGTGACTTAATCACGCATAAATTCCGAACATATTTGGATTTATTTTGGCGTAACATAGTCAATGCACGGCCAAGGAGATATCTCCTAATTGAAACCTAACACTATATGTGGAAAAGGAAACCGTTACAAAATTGCTTTACATTATATAATGTAAAGCAATTTTTAAACCAACACAGCCCCTAGAACGTCGTACCCTCGTGAGCGCCCGACCCAGAAGGCCGTTGTTCCGCCATTTTGACATTTCTAATCTTTCGGTGTTGCCAGTACAATATCCAATAATTACCTATGTATTAATAAATTAAAACCTAACACTAAGTATGTGGTACATAGGTAATTATTGGATATTGTACTGGCATCACCGAAAGATTCGATATGTCAAAATGGCGAAACAACGGCCTTCTGGGTCGGGTGCTCACGAGGGTACGACGTTCTAGGGGATGTGTCGATTTAAAAATATAGATTGGCATAGGATGGTTGGAGATCTACTGTAAATTAAGGTAACCTATTAGTTTTATTGTAAACATTCGAATATTAATAAATAGTGATATTATGTGGGAAATCAGGAGATGTGATGGTATATTGTAGAATATTGAATTTCATGATGCCAAACTCAAACTCAAAGCATTTATTTCCATTAAACCATTTACAGGCACTTTTGAATTGTCAAGGGGTCAGTCAGTCAGAAATATGAAGCTAGTTGCCCATTCCAAAGCGTAGGTTCCTATGGAGAAGAACGGGCAAGAAACTCCACGGACACTCTTTTAAATCATAATATTCTTTAAAAAATATTGGTTACATCATTCATGTTGAAATTATACATGTGAGAACAATGTAGAAAGACGTGCACGTAAAAATATAAAAAAAATAAAAAATAAGCCGTGGCAGATAAGAGATGACCAGTCCCTACTGATGGCGCCCGTTCACGAACATGACGCATGGATCAGCACTGTTTAGCTCAACCATTTTGAAGGTAACTTAACGATCCAACACACACGCCACCACCAGCGAGACATTTGAGCTCTCAGCCGCCAGGGCACATCAAGTCAATGAAAGATCACAGTGCTCACATGGTCACAGTGCTCACACATATGCTACTTATGCAATTATACTAAAATTATATTAAATAAAATATGTATAAATTAATGACATCTTGGTGTTTTATATAATTTTCCTTATCCCTGAAATATTGTAATTAAGTAGTTTTATTAGACAGTTTTGGATTATGATATTGGGGTGACGACTTTGAGATCCATTTGGGGATTAGTAACTATTTAGAGGTTAAATAATTATATTCGGTATTAAATTAGTTACTTTAGAGCAAGTTTAGTTGTTTATTACATTAGTGAGTGCAAGTTACCTGTTGATTTCATTCAAAATGTTGGCTATGACATAGACGGAAATAAATATAAATAATAAGGTGCGTGTAAAATTTAACCTAAAGATGCTTCCTTGATGAATACCAAATAGAACGATGCGTATACACGTAGGATACCTACTACAATTTGGATATATGAACTAATTTGTTTAGGATACGTGCAAAACTCTATGCAACGACTAACTTACAGGTAAGTATGAAGAAATATTACTTAAGTCAGAATAAATAATATTGGATGGAAACATGGCATTCCATGTTCCGTTAATCATAATAATTAACTGACCCCACCCATCAGAACAAAAAAATCAGTAAAAGTCAAAAATAAATACAAAAAACTTCATCAAATAATACAATAAGATGCTGAAACGAAGATGCGGTCCCAGTAAGTTACTGAAATCAAGGCACAACTTACGAGTACTGTTCTTAAACTTCTTGGAGTTATACTTATTGGAGTTAATACTTTTTAACTCTCAACGCTGTTAAGTTTGAAACGACTATAGTTCAATTCTTGAGATCGAGATGTGACAGGCAATCGAAAGGGTGGTAAGATCAAAACTGTTCATTTTATTTTTTATTTGGGAATCTACTGTCCATTGTTTTTGCTGCTGCAGAATGATAACGGTTAAGGTTTTCGAAGTTTAACAATAAATAATTATGAGATTATTTGGAAGCAAAAAAAAATACATAATATTAATACCAAATCCCAACCATAAGAAACCAATTTTTCTTTGTTGTTACTTTTTAAATCAACAACTTTCGTTTCAGCAGAAGCTAAAGCAGTAGCTTGGGCACTGGTAAAAAGATTGCAAGTGCGTGTCGGACCACGCACAATGAAGGGTTGTAAGGCAAAGTTGGGTTTGTACGCATAATATTGTGAGATTTACCATGTTGTTTTAAGACCATAGACTTCTCATAGGTTTTCCTGTAATCTATAGAACTATTTTATGTAATTTTTTCAATATTTTAGTAGTTTCGGAGATAAGGGAGATAAGTCAATTTTACGCTATTTTATTAAGTACCTTTACAATTTATATTTAAATTATAAAAAATATATCTCATAGTAAGCCCGTTCAATTGATATGTATGGCACATGGTAAAGTGTGCAAATCTTTTTTAAAATTTTTATACTTGTCTGTCTGTCTGACAGGCACACGGGTGATCCTACAAGGGTCCCGTTTTGTCATTCAGTCACACGGAACCCAAAAAAACGACAAAGTACCCTACAAATTAAATTAAGCCGCTTTGAAATAATTAATTTGTTCCCCTAAATATCGGAATCCCTTAAAAATACAACGCATTAGAGCAAAGTAAATGAATACCTTGTTTTTATCAAATTGCGACAAGTACGACCTGTCGGACCTTGTACCCCTTTCACATTGAACTTGCTGAAATATTTAGTAGAACAAACAGTGGGTAAATGGGGTAAGATATTATCTGAGGTGATTTTTTTTTTTTTTTTTTACTAGGGCATCTCGCTGGTATACCACTAAGGTATTTACTGCTCAACCGGATAATCCTGTGGCTGCCTTAAGCTACTACACTCAAAGCCTCCAGCCAGGAGCAAAACTATTCTAAATTAAAATTGGCGAACGCTCGCTAAGGGCACCCCCTGTGGGGTACGAACCTCGGCTTAGGGCGTCGCTGAGGGGAGGACAGCAAGATGGGACAGGCTGGATCAAGGATATATCATTATTATTATGAGGGGAATTTAAAGCTACGCGCTCAGCTGCGGCGCGGGCTGGCGCTTCATCGGACAAGGGTCGGGGGGGAGTATTATTTACTCGGGAGGGTCGTGATCGCGGAGGACCTCGGCGGCGAGGTCGGTACGACGGGTGTCGGGTGTTTTTGTGCACTGTACTGGTGGCCCTACTGCTCTCCTGGAGGAGTGTGGTGGGATCATCTGGGTCGGAGAGGAATATATCGGTGAAATTACAGGTGGACATTTGTATCTGGCGATCGGATAATTCCTTGGTGTTGAAAGTGAATATTGGCAACAGTTGGGCACCATTTTATGTTGGGTGTGGCCGTCCGCGTCGTCAGCCCATTTGCCAAGACTAAATACTAAGTACAATAATGATAAGTCACGCGAGACGGACTCGTACACGAAGGCTTCCGTACCACCTTAGCAAATAAATGAAAATACTAAACGAAGAATATTATTGGATAGTTTTCATAACATAACATAACATCACGCCTTGTTTCCCCGAAGGGTTTGGCAGAGGTGTAGCTATAGTACACCCACATTTCGCCAGTTATGTTTCAGTCCCATGTAATAGGGGACGTATCTATTGCCACCAACCGGGCACAAATCCAGGCTCCGGGCTGCTACTGAGAAATTCCAGAAAGAAAAACCCAATGCCACTTTGCCCGACCTGGGAATCGAACCCAGGACCTCATGCTCAGCAGTAGCGCTTGCGACCACTAAACACAACGAGGCAGGCAGCGAGGCAGGGTTATTTTTTTTTTTTTTTTATCGCATAGTTAAATATGCATTTCGTAATGATACTATGAAATACAAAGTTATTTTATCAATTGCAGCATATCCATATTTAAATAAAATATTTTATGAATCGGCGTTTACATATAATATGGTACGTGATAAACAGAAGTTTCAAATTCCTAACTTGTTTAGTTGTTGAGATTGAGCTCGTACAAAAATGATCTAAAACTGTCAACTTTTACTGCCCCCTTTTTCATAATCTTAAAGGATAAAAAAAAAAAAATGTTATCTACTCGATCAGCTTTAGAGAATGACATCCCACATGTCAGGGTTATTTTTTTTACATTTTTATTATTTGTTGTTATAGCGGCAATATAAATGCATAATCTGTGTAATTTTCAACTGTCTACCTATTACGGTTCATGAGGTACAGCCCGCTGACAGACAGACAGTCAGACGGACAGCGGAGGCTTAGTAATAAGGTTCCATTTGGCCCCCTTCAGATATGGATTTTTTTAATAGTTTTAAAATAAATACTTTTAAAGGTATTTAAGAAAATATTGATGAAAATTGACCATTCCCCCCACCGTCTATGTCACGAAACTACTCACCCTATTTATCTCTGAAACTTCTGAGCCTAAAATTTTGAAATAAATACAGAGAATTTGCTCATAGATAACAGGAAAACCTATAAGAAGTCTATGATCTTAAAATAACATGGTAAATCTCTCAATATTGTGAGTACAAACTTACGTTTGCAGTTTGAATGTATGGGAGAACATGTTTTTCAACTACAATGTTAAGTTTGTTCTTGAGATAAATTCATCCCAACTATAAAAAAACTTCATTGTGCGTAGTCAGACACGCACTCGGCCGTTTTTTTTAAATTTACATTTAGATTCTGATTGCAGGAAAGATGTTATACATCAAAAAACTTTTCACCCCCCTTCTTCTTCATCTTCGACTCTCTGGTAGATATTGTTGTGCAAAAACTTCGCTACTTCCATAGCGTCGTCGGTGGCATCGCCTCATTTCCATTCAAACAGTCTACTATACCCCGCGGGGTAATTGCGTAACACACTAACAGTACCAATGGCTTTCATTTTGACAGTTAAACCACAATCATTGCGTTATTTACGTTGTTGAGCAGACAATATCCTTCAAAATCATTCAGATTGTGATTGAAAGTGTGTTACCCAAGTAGGGTGCAGATTGGATATAGAATTAATAGCTCAAACATAATCTCGATCAAGTGAAGTTATTAGTACCTCCGTCAGGATCAGTCGGTTGTAATTGATCTCTTGTCATTCACAGGATCTGATAGACAGGTAAACTGAAGGTTGATTGACTAATTATAGTGAGTGTACTATACCTACCTATAGGTAACCATAGGTCTAAAGCAGTGGTTCCCAAAGTTGACTGGACAGCGACCCACAAAACAAAAACATCCAAATTCAGGACTCACTTCTTGGCTGTCATGGTGGAAAATGGGATATAATTAACTACATAAATGAAGGACTGTTCAAATAAGAAAAAAACATTCAGTAACAATCGAACATTTTAATTCTTAATTAAATACAAGGAGTGCTACTGGTATTTCAATGAGAAGGATACATTTATTTCCTATTTTTTGTCATTATAACTTTAGCATCAACTTGAATTTTATTTACATTTAATCGCAAAGAGTTTGATATGTCCAATTTATTTTGGTATTTAGTTTTAATATTAATCATAGCTGAAAATCCATTTTTCAAGGCCCACCCAATATTCGCTTGTATAGTTTGGGAACCACTGAACTACAGGTAAACAAAAAAAAAAAACACGTGACGAGAGAGCTGTCAAAGGCTGTCTGTTAAAAAAAGGTATTTGATATAATCGAGTATGGGTAGAAACATTAGATACAGTCATAAACCATGATTTATAAGGTGCGATTAAATTGCCTGTGACATGCCATAAGTTGAAGCAGTAATAAAAGTTGCATCGTCTTATTAGTTATCGGTGATAAAAAAGCGGCCAAGTGCGAGTTGGACTCGCCCATGAAGGGTTCCGTAGCAGCTAGTAATTTATGACGTATTAAAAAAAAACTACTTACTAGATCTCGTTCAAGCCAATTTTCGGTGGAAGTTTACATTTTTTAGTTTTATCATTCTTTTATTTTAGAAGTTACGGGGGGACACACTCATTTTACCACTTTGGAAGTGTTTTTTGCGCAAACTATTCAGTTTAGAAAAAAAATTTATTAGAAACCTCAATATCATCTTTGAATACCTATCCATAGATACCCCACACGTATGGGTTTGATGTTTTTTTTTTTAAGTTTCAGTTCTTAGTATGGTGAACCCCCAAAATGTATTGTTTTTTTTCTATTTTTGTGTGAAAATCACAATGCGGTTCACAGAATACTTACCAAGTTTCAACAGTATAGTTCTTATAGTTTCGGAAAAAGCTGGCTGTGACAGACAGACAGACATGACGAATCCATAAGGGTTCCGTTTTTTGCCATTTGGCTACGGAACCCTAAAAATGTCAAGAAACGTCGCGAAGTCATATCATAACATGTGTGTGCTGTAAACATCTTATAAGAGCTACGAAACCATAGGAACGAAAAGGTTAATCAATTTTCAATTATATCCGTTTCCCGGATAACATCACCCGATAAACGGGGACAATATTGAACTGAATATGCAATGTCGTGGCCAGATCTTAGAATTTATCACTTCATGAAGTGTTCAACCATTTCATGAAATGGTTGTGTTTCATGAAATGGCCAGGCTAAAATTGACCCTATCGTTAAAACATCAACGTTTAATGATATCAGTCGAAGTTTTGCCATATTATTAGTGTAGTAAGAAAAAAGTGTAGTAAGACAAAATCTAACGGGTTGCCAATTTAATTGTATAGTATTATTTTTTATAACATTGATTTTATATCCTGTGATTACTTGAACTCACACACTGACTCATTATTAGTATTATGTAATTGTTAAAATGTTAAGAATATCGTATGATTTTACAATGTTTGTAAATATATGAGCACCATGCATCTATCACATAATTTTTTTGACATGGTTGGCGCAGTAGTTAAGCGATTGACTGCTGCGCTGCGTGTCGCGGGTTCGATTCCCGCACGGAACAAATATTTGTATGACCTACAATTAGTTGTTCCGGGTCTGGCTGTTTGTGTATGTGAGTTTAAATGTTCACCCACAATATAGGGTAAATTCCTAGTGTGGGGCTACGTTTTTAAAAAATTCCTTCATTTTTCATTATTTTTACCTATCGTGGTATAGTTAATCTTATTCTAGGTGTATCGTCTTCACATATAATTAGAGTAGACAAGATATTGTGAAAAAAAAATTAAAAGAGTAACGGTTGAGTTTCTTACCCATTCTTCTCCACACGAAAACTACCATTTGGAAGGGGCGACTAGAATCTTTTTTTTTTTTTTTTGTAAATTGTGACTTTTAAAGTGCCTTTTTTGTGCTAATTGAAATAAATTATTTGACTTTGATTTTAAAATTTCAAGTAATAACTGCGACCAACTTGGAAGTAGCGGTTGGTCAGTCGAGGCCTCTCGGACCACGAGGCCGTAGTTGATGGCCCTTATAATAATTTTGTGTGAAGAATTGAACCTTCCAGAGATTACCAGCATGATAACGAGTTAGCCTGATTATGAATGCAAACACTATAAAGTACATAGGTTAGTTCTGAGTGAGGCTAATTAATATAAATCCAAGTAGTTTAACGGGTGTCAAAATACGCAGAATGAAGTCACTTGTACTCTCCGTCATTGTGATTGTTGTTTTGTACTGGATCATATCCTGTATATGATTGGAAGATGGGTGCAAAGCTTTAAGGCGAAGATAGTACAGACAATTTAAAACCATTTAAGCCATGGTTGTCTAAGACGAAGTCTTACCATTTTTTTTTTATTAAGGTTTAAAAAACGTATTGATACAAATTTTCTGAACTTTAAATGTCTGTAAAAAATATCAAATGTTCACAGAAGCCTAAAAAATGTTTTGCTTGATTGCTTACACATTACTTTGATTAAATAAATAAAAAATTAACTCATATATCATTCAGTTTGGCCATAATTATGCAGTTTACATAAAATTTTGGGAATTTCCGAAAAAAAAAACAAATATTAGGTTAAAAAAATTGGTAAGACTTCGTCTGAGACAACCATGGCTTAAATGGTTCCAAATGGTCTGTACTACCTTCGCCTTAAAGCTTTGCACCCATCTTCCAATCACCCTGTATATTGAATTTTGACCATACATAATGAAAGTTGAGATATTGAAGGTCAACGTTCAAATATTTATTTGAAATAAACTTTGACTTTGCGGGTCGTGTTGTAATAAAAGTCCGAGCAAAAATGTTTGCTCAATATTATTTAGATTGATGCGTAGATAATGGCTGTGTGACGGATCTTTTTACACCCTGTATAAAGTATTTGGTTAGTTCTTCCTATAAAACAGAAGCTCTTTTGGGCATGTCCCGGCACAACCAATAAGAGGCCTTTCAATCCACCCAATACGTACCAAAAGGTCCGATACAGGCGTCGTGAGTGCCACCCGAATCACTAGTGTGATGTAATAGTTCAAAGTGCGAATAATTGCATCGGTACAGTTAACCATGAACCGAGGCTCCATCGAATATCAACGTTCAAGTTACAACTGAATTTTGTGTGACGAAATGTGACTTCAAATTGTGCGGGGATGTGAATATATGCACTCCACACAAGTCTATTAAAGTAAGAAATCCAGTTTCACATACAGGATCTATACACATTTTAGTTATAGTTTGCGCGCGACTGCTAGTCACCTCCCGAGGTATGTGAGCGGTGAGACGGGGGAGGTAGACAAAGGCCAAGCTAACTCAGTCTGACAATTTGTCAATGGTGCCCGTCTCACCGCTCAGATACCTCAGGCGGTGACTAGCAGCTGCGCGTGGACTATTTTTTTTTTAATGTGTGTGTTGAGATAGGAGCCCCGCTTTCCATTATTTTCTAAGTTTTTGTGGTGCGTCCGTCTGTCACAGGGCTGTATGTTTTGAACCGTAATAGATGGACGCTTGAAATTTTCACAGAGTGAGTAGGTGCTATGGCCGCTATAACAACAATAATATAAAGTTAAAAATTAAAGCCGGTCCCCATACAAGAAACTGTTTATTTCGGCGTTTTTGGAAAATATTGTTAATTAACGTAAGGTGGTAAGGAACCGTTCGTGTGCGAGTCCGACTCGCACTTTAATGTTCCTTTTTTATTGTTTGTATTCCTGTGCCTTTCCTAAATAAAATATTTGTTATACTAAATTTTGAGAAACGAACGTAATAAACTTTTAAACGCACTGAACACAGCATTTCTTTTGTTTATATTCCTCTTATATTACAAATCCGGGAAAGCCATTTTGTAATAACATTGGCAATTAAAAAAACTAACATTATTTTTCTTTGAAATTATTAAAATCGAAATTCCAAAATGACCTCCGACTTTTATCGCTGACTGTACATCATTGTAACCGGCTCGTATTCATCAGTACCTCGCAGTATCCCCTAGTTCGTCCGCTTTGTCATCCTATACACAATGGTCCGACTAATTGCTGACAACTGACATTAACAATAATTAGCACGAGGTGCGTGCCCTTTGGGGTGTGGTTCGAAGGGAAAAGGGAGAGCGGGGAAGTTTTTGTTAAGGAATTTGTCAGTCTTTTGTTTAGAACTTTATGTTTAGTTTTCGAAGAATGGAACTGCCTTTGTTTGATTGGCAGTTGTTTTTGGCTGACTATTGATGACGCTTACACCTGACTTCCGTCTTTGAATGCAATTAAGTTATAAATGTGTGTGTGTTGAGAAAATACTGAGAATAAGCTAGGTTTCCCTTAGAGTAAGGGTCATTCAGAATAACGTAACTAAATGTGTATTGCATATTAATATTATTTTGTAATGTTGTATTGTAAATGGACGATCGAACGAATGGACAATCAAGTACGATTGTAATATTTTCCCCAATACATTAAGTTCAACAAAAATATCTTTATTTTCTTCCAAAACCAATCATAATCAACCTTACTTAATTGTAACTTAAGGCACATCCCTAAATGGATAATGGCTGTTTAACTTAAAAGCATTATTGTTCGTTCCGGGAACACGAGATTCATCACTTATTATTGAAATTCGGGAGAATTTTTCAGCCATTACCTATTCTGATAAGACTTATTGTTGTTCGTTTGTATATACTTTCAATAGGTAGGTACCTACAAGGTACAAGTAAACAAAAGTAGTAAAAAAGTAAAGTAGTACAAGGTAAAATATATTTTTAAAAAAATGCAACAAACTGTTACTGTCCTTATGGTTACCGAGGTAGGTTCTAAGTATTTTTTTGCAGTGTTGTAAATCTGTATTTACAACACTCCAAAAAAAGACGCCTTTTGTGGTAGAATTGGTGACCGCAGAAGTTAGTTACAAGCACCCAGGAAGAAATGGATGCCAATACGTTTAATATTTTCCAATAGCAGCCGTTCACATGGCGCTATACAATATTTTGGGGCAAAATGTTGGGATCACAAGACATCATCCCACTGTTCATACAGTAATATACAAATGCTGTAGAATCATCATCATCATTATTTCAACAGAAAGACGTCCACTGTTGGATATATGCCTCCCCCAAGCACCGCCACTTTGAGCGGTTCTGTGTTTCCCAAATCCAGCGGATTCCTCGATCCACCTTAAATCATCGGTCCATCGACACCATCTGAATGTCGGCTGAGTTACCTCTCACCACAGGTCAGGGGATCGTATTATCAAATCTGATGAAACCATGTTTTTTGGTCAACGCAAATAGCATAGTTTCATGAAATGTTATCGAAGCTTTTTATTTAATTGGTAAAGGCTTCATTACGTCACGTTCGCCAACAGGCCGTGGGCCGCCACCGAGAAACAACCGTTTAGTAAAAGGCGTTTCACGAGTTGATCGAGCCCCAGTCTGCGTGCAGTTCTCAACGAGTCCACAACTGTGTATTTATGTGTGCACAAGTATTCACCTACAGTCTGTGAAAAAGGGTAACGAGTATGAACGTGAGCCGAAGTCCTAACTATTTTTTAATATTTTTTTTTTTTTTTTAATATAGTGTCTAATTGGCTACATGAAAATCTCCTAACACTAAATGCAGAAAAAACTAAACACATTTTATTCACTATGAGAAATACTAACCTGCCAACTACTAACATAAACATTTATGCGCATAAGTGCGGCAAGTACGCTGACAATGCATGTAATTGTCCTACTTTAGCAAAAGCCGATCATATGAAATATCTTGGTGTGACGATTGACACAAATCTGAACTTCCGTAAACACATTGATTTATTATGCACTCGAATGCGTAAATTAATATACATTTTTAAGAATTTACGATATATAACGGACTACAAATTAATTAAACAGGTCTATTTAGCTTTGTGTCAATCCATTCTTACATATTGCATAACTTCATGGGGAGGGGCTGCAAAAACAATCCTACTACCATTAGAACGTGCGCAGAGAGCTATCCTTAAGGTAGCCACCTTTCGCCCATTTAGATTTCCCACATACGAGCTTTATACGGCATGTAAGGTTTTAACTGTGCGTCAACTATTTATATTAAAGATAGTATTACACCAGCATAGCAATCTCCCTTATACCCCCATACCTATACATAAGAGAAGAAAAGACTTAGTTTGCATAAAGCCTCAAACTAGACATACTTTTATAAATAAATTTTATGGTTTTTTAGGTCCGTTCTTATATAATAAAATCAATAAGTCTCTAAGTATATATAGTGTAAATTGTAAAAAATGTAGTGAAATGTTAAGTGAATACTTAGCGACATTAAATTACTCAGACACTGAAAAATTGCTAGAAATCATGCAATAAGTTTATTAATGTTAAGGCAATTTTTATTTAATAATATAATTATTATGTATCAATGCTAGCTCTATGTACATTAATTTAATAGTCCAATAAAACACTCAGCGTTGTTACGTGAAGGCCTGAAACACAGGTTTGAATAAACCTACATCAGGCAGGTCGCTATTGTTTTTCATTAGGCCTTTATCCAATATATTATATAAGTTATACCTACACTAGATTTATTTTAGGCATAGTTTAATATTTGCTTAATAATTTTAATATGTAACTCTGTACTGATGTCACTTCTATGTAATTTATATGTGAACTTATGAATAAAAAGTATTTATTATTATTATTATTTTGTAATTCCTAAATTAGATTGATGGGGGTTTAGGGGCATGAGGAACAGGGTGTAAAGTTCACTCATCCACCATAGAAAAGGGAGGATCCTCCAACCAGACGGGTGTTATGTCTGGCGGGCCGACTGCCCGACTGTTGATTTCGGATAGTCTTATGGATGTCGTTCGCGCGGTAAACTCTAATTGCGCGATGCAGGATTTGTGTGACGTCATGTCTTTGATGCGTAGTTCGTATGTGGCGGTGTAACCGCTACCGTATGTAAATTAAAGAAAAAATATCAAATGTGCTGAATATGATTCGAGATGTGTATCTTAATGTATTTTGGAAACATGGTATGTGCTTATATTAAATAAATATTGTTTTTTCCCACAGGTAGATATACAAAAAATATTGGCTTTTATTCCACAATCGTATCTATTTTAAGATCTGACCAATTTCAACTCAACATCACATTATGTGAGTAAGTGTACAAAATTTCCGACCCAATTGCCTTAGGGAAGGACAGAAACAATATATATTTATATGTACAATATATACACATACACGAACAACCGTTTGTCCCTCATGTCAAGTTGACCGAAAGTAATACTGTTGCTGATCAATAGGACGGAAACGAACTGCGTAAATCTATTACATTTGATACTAAGGAACGGTTTCCTTTGTATTTCTTATGTGTTACTCCTTATCTTAGGGTTTTCTTGTTTTTCAATGACGGTATAGAAGGGAAATGATGGAACGCTGAGATTGGCAACGAATATGTCACCAGACCCGGTTTGTGAGTCTAGAGAACTGAGTGCGAAAAGTGGCTTTGGTGTCGATGTGTTTTTATTATTAGAACTTCTTAATTTAAAGAGGTTTTTATTCTAAGTTTTTTTTACTTCTCAACAAAAAATCAATAAAATAGATATATTATTGACGTTTGTCCTAGTTTCAAGATACTTTGAAGGGGACAGAACCCAGAATTGAGTTAAGTGTTGACTAGCTCGTTTATTGCCAGGTAAAACTTTGTAATATAGTTCATTCGGTCTATTAAGCTCAAATTGGTTTGTTTTGTAGTGTTCTAGATTTAGGTCTACTAGACACATTTTCTATGTTCTCTTGTGTCTCTAATTTTCATGTGTCAATGTCATGCATACCTGTTATTTTTATGGTTACTGAATTGCGAAATTTAGATGTTATTTAATTTGAATTGTAAGTGACCGTGCAGTTGATGTGCTTAGGCATAAAAATAAATACGTTAAAACTTTAACAAGGACCTATCCTGTAACAATTAAAGTCAAAGCCAAATAATTTATTTCAATTAGGCACATAAAAGGCACTTATGAACGTCAAAATTTACAACAAAAAAAATAAAAATAATTCTAGTCGCCCCTTCCAAAAGGTAGTTTTCGCACGGAGAAGAATGGGCAAAAGACTCCACCGTTACTCTTTTAAAATGTTTTCAAAATATATTGTATATATTATTAATTAACATATTAAGTGATGACGATGCACCACGAATAAGATTACTATACCACGATGGGTAAAAAGAATGAAAAATGAAGCAATGACAGATAAATTGATTATGTGATACATGCATGGTGCTCACACATTTACAAACATTGTAAAATTATACGATATTCCTAACATTTTAACAAGTAATACTAATAAGTCAGTGTGTGAGTTCAAGTAATCACAAAATGTAAAATCGATGTTGTAAAAAATAATATTATACAATTAAATTAGCAACCAGTTTGATTTTGTCTAGTAGTACCTAACAGCTGCTGTTCCCGGATAGAGCAGCCATTAATACTTACACGACTTGTGACTTGTGACACAAGTCCTACATAATTTGACCGTTCAATCAAACTACGACAAAAAATTACAGTATGTCTTTCCTTAGGTCGACAACGTGTACAAATCGTCTCCAATTTTCATACAACACGACTACTAGAATTGGCGCCGACATCAAAGCGAAAAAAGCGCTAAAAGCGAAACGAGCGAAAGGTGTGATTGTCAGTTTATTTGTGTCGGGAGTGTCGGCTCAGATTCCAATAACGGTGGACCGGTGTCTTGGTAATGATGGCGCGTTTGATGTCGGAAGAGAATTGAGATATGTATGTTCTTTTATATCAGAAATATTCTGAGTAAACTAATTTCTAGAAAGTTGTATGACGCAGTTTTGTTTCTAACGGATAGGTTGTGGCTAGGTACGTGCATTTTAAAGATATCTTTGTGTAAGTATTCCTAAACGACATTTCCTTGGAACGGGAGGATGACTAGACGTCATATTAATTATAAAAGTAATTATAGATCAACTACCTAATGGAAATGTTTTCATATGTTTCTTTGGAGTATTGATAATTATCCTATTGCTAAACCATATTACTATCAAAGTGATCATCAGCATACATTTATCTTATCGCCAAAAGAAAAATTCTGCTACCATTACTTTTTAACATAACATCACGCCTTATTTCCCCGAAGGGTTGGGCAGAGGTGTACCTATAGTAGGTACACCCACATTTTGCCAGTTATGTTTAAGTCCAATTTAATAAGGGGCGAGCCTATTGCCATCAACCGGGTACAAATCCAGACTCCGGGCTGCTACTAAGAAATTCCAGATAGGAAAACCCAATAACACTTTGCCCCTCCTAGGAATCGAAACTAAGACCGCATGATCAGCAGTAGCGCTTGCGACCACTAGACCAATGGGGCAGTCATAAAATTGTCTTTTACGATACCCCCAAGCAGAATAAGGTCAACTTTATGCTAGAAAATAAATAATTATTATTTTAGATCCAATATAGTGACATCAACACGACTACCGAAAAGTAATGTATCAAGTTACACAAAAAATGGCGTCGAAAGATACAAAAGAAACCAGATAGACTACATTGACTACAAGTTTATTAGGGAACTGCTCAATGTTGCGAGCTGTCGAAGGAAGTTTATTATAGTGCTTTATTTTAGTTTTTGCTTTTAGACGTGTCAAGTGTGATATTTTTCGAGTTATTTCTGCCAAAGCGTAGGATACCTGTTTTCATGTCATGTTAATTTTCTCATTTTTTTTTGTTATTTTATAGGCTTGGGTTTAACCAGATAGCACCTTACTTCATCGTCTGCCTCGTTGGACTAGACCAACGAGGCAAACGATCAAGACTCTACTGCTGAGCATAAGGTCCTGGGCTCAATTCCCGGGTCGGGCAAAGTGTCATTGGAATTTTCGATTAGGATATTATTTTCCCAATAGCAAAACAGGAGCTGTGTCCGGTTGATGGCAATAATCTCGCCCAGGTATAACGCGGAACTTAAACGAAACTACCGAAATATTGGTTATATTATTACACCTCTGCCGAACTCTTCGTGGACAGGCGTAATGTTATGTTATGTATCTTACATATGGTAAGCGACGACGTGGTCATCAATGATGCATGATTAACTAGAATTAACCTATTTACTCGAGACATGAAAATTCCCAGGAACTCTGAATTTTTCGAAACGCTATGTGCGTATGTAGAGTCCAGCTTATTATAGCGGTGGCGCATTGCACCTGTGGTTCACCGCCACTGATGAAAAGCGTTTGGGAAAATTAAATTAAATGACAATAATATTTGTCATATTAATATTCTTGTAAAATGGAATCATAACAGAGGAGGGGTTCGTGGCTAAGTAATAACAGCCACACGGGCTGATCGATCAGGTTAAGCATCTTAATACCAAGACCCCTCCGTGCCTCGGGGAGCACGTTAAGTCTAACAACCAGTTTTACCAAGGGGTATCGTATTAGCCAGTAACTGGGTTGTGGATCTCAGGTAATCGCTCCATTTAAAATGGAATCATATTTATTGGCAGAAGAAATAATTGTGCTATATATGCGGGCAAGCATGTGATCTGTGCGGTGTAGTTGAAGACGTGCATCACCTGTTGGTGGAATGTGTCCGTTACGAGACGGATTGAGAGCTCTTTATAAGAACACTCTATTTGAGCAGAACCAATGTGGGTATGTTCCACGAGATGTTGTCCTCTCCTTTGTCTGAAGCCGCTAAAGCACTGTTTATGTTATTTAGTCGTAAGCCATAATTACTAAGTAGATGTATTTTAGTTTAAGTTAGGTTACGATGGAATTGACATGTACTTTATGTATAAAAAATCCTTAAATAAATAGAAAAAAAAGTGTGCAAGAAGCTCGACTATATGTTTTTAAAGTTACTTCTCAGTTATAGTGATTAGTAAAGTATCTTAAAGATATGGATCTAACGACTATTACCGACAACACCGCCGTTGTTAGCTCAATATGAATAGTTTTGTAAATGAGCTGAGTGCCCAATTTCCACCTTTATATAGAAATGAAATAAATCTTAAAATTCAGCTAGTTGAATTGTATATTAATTAAGCTTATCACAATGTTAAAAGAAATGCATGATACACACACAGCACATACATTATACACACACACAGATTAATTAAAAATAATATAATAATTAAATAAATTGATCATGCAGTATGTAGACAGTTTTGCGATTACAATTCATAGTGACAATGAATGAAGTGAATAGTGACAGTGAATCTAGAGTCTAAGCAGTGACGTAAGGGCAGTTGATTTCAAGGAATTCACAAAGTAAAATAGACGTTTTAGACCATTGTTAGGTAGGTATTCCTATTTTAGACTAAATTTCGAGCGTTAATTATTAGTTCTAGCACATTTATTTCTTTATAATTGGTAAGGCGAATCCTAACCTAAAAAATAACATTCATATTTTTTTGACTTCGTAGCATTTAAATTGTAAAAATTAGTCTTTTTAGCCTTATCCTATACATAAATTTCCTTATCAGGTTTTAAAATGTATGGGAAGTGGGCATCTTATTCTTTAGAAATAGGTATTACGAGTATATAGCATATTCTATCTATATTAAAGCTGTGGTGGTTACCTCAAATGCCTAGCTCTCCTTTCAAGGCTAGGTCTACAACTTATACAAACGTATACCAAACCGCAGTTATAAACAAAAGCCATACAAAACCGACTTCCAACTCTTCAAATTTCACCCACATTAATTTAAACAAAGTAGACAGTCTTACACCTATAATTCGTATTATGAAGATTTATATAATTTTTCTCAGAAACTGGTTTATCAGTTGAGTTTTATATTCCTCTTGACACAACCGTCTCTGGCAAGTGTCGTGAGAATTGGAATAATTTATCCCAGAGATTTCCCAAAGGCATTGTAGGAGGAGGACAAACGAAACAGAAATCTTTCTTTTTTTGCGTCTTCACGAATAAATGTAATGGAACATACGTAGATATGTTATGGGAACTGTGATGGTGGTATGAAAAGGTTCCGGGTTTGGATGAAAGTGAGCGTTTTTGTCTTTATGTTGGTTTTGTAAGGCAAATGACATACTTAGCCGAATGGTGGCTGTTCGGAAAAGAAAAAAAATATCTGCTTAAAACAAAGGCTTTTTGCTGCTTGAAGTCACTTTTAAAATAACTAGGGAGCACAATATACTTTTGAGCATAACTGAACGTTGCAGAAGTGCGGTTACGAACAGAGGGCCTAAGTGGCAATCGTTTTCAGAGCGTTTCGTATTTATCTACAAATACTTTCAACAATCCAATACATTTTTGAATTTTCCGTCATAGTTATCGCTGCTGGAATGTCTCTATGTTAAAAGTATTTTTTTTTATTTTTTTTTTTGAATTCAGGTAAAACACAAATAAAACTTCACAATATTATAAGGCCCCGACTTACGTGTTGTGGGTTCGAACCCAGACAGGTAACTTTGTGTAATTTATTTCATCACCGCTGCTCTCAAACCGGTGAAGAAAAACATCGTGAGGACACCGGAATGTCTTAGAAACAAAAAATCGAAGACATGTGAGATCTACCAACCCACACTAGGCCCGCGTGGTGGATTCTGGCCACCACACAAAGACTAAGCCTTAAGCCTGTGTCCCAGCGAACGTTATGGGCTGATTATATGCTTATGCTATGCCATATTCAAATAAAATTTCACAATATTGTAACAGAATAGTTTTTTCTTTCAATTACCTTGGCCATCTTCCGACTCTGAGCTATATTCAGTGCTAAAGTACTTATCACATCAAATACACAACGGGGCTATCTTGTTTAGTTGAGGAGCTCCTGTGGTCACCATCCGGCTCTCTTAAGATGATGATGAACGAGCCTAACCGCAACGGGGCTATCTTACATAGTTGAGGAATTCTTCTGGACAACTTCTGCGTCCGTCGCCTGACCCTGGACTCCACGTTGGCCTATTGTACTTTTGAAAGAAAGAAAGAAAAATGCGTTCATGGGCATTAAAAAAAATACACCTTAAGGCTGCAGTCTCGCAAAATGCACTCGCGGCGAATTATTTGCGTAACTTTGTATTTTTATTTTTAACAAAATAATGAAATAACATGAAATATTTTTATTGCACATAAATAACCATAATATAAGTAATAGCTAGTTATTTTTTGTAAGTTCATCTAGGTGGATTATGTTAGGTAAATCAAGCATTAAATACAGCTCTTTCGCGCCCAACATCACTTCGAGTTCTGTTTGCGCGCTTAGTTTATAGCAATGAAGAATTAATTTACAAATCTGTTCAGCGCTTAATTAACTCAATATTCTCGTCTTCAAAATGCGTTGATTAGTTTTTTCTAATTATGTTTCATTTTCTTAATTCAGAGGTCACAATTTCATCAAAATTCTCTGTTTTTAGCTCCTAATAAACGGTTTGTTACATAATAACTATGCATCTTATGTATGTAATAATTAGATTATTTTAAAGCCAAGAGTTTATTTAGCAACTACTAAAAAAATTGCACCTAAATCACACATTACACTAACAATAATAATCATCTTAAAAGACCTCCAAAAAACGAGTTTAAAAACAAGAATTGAGAGAGAAATTCTGTTTTTTTTTAGAGGTATTTTGAGATTATTATTATTGTTAGTGTAATGTGTGATTTAGGTGCAATTTTTTTAGTAGTTGCTAAATAAACTCTTGGCTTTAAAATAATCTAATTATTACATACATAAGATGCATAGTTATTATGTAACAAACCGTTTATTAGGAGCTAAAAACAGAGAATTTTGATGAAATTGTGACCTCTGAATTAAGAAAATGAAACATAATTAGAAAAAACTAATCAACGCATTTTGAAGACGAGAATATTGAGTTAATTAAGCGCTGAACAGATTTGTAAATTAATTCTTCATTGCTATAAACTAAGCGCGCAAACAGAACTCAAAGTGATGTTGGGCGCGAAAGAGCTGTATTTAATGCTTGATTTACCTAACATAATCCACCTAGATGAACTTACAAAAAATAACTAGCTATTACTTATATTATGGTTATTTATGTGCAATAAAAATATTTCATGTTATTTCATTATTTTGTTAAAAATAAAAATACAAAGTTACGCAAATAATTCGCCGCGAGTGCATTTTGCGAGACTGCAGCCTTAACGGGCCGGCGGAGCATGCGTAGTTCATTCAAACGTAGTACCAAAATAATGTGTAAATCAAACATATTCTTATGGTAGTGTGTATTTATTCCGATTGGATTACAGAATATCTAGGCTCCCAAATATATATTTTGAATGAATACTGATTTAAAGACGAGATAAGGGAAAAATAAGTTTTCTATAGAAATTTTAAATTCGTCATATCTCGCCTTTATATCAGTGTCCATTCAAAATATATATTTGGGAGCATAGATATTCTGTAATTCACTCGGAATAAATACACACTACCTTAAGAATATGTTTGATTTACAAATTATTTTGGTATTACGTTTGTAGGAACTACGCGTGCTCCGCAGGCCCCTTTTAAAAACAGAAAACTAATTATTTAATGCCATAAGGGCTCAGCTCAGCATAATGTCAGATGACAAATCAAACGAGCACAAACATGACGGGACTATCTTACGTAGATGAGGAGTTCCTTTGGTCAACGTCTGTATGCATGATCAGACTAGCTCCATGGTACAAATTATAGTAATGTCACCGAGGTTCCATAGTTTCTGCTCAATCGGATGCCAAAAAGTGCTTGGGAAAAAAAACGGGTTGCACTCCGGGAGTGCCGGCAGAAGTAAAAACTTGAATATTAACGTAGTGCATTTTTGATATTTTGGAATGGTTAGGGAATAATTTTGCACCGGTCTACTCTCCCTCCGTCTTACGAATTTTCGATCAGGTCACGGGTCCTGACGCGATTTTAAAATTTTTTACCCGTCACAAAAAAAAGTGCACAACGCCGCTATGGAAGTTATCACTTCAAAAGTTTTAAGCCGTTTAATAAAACTTAATAAAATATTTGGCAAATACGGGCAATACTTGAATCAACGCGAAAAAAGAAAGTTTTATAGATGATTCTAATGATTAGAATTCTGTAAATACATACTAGTTACGGTTGCGAATCATATTTTAATCAACATACAACCTAATTCTGATCTGCAAATTGGAATAACTTAAGAAAATTTTAATTTCACGGGCTAACCTGGCACGTTCGCCTTAAGGCACTGACAAACAGAACGCATACTTAGCACCGAATTGTGTTGCACTATGACGTAGGTTTACTATCAAACAGCGCCGGCGCTAGCAACGCCGCGACTAGGGAATGCAATCCCGATCTCGCAGAATCTCGATCTCGCGAGATCTCGTGTAATTTTCAATGATCAATCCCGAAGCATATTATGACGAGATCTCGCTCGAGATTCACGGGATTGGCCGGCAGTAGTCAGCAACGCTACAGACGAGCTTAGATAGGTTAGAGTCACTCATAAAGAAAGATATCATCAAAGGATCTAGGTATATGAGTGGGGAGGAATAAGTGGTAGTTTTTTACAGTTAGATTAGAATTGTTTACTCACGCTGCCGCTGGTGTGAACCAGTGTTGAATCAGAGGGCATTTTCAGCTGCTGGGTACATAGCGACTGACATAAGATGCCGTTTTTCAGACAGCACCCTCAATACTCTTTGTATTTTAAGAAGCTATTTCCAAAATCACCCCTAGAACTCGACTTTTTTCACATTTGATTAACAAATGATTGATTTGGTTGATTTCCAAAAAAAATACGGATAATTAGTGAGTAATATTAAAGAATTAAGTGTTTTTTCTTAAAATTAATATTTTATTATTTTTTAACCTCAAAATCATAACCAAGCAGCTTTCATCGATTTTTAGTCATATTTTATTGAAAACTGTCAGATATCTCGAAAATCTCTCGCGAGATTGTAATTTCTAATCTCGATTTTGCGATCTTGAGTCGAGATTACATTCCCTAGCTGCGACACTGACTTTGCGTGCTGCGCTGTACTTAGCGCTCTAACACGCGCTAAGTACGCGTTCAAGCTTTTAAAAACGTACAAGGACGTACAACTCTCTTTTTAGACGAGGCAAAGCTTGCATGTGTTAGGAGGTGGTTGGAATTACTACATTTTTAGGCATTGATATCCACTTAACTATCAACTTTTGAATGTCAGAATGGTTACCTACTAGTTAATTATTTAAATATGTAGGTATTTTAATATCTATGAATATGGTGTGTAGGCAAGGATTATAAGAAAAGCACATGGAGACAAGACTAGGCATTTATTTCAATTAGACTTGTCAATAAATAGGTATCGTTAATGAGAAAGCTAGTTATCCATTCCAAATCTAAGTCTTCGTGGAGAAGAAGGATAAGAAACTCCACGGTAGCTTGTTTTAAAGTAATATATGATTAACACATTTTTACATTAGCATTTAGTATTGTTATCACATTAATCTCTTGGACCATTTCTCAAAAGCTAACAACTTTACCAATGAAAATAAATAGAATATGAATATTCCTTAATTCGATTTAACACTTATGTAGAAATATTAGCCATATTTAAATACATACAGAACATCTTAGTTATTAGCAATAATCAAGATATAATAACAATTTAACTTACATGAACAATGTAGTCAGTCGATCTTTGACCAGAAGTGATCTGATGATCCTTATTTCAATCCATTTTACAATAAAAGCAGAACTTCCGATAAGCAACATGATTTCCTTATATTTGCTTTTAGCAACTTAATATTATGGTCATGGACACCTCTCAGGGTCTGTTCTTAGATGTTAACGTTTTGAAAGTCGAAGAGCAACTGCGCTATATCATTTTTTTTTTTTTTTTTTTTAACTATGGCATCTCGCAGGTATACCACTAAGGTATTTACTGCTCAACCGAACAATCCTGTGGCTGCCTTAAGCACTACACTCAAAGCCTCCAGCCAGGAGCAACTATTCTACATTAAAATTAGGCGAACGCTCGCTAAGGGCACCCCCTGTGGGGTACGAACCTCGGCTTAGGGCGTCGCTGAGGGGAGGACAGCAAGATGGGACAGGCTGGATCAAAGATATTTCATGATTATTATGCGGGGAATTTAAAGCTACGCGCTCAGCTGCGGCGCGGGCTGGCACTTCATCGGACAAGGGTCGGGGGGGAGTATTATTTACTCGTGAGGGTCGCGCGCGCGGAGGACCTCGGCGGCGAGGTCGGTACGACGGGTGTCGGGTGTGTTTGTGCACTGTACTGGTGGCCCTATTGCTCTCCTGGAGGAGAGTGGTTGGATCATCTGGATCGGAGAGGACATGCCTAGGACGGCGAAATTGACTAATACGGGAGGGGGTATAATTGGCCGCTTCAACAACCAGAGGGTTGCGGTGATTGGCGGCGGAATCAAAATGACGCTTTGAAATGCGTTTTAGGAACTGCATGTCGATTCCCGTAACCACTTCACCGTGAAAACATGTGAAGTGAGCTGCCAGTGTCATCTCGACCTGTTGGAATGAAAACTCACTTCACCTAAGTTTTCACGGTGAGATGGTTACAGAATAGCACTGCTGATGGATTGTGGGGATTTTGAGATCTAGGTGGAGGTTAATATTCCTGACATACCAGGGAGCGCCCGTGGCTCTTCTAAGAAATCTGTTCTGGATCACCTGCATCTTATGGATATTTCTGGGGGATGTGTGTGCAAAGACTACACCCGCATAGGTCATGATGGGGCGGATGCACGCTGTGTAGATGCGCAATTTGCACTTGAGTGACAATTTGCTGCGTGCATTAACGATGTAGTAAAGTCTACTGAGAGCGAAGGCGGCCCGCGAGCGAACCGACCTTATGTGCTCTGTAAAGTTGAGGTAATGATCGAGGATGACTCCCAAGTACTTGGCTTGCTTCTCCCAGGGGATAGGCTTGCCTAACAAGGTGAGTGGTCGGGGAATGTGAGGGGGTCTAGATCGCGGTTTTATGAATAAAACCGCCTGACTTTTGTCGGGGTTCACCTCAATTCTCCATTTCTTAAACCAGTTGCCAAGGTTATTGACAGCCCGTTGTAAGAGAAGGTGGATCTGAGTTTGCGAATAGCCCCTGCAATATATGGCCGTGTCATCTGCGAACAGAGCCAACTGCGCCGTATTGCTTTTGGGGATGTCGCTTGTGAAGAGCGAGAACATGAGCGGGGCGAGCACGGAGCCTTGAGGGACTCCGGCGCGGATTTGGCGGGGAGAGGATAGGGCTCCCTCGATGCGATAGCGGAAAGTGCGATTCGACAAGTAGTCCCGTAAGATGAGCACGAGACGATCGGGCACTGCGCTATATCACTGTGGCTCCGCTCTTTTATACCCGCTAACAAACAAGTATGAATCACAACAGTTGAGTCAAATCAGTGTCTGATTTATACCTATTTGCTGTACAATATTAAAATACATCTTATTTAATTTACAATGATGTTATCTTTCATGTTATTTACTGCATTTAATTACAAATTAACTTACTACTTTATATTACAACGTAAAATATGTAGTTATATACTAACTACATCGGTATAAATCTAACACATGTATCACCTAACAATAATCGTCTTAGTATAAACAGAAGCCACATTCAATTATTGAATGGCAAAACTTGTGTTCAATATGCAATCGTATGCCATTTATGGAAATCGCACGCGTTTTCATGCGATTCTTGAATGGCAATACTTGAACGTGGATTGTGGCATGCGATTATTGCTCTTGAACGTTTCAGAAACTTGTACCTTGGAAATCAGACTGAACACATCATGTTAACTAAACTTATTTCAACTATGTATATATCGCAGTCATCTGGTTGAATCTGCTATTTGATTGAATGACTAGTGCGTTCATTAAATGCCGGCATCCAATTAAATAGCTGAAAGACAACTAGCCAAGTCATTGAGCACAACGTTTAACCAGATGGCTGAATGTCGTGTAGTCATTTAGTTAAACTGGGTGAAATAGGTTAAGTTAGGTTAGAAGTATGACCAACCGCGCGCGAACCGAGCGAGCGCTATTTCCAAGTTGCTCGCAGATTTTTTTTCACCATTTGAATCACTTGGCTGAGTCTTGGCCAGTCATTTTCAAAGGACTGACTTTCAATACGCCAAGTTGTTAAACGTTGAATGATACTAATTCAATTAACTATCGGCCTAGGCGTCCAATTAGCTGGCTAATTTAACCAGATGACTGCGACATATACATTAAGCTCTTTTATGTTCAGTCTCAGACCAATTACTTTGGTTCCCATACTTTCAAAAATATTTGAAAAAGTAATGAGCAAGAGGCTTATAAATTTCTTAGAGAAACATGATGTATTATGTAGGCAACAGAACGGTTTCATTAAGCAAAAATCTACAATCTTGGCATGTTTTAAACTAGTTAAAGAAATTATGGATGCTATCAATAAAAAAGAAATCCCAGTAGCAGTATTTTTGGATATGAGTAAGGCGTTTGATATGGTATGTCATGAAACCTTATTGCGTAAACTTGAGCAATATGGTATACGAGGCGTTGCTTATAGTTGGTTTGAAAGCTACTTAAGAGGCCGACAACAATGCACGGAGATTAAAAAAATGGGTTTTGTAACTAACACCCAGAAAACCTTTAGGTCACCTTACTTAGAAAACTACTGTGGTGTACCACAGGGAAGTGTCCTTGGCCCCTTATTGTTTATAATATATATAAACGAACTGCCCAACTCCACTAACCAATATACTATATTGTTTGCAGATGATACTACCGTATTGACAAAAGAGAAAACTCTAGATAACAGTAAAATAGTTACGAATAAAGCATTGACAGATTTAATAAATTGGCTAGATGGGAATAATTTAAAAATAAATACAAATAAAACTAAATTTGTAACATTTTTGCCATATAATAACCACAAAAAATTAGGAAATGAAATGAAATTAAGTTTAAAATACAATAATAATGACATAGAAGAAGTTAATAATATCAAATTTTTAGGACTAGTTATGGACAGACATTGCAATTGGAAAGCTCAAGTAGATAATGTATGTAAGAAAATAAATAAATTCGTATTTGCACTTAGGAGGATCAAAAATTTAACAGACATTCAAACAGCTTTATTAGTATACCACAGCCATGTTTGTTCTGTTTTAAGGTATGGAATAACTGTATGGGGAAATTCGACAGATGCCCAGAGGGCATTCATAGCCCAAAAAAAGTGTGTAAGGTCAATTTACAATCTTAAGTGGACAGACTCTTGTAAACCTGTATTTATTAAGCAAAAGCTACTTACCCTCCCGTCTTTATATGTGTTTGAAACCTGCAAATTTGTAAGAAACAATTGGTCGCTTTTTGAAAAAGATGAAAAGGCTATGTCAAAGAGGAAAATAGTACAAAAGCCACTAGTAGTCCCGCGTAATAGACTCAAAGTTTGCAGCAAAAATTGTTATACCATGGCGGTGAAAATATATAACCACTTAGCCAAAGAATTTAGAAGTGCTACAGATTTAGAATTTAATAGAAAGCTATATAACTGGTTGTGTTGTGTGAGATGTTTTTATTCCATCAATGAATATTTTGAGTGAAAAACGTAAAATTGATTATCATTTCATTTATTTAACATTATAATTATTATGACATCTACATATTGACATTACTTAAATAATTTTGAAACATGTTTATTATTCCGGCTATTTTTTATTGAAATGACATCATTATTATTGATTGCTATTTTTAATGTAAATTATTATTAGTGGATAGAATTGTATTTAATTTTAATTTTATTAATTGTACTGTAATCTACATTTAAATTATGAAACTATTTTTATATTATTGCTAACTACTAAATGTGTACTGCATGTTATATCTTAACCAAAATGTAAAATCAAAATATTTGCACGGCTGAAACGCCGAATATAGTGAAACCCATAGATATTAAGAACTTATGTTAGCTACCTATATTCTTGCAAATAAATATATCATTCATTCATTCATTCATTCTCATTCGGTGCACCCTAAGTCTTGTTATCTATTGACTTTAAATTACACTATGAAGGAAACAAAGAATCGAAAATTGTTGAACACAAACAGGACACGACACAACAAGACGCGACACGTGACATTATGTTACTCTCGTAAAACTCACACAAGACTTCAAACTGCCTTACCAGCTCTCCAGCTAAGAGAAGCTAGCTAAGTCCTCTAATGTTAAGTCTGAAAGACAAAGTTCAAGACATTATCTAAAGGTTAAAGTTTCTACATTGTTACATATGGCTCTGACTTTATCTTTACTACGATTCAGTTAACATACTGATTTAATATAAAATTGAAAGCTATCTCTTATGAAAAATCACATCAACCGCTTAATGGATCGTAAAAATCAGAGGTCGTTTGGTCATATTTTGCCAATCGATTTAAGATCTTAATGTAGAGAAATAAGTTTTGAAATCGGGTGGTGGTTGGCTATAGTGAGTTTAAAGAAATTTGGGCTAAGTCATTTGATAAATCGTCGTTACAAAATTAAATATAATGTAGTCCAAATTACAATCGCAAAATAATTGATCGAGCAAAGAGAATCAGCGGAAAATATGTTGAAATCTGTCGATAAAAAAACAATAATCACGATTATTCCGATTGCTGAAGATGCCAAGATTTATGTTATCAATGAAAAAATATTCATTGATAACATTCTTTGGACAGAGAGAGGTGTTAGGCGACTACTGAAAGGCTCACTCGTTTTTTATAAACCATTATTGTCCCATTGCTAGGCAAAGACCTTCCTACTCTCCTAAGATGTGTAGCCTCTGACATCTTGGCTGACAGTACCAACCCCTCGGAAAATAGGTTGGTACCATCTAACGGCAAACTCTAGCACCACACGCGCTCATTGATCAAATTAAATAGCGCATGCTTTCCCGGCTTCTTGTTACACAGTTCCGTCCCTTTTCACGAAATCACTCCCATAGAAGATGGAAAGATGTTACACATAAAAAAACACAAATCTTAGTAAATAAATATTCTAACGCTAACTTTAGTAAAATTAATATGTGAGTGTAGCCAGTAGGCTCAGCAAATAAGCAGATTTTGTAAAGCAATTTCGAAATGAGAAATACCTATTAACTCCGTCGATTTCCACAAAACTGTCAACAAGATTTCTCGGCCAGCATTCTAAAGTTAGCCGCTTTAGGCCACTTTACAGCCCACTTTGCTGGTAATTAGCCTTCGTTTTTATTGTGGCCACTCTATAACGTTTTGAAGTTTATCGTTGGTTAAGAAATGGCAATTTGTTAATTTACTTTAGAGAGTTTCTGAACTGTGTTTTCTTCTCTTCACGTATTTGTGAAAAATATTTGAATGTGAATATTGGATACTCAAAAACTTATGTTATAATTATGAATACATTGTGGTTTGCTACGGCGCGGCGTAGCGCGTGTAGCTGACGCGTTGACGTTAGCTACGCTTTCGTAGCAAAAGCCGACATGCGACGGCATAGGTACATGGAAAGAAAATTCATCTTACGTCTTATAAAGGTACAATTCCGTAGCCGACCGCAGGTGGCAGCTGCAGGTGACGTGTCGCCGCGACACGACTGGTTTCTATGAAATACCTTCCGTAGCTAGCGACACGTCGGTTTCGTAGAAATGTTTAGAAATCTGTCGTGTCGCGGCGACGTCACTTGCAGTTGCCGCCTACGATTGGCTATGGAATGGTACCTTAAGAATAACTAAAGACACACTATAAAACACATTATTTAATCATTTTAAAAGATGGGAAATCGTGCTTATAAAATTAATGAAAAATCGAAAAACTCCACTGCAACTAATTATTTTTATCAATTTTAGTATCAATGACATCCATGAATATTTGTAAGCCTTCTGGTATAACATAGCGCGCTTGTAATTTTTTTATAACAACTATTTTATTGTAGGTACCAATGTTAACAAGTGATTAAATCATTATGATTAACTAAAAAGTAAAACAAATGTACGAATTACTATCCTTGCTCTAAAATATCTACTTTAAAGGAAAAAGTAACTGTGTGTTCAGTTTGCGCTACAACTTCATATTTTTATGACTTTTTCAACAGTAGGTACTAGTCAAGATCAACTTTACACTACTGTATAGGTAGTTGATGTTTGTTGAAGTGGAAATAACATGAATTGAAAACAAGGATTTAAATAGACCTTAGACATGCTTGAAAATCATAACCCTTAAATTAATGTCTTTGAGGTCACGCAGTCGAATAAAGAAATAACAGCCACGACCGCGAAAACAGAATTCTTCAGTACGATACATATAAACCTATAAGCAGCTAGAATTAGAGAGCGGCACGATTAAAACTGGCTGCTTAAATATCCCCCTCCAGCTGAGTATGCTTGCAAAAAAAGCTCCCAGTTGGCCACCATCTACAATAGCCTAGAAATCTCTTTATCGAGTAAGAAGCCAGATGGGTCACTGCAGGTACAACTTAGTCACGTGGGGGTACTTTGATGAGCCACAGTGTGACTGTGAAGCCACATCACAGACTATGCCTCACCTCTTGCCATGCTCTCTGTGCAAAAGCATCTGCACTATGATATACCTGCTTGCGAGGCCAAGGCTAACGCTGTCAAAGTGGCCGAATTCTGGTTCTGGCCGCGACTTAGAACGCGTGAAATTTCTTGTTCCCCTGACCTACCCCGTCGCGTCGCATCGCATCGCCCGCGCTACTTCGTTTTCGCCTAACATTCTTTTTGCTCGGCTCCTAAGAGTTCTAGCGTGTTGTTAAATAGCCTATAGCCTTCCTCAAGAATTGTGCTATCAAATGCAAAAAATAACATTATTAATATAGATTAATAAAAGGCAATCATCGGTATGACGACGCAGAAGAGATCGTGATTGTATGGTATCGTGGTGGTAAAGTATCTAAAATTATCCTTCAAAACTCGCCATTTTACAATCCACCACAAAATTCAACACAAAGGGTGTAACTTTTAAATACTGAAGTAAGTTATTTTGTGTGCTTAAACTTAAATATTAGAATGGAACTTTCCTCTTTGTAACTTAAACTCTAACGTTGCCAAGTCTCGCGACAAAAGATTTTCTACTACTTATTTGAATAGTTGCTTTCGTGGATTTGTTCGCTTTGCAGTTTCTTTTTAGTTATTGTTGAGTAATATCTTATTGGTAAGATGCTTGAGTTTGTGTCAAAAGTTATGTTGAGTTCGATGGGTCGACTTTTTTTTATTTACCAAAAACTGCTTATGACTGGGTTTGAGGTGCATTATCTGATGTCCTTTGGGCTAGACTTACTACCAATCTTGGTGGCTGATTTTGTTTTATTAAATTTTTGTGTTTTTCCTCCTTTAGTTGGTGTGCAATATTTATCAGTTTTTGTATTAGGTATAAATTATTTTTACATAGATCATGCCGTATATGTGATGCCGTACGTTGATTATTTTGTTTTCAAACTCACTTTTGCATTTCTCTTAAATCCTCGCTTTCACGCTAAAACGGCTAAACAGATTTGGATGACATTTGGCACAAGGGTAGACCAAAACCTGGATTAGGACAAAGGATATTTTTATCCCGATATTCTCACGGGATCAAGAGGTTTGCGGGTGAAACCGCGGGGCGCAGCTAGTTAACTATATTTCAAATCTTTAGGTACTTAAACTATGAAATTGTTTGCCCAATAACGCATAAAAATTCAAAACAAAATAAATCCACGATCCAAATCCCAGAATTGAATAACTTCACTTCAACTTATTAAACTTTCCAGGAAACACGAAACACTAATCAACAAAACAAAACGTAACAAAATGGAATAATCGAACCGTCACATAATAGAAATGTAACACATTTAATTTAGCCGTACGATTTGTATGTGACGCGGGATTGAGTCGTACGAACTAATTCCGAGTTGTGCATGGCGGTCCGAAATATCAGTGGAATACCGGCTTGTTAAAACTTTGGGCGAAGATGTATGTGGGATGGAAGTGGCAAGATGGAATGTGGAGTAGGGTTGTATTGTTGAAGGTGAAGTGGTATTAGTATTGGTAATACACCAGTGCCAGTGATAATTGAAGACAGACATTGCAATTACTGCAATGGCTATATGCTTTAAAGGTTGCCGATTGATTCTTGCGAGAGATGAGATCATGAGAACATGTTGTGATTCAGAAGCGTAGATAGTTACTTGGAAACCCTAGTGTTTACAAAATAAATATTATAGTTGGGACTAAATTTTACCCAAATATATTAAATAATTTATTTAACTTAAATCTTTTTGAGTTTACCCATGTTGCATAGCAAGAATGCAAGATAGATGACTGTAAGACTTCATCAGATTTTTTACCAGTTCATACATAAACAATGTAAGTCCTATAGCGTAGAGGTGCCATTCCTTTAAATTGAGGAACCAAGATTATGAAGAAGATCAGGAACAAGAAAAACCAATGTGCACAATACGATGATTGATTAGTCAGTAAGACATGATTGTGATTTACAAGACATACGATTTACAAGACATGCGATTTATAAGACAAGTGATTTACAAGTCATGTGATTCACAAGACATGTGATTTACTAGACAAGTGATTTACAAGACATGTGTTTTACAAGACATGTGATTTACAAGACATGTGATTTACAAGACATGCTATTTATAAGACAAGTGATTTACAAGACATGTGATTTAGAAGACATGCGATTTATAAGACAAGTGATTTACAAGTCATGTGATTCACAAGACATGTGATTTACAAGACATGTGATTTACAAGACATGCGATTTATAAGACAAGTGATTTACAAGACATGTGATTCACAAGACATGTGATTTACAAGACATGCGATTTATAAGACAAGTGATTTACAAGTCATGTGATTCACAAGACATGAGATTTACAAGACATGTGATTTACAAGACATGTGATTTACAAGACATGCGATTTATAAGACAAGTGATTTACAAGTCATGTGATTCACAAGACATGTGATTTATGAGACATCTGATTTACAAGACATGTAGTTTACAAGACATGTGATTTACAAGACATGTAATTTACAAGACATGTGATTTACAAGACATGTGATTTATTAGACATGTGATTTACAAGACATGTGATTCACAAGACATGTGATTTACAAGACATGCGATTTATAAGACAAGTGATTTACAAGTCATGTGATTCACAAGACATGAGATTTACAAGACATGTGATTTACAAGACATGTGATTTACAAGACATGCGATTTATAAGACAAGTGATTTACAAGTCATGTGATTCACAAGACATGTGATTTATGAGACATCTGATTTACAAGACATGTAGTTTACAAGACATGTGATTTACAAGACATGTAATTTACAAGACATGTGATTTACAAGACATGTGATTTATTAGACATGTGATTTACAAGACATGTGATTTAGAAGACGTCGAGATGCACCTTTTATCACACCAAAAAAATGTCTTAAATACCGTTGCATGTCGATTCCGGCACACTAACTCTTCGTGAATGTTCCGGTTATGTAAATATAGTCTCATGTAGGCATGTCTTGTCGGAAAGCTCCGGGAATACTTCGCGACAGGCAGCTGATGAGAAAATGTTGCCGGGAACTGTTCAGCAGTGTAGTGTTTTGATTTTGGTGGGTGTTGAGTTTTGTAAGATAATTATTTTGTTACATAACATAGCATCACGCCTTGTCTCCCCTAAGAGTTGGGCAGAGGTGTACCTGTATTAGGTACACCTACATTTCGAGAGTTATATTTAAGTTCCATGTAATAGGGGGGGCGAGCCGAGCGAGTATTGCCATCAACCGGGCACGAATCCAGACTCCGGGCTGTTACAAAGAAATTCCAGTTAGAAAAACCCAATAACACTGCCCGACCCGGGAATCGAACCCAGGACCTCATGGTCAGCAGTAGCGCTTGCGACCACTAGACCAACGAGGCAGTTATTTTGCAATTATTTTGTTATTATAACCAGATTTTTCTAACTGAGCGCCTGTCAACGTCAATATAATACAGGGTATGTTTATATAATAACAATAATAACTTAACAAATAATATGAAAGAATTGTGTAGACGACCGAATTGTGGCGTACGGTACCGTACTAAGAGGCGTCGGCGGGGCGCTGAAGAGGTAAGCGGGCGGGTGAATTCAATACTAACAACCTACGACTTTGACAGCTCCAAGCGCACAGTTGGAAAAATCGAGTTTCTAAGTCCAACCCTGACATCAAGCAATGGACAAAATGATCAAACTTTAAAATTTTATTTGTTGAATTCAATGTTTTTGGCTTATTTGCGTGTATTTTATGTATTTTTTAAATGTGCATTTTTTTTGTGCAGTTTTTTTTTTTTCTTTCTTGTTTCTCTACAGAAAACTGTTTAATTTTGGCTTAGTATTGTGGCTTCATGAAACTATTGGGCACTTTATCGTAAATCAAGCCATCATCATCATTTTCCTATCATTTTTCCAACTATGTTAGGGTCGGCTTCTTTTGCCTCAAACAAGTGACCCTCAAAATTAAAAGCAGGAATTGAAAATGGATACTTCTAAGCACTCGATTCCGAATTACAATCAAAAGATTTATTGTAATAACCAAATGTAATACCCAATCTGGAGTATGCAGATGCGTTGCTTTTCCAAGCCACAATGAGTAGAGAATTCTAATCTCATCTTCCCTTTGAAAGTTAAATCATAATAATTCAATTCGAAAGTGTAACATGAACAATTCAACTCCCAAAGTCAGGGTACTGGACAGTTTTCAGCGCCCCTCGCCCCCGCACCCTCGCTTTCCTCGCCCCCGCAGGCTGCACGGTACTGGCTCAAACAGCTGTTTACTGGGTCATCACTAATTTTGATATTCCACGAAATTCGTGAACTATTATGGGAGTGGCATACGGGCTGTTATCTTTTAGATTAGAGGAGATAGATATTTGATGTCTTCATAAAATAATGTAACGAATTTTACGTTACGTTACGTTATTTGAAACTCTTTTACGGTATATTGTTCATAATAGCTATAATCTGGCTTTTATATTGGGAATGCAGTACAGTGCATTTACCAGATACGTGTTAAATCAAATTATACCTAGTTGCTACGGAAAAGGGGCATGATTATAGTTCTTTTTTTTTAATAACGCGACGTCGTCAAATAATAGAACATGAATTACGCATACGAGTATAATGTGTAAATATGAACTTAATAATTACATAACATAACATCACGCCTTCTTTCCCCGAAGGGTTAGGCAGAGCTGTACCTGTAGCAGGTACACCAACATTTCGCCAGTTATGTTTCAGTCCCATGTAATAGGGGGCGAGCCTATTGCCATCAACCGGGCACAAATCCAGACTCCGGGCTGCTACTCAGAAATTTCAGATACAAAAAAACCAATAACATTTTGCAAGACCCGGGAATCGGACCCAGGACCTCATGCTCAGCAGAAGCACTTGCGACAGTCAACTTTATAATTATGTGCGTACATAATAAGTATTTCCATTTCTTAAACGAGCTACCCCCGATCCTATTGATTAAACCTAAGTACCTATTATCTATTCGTAAACACTCAGGGTCATATTTTTTTCAAACTTGGATAAGACATAATATTGAGATAATAAAATTAACTTATTTTTATTCTCCACGAACAAAGTTTTAACCTTCAAACACGCAAAGCGTAACTTTGCGTCGCTCGATCATAACTTTATATCACTTAACTTAAAATTGACTCACTTTTTCAATTTCCTCTCTTATTTATTGACCGCAACTTAGTTATCTATAAAAATGTTCTGAATAAATATATATCGTGATAGGTAAAATTTACGTTTTTTTGGGCATTCGGCGGGTCTGATTGACATTATAGTGATAGATTGTTGTTTTTGCAGAAACAATAATCAGGGCCGTATTTCACATAACTGACAATGATAGACATAAAAAAAATAAAAATAATGACGGAGAAAATGTAGGAAACGAACTTGTAAAATTGTCGTATTATTGTCGCCCGTCGACGACACTGGGAGGTAGAAACCTTAAGGAGACTTCTTCTCGATAATTGATCTCCACATGAATGTCTTCAGTATGCTCTTAAATACTTAGATTTAACAATGCGTATAGGAAGACCTGCTGATACCGGCAAGTTCTGTGCTACGTCACAGATTCAGCATACCAGGTTGTAATTTAACCAAAAGTATAGAACCACGAGAGCAGTGGTAGCTTAGTGGTGCTGTCCCGAATTACGAGATGTAGGTCGTGGGTTTGAACCCAAACAGGCGGTTTGCTTTGTGTAAACGGGTATGTCCTAGACCCAAAAGTTCGCAGATATGCGACATCTACCAACCCGCACTGGACCTGCGTGGTAGATTACAGCCCACTCCCTCTCGAAAAGAGGAGGACTATGTCCCTGTAGTGCTAACATTATAGGCTGATGATGCTATAGAACCACATTATATTAAGCACTACATCGCGACACCAAAACATTTCACCACCAGATGTCACTAAACACTTTCAACTAATAAATAGTCCGTCTGCACCACCCAGAGTAATGCCCTCCCAGTTTTCAGTCGCAAAACGCCGACATATAACATGTCAGTAGTTGACCGCAACATTCTACCGAAATTAAGGGAATTAATGTTACAATTCCTCTTTCGTTGCACGTTAGAAATAATTGTGTTAGTGTAACGACGGGAATTACTGAGCTTTTTGTTCTGCTCTGTGGCCGGACTTTGGAATTTGGTCTTATTAGTCAGAGTGGAGATTAGGTGTGTTATTTTAAATGTGGTGACAGATTTGTTGGGTGTGACTATGTGATTTGGTTTTGTTGACGTTAGTTGTTGCATGTTGTGGTGAATGCTTTAAACGGCTAATGTTCTCATTGGATACATTGCCAGTTTTTTTCTTGTTCGTGTGGTTTATTTTTGCCGCCCTTGGGCCTCTGACTTGGCTTCAGATGCCGTCGAGTAATATCGGTGGTTTTGTCAGAAAAAATAATATTTTTGTTGTACTAAATAATTAGTACTCTACAATTCTAAGGTCCAATACTTTCAATATAAATATCCCAGTAAGAAGATTTGCTACCGATATAAAGATGCATTCGACAAGTGCGGCGCGCGGTGGGCTGCGACAGTAGGGTTTCACGTAGAAATGCGAAAATATTTTCCATATTATGTCGTGTTGGTGCACCGACGTCTTCGGTATTTCATTTCATAGAGTTTTGACGGATATCCCGTTTCGGTAATTTATGAGAACTGTTATTTTTATGAATTCAGTGATTTCGGCGGGGTACCTACTGTGAGCTCTAATAATTAACCCTCACGCTATGAGGCTCTCTCTCTAGGAAGCTGGATCAAGGGTTTAGTTCAGAAAGCGGTTCTTCTGAACACGGCTCATATTGTTAGGAGATTCTTCTCTGGAGCTCTGACCGCAGGTAGGTTGGACCATGTTCCCGACACCGGCGCGGCGGTGGGCTACTATTTCTATATTCAAATATTAAAAAATGTCAATGTATATGACGGAAATACGTCATTCATTTGACTAATCGGGGTGCCAGTGCCGCCTAGCGGTGCTTGACAGAGTCTACAACATAACTCGGACCAGCCAGAGCTAAGCAGAGTTGGTCGGTGGCGGTCAAGCAGTGAATACGTTTTGAATCTGTCGCGCCTTCCGTATAGTTGTGTTGTGTACCTACAGTGTGTGAATTAAGAGTGTGAATAATTTGATTGTAGATTATAATTCGATCTGAACTGCGAACAGTTTTTCTATTGCGCAATATAAAACATTACCCATAGTACGCCCACAGTAGTAAAATATGGCACAAAAGAGACAAGTACCCTCTCCGTCATATATTTGTTACATGAAGGAGATTATAAACCTTCATCATAAAACTCAAAATAAACCCATATCAACCTAGCCGAATAATTAATTATTTAATTTACCACAACCTGATTTTCAGTTAACGTGTCTGGCAGATGATTTCATCCGAATAATTTATGTTCAATTAATTTATTTATTGATAGTTCTATTCCACCTGGAAACTGGGCCAAAATTTATATGATTTATGTACTCCAATTATCTCAGTTTGGAGATATAAGGATATTCTGTACATAAATAAGTTAACAATGTTTCGTTGAGTTAGTGCATTGAGGTTTTCAGGAGTGCATAGTTTATTGGACCTTCAGTGTGATCCTGATTCGGCTTTCTTACATAATTATTTAGTTTTTATCTGTGTCAGAACATTTACTTTCGTTATTGTGTTATTTGGATATGTAGCACCGAATTCCTTTGCGGAATGATGAGCGCTCTTTTCATAATATACTCCTAAACTAAAAGCCTTAATATGATCTTACATGAATCTGTCGAGGCTCTCAGATGCTTCTAAGATAAGAAGCCATCAAGATTTCAACTCCTACAAATATATTAGATTACGGTCATCTGTTTTCTTTTCCTCATGACATGGAACAAAATAATGCATTATTTCTTTTACAATATTTAAAACAAGTTAACTAAATTAATTGACTAACTAACTATACAAATAAATACAAAGACAAAAGGAGGCGTTGAATATTCATCCGCATTGCTGTCATCTGGAAACGTGCCCAAAAACTGGGTGTATTGCCACGTTGAATGGCAATTAGATTGATCAGACTATTCATTATATTAGATACATATTTTGGACAATCTATTTTGTTATTTTTTTTGGACAATCCCACTATCGAACAATTGAGTTCTGCTATCGTATATTAGTTAATAGGACTAGTTGCATTATATTAAAATTTGTGGGAGCAAGTTGATTAGCTGTGGCTTGAGGTTTTCGTTTATTTTGCATAATAGTTTGTATTAGGTTTGTGGCAAGTAAATTTGTGAGCACATGTTAGGTAACCAAACAATATAGAATAATATTCGTCAGGTTTATTTAATTAAAATTATAATTAATACGCATTCGGGCGGTTTAACCCTAAATACGACCTCGTACTAATAACCACATTGGGTGGTGAAGGTCACGAGTTCACATCCCGAATAAATATTTGTATGATCACCTAATATATGGTCTGAGTTTTCATGATTTATTTTTCAATCGGATTTTTCTATTCAATGGCTGTATGATCAATGACGTAGCGTTGGAAGGCCTCTCACAGGGTGGATCGATGATCTTGTGAAGGCCGCAGGAATACACTGGATGCGGGAAAAACAGAACCAGTTGAAGCGGCGGTGATTGGGAAGTCTTTGTCCAGCAGTGGGCGTCTTTTGGCTGAAATGATGATCAATGACTAAAAATCGTAAGTAGGAGATTATTCAACACCCAGCAGCAGCCCAGTAGCTACTGTCAGCATTTCATGAATTTGCATGCACCTAATTGCATAAGTGTAGGTATAAAAAAACCCTTTTAAAATCAAACTCAAAAATAATAATGTGATGCAGGTGTTGACAAGGTGGTTGATGATAAATAATAATCAATTACTTACAAGCTTTTATATTGTTACCAGTCCAGTGACACGTACAGAAACGAGACCAAAAATTAAGTGACACGACCTTATATAACATTTCAAATGACATTTGTCTACCCTTACTACCTATCTAACATGAATATTGCAACAGATAAAATGAACTGAACTACACTCGAGAGCAATGAATCCGGGTCACTTAAAGAATCCTAAAAATCTCGGAAACTAAAAATGCTAGGTTAATGCAATAAATTGTATTTAATAGACAATGTAATACTCCTTAAATGAAGGTATTAAAACTTCTTAGTTATTTTAAAGTTATATCATAAAAAAATCAAATTTGAAAAAGGGCCACTTTCGAAGATGGAACTACGAAATTACAGCATTTGGTTTTGCTTTTGTTTGTAATCTGTCATTTATGTGGGTACATAAACCATGTTGATAGTGCTCTATATTCATTATTCAAGCTGAAATTATGTCGCTTACGCCTGAAGAATGCACCAGATTACTTACAATGCTGGAAACCGGCCGGAGTCAGCGCGATACAGCCAGGACTGTCGGTGTGTCGCTGTCAACAGTACAAAGAGTTCTCCGACTTTACGAAGAAACTGGTTCTAACCTACGCAGACCAGGAACGGGTAGAACCAGGTGTACCACAGCACAAGAAGACCGATACTTGGTGAACACCATGCTTCGAAATCGCTTTCTTACAGGAACTGAACTCACAAATCAGTTTCGACGCCTCGGAGGAAGTAACCCAAGTGCATGGACAGTAAGACGTCGGCTTGCTGAATCTAACTTAAAACCCCTTAGACCTGCAAACGGCCCTAAACTGGATCGTGGGCATCGTATTTCAAGACTAAGATATGCCCAGAGCCACGTAAATTGGAGTATTGAAGATTGGTCAAAAGTTATGTTCTCCGACGAATCAAAATTTATGCTCTACAAGCACGATGGAAGACACAGAGTGTATCGAAGACCAGGGGAAAGATTCAAGCAAGCATGCATCGAAGAAAAAGTAGCCTACGGTGGTGGGTCTGTACTTGTGTGGGCCGGAATTTCTTCTGAAAGTCGCACAGAGCTGGTGATCATAGAAAACGGCTCTTTAACTAGCGAAAGATATGTGGAAGAAATCCTCAATGATCACGTTGGTCCATTTATGGTCAATTTAGGTGAGGATGCTATATTTATGCATGACAATGCCCGACCTCATACAGGTAGGATTGTGAATGACTACCTTCAAGAGATGAACATTACTCGTATGGAGTGGCCAGCGCGCAGCCCGGATATCAACCCGATCGAGCATGCTTGGGACGAGCTAGGCAGATGCGTAAAACAACGAAACCCTCCCCCAATCACGCTTCGTGAGCTCAAAATTGCTCTCACAGAGGAATGGGAGAATATTCCCCAAAATCGTATAAGGAACTTGGTGTACAGCATGCCAAACCGCGTAAACGCAGTAATGGAAGCACGAGGAGGCAATACGAAGTATTAAAATTCAAGAAAATCGTAATAAAGTTCAAAAATTTCATGTTTCCTATTTTTGTTTTAAGGAGAGATCAGCAGTTGTTTTCTTTATGTAATTTTGTGTTAATAAAATGTATGGTGACTCATTTTTTTTTAACTTTCATTTAAGGAGTATTACATTGTCTATTAAATACAATTTATTGCATTAACCTATCATTTTTAGTTTCCGAGATTTTTAACATTCTTTAAGTGACCCGGATTCATTGCTCTCGAGTGTATTAATACAAAACAAGTACGTTTAAACTAAAAACTGTAATAATGCCTTTACAAAAATATAATTTATTCGTAAACTAATCTCTTAGATATTCTTAACAAAATAATTTAGTGGAATTTGAATCCTCAATCATTTAGTATTTAAATATAGGAACAACAATTAAATCAAATGGCAACAACAAATAAATCAGTGTGATACTACTACATAAAAAGACCAAGATATTGGAGACGATAACAAATGTTAGGTTCTGACGGCACAGTTGGCGCAGTGGTTAAGCGATTGACTGAGGCACTGCGTTTCGCGGCTTCGATGCCCGCACGGAATAAATATGACCTACAAGTAGTTGTTCCGGGTCTGGCTGTTTGTTTATGTGAGTTTAAATCTTTGTAAACGCACCGACAATATAGGTGAAATTCATAGCGTGGGGGAACGTTTTTTAAAAAGTAAAGAGGTTCACGATATCTAGAATTTCGTCATATACCCACCAAGTAACAAGCGTAGGTATACATGAAAGTCTTAAAAAACCTGCTTCAAAAATAAGTAATGTTTAAACTAACTCCCGAATACAAATCTCCCGAAATTAGAACGCACCTTACCACCGACGCGGGAGCGGGACTGCACAAATTGGACCTCACTCTAGTGTCCAATTTGACGTACAGCGCTTTAGCGCTCTCGAGCTAACGAGCGGCTGCCGTGTGTTGGACCACCCGGCCTGGTAGAGCGCTGCAGCCGCTGACTTGCCAAATGGGCCGCTGAAGCGCTTATTAGGATTTTGATACTTAGAATTTGAATGGTAACTGGGTTAACATTTGTAGATATTCTAATGGTAAGGTAGTTGGAATGCGGTTTTGACTTTGGCTAGCATGTAATTTTCGTACTTGAATAAGATGGTTATAGATTGAATACGGCGGGTATAGTTTGACCGAAACCGCTGAACCGCACCTGTTGTTGTAACCTGCGCTTATTAATTGGAAAAGGTTATTTATGATCAAAATGGGCAAACGATTGCGCAAGGTTACCAAAAACCTGATCAGTAAATCTCTGGTCAATCAAATGAGTCGTTAAGATCATAATAATCATTACAAAGGAAAAGGAATTTGTAAGGATCAAAGCAGGTGGCGATTTGTATTTTCTGCCCACCCCCTTGGAAAAAGGCGTGCGTTTCTGTGTAAGTATTCATAACAGATTTAACAGAACTTCGAACTATTACATTTTAGCATGTAATCACATGCTACTTGAAACATAACTGGGGGAAATTAATCATGTCATTTGGTATAGGTTTTTATTTTTATTATTTTATTTATCTTCTATAATAGATTCTTTTCTATTTAGTTTGTGAATGTGAAACGAATTACGTCGAATTACGTCAACGTGGCTAAATTGAAGCGTACAACTGTGACGTAGCATGACCATTGAAGTGACAGGTATTACATTTAGTCAGTTACTTGACAGCTCTCTCGTTACGTGTTTTTTTTTTTTTTTGTTTACCTTTTTTACGGTAGGGAAACAAAAAGCCTAAACCAACGGAGTATAGGTAACTCCGAAAGACGTCTCTGCCTTACAATCAATCTGCCTAGCCTTTGCCTAACTATATTGAGGTCGGCTCTAGTCTAACCGGATGCAGCTGAATACCAGTATATTACATGGAGTGACTGCCTATCTGACCTCCACAACCCAGTTACTGGGTAATACGGTTCCCTCTCTTGGTTAGACTTGTTGTCAGTTTTATGGGCATCTGACGACCTGTAACGACTGTCAAAGATTCACGAATGACAGCCGGAACCAACAGCTTAACGTGCTTTCCGAGGCACGGAGGAGTCTCGGTATGTAAAGATGGTCACCCTTCCACAGACCAACCCCGGCAAGCGTAGCTTAACCTGATGGATCGACCCGTGCGGCAGTTATTACTTAGCCACGCCTTACATGTTGTATAAAAATACTATTTGCGGTCATCTTGATGAATAGAATAGAATAGAAAACATTTATTCGACACAGACACAACACAACATCAACAAACACATAAAAAAGAGAACAAAAAACATAACAATAAAATTGCAGAAAAAATTTGCTGAGCGTGCCCATACCGAAAGGGTTATGAGCGTGCCCATACCGAAAGGGTTACCATCTCAGCATTTGCTGGGCGTCAGACACCCAGCGCTGGTTTTCAGTTGGCACCCCGCAGTGAAACACGGTTGTAGGTAAAAAAAATAGATACATACTTGAATATTAATAATAAAAAATGTTTAAGAATACGTAAATAAATAATTTAAAAACGAATTATATATTTAATAACGGATATTAATGGATGAATCAGTTATAATTACGGAGCTGTTCATATTAATAATGTATATATAGATTTAGATTGTAGATTTGTTGACAATTTTCTATTTTGTTAAGTACCTGGTACTTGTTGAAAGGCCTACACTGTCCTCTCGTAACTATTTACACTGTTATTTGAAAATATTTTAAAATACAGTTATTTTTAAAAGAGTAACCGTGGAGTTTCTTGCCGGCTCTTTTCCATAGAAAACGACCAATTGGAACCATGCACCTAGCTTTTGAAGTTTCATAACTGCCTATGTTGGTTACGTGAAATAAGATATTTTGATTTTAATTTATAAACGCACCCACAATACAGGAGAAATGCCTAGTGTGCGGAAATGTTGAAAAAAAAAAAAAAAAAACCTCTACCTCTATTTATCCCCGCGGTGAATAGATACGTGATATTATTTGTTAGTTGTTTATTATTGTTAATAATATAACAAAATATACTGTTTAAGACTTATACAGTACAAAACATATAATGAAACAGTCATAACTCAAACATCGAGTACGGGAACATGTTGGCTTAAAGTTTAGCCATACAAAAGCGTGTTTATCCGGGGCCTGTCGAAACTTGCACATTGATATGCAGAGCCTTCGAATGTTGCTACTTACCTGTTATGCACTAACCGGCTGGGGTGGCCTTGGGTTTGGTATTTTTGGGATTTTTCATAGATATTGAGAAAATAATTTTATTATACATGGTGTTAAAGAAATTGCGTGCCATTGCTTAGGGGTAGGTTCAGTATCGATATGGGATGCCAGAAAAAAAAGTCCTGGCTTCCGTAGAGAAGAGCTGGAAGTCATGAGGCCTTTACTCAGCAGTGGAATTATGCAGGCTAACAGTAAAATAAAGATGAGTTGGAAATAGTCTCATAATTCCTTTCATAATTAAAGTATGCTACTTTAATATGCCATAGGCTATGTACACGTGCCTATCGTCTGTCAGTGTGATGACCTATAGGGGTCCAGACACTATGACATTACATTCAATTATTGTCATTACTACTTAAGGAGCTCGTGGCTAAGTTATAACTGCCGCACGGGTCGATCCATCAGGTTAAGCTATGCTTGCCGGGGTTGGTCTGTGGATGGGTGGCCATCTTTACATAACGAGACTCCTCCGTGCCTCGGAAAGCACGTTAAGCCGTTGGTCCCGGCTGTCATTCGTGGATCTTTGACAGTCGTTACGGGTCGTCAGAAGCCCGAAAATCTGACAACCAGTCTTACCAAGGGGTATCGTATTACCCAGTTACTGGGTTGTGGAGGTCAGATAGGCAGTCGCTCCATGTAAAATACTGGTATTCAGCTGCATCTGGTTAGACTGGAAGCTGACCCCAATATAGTTGGGAAAAGGCTAGGCAGATTGATTGATTTTATTGTCATTACTACTAACTTTCGTGGTTGGAATGACTAAATATTTTAATAGTTTAACGTCAATATTGGAAGGAATGACAGTAATATTAATGACATTATTACTGATAGTGTCTAGGCCACTTATAACAGAGCACACATGTTATAGCCCTTCACACAGACACAGACTAATCGTAACAAAACAGACATCACGCCTGTAGTCGCCGAAGAGTTAGGCAGTTGTATATAGCACACTCTCATTATGCCAGAATAAAATTGATTTGCCACTTAGAAGAAATCCAAAAAAAAAACACAACGTAACCTAACATCACGCCAGTATTCCCCAAAGGGTCAGGCAGAGGTGCACCTAGAGTCATAGTTCCTACATCCACATTTCGCCAGATATCATCATCATCATTTCAGCCGAAAGACGTCCACTGCTGGACATATGCCTCCCCCAAGTACCGCCACTTCAACCGATTCTGTGCTTCCCGCATCCAGCGGTTTCGCCAGTTATGCCAAAAATAAATGAGACAAAAACAAAACAAAACCAAAATACGAAACAACTTCTCAAACATACGTCGTAAAATAATAATTACTATACAATACGGGGCCAAACAATCAAAAGTTGTAGACATAAAATCATAATGTCTCCATTAGCCGAGCTGTGTTGTCGCCTCGTGGCATAAAGTTTATCCCACAATAGAAATGTGCCTTAAGGCAGTCTCGCATGTCAGCTGAAAGTCGCGGAGATAGCGTTTGAGAAATGTGGTAGATGTGGCATTAACACAGTTGGGTTATGAACTTTGACCATACTTGAAACATTGACCTTGTCAGCAGGCAGCGTCAAATACGTGACAAATAGAGCCAAAGTGCTTCTAGAAGCTTCGGGCACTTGAATGACATTGACAATTGGGTTGTTGTTAAAAAAAAAACATTGTTTTGTGAAAAAACAAGATGGCTGCGTTATTTCCGATTTGTCCACGCGCTATAAGGTCCATGTACAGTTTTACATTAATATTGGACCAGACAGATAAGATAAAAGTTGAATTTGACAGTGTTAGACGAGTCTGTTTCATTCTCCTACAACGGAAATATAAGAAAGAACAATAAATGAAAAAGGCTTGGTAATTGTACAGTCAGCCTGGAATACGAACTATGAAAAGCCAAAGCCATCACAAGTGGTAAAAGTTTTTTTTTTGTTCGTAACCCACGGACAAAAAAAAAACTTTTACCACTTGTCACAAAGATGTCACATTTTGGGCCACCTTTTTAACCCATCATTTATGTTAACACTAGTCAAAGTCAAATCGTTTCTTTCAAAGAGGCACATAAAAGGCACCTTTGAACATCAAAAATTAACAAGAAAATAGAAGTTGTCCCTTCCAAAAGGTGGAATGGGCAAGAAACTCCACCGTCACTCTTTTAAAATGTTTTACAATATTTTGTATACATTCAGTAGATCAAGTGAAGACGATGCGCCTAGAATAAAATGACACAAAAGGTAAAAATTGTGAAAAAGAATCAATGACAAATAAATTTACTATGTGATAGATACATAACATAACATCACGCCTTGTTTCGCCGAAGTGTTGGGCAGAGGTGTACCTGTAGTAGGTATACCCACATTTCGTCAGTTATGTTTTAAGTCCCATGTAATAGGGGGCGATCCTATTGTCATCAACCGAGCACAAATCCAGACTCCGGGCTACTACTCAGAAATTTCAGATAGAAAAACCCAATAACACTGTGCTCGACCCGGGAATCGAACCCAGGACCTCATGCTCAGCAGTAGCGCTTGCAACCACTAGACCAACGAGGCAGTCTACTGGTGCTCACATATTTTTAAACATTGTAAAATTAGTCAATTTTGTACTTCTAGTGATCATTACACAACCCCCATTGCTACCAAGCGGCTATCTATAATGTGCCAGGAGCATGCCCTCAGATTTTTCGGACATTTATGTTCACCTAAACATGGTGGTCTGAAGAATTGTCAAACTTAAGTGCCAGGGCTCGCAGAAAAGATGGCCGATAGGGCCGAAAGGTTCTGGAGTGGTGACCGCATAGCGAAAGACTTCCCACAATGTGGACCGATGACCTGGTGAAGGCCGCAGGAATCTACTGGATGCAAGAAGCACATATTCACTCGCAGTGGCGGTGCTTGGAGGAGGCCTATGTCCAGAAGTGGACGTCTTTTGGCTGAAATAATGATGATGAAGCATGGTCTGGAAAGAGTGGATCAGGTGGAAGTAAAACGCTTTCATGGCAATGCACCGGCAAGATGGTCAGACGCGATCAAGAAGGCTGTTGGAGGCCGCATTTAACGAGCGGTCCGCACTGCAGAAGACTGCATAACTTACTTAGATACGGGTTGTTGAGACTGCTACTCTCAACAACGCCGCTCGCTGGCGGTAGTGAACGAGAGGATATCGGCAAGTGGAGGAGGCGAAACGCGTGAGGGAGAGGCAAATTTCGCGCCCTCACGCCCCTAGCCGCCGCAGGAGACGCCCTGGGCGTCGGGAATCAATTGCTGATTCCCGGCCACCGTAGGCGCGGGCTTGCGGACGGTGAGCAATAGGTAGCTCGCCGTCCGGTAAGGACCAAGCCCTGGTCGACAGCGCGTTGTGTTCCACGCGCGCCTCAAAGAGTGTCAGCGAGTGAAGGGGTCCGATAAGACCTGCCGGGGTTGCGGGAAAGTCTGAAAGGGATACCGTGGCCCCCTGGCATTGCACAGGCAACAGAAGGAACACGGGTGGGTTTTAGTCATTAAAAGTCTGACACGCCCTCCCGATCCACCCAGAGCGGGAGACGTCATTCGATGATTTCCCACCCAAAAAAAAAAAAAAAAATTATAGCGGCGAGTCAGGCCGCACGACGGAAAGCGGGCCCCCACGCCATGGCAGTCAGCTGTGGCACACCTTCACGCACAGCTGCACTTACGCGTTTTATTATTGTCCATATTTTCTTGTTGCTTTATAACCGACCCCGTTTGTAATTCATATTTCTATCATATTATATCTACATGTTATACAGTCCACTCACCTGCTTCATTTGCTTTACTACGACCTATCGTCGCGATCACGCGTTGTATGAGGTAGCGATCCTCAGCATTGAGGGAACGACGTAGAGGAGGAAAAGAGAAATGCCACATCTCCTCAATTCCACTCTCCTTGTTCTTTACTTTCTGGAGCGTTCCGCAACTCTTTGTAGTCATCCTTTTGATATTATAAACGGTTTAGTCTGAATTGTGGACATGTTTTAATCTGAGTGGAAATTGGGCGACTTTAGGCTGTTTCGGAGTTTCGTCTGTTTTGTGGATTGTCCTTGTAGCGACAGAGGTTCGAAGCTTTGATTTAAACTGTGTTTAATTTTGGGAGGGTTTATATTTATTTTTAAAGAGTTTTTGAGTTTATTTAATTAGCAATGTTTCGGTATGCAAAACAGACACGTGTTTACATTTTAGTTTTGCGAATTGTTTATTCGTAGCAAATACTGTAAACCTACGTTGAAGGTAGATAAAGGATACAGACTGTCTGCGAAGCTGCTTGTAGTCAAGTAATTCTTTAAATAGTTATTTTGTTTACAAAACTTTGCAGTTATTGGATTCATTGTCTTTAATTCAAACCATTCACGAATTTCCAATTTAAGAAAAACCTCATTAGCGAATTTTGCTACTTAAAAAATCCTCGTTTAAGCAAGTGGTTATCAAATCAAATCAAATAAAATGTTTATTTGCCAGAAATACATTGTTTTGGTAAAGATGAGATCATATAACCTAAGCGTCATTGTATTCTGCCTGCAAGCAAGCGTGCATTTTTTGTCATTAAGTTTATATATTCTTATTTTATTACTATTATTCTATAATATTATCATGCATTTATTCATTATTTAATTTATATTGTTATTCAAATTATGATAGTTAAAAATTTTCAATTTTATGATCCATAAATTCCTTAAAACTATAAAAACAACACTTTAGAAGCAATTCCGTCAAGTTTTTCTTGAACACCTTTACCTTGTATTTTTTTTAAATCGTTTGGTATGTTATTATAAACTAAAACACACATAACAGACACATTTTTCTTATAGATATCCTTACGACAGGGTGACTTATACTGTAGGTTGTGAAACTTAGCCCTTTTTTTGTCTAGTTAGGACCTCACTACGTTGTTTAAAGTACTGCATGTGTTTTTGTGTGAAGATGAAAATATGTTTTATATACATGCAAGGTATTGGAAGAATTTTACATTTTTGAAATAAAGGTTCACAACTATCTAGGAACCAAACCTTGTTGATATCCCGGATGCATGGTTTTTGAATTTTAAAAACTCTGTCGGTATCAGTCGAGTTGCCCCACATTATTAATGAATAGCTCAGTACAGACACATAACCATGGTAAGCCGATAGGGCAGCGTCTACAGAAACATTTTGCCGTATTTTTTTTAACGCAAACTCAAACCTATCAAGTTTCAGACCAACCTCAAAAGAGGTGTTAAAAAATAATGACGACTTGATTATAAAAAGTTGTGCTTGTTCAACATAAACATATTTTAACCTAAACAAAGAACAATTCATGACATATTTTTGTATTGATAAATAATTATTTAAGCATTTCAAGTGTTATTATAATATCAACATTTAGAGAAACAGAACGTTGCTTCAAATAAAGCCTGTGTGAAATAATGCCATTTTTGTTTTATATATTTGGATATTATTTGAACCATGAACCTTCTTTGGTACTAACTGATCCTCGAATAGTCTTAATTTTTTAATCGGAACACATTTGGAGCCTGGTACTACCTTTATTACTGTAACAATCCTAGACCTTTTAGTCTTGGTTTAAACCATTACTCATGCAGTTTTTTGTAATAAGACGTTATATGACTTTTCCAAGTTAGATATTTATCTACCTAAGTCCTAGAAGTTTTTAGTCGTCTACTTGTTCTACTTTTTTAACTTGAAAATTAATATCTCAAGTTAATTGTTTTGTATTGTGTGTTGGATCATTCGGTTCCCTACAAAATGGTTGAGCTGGATGATGCTGATCCTCGAGTCAAGTTGTGACTGGTCATTTCTTATCAGCCAGACTTAATTTTAATCTTATATTTTGAATTGTTTTGATTAGTTTTTGTACATTGTTCTCACATATAGAAGCAACAAGAATAACGTACCCAGGATTTTGTAACATCTATATTTATAGAGTGCCCTTGGAGTTTCTTGGCCGTTCTTCTCCATGGAGATCTACGTTTTGGAATGGTAACTAGCTTCAACTTTCTGACTAACTGACCGACTCTTTGACAGTTCAAAAGTGCCTGTAAATGGTTTAATTGAAATAAAAGCTTTGAGTTTGAGTTTGAGACATGTTTTTGCAAATAAATGAATCTAATCTGAATTATGTTTAATATGTTAAAGACGTCTCGGAGGGCCAGATTATTTTTGGAGTTCCGTCGTTGGGCATAGCTACGGTAACTTTATTGACTTGTTTAATACCAGGAATAATAATTAAAACTTTGTGTTTTTCTTATATTTGATTTGTTTGTTAAAGGTTGGTGAAAATAAACGAAGCTGATCGATCGTTTAGGTATACGTTCACTCAGTATGATGCTTATGACAATTTTAGTCTGTGTTTGTCAAGTCTGTAAATGGTATAATTGAAATAAATACTTTAAATTTGAGTTTGAATTGTAGGAGTTAAATTCGATTAATTTGGTTTTGCTAATGTTTATGTTCAAATTATTATTTTTCATCCACCTTATTATATCTGATAAGGCCTTTTCGGTAACTAATTTATAAGCGTTTTTATCCTGACATTTTATAATAATTGTAGTATCATCTGCAAAAAGATTACGCTTCTGAAAAGGACCCAGACATGAAACGTGAAAAAGTAAATAGGTATGTACCTATTAGTGATTTAATAAATTAATTATATCACGTCGCCATACAAAATGTCTACGACACGCTGCGATGCTAAAACTAAAATTACTTTTTATGTACCTTTGCTTCTATTAATTATTATGTATTTCGTCATAGGAGCGAATAATTGTATTCTTTTTGAGCGAAATAAACAAACCTTTTTTTTATTTTAATTTTTTATTAAACGGTGAAAAATGCCTGACTCATACCGCACCGTCCAGGGAGACGGTTTGGTTATGTGCGGCTTGCACCCACTAAAAACACCGCCGTGAGCCTACTGTCACCTTTGCAGATGGGCCGCGAGATCTGCTACGCATGACGTTCGCGACCCATCCAGCGCAGCCCGCCTCCGGGTACCAACTCCTTTGGCAATGTCCGGGCTCACTTGAGACATCGCCACCACTCGTGAGGACCGTGCAACGTGATGGTGATAGACTCTCCGATCTATCACCCGCTGGCACCTCCTAGGGCGGCATCAGGTCGCCATGGCGCTCCTCCGCCGCCCTGTCCTCCTGCGACGAATCGCGTCAGTGACGGAATCTTCCTCCCTGACGCATTCCGCCGCCTCCTTCTGCGAGAAGGACGCTACCATCCCCTTGCTGTTGACCATGACCTTGGCCACGGCCGGCAAGGAGAGGTCTGCCCCAATTGCTGCTGCGAGAGCACGGCGCTGCACCACCCAAGCGCGACAATGCTCGAGGGCGTGAAGCGCCGTGTCCTCGCCGTAGCCGCACTGGTGACACACGGGAGACGCCTCCCGTCTAGCCACTTTGTGCAGGTATTTGCCAAAGCAGCCATGTCCTGACGACGATTATCCAGCACAATATTAATGTAAAAAAATTAAAACATTTGCTCAAAAAATGCATTTACGAAGCCTTTATACGAGTACATTGTTCAAAAGTAAAAAATTACTCGTCATACGATGAAATGTGCGGTAAAATAGGTACTCTTACTTAAGTACCTGTTTTACCGTATACTCCATTGTATAGCGCCGTGCGTATTCTTTACGGTTGTTTTTTTATTTCCATAAAACAATATTTAAGAATTCCACCAAGGAGTTTCACATTACGAGAATAAATAAGCAGAATGATCGAACCTACTTGGAAGCGCTTTTTCTCAATACGTTTGTTTCACTTTAATACTAAAGAGCAAATGAGACGAAATATGTAGTTCTAATTTTCACCACGCTCACGTGGCGCCATTTGCAAATTCGCGCCATTTTCATATTAGAAACGTCAAAGATCGTTGCAATTTTCCGACTGTTATTTATAGACAAAATAATAATATGAGTTGAAGCGAGGAATCCGATATTATGGAATGATGGAATCTACTCCAGCTGATATCTTAAATGAGGCGCAAATTGCAGAAAATGTTCTCTTGCCGCCAAAATCGCGAGAGGGCTATTTAATGATTTACAATAATTTTATATCATGGAAGACTCGAAGAAATACTCAATCATTCTCTGAAAATGTTTTGATCGCTTATTTCAATTAATTATGTGTGAAGTATAAGCCATCCTCGATGTGGTCAATATATTCAATGTTAAAAAGCACTGACCTATCTGTATAATTTCTTATAAGCTATAAAAATAGTCAATTGAAAAAGTTTGTTTCATTACCTATTGTACTGTTTTCTTGCAAATTTATTGAAATACGTTGTATGACACACGTGCGGTAATTGGTATTTACATACTCGTGACTATGGTAAGGTTATATTCGTCTACTCGTTTGTAAATAACAATTTTAGCGAGCAACGTCTTTTGTTTTATTTGATTATCCTCAATTGTTTTCTCTTTTCCTTCCTGTGTTGCCACACTTGCCACATTCCATTAGTTCAAACACAATCATACAACCATCTTACATTTGTTCAACTATCGTTTATATAAATCACTCAGCCAATCTCACATGTACACAAAAGAAAAGAAATAAAGAATAATATTTATTTGGACACAGGTCGTGAAACACACAATAATATCTTTAAAATCACACAAATGCAAAGGATGCTCAAAAGACGCGTTGTTTTTATTACGGCTAAACTTCAATGCACATATTTCACTTCGGAACCAGACAACAGCATTACGTTAACCATCCGTCTTTGGGTCACTAAAATTCATGAGTACCAAATTTCAACTTAATCAATTTAGTTGACTCGGAGCAAATTGGCTGTGACAGACCGACAGACAGACACACGAGTGATCCTATAAGGTTTTCTTTTTTTTACTCGAACGTACGGAACCCTAAAAACCTAAAAAATATCGTAGCTGATCTGCTACGAAAGCGTAGCAAAAGCAGCTACGCCGTAGCAACTCATGAGCCCATCATTCCTAAGCCCAAATTACTTTCATAATTAAGGCACTGACAAGAGCTATACCGCGGTCACTGTCGGACTGCATATAAAAGAAAGAGAAGAGTGATGACACAACGCTTGTAAATTATTGCAAAATATGAAACAATTTTCTATTTACTCAAAAAATTGTTGAGTAATAGAAAATAAATAACAACCAAGTTCTGCATTAAAATAAGACGTTCTTGTTATTAATAAAATAAATAAAAAATACCAACGTACGTTGATATATACAGATATTTTGAATTGAAGCTCAAGGTAAAAGGTTAGTTTACCGTTAATTGGTGTCAAGTTTTTTTTTTTTTTAACTTTTTGTAACAACCAAGTTCTGAGAGATACTCGTATGTTCAAGATTAACATAGTAAATATTATTTTTGCCCCTACCTCAAACTATATAGATTTGGCTTTTTTTTGTTTAACACAAGCCTACTTTTAACATTTGCCTCTTGTCAGTGCCTTAAAACTATGACCCTTCTTAAACTCAACCAAAGGGGGGTATAAATAGAGAATGAAGGGTTTGTGCCGTCATCCCTTATCTATATTTTCTCTAATGTAAGCTTTGTCAGCCCCTCATGAACTTACGACATGCTTTGATAATGACAGTTTAAGACGACGGTCTTATTGTAACATACAATACACGTGTCGAGGCATTTAAGGGTTAAGTGTAATAAACCCTTCAGTGAAGTGGTTGACCTTATGGGTTACGGTGAAAAGTTTTATGATTTTAAGTGTTTATGTGGAAAAATGTTTTTGAGTTGTTTTGCATTTTGGCGAATTATTTCCATACAATTAATAACGTAAGCAGGTTACCGAAATAAGTCAAATTTGCAACAAACGTGAGATAACTGTAAGATCCGAGGAACGAGAAGTAATATACGGAGTACCGCAAGGCAGTGTGGTGGGCCCTCCGATGTTCACTTTATATATAAATGACTTGCCTAAAGCTGTTGACCACCCAATGACACTTTTTGCTGACGATTGCACTGTGACTATAGCTTGTAATGACAAAAGTACGTATGAACATGACATTAATAATTCGCTTATATCTATCATAAATTGGCTTAATAATAATAATTTAATCATTAATTTAAAAAAGACTAATGTAATTCATTTCGGACAACGTACACATACAGCTAACAATAATAATGTCCAGTATAATAATATTAATATAAATGCAACTGACACAACAAAATTTCTGGGACTTATAATTGATGATAAGTTGTGTTGGAAGCCCCAAATAGAAGCTCTGAGTAAGAAAATAAGTAGTGCAGCCTACGCTTTGAAACAACTAGCAGCGGTTCTCAATAAAGATGCATTAATTACTGCGTACTATGGATTGGCTGAATCCATTCTTAGATACGGAGTTATTTTCTGGGGAAATAGTACGGACAATGAAGTAGCGTTTCGGGCCCAGAAAAGATGCATCAGATCGATGTTTCGACTTCAAACAACAGACAGCTGCAAACCCTATTTTAAAGAGCATAGAATATTGACATTACCCTCATTATACATTTTGGAAACGGTAATGTTCACTGTAAGTCATCCTAACTTATTCCAACGTTTGTCTGATGCTGTGCCAAGGAATAGACGTGACAATACTCTACTCTGTGTTCGCGGCGGTAAAACTGCTCTTTTGCATAAGAGCATTTATTACATGGCTCCGACCATATTTAATAAATTGCCCAAGTCATGGAGATTATTGGATGTATCTGGCCTTAAATTGAAATTGAGAAAATTATTAATAGAGAGATCTTATTATAGTATTTCGGAATTTATGAAAGAGGATAATTTTTCTTGATGATTATGTATTTTAATTTATTTTATTGTATAATGTATTGATAATTAAATTGAATTGACATTGAATTGAATTAATAATTAACTTGACATAATTGAATTAATAATTAACTTGACATTGAATTGAATTGATAATTGAACTGACATTGAATAGAATTGATAATTGAATTGTATTGATAATGTAGTACGATTGTTATAGTAATTTTATCATTTTGAATTTAATAAGTGTAGTCCCGGTTTAAAACCCAGCAACTGTACGCCACTCAACAATTTGTACGCCACGTCACGCGGCTGAACATGTTTGAACTTTCTTTTCTACTGTAATATCTTGCATGCAATGTATGTATACCATGTTTAAACAAATAAATATACTTACTTACTTACTTACTTCATTACTGTCGCGGCCTGCAACTGGGGCGATCGGTCGCTACGGCACACATACGAGAGTCCAAGGCTTACATAGTACTTTTCTCAAATAATGCGCGGAAATTCAAATTGAGTAAATTGATTATAGGTAAATCCCAGAATAAATGAAAAACAACGATATTTTTTCACATGTTAATTTGTTTCTTCTTTACCTATTGTACAGTTCTATTTGCAAACCAAATCGAAATTTAAATAAAATCTTTGTTAGGTTACTTCTTTGGTAGCCATGTGTTAAAGTAGAAATTTTAAATAACACGACAGTTATGAGTTTTCATAGTAATTTATTTGGCCGCTAACACGACAGAAATGGAATTTCATACAAACATTGTCGGCCATGTATTCGACCAGTACAGCAATTTGATTTATCTCTAAGAAGGTTGTCAAAACAATATTCGAATTTCCAAGCATATTTGAGAAAAGGTATTTATTTATTTGTTTTATTGGTTCTCCAACAATTATTTCCACAGGTTATATGGTAACGGTAACACGTGAAAGTGTGTATGCAACAGTGCAACAATCACTTACGTATCTTTAGATTTTCTGGTGCATTAAGTCTTTGCAAACAGTTTTTTTTTTGTATCTTATTAATATCCTATTTTGAGCAGTAGACTTACTTGTATATGTAGCAGCCATTTGGTTAAATTAGCCAGTTAATTGGACGCCTAGGTCGTTCATTAAACAACGGCCGGCATCAAATTGAATGCCAGGGCCGATAGTTAATTGAACTAGAATCATTCAACGTTTAACAACTTGGCGTATTGATAGTCAGCCTTTTGAAGATGACAGTCCAAGTGATTAAAATGGTGAAAAAAAATCTGCGAGCAATTTGGAAATAGCGCTCGCCGGCCGCTGCCGCAGAACCGCTCGCTACGCTCGCTCGGCTCGCGCGCGTCTGGTCACAGTTCTAACCTAACCTAACCTATTTTACCCAGTTTAACTAAATGACTACACGACAATCAGCCATCTAGTTGTCCTTCAGGTATTTAATTGGATTGGCCGGCGTTTAATGAATGGCCTAGGCGTCCAATCAGCTGGCTAATTTAACCAGATGGCTGCGACATGTATATAACATATCAAGGCTTGTTGTAGGGAGTATATATTTTCATACAGAAAAGAAACGAGCATTAATCACCACGTTTAGTCACTACAAGTTAGGATAAATTCTGACATGAGGGTTACCACCTGATTTTAAAAATCATCTACAAGCATATTGGTGTAACATTTTATCGGTCGACGCAGAGTGAGGTAAGCGGGCCGTGGGCAGGTCGTTACAATGAACGCAAAATAGAAAGAAATGTTAAAGATAAATGCTCACTCGGCGTGAGCATTACGACGAACGCAGCGTCGAGCATTCGCAAGAACGTTACATTACATGGAAATGCTTTTTAAATTGAGCTTTTGCTTGTATTATACCATTCGTAAGAACGTTAAATTACATAAATGTACGACAAAATGCTCTACTCTATGCTCATCATGAAAATCACTACTATAACTGCGCTTATATAAATCTGGTCATAAAGAACCCATATTACTTTAATCCCCAAATCAGCATAAAAATTAAAACCTGAAGCCGCATTTCAGTCATTTCAAATGTAATAAAAAATATCATAACGCGTCCAACCACTCGCGTCGCTCACAATAATAAAAATTATAAAATAGCTGTTCCCATATTTAATACTACGCCCACCGTTCCACAGATTTATGAATTTTAATTTTCTTTCATCCACTGCGAAGTATTATCTTTCAGGCCGTACATTATTCTCTAAGAAATACCACTGATTACGTGGCTATAGATACGACGACGGTCTGATTTATTACGATATAAAGTTAAATTAAAGTCTGGCTCTTTGCAGGCTGTTTTACTCTGTAGAAGTATTTATTCGTTGGGAAATATTACTCGTTTTCTTTATGCATGACTTAATTAGCATTGTGAGTAATATTTGAATAAAAGTATTCAATACTAGCTTCCGCCAGTGGCTTTGCCCGCGTGATATCTCTATAAGTTATAGCCTATGTTACTCAGTGATATTATAGCATTCTTCTGGTGACAGAATATTTAAAATCGTCCAGTTGTTTTGAGTTTAATCAATCTACCTAGCCTTTTCCCAACTATGTTGGGGTAGGCTTCCAGTCTAACCGGATGCAGCTGAACACCGATTTTACATGGAGCGACTGCCTATCTGACCCCCACATCCCAGTAACTGGGTAATACTATAATCAGACTTTCGGGCTCCTGACGACCCGTAACGACTATCAAAGATCCATGAATGACAGCCAGGACTAGCTTAGAGTGCTTTACGAGGCACTCCTCCATGCCTCGTAAAGCATGTTAAGATGGTCTCGGTATGTTAAGATGGTCACCCATCCACAGACCACCCCCGGCAAGCGTAGCTTAACCTGATGGATCGAACCGTGCGGCTGTTATTACTTAGTCACGAGCTCCTCCTTTTTGAGTTTAATAATTACAAATAAAAATCTTTTCTCTTTATAAAATTAGTGTCGTTAGATTAGGTTACAGAGGGTGGGATGTGCTAACCTAACTTGTATGAAGGTGTTCAAATTGGTGATCCAATTTAGGTGAGAAGGAAAATCACGCGCAGGATTCAGGACTCAATCACGCGTGTCTATTGTTTTAATGATAAGGAAGTCACGCTACTATTTGCGACAATTTGAATACCTTCTTACGGTAGTTGACAAAATCGCGAGTGAGTTTCTTCCCACATCTCGTTAGTAGTTTAGTACGTAGTTGAATTCTTGTAAAAAGCAGAGCCTTTCATTTTACAGAAATTAGACATTAAAATTGCTCTTCATACTTATTATTTCTAGATAAAGAAATCTTCAATACGTTTTCTAAACCAATTTCACCACACATATTCTTCCACCCCACCAAAAACACAACAAAATCTTTACCTACATCCAAAATGGTCTCCCATAACCCACTCCTTATCAAGCACCTGTCATATCTATTACGACTATCAAAATAATCTTTGCCGGCAGGTAAGCAGCCATCGTATTAGGAGGCACAGGCTTAGGGTGGCCCTTTATCATAGCTACAACAATGGCTCCTGTAAAATGAAATACGGAATCGCAGCAGATAAGTTAGCGGGATTGTTTCCCTCCAAAACTGGTTGGATGTGAACATCCAATTATGATTTTTTTGGTATCGTGAGTAGAATTATGTGTTTTTATTTTGGTGGGAAGTTTTTAACTGACTTCAAAAAGGAGGAGGTTCTCAATTCGAGTGTATGTTTTTTTGTAAAAATTTTACTCGCGTTTACTCCGCCAATTATGAAATGATTTTTTGAAATATTAATTTTGCTTGGGTAGTTTTTTGAGTTAGCTTCAATAATAGGTATTTGTCCCAAAAGGACGCAGCGGGTCGCTAGGTAATGACGCAGCTGACGAACTTGCTAGACGAGGATCCAGCACGGCAGTCTGTGGACCCGAGCCTATCGTACCTATCCCCTTCAACCAAATACGTATAGGTGGTTACAGGAAATCACCCACACACAAGCAGGGCAATGGTGGTCCTCGACACCGGACTGCCGGCAGTCAAAGGAAGCTATGCCATCCTTGGATTGCAGGCTGACCAGGCGTCTTTTACGTCTGGACAGGAACGGCCTGCGCCTGGTGACAGGAACCATCATGGGACACTGCTCGCTAAACAAACACTTCCACACAATAGGCATAACGGACAGTCCTCTGTGCAGGGCGTGCATGGAGGCTGAGGAGACCGTTGCGCACGTGCTCTTTGAATGCACGGGCGTTACACAGATCAGAACAGACACCCTCGGGTCACCCAAATCATACACAGATGTTCTAGACAAACCAGGAGACCTAATTGCCTTCTGGAGGGAGGTAGGCTGGTTGGAATAACCCCCCAAACGGCCGCTATGGCCCACGCACAATGGTCCACCTGACGGACTGAGTGCGGAAACCAAACCCCATAACATAGAACATAGGTATTTAATCCATTTAGTACACCGCTACATACAATCTTAGAGCCCAGCATTGAAGAAGATGGACGAAAAAAAGATTGCATGTAGCGGAGTTGAGAATGTTGAGGTGGATGTGTGGTGTGAAAAGAATGGATAAAAAAAGGAATGAGTATATTAGAGGAAGTCTGAAAGTTGCGCCACTTACAGAAAAGTTGAAATGGAATCGACTGTCTTGGTATGGGCATGTGATGAGGAGGGAAGAATCGCATGGGACTAAAAGAGTGATGAATATAAATGTTGAGGGATGGAGAGGGAAAGGAAGACCAAAGAAACGATGGATGGATTGTAAGAGGAGTGATATGAAGGAAAAAGGTGTAAATGATTGCGTGATGGTTGACAGGGGAGAATGCAAGAAGAAAACGTGTTGCGCCGACCCCAAGTAACATGGGATAAGGACAGGAAGATGATGATGATGATGAGTTTTTATGGATGATGTTATAAGTTCCTGTCACTGTTATTTACATAGCAGTTGTATTCGAATTTACGTAGGGTAGGTATGGTACTGCCACAAAAAAATGATTAGTAAAAAGTAAAGTCGGTTTTTAGTTTTTTAAGTTTTTGAATAGGTTTTTTTAGATTTTGTAAGCTTGTGTGAGAGAGAGACATATGTGGGATGCTAATGCATCAAAAGAAGATATGAGGTAAATGTTTTTACTGTTTGTATCCTCAGTTTATATACTTATAAAAGAATGTATTGTCATGATAGATGTGTTTGTATTAATTAAACTTATAGGTACACATAAACCCTTTAAAACGTTTATAATATTTATGTCGTTGCTTTAGATTAAAAAAAAGATTCGTATTTTTAATAAATCTTATCAGCTTTACATTTAAAAGAAGGTTTGTTTAAAAGCCCGCCATTTTAAATTCCATGTTAACCCTACACCATCCTCAATAATTAATACACATAAATATTTATTCTAATTAAAAAACCAACCCATTACCAACCCCTTTCTAATGAAACACCAGAAGAATACATGTCAGTAAATCAATTTAATGGTTAGTATTGCCTTCAGCAAACCACCTTTCTGGAATTCCAGTGGTCAGGTATTAGGTGTATAGATTCCACTTATGTGGGTCCAAATGATCCTCTGTCAATAGGGTTCGTGATTAATTATATACGAGCGGGTCCAACGGACCCCACGGACCCCGGACTTGCGTGTGTTTAGTCACCGTGAAAGGGTTAATTTGGGTGACCATGATGTAATAGGGAATTCTGGGTTGATTTTGTTTGCCTAGTTTAGGTGTGGTGGGAATGTTGCTTTGCCCCTTTTCCCCTGTTGTTTGTGGTACAGTATCGTCATTGCATTTGTAGCAGTGGATATTATGGGTCCACGTAGTGATGAAATAATTAATCTTAGATACTTTTGATGCATTTTATATTATCTACTGTGGATGACTCTTAGAAGCCTAGTCTCTGGGTAAACTGGATACTTCTGGAACTTTAAATATGAATGAGGTCTAGAATCGATTGTTTTATCATTCAAAAGACAGAAACGAGAGACGTTTGTCTTACGAGACTTGACAGTCTACTCAATATATACGTGACAGTTACTCAGTTTTTGAAAAACCGTCTAATTCAAATAATACAATCCACAATAATTTTAGTTGCATTATTTAAATGTCCATTTTGATTATGGTTACCCTACAATAAATTCTTAGAGCTCCAATGTTTGGCAATTCTATCGGGACCTTTTGAGTAATAGTTTCAGTCGTAGACATAATACTGAAAAGTGTCATATTTAGTACGTTTTTCATTGTACCTTGAAAAACCTTTTTGAACCTACATATATATTTTGACAGGTATAAGTCTGGTTGATGGATTTACACAAGTATGGTAAGTAAGTAAGGTGCAACTTGATTCATTGACTTATCAGTGAGTTAGGATCAAAATAAAGTAATGCTTTAGGAGCTTATGATATTCGTCTTTCACATATTTAGCAGAAACCAAACACAAATACTTTTCTTAGTTTATTGTTTTTCTGAAAGAAGATTTATGACTGACTAATACTCGTAGCTACTATTTAATGGTTTGATAGATTGTGCGTAGCAGCTTAACACACCTAACTTGCCAAAGTTATTTTAGGTCCCAAGAAAATGAAGTGACAAAAATCAATAATGTTCTGCCCAATCTGATTCACGGACACTAATCAATTTGCCTAGTCTTTTCCGAACTATGATGGGGTATCGGCTTCCAGTCTAACCGGATGCAGCTGAATATTAGTATTTTAGTATTTTGTTTTGTTGACATAATCTACTCATTACAATGTTTTTTTATGAGTTATATTGCAATAAGTGGTTAGCTAGCAACCTCGACAATCATTTATTTGACCTCGATGGTCCTAGTTTATCAATTATAACTTCTAGTTACAGCTATATGTAAGCGGGCACGCCCTTTATGCCTGGAGGATTTATTTTCTTTTTTAGATATTGTTTACGTTTAGTTAGTTAATCACTTTTTTCTAAATGAACAGACAGCTGTGCTGCTTGGGAGTTTGTTGCGCCACTTCTTCTTCCCAGCTAAAGCACTAGGAAGTGGTGAAGGGTGGGCGTTTTGTGGGACTGTCTTATGTAATTTTGACTTTCAAAAAGTGCTGATTCTCAGCCTAGTTTGAATAAATGACTTTTGAATTTTGAATTTTTACATGGAGCGACTGCCTATCTGAGCTACACAACCTAGTTTCTGGATAAGACTGGTTGTCAGACTTTTGGGTTTTTGACCACCCGTAATGACTGTCAAAGATCTATGAATGACAGCACGTACACCATCGTTACTAATAAACTACATTTACACAAAACATAGAATATTACCAAAACCCCGTTTTTCGCCTCAACCCGCAACAGGCGAGGCGTCGAGTCAGTCAAGCGTGATCCGGCCCGCCAAAACTTAGCCATACTATTAATGTTAAACTGTTTCGCTCAAGGCCAGGTCCTTTGTTATTATTCTGTTCATAATTATACTTCGATAATAATAGAGGCTTGTTCGATAATTCGACATCATCTTGCTATATGGAAAGTCAGGGAACTTAATTGTACCTATATGAAATATAAAATAAAAGAAAATATGTTTATTTGCGGTAAACATGACGAAAAGGAAGAACCCAAAAAAAAAAGAACAAGTTGGGGGAATATATGCGTCACATCCACGCAAAACGGCGCTTTGGGCGGAGCGAGAGGGTGTGTTAGACTCTTACTGACTAAAACCCACCCGTTTTCCTTCAGTTGCCTGTGCAATGCCAGGGGCCACGGTATCCCTTTCGGACTTTCCCGTAACCAATACGCACATGGGGCACCTTGGGTTCGAACTCGAGGCCATTGATTTGGCAGTCCGAAGGTCACACCATCAGGCTATCACTGCTATTAACTCAATCAATAAATCAACTTGGCCTAGCGCAGTCCACTTCTGGACACAGGCCTCTCCCAAGCTGCGCCACAACACCCTGTCCTCCGGCTTCCACATCCAGTCTGTCCCGGCCACTTTGTTAAAGTCGTCGGTCCATCTAGCTCTCTTGATTCAGTACTATCTAACAATTACTATTTTTGACATAAAATCTTTAGCACGTAGTTTTTTTCCCATTTAATACCTACTAAATTACTAGCAGTTAATCAATTTTGGACCTGCAGTGGGGTGTTATTTATGTCGTCAAGATTTTATGCACGTCTAATAATTTAAAAGAATAAGGAAGTAAGCAAATAACACCATTAGTGGTTGAGTTTTTAACAAATTTTCCGTACTTATATTGCAACTGTCATTATTTGACAGTTGTATTAATTTTATGCAACGCGGTAAATTGACGTATTGTGTCAATTTAATAAATAATTAATGCCTCTGACCATAATGAAATTAATGACAAAGTGGGCAAGTGGCGTGTCATTAATTAAAGGCGTCTCGGAGGACCAGATTATTTTTGGAGTTCCGTCGTTGGGCATAATTGGTCCTAGTTACGGTTATTAACTTGTTTAAAACAGGAATAATAATTAAAACTTAGTAATTTTCTTATATTTGATTTGTTTTTTAAAGGTTTGTCGTTTCTACATTCACTAATTATGATGCTTTTGACAATTTTAGTCTGTGTTTTTCAACACTGAACTACAGCACGTCGCACGTCTGTGTTTTCCAGCACTGAACTATTGTGAGATAAATATTAATATCTAAGTACTTATTTATGATACAAGTACTACAAGTTTTACTGAAAACCACTTTGCTATAATATAAAAACCACTACTAATCATCACATAAGATCTGTTTTGTAAACATAATAAAACATAATTTGAATTAATGTGTTGTGAGCATGATTGCTTCCTCCACCTTGTCAAATAAACCTGTAAAGGTCTTTAGACGAGGTGTTATTGGTTTTATTTTAATATGTAAACAAAATACTGAACTGAAAAAAAAAAAAAACTGCCTATATTATTTATTTAAGATAAGATTTATTTAGGAAACATAATACAGCTGGCAATAGTTACAAAGGAAAACGATGATAGCTGCAAAAGTTAAAACTGTGTCACAACTATCAACGCTCGTCTTAGGATATAGATAACAGATATTCCAGACTTAACAATAGAAATGGGGTAAGTAGATTCTATTCTGTAGTAAAAATAAAATAATAAAACAAAAAAATATAATAATTTTAGCACGCAGAGGTGTAGTGAAAGTGTATAGGTTGGGTGTGTGTGGGTGGTGAGATGTGTAAGTGTTTGTGTGTGTGGTGTGTGTCTGTGAGTATAAGTATTAATTAAGCTTCCACAATTTTCTCCGTATCATTGTACGAGAGTGTTTTTAACCATGCAGTCAACTTCTTTCTTAGGTCATTTCGATTTAGGTGGTAAATATTAAGTAGTTTATTTATTTTGTTGTACATTTTGGAGCTGATAAATGTGAAGTGCCTTCTTGCTACTTTTGCTCTGCAGGGTAAGAATTTGCAGACTCTGTCTGAAAGAAGCCTAGCGGTGGTAACATTTGGGTCTTAGGGTACAAGATTGTGTTTTTTTAGCATAGTTTGCAGTATGAAAATTTGTTTAACCGTAAGCACGTTACAATCTGTATAGAGGTCAGAGGTAGGGTAGCGGATTGGTTTCCTAGATAGAACCTTCAGTACTGCCCTATGTGCCCTTTCTAGTCGGAGCATATGGGTTTTGTGGGCTCCTCCCCACGAGGTCACACAATACCCCAGAACTGATTGGGCGAGCGCAAGATAAACTGTCATGAGGCCTTTATAGTCTGCAGACCCCCTAAGTTTTTGAAAACGTAGATTAATCGACGAATGCGAGTCACTAGGGAGTTGGTCTGCATTTTCCATTTTAGGTGGTTATCAATAATTACTCCGAGATATTTAATATTGGCAGTGCGAACTAAGGGTGAGCAGTTACAGTTGTAGGGGTTGGACGGGATGCAGGTGTGCGCTTTGAGTGTAAAGGACTTTGAATGCCAGGTGTGAAGGTTATACACCTTGTCTTGCTGATGTTGAGGGTCAAAAGATTGGTGTTTAACCAATTCATGACCACGCTCAGAGCACTCTCAGCTTTATTGAAAGTATCTGCCCAGTCATTTCCATGAACAATAAGGACTGTATCATCTGCGTAAGCGATTATTTTGCAGTTTGGGAGGGATAGTTGGCAGAGTTCATTCACGTAAACGAGGAAGAGGGTTGGTCCAACTACACTACCCTGAGGAAGACCAAAGGTGACTGTCTTCACTCTACTGGTATAGTTATCAATCCCAACCACCTGCTCACTGTTTTGTAGGTAGCTGCGAAAGATATCATGAGCAACACCACGAATTCCTATCTTTTCGAGCTTTGTTAGCAATTTGGGGACAGAAACGGTGTCGAAGGCCTTGGAAAGGTCCAGGAAGATGCCAAGCGTTTTTTATTTATTATTGAGGTGATTTGTTATTGTATCTGTAAGGTCCAAAACTGCGTCCTCCGTAGATTTCCCATGTCTAAAGCCAAATTGGTTGGGAGCTAAAATATGGTATTTAGAGAGAAAACCGGTAAGTCGTGCGTTAAGTACCTTTTCAAGTATTTTGGAAAGTGTTGAAAGGACCGATATAGTTCTATAATTAACGACATCGCTCCTGTCCCCAGTTTTAAATATTGGATGAACTATTGCCGTCTTGAAAACATTTGGAAATACACCCGTTGATAGGCAGATGTTGAAGATATGCACAAGAGCGGGAGCAATAATGTGACTAGTAGCCTTTATAACGGAGGATGAGATATTGTCATAACCTATTGCACACTTGTCCTTTAAATTTAGAATTACATTACAGATTTCTGCCTCATCCACTTGATATAGTACCATTGACCCTTGTGGGTAAGAAGTGGGGGAGGTTTTTGGTTGTTCTGCATTGAGAAGAGATAGGTCAGGTTGACGGATTTTTGAAGCTAAGTTACTGCCAATGATGATTGATGAATTGAAATGATGAGTCTAAACTAAAACGATTGAAAGAGAGAGTGTTAAATACGGAGATATTCTACGAAAAGCTTATTTTTAGAAAAAAGGAGAACTGACTGACTGACATATCAACGTACAGCCGAAACTACTGGGGCTAGGAATGTGAAATTTTGCACACGGCTTCCTATTATAATGTAGGGGAGCACTAAGAAGGGGTTTTTGGAAATTTAACCTTTAAGGGGGTGAAAAGGGGGAATTTTGTTTGTATGGAAAATCTTATTACTTGTGTTAATAAACATGAAACTTGGCACGAACATCTATCTAAGTAAATTATGAAGTTTGGCATTTTTTGTTTTTCCAAATTACCTCCTGAGAGGGGTTGAGGGGGTGTGAAAATTTGTATAGAAGAATTTAGATACATGCAATGACATCTATTGGGCCAGAATGGTACTAACGAATACATATCTCACCAAAAACGACACTCATGTCTTTTTTCGAATTATGTCAAGTAGATGACTATGCAAAAACCCTACTATATTGCGAAGTACCTGCATACTATGTTTGGAACAATAATCGGTTTGAAAGGAGGAAAAGAGGGGTAGATGTAGCTGGGTGGCCAGGCATTTAAAGAGACCACGCTTTAGGCAGAGTATACACGGTACATCCAAATAATGTTGAGTGCTACCACCTTCGTTTGCTTTTACATGAAATCCGGGGTCCGTTATCTTTTGAAGCATTAAAAACTGTCAACGGTGTGGTACTACCGACTTTCAAATCAGCTTGCAAGACTTTAGGGTTACTTGAAGATGATCAACATTGGCATACAGCACTACAAGAGGCAGCCCTGTGTCAATCTCCGCACATGATGAGAGAGCTTTTTACGATCATGTTAGTTTTTTGTCAACTGGCAGATCCGTTCAGTCTGTGGGATGAATTTAAAGAATACCTGTTGGAAGACTTTAAACGACAGATTGAGAGGCAGGTAAAAAGCGCAGTAGAACACCTCATGGATGAGATTTTTAGTAAGTGTCTGTTGGAAATAGAAGAAGCATGTTTGGCACTTGGAGGATGTGCACTAGAAGAATACGGTTTACCGAAACCGAGTAGATCAGAAGTGTTTCAAAGTGAATTAGGAGCGTATATTAATGAACTTAACTACGATGTGTTTGCCTTAGAATCATTTGTCAATATCAATGAGAATTCACTAACTGAGGAACAAAAGTTAGTGTACAATGAAATTATTTCAAGTACACATGAAAACGAGGGAAGAATTTTCTTTTTGGATGCCCCAGGTGGGACTGGTAAGACTTACCTCATCAATTTACTCTTGGCAAAGATTAGAAGTACTCGTGGAATTGCCTTAGCAGTCGCGTCTTCCGGGATCGCCGCTACGTTATTGGAAGGAGGTCGAACGGCGCACTCTGCGTTGAAATTACCCCTTAATTTGTCTAACGTAGAAACTCCAATGTGTAACATTTCAAAGCAAAGCAATCTTGCCGTAGTAAGTATGTAGTAAGTATTGCGTAAAGCAAAAATAATAGTCTGGGATGAAAGCACCATGGCGCACAAAAGAGCTATTGAAGCGTTAAATAGAACTCAAACATGTGATGTTACTTAGAAATTTGAAACCCCCAAAACTATGCAACGGTACTAAGGCTACAAGTAAAAGCTTTGCATCGTAATATTGTTGAAGCTACCATTTTAACTGGGTCTTCCCAGGGAGAAACAGTCTTCATTCCACGTATTCCATAAATCCCGAACGATCTCCCTTTCGAATTCAAAAGACTTCAGTTCCCTTTAAAAGTTTGCTTTGCGATGACAATAAATAAATCACAGGGTCAAACCCTTAAATTTGCAGGAGTTGACTTGCGACAGCCCTGTTTCTCCCATGGTCAGTTCTACGTAGCATGCTCTCGTGTGAGCTCATCTTGCAGCCTGGTCATATTGGTAACACCCTCCAGAACGACCAAGAATGTAGTCTTTAAAGAAATATTATAAAAACTTAATTGTTTTGTTATAGCCATTAACCCGCATATTTCTGGATACATACTGTTTCCTATTTTTAGATGTTCACGTAGCCAATTCTTCCATACAAAAACTGTCAGATGTCAATAAAAATTATCTATCGATTGAAAAATCAGCCTTCGAATTTTTTAGAGGAAAGTACGAAACCCACGCGGACGAAGTCGCGGGCAAAGTGCTAGTATTAAGATAAACAGAGCAATAAACATATACCCCTAAACAAATACACAATGTTAGAAAAAGGTTACGGAATACTTAAAACTAACTTACGAAGAGACTGAATTTGATACTAAATTTACCACAGTGATTGACTACTTACTACAACAAACACACCCTGAGAGGGAAGAGGGCATTCACGCACACACATATCATATCACACAAAGAGAGTACTCATACCATAAAGATCGATTTTATGTTAATTTTAATTGATATTTTTGTTTTAATTTTTGATTTTTATTTCTGGTAAATTTTTGAAAATGTTTGCCTTAATGATTTAAATATTGTTTTTTTTTATAATGTGTGAAACTTTTGTGTCATTTATCATTACAATTTTTTATCATCTTAGTTCTACACAATGTTAACATCTCTACATGATGGCTATTTTTAAGTGTTAATTATTTGAGGAAATACAGTCTTTCGCCTAGTTGGCTACAGACAGTCTAATTAATTTGTAACTAGAAAATATAGCCTATAAACATATGTATGTGTATCATTGTAAACATTTATTGAAATAAAGCTATTATTATGTTTAAAATTTTTTAAACACTGCCCCATACTAGGAATTTCCCCTGTATCGTGGTGCGTTTACAAACATTTAAACTCACATACACAAACAGCCACCCGGAACAACTACTTGTAGGATATAAAAATATTTGTTCCGTGCGGGAATCGAACCCGCGACACGCAATGCAGCAATCGCTTAACCATTGCGACAACCTTGCCGTCAAATAATAATAAATATTATAATGTACCCACGGAACAGGCACAGTCCTCCTCTTGGTGAGAGGAAGTGGGTCGCAATCCACCACGCGGTCACAATGTGGGTTGGTTGATGACACATGATTTCAAATGTTTGGTTCCAGGACATGTTTTCCTTCACCGTTTTGAGAGCAGTGGTGATGAAATAATTTACACAAAGTAATGCGCCTGTCTGGGTTCAAACCTACGAACGAACAACTCGTAAGTCGCCACTTGTCCAACACTGCTGTCAGTAAGATTTTATTATACTCATAAAATTACAACATCGTTTAAAAAAAAACTCCGAAAACTTTAATAAAAGGAAATTTCCGAACTTAATCTCTTTGAGAAACGCTTCCGAAAACTTTGCGAACATTATATCCCAGTTCTTTTTCTTAGAATTAACTAAATAAAGGAAAAATTACCAAAGTAATCGTAACATGAGTGGCAGGGACACGACGTCTTGTTAAGAAGAACCAGCGATCTTGGGTATTGGAAAACATTCCAACTTTTGGAAAACAAAGAATCTTACTTAAAACTTTGGACCATCATTAGACACTCGTGAGATCAAAGAGGAACTTGGAGACAACTAGGGATTAGATTTCTACTTGAACGAAGTAAACTTAGTTTATTTTTGATACTGGAAGTGATGCGGGATATTCGAAGTGAAGGCGAATTTCATAATCATCATCATTTCAGCCGAAAGACGTCCTCTGCTGGTTATAGGCCTCTTCCAAACAATGCCACTTCGACCAGTTCTGTGGTTCCAGCACCCAGTGGATTTCTGCGGCCTTCACGGGTTCAATTGCCAGGTCAGGTGGCGAATTTACTTACGAGAAATTGGTTATTTTAAGAAAGGAAAAAAAAAATGCTTATTCATAAATTATATTTTGTTTCCGTAAATTGGCGGTAGAAACATTTTTACGCTTCAAAAGAAATACTAATCTTTTACCGACTACTATGAGATGAAACATGGAAACAAACTCGTCTCTTTTAAAGTCCAGACATAACTTGTTGATATATTTATGTGAGTGACGGTCTGATAAAAAAATCATGCATAGATAACGTTTTGAAACAACCGTATCCTGATTTCAAGAGATTGTTTATATAATTTGTTTTATGCTAGTGCTAAAGAACTTACTGCACTTATCACTTTTTTTGCTATACGAAGTGTTGGAAAATTATGTTTTCATATCTCTGTCATCTTGTGGTGTTTATTAACTCAAGATAAAGCCAACCACGCTCTCATACCGAATCCAGACCAACCAACCTCACGTATCTCCATCCGCGGGATAAAATATTCCGTTTGTACGCTATGATTTAGAAATAAACTAACCTGATTACTCTTCCTAGTTACTGTGGGGACCTTAATTGAGAACTTTGGACTTCCTTCAGTGACCTTTGAATCGGGAATTCTTGAATAAATTATTTGAGCTAAAATGCCTTGAGAGAGTATCGATAAGGTAGCCAATCAGGACCAACAATTTTGGTCCTGGGTTCGTACTTAGCTGAATTTTTTATATCGGTATTTGTGGGTTGGTCCTTGTTACGATTTTGGTGGCCATTATTGTTGTTTTCGGTACTTTTCAAGTGTGGGGTGTTTCTTTATTTAGGGTGGATATGGTGCCAACCTACGTAACTACGTTCATGCGTAAGCTTGAGAATACGGTGTATACTTTAACAGGGTCAGCTGAATATTATCTTTTCTATTTACCTCCGTTCCAAGTGACACCATTGACTAACGAGTTAAGATATAGATAAACTTCTGCTTAATCCTTCGTGTTTACTGGCGTGATGTTATGTATGAGACTTTCGCATTAAATGAGAGAACAACCTCCAAATATAATAATATTTATGTAAGTAATAACATAACTACTTACATAAATAATATTATTACATAAATACAAAATTACTACGAAAATTAGTTCGCCTTTCAGAATTACCGTTCATATTACGTAATACCTTAGAGCCTCTAACGAGCTGCTTTTACAGCTTTTCATAATAAACCCACGAATTATGGATATATTTCTTTAAGTGCTTTTGTTTGTACTTACGCTACGGCTAACTCATATTTTTATTTTGGTTGGGAGCTACGTAATGATCGATCCTGTGACGTATATAACATGGGCTTAGATCTTCTTTTACTGGGTTAATAAAGGAGGTTTCTAAGAGTAGTCTTACCTCAAAGAGGGGCTCGTGGCTAAATGATAACAGCCGAACGAGTCGATCCAAGGTAAGGCTTCGTTTGCCGCGGTCGGTTCGGTGATGGGTGACCATCCATTATATATGAAGACTCCTCCGTGCCTCGGAGACCAGGTTAAGCCGTTGGTCCCGGCTGTGATTCGTAGAACTTTGACAGTCGTTACGGTTGGTCAGAACTCCAAAAGTCTGACAACCAGTCTTACCAAGGGGTATCGTGGTACTCAGTAATTGGGTTGTGGAGGTCAGATAGGCAGTCACTCCATGTAAAATACCGGTATTCAGCTGCATCCGGTTAGACTAGAAGCCAAAAGGCTAGGAAGATTGATTTCTAAGAGTAGTCTTAATAAAGACGTGATTTCTATGAATAGAAAAAAGTAATTTATAATATATTTTTTATAATGGATGGCAGAAATAGTATAAGAATGGTTTCTGTTACAAATCACTTGCTAAAGGTACCATTTCGTACCCGACCGCAGGCAACAACTGCACGCGACGTGTCGCGGCGTCATGTCGCTGCAGTCATGATTCCAAACCCGACCGCAGGCGGCAGCAGCCCGTATTCCAGTCGGTAGATAGAAGATAGAAAAACGTGTTATCGCTTGAACATTGGCGGCACTACTGGTCTGCGGTCGGGCTGCGCGTGTCGCCTGTCACTCGCCCGTAGCTGCCAACGACGTGCCTACGGAAGGTATTTCATCATGTCGCGGCGACACGTCGCCTGCAGTTGCCGCCTGCGGTCGGGTACGGAATGGTACCTTTACTTCGTAGGAAATCAAGTTAATACGTAGTTTATTCATTTTATAGCATTTCCAGAAAACAAGCTAATAGAAACATAACCACCTCTGTGGCCTAGTGGTTAGACCATCTGTCTCAGACTCAAGAAAGGTTCGATTCCCAAAAAAACGCAAAGCAAAACTTTCTGTTAGGGTTTTGGTGGTACGGCTTGTTCTAAGTCCGCCTGGCTAGCTACCACCATCTTATCTAATGTCTGTCACCATAGTAATAATGTTAACAGCATTGTTGTGTTTCGCTCTCGCGCGCAGTTAGAGCTAAGGTATCCGGTTCCTCTGTGGTTGAGGATTCCGTGTGATGCTCCCTTCCACCTTCGGCCTGATCATGACCATCAGGTGAGATGTAGGCCAAGAGGTACACCGCTGTGAAAACTTACTATCACTGACATAGCAAGTGGCGATTTTGACTATACCCCTTGCGAATTTGCGACGAAGGAATTCCCATAGTTGTGAAGGTTGATAGGCTGCTAAAATCAAAAACCTTTCTTTAGATTCTTAATTAAAGTTCTCAAAACTTCTTTTATTGTTGACATAATTTACTCATTGCAATTTTTTTTATGAGTTCTATTGCAATATGTGGTTAGCTAGTGACCTCAAAAATTTATCATATTATTCTTGTCTGAGCAACATGCAAAATGTTCGTCATGCTCCCTTAGATGTCACTGCTTGCGGTAGCATCGGGGGTCGGGTTGCCTCCTACCCTCAAATATAGCGAGGGGGGTGTTGACTGATCTTTGCGTTATGCTCGTGAATGGGTGCTGCTTGTGGTGCCTGGTCGTCTTGCTGACAACGGTTTTGTCATTGTTAATAGTAATTAACTGTTTATTTATTTTTACTTCGATGGTCCTAGTTTATCATTTGTGACTTCGAGTTACCGCTTTTACAGCTATATGTAAACTTTCTAGGCTTTCATTCGGGTTCTGTTTACTTTTTATTTTCGTTTGAGTATAGATTTCGATATTTATTGTTGATATATTGGCGTGTGCTAGCTGCCTTAAAGCAAATAATTTAGTTTAATGTTTTGTGTAGTGCTATGTAAATTATTTTGCATAAGTATTATTGTATAGAATCAAGTTTTTCTAATTGAACAGACAGCTGTGCTGCTGGAGAATTTGTTGCGCCACTTCTTCTTCCCAACTAATAAAGCACTAGGAAGTGGTGAAGGGGAGACATTTTTGAGGGACTGTCTTAAGTAATTTTGAAGTTTGAAAAGTGCTGATCTCAGCCTAGTTTGAATAAATGACTTTTGAATTTGAATTTGAACAACATTTCAGTCACATTCATAACACTATAATAAACCAGCAAAATCAAGTAAGGAATACGATAATACAGAAATCAAGTCTGCTCATACATTAGGTGTACGAAACTCGGCATAACTTCCATCACTAATACCCGACTTGAATATTTAATGGAACTGCATTTCTACGACCGTCTGATTTAGCTTAATTTTCAGTTCGAACCGTATATAAACCGGCCAAATTCAGTACGCCACGCTAGATGTTAGGAGGCTATTCAAATTGAAGGCATCACAATTTGGTCGTAGCGCGACCAAATTACGTACGTGGTGGATTGAGAAACAAGCTTACGTACGGCGAAGCGAATTGCAACGAATTTTGGTGTTTGATGTGGAACGGAATTAATTATCTGTATTTTAATTAGTTAAGTAATTAGTTATCCAGTTTCATCGTCGTTCTTTTATGGTACGAGTATTACTTACGAGTAGTTACCTATTTGTCTATGAAGAAATGAAAATATATCAATCGCTTCTGGGGCCATTACGCTGCTAATGGAATTAATAAGAGTTTTTGTAATTTTTCCAGGAACTGTTTTAATAAAGAGTAGTAGTTACGTGCGTCGAATAATTTTCGGGGGAGCAAATTTCTTAAAAAAGGCAATTAATCTTCTATAAAACGTTTTAATTTGACCCACAAACAAATATTACAGACTAACTGCGCCCCGCGGCTTCTCCCATACGACATAAAAATTCCTATGTCCTAACCCAAATTATGGTCTACATATGTGTCAAATTTCATCCAAAGCTGTTCAGCCGTTTTAAAGTGAAAGCGTAACAAACAAGCATACAAACAAAGTCACTTTCGCATTCTTTTTTAATCTTTCTTTTACTGGGCCTATTTGGCGCAGCCAAGAGGCACACATTCATGCTAATATCTTACAATCGAACTTGTTTTATTTTTATTTTATTACTTCTTACCTGTAGTACCATATGTGCCTTTTAGTCTGCGCTATTTAAATGTACTTTCTTTCTTTCATTCATTTATAATATTAGTTAGTATAGTTAGGGTAAGCAAAAGCCTCCGATTTTCTTTTAAACATCCATTTAGGACTGCTTTGTACATTCCTATTTCATCTCTGTAACACATATTTTCACCCAAATTAATAAGTCCCTGTTTAAGGACAGAGTCTCGCAGTAGAAGCATAAAGATGTCTGATGTCAAGCCAAAGGACCAAGGACAAAGGACCAAGGCCGGTGCATAAGGACCGTGTTTACGATGCTTACAGGCGCATAATAGATGGAACGCGGCGACACTCGACGGCGTCTGTGTTGGTGTGACAGGGGCCTAACCAGTTTCTTGATGGATTTTCATCTTGTATGCTTTACTTAGGGGTTAGAAAATGAAGATAGGTTACTTACCTGGTAACTGCGTTGGTGAAAAGACTTAAAATGTTTTTTGGATACCAGGGAACGCCACTTTTTACCTTTGACCTTTTTACTTATGAAAAGTAAGCTACGAAAAATCATTTATAAAAAATAAAAAAACTGACTAATAATAAACCAACTAGTCGTAGCAGAAAATACAATCTAATAATAGCAAGTCTGTTTACTAGTTGTTTATTACTTCAGCTATGCCGTAGATTGTGCTACGCCATAGATGGTGCTACGCCGTAGATAGTGCTACGCCGTAGGTTGTGCTACGTCGTAGTTGTTGCTACGCGCTGGCGTCCCAATTAGTCAACTCAGTAACGTATTTCCGACATAATTATACATTATTATAAATTTAAGTCGCTTTTCGTGTCGCTGCGTTGTTCTTCTAAAGGACGGAACGGATTTTGTTGCAGTTTTCACCATAATTCAGAGAATTTATTCTGGAAGGTTTATGTTTGTAAAACATTAATATTTACACTTAGATATCAAAAAGAAATCTCGATGTATTGTCAAGTCATAATAACCGTACGAAGATGTCTACATTTCTTTCTCATTTCTCCTGTCGCAGGTCTGCTGGAAGAAATTTCTTACGAAATAAGCAGTACCTTTGTACTCATAATTATGATTATGTCTTACCTGTATCTATTTTTCTGTGTGTACATAAATAATAAAATAAATAAATACAATTGCAAATTGCATAATAATGTACCTAAGAGCGCTAACACACTAGGACGCCATGGTGACGTCGCTGCCTACGTCGCCATGGCATACCTCTGGCTACCTACCGTAACTAAATGAGGTTGCCAAATAAGTAGCCGGTAACACGCGGGCGTCCGTCCTGACGATCAGTGATCAATCAGTGAGGGAGGCGTAACTTACTTGTATACGAATTACTGGTGACTTGGCTACGCATTGCCGGGTCAGGCCAGAGTATCTAGTCTCCACGTAGGGGCCGGTCAGTCGTGGCTACGCTTCCAAATTGGCGACGTTGCCAGACCGTACCCAAGTGAGTTAACTGTCATAAATTTCAATACGAATTGTTTGGGTAAGTAGCCGGCGACGTCGCCATGGCATCCTAATGTTTTAGCACTCTAACAGAAAATTGGTATGTGTGAATGTGATTTTGGCCCAGTTCATTAATTTAACAGTCAATTGTTTTTAAGCATTTCCCACACATTCCTCGCTCTTCACCTCCGCACCTTTTATCTTTTACTGCAATCAATCAATTTTTTCGTCAGACAATATGTGGGTTACTTTTGTTTTTCTAAATGATTGAATTGGTTTCAGTTGGAAAGTTTGGAGCCAAAAAAAATACAAGTAAGTTCGTGAAAAATTGAGATTTATTTCAATTCTCCGGATTTTACCGAGATAGCTAGTGATTCTCTATAGGGTTTACGTATTTCTAGGAGAGACCGTTTTAAGTAAGTAGAGCTTTTAGTTAGGTAAATGGAGGATCCATTTACGTAATTTAAAGCTTTAATATTATAAAGTAGCTGCTGCTCGCGGTTTCACCCGCGTGGAGCCTTTTTTTTACGTAAATAACAGTAGCCTTAGTTACTCCTTATAACACCAGCTATCTGCCAGTGATGTTCCGTCAAACTCAATCCAGCCATTTCGGAGATTAACCGGAACAGACAGAATACAAAATATTTAAAAAAATGATTTTTATAAGTACCGTAAGATTTCATATGCATTTAGCTTTTATTGTTTGTGGGCATTTATTTACAAGCTTTTATTTTGACATTACATACAGACACTTCAATTTATTTATTGTTATGTATGCATGTACAAAAAAATATGTGTATTTATTATGTGTATGTTTGTATGTATAGAGTATAGATGTGAAAATTTGTATGTTTGAATGTCTGTTACTCAATCACGTAAAAACGGCTGAACGAAATTAGACGAAATTTTGAACACAGATAGACCATGACACAGGCTACTTTTCATCCTGGATTGCATACGAAGTCGTGAGCAACAGCTAGTACAACATAAAAAATTGAGTAATTTTAGTGATGACATTTAAATAAATTATTAAAATGGTCCTTGACATAAATTAACCGTAATTTCCTGGTGACCTATACAAACAACTTTACGAAGAATTTTCCAGTGACCTTTAAATACAACAATGTTTTACATTTAACATTAAAAACAAAGAATACGCTAACATTGAACATCTTTAATAATGCAAACAATTGCAATTTCATTTTTTTCTCTCATCTTTCTTTATCTTTAACCTTTTTTGTTTTTATCCATCCAGAGGTTGTCTGTAAAAGATCGCTTTAAGCGATAAGACCGCCCATTGTGTCACCCTATGTAAAATTTCTAAATTTATGTCTGTAATTTTTAAGGTGTACAATAAAGAGTATTCTATCAATCTTCTATCTATCTATCTTCAGGTTCTAGTGATTTTATAATTATCTATGAACTTAATAAAAAAAATAAAAAAAATCAGTCACTGGCAGAGAGAGAACACACAGCCTAAACTAGCTTGTCTAGCTGGTTCTCGAAGCATGAAATTTTGTACAAAAGTTCAATAAATAACAAAAGGAAGCACTAAGGAAGGATTTTCGATTAAATTCATCGCCTAATCTAAATTAATATTGTGTAGAGATAAAAAAAGATTTTTTATATCTTTGAATGTTTGTTTGTAATAAATAAACTCAAAAACTACTGGACCGATTTTTAAAATTATTTCTGAGTAACATGCAATAATTTATAAAGATATCACACGGGGAAAGTCGTAATTTTTGCCGAAGAGAAATTGCATCGTGCACATGACTGTATTATATTGTATAACTTCAAAATATTTCCAAAGATATTATAAGACCCACCTGAGCCTCTTTGCTGATTTTAATTGGGTATAAATCCAGATACCAGGCCAGACCATCCCAATGGAAGAACTCAATAACCTTTTGCCCGACTAGGGAATCGAACCCATGACACACAGTAGTCGCGCTTGTGACCACTCGACCGATGAGACAGCTAAAATCTGCCACAGTATCATAATCAAATCAACATAGATACCATTACAGACATTAAAAAAAACAATATCTTAAGAATCTCAGTAACTTTAGAAGTCCTTAATTTTTTTATTGTGTTTCATAAAAATAACAAAGGCGGATTTATTTCTCATTGTCTTCTTTTATTAATCTCTGGCCGTTGTTTTGTTTATATATTTCGTTTTGTATCAACGCTTCAGGCACGTTAGACGATTTTCCACCTTATGCTTCAACAAACAAGGTTTAATTTTGGTTGTTTTGCCTTAAATTATTATTTTGTCGGTCGAGATGGGCTAATAATATAGGTATTACATAGAAGTAGCCTCTGCTTGAGGATTCCTCGTGACCTTTATGAAAGGCAACAATAGAAAGATTTTGGGAACTGTTAGAAAATCATATTGTTATGTAATTATGTAAGGTTACTTTGTGATTGAATTGTTATAGTATCTATGTGAAGATGGAAAACTATTTTATTTTGGGTTTATTTACATAGTTATTTTGTTTTGAATTCAGGAATGGTCCTTGCAGTCACAGAAATTATGTAGTTCCCTAAATAAATCAACTTGTGTTTTTTTTATTTCACGCAAAGTTATCAGTCAACGTAAATCTAGTAACAGTTTGCTCTATTTCGTAAATGCTTGTGTATTTTATGAAACATTTTGACAGATCTTAACTTTTAATTCCTTTAGTTTTCATTTCAGAGGTCACAGTCACCTGACTGACGCCAAAACTGTATCTCAACTATCCTAATCAATATTATAAATGCAAAAATGAGTTTGTTTGTTAAGCTTTTACGCTAAAACTGCAGAATGGATCTGGATGAAATTTAGCACATGGGTAGACCATTACCGGGGGTTAGGACATAAGATACTTTTGATCAGGTAATACGTTTCCGTGGGACAATTTTCGACCTCCACGCGGACAAAGCTGCGGGTAAAACGTTAGTCTTATTAAATAAATAATTCACAATTTTAGAACCTTAAGGTCAATGCCTCAACCTTTTTCATTTAAAGTCTGTCTAGAAACTAAATTAATTATATTCTCACCCTTTATTATTTCTTCCCTTATTCCTAAAATAACTTCCCAACAGACCTAAGTCTTCGTGAATCGGTTATAATTCATTCGAGGCCACGGCCTGTCATCAATCACAGACAGGCCTCAGGACCATTTCTCATGGATCAGGACAAAGGAATAAGGTTTTATTTTTTAAGCTTATTTGTTTTTTTTTTAGACCTGTTGATGGTATTACGGGTAGGTACTTTCAAAATAGTAGCATTATCATAACATAAATATGTAGCAAAGAAAGAAAAGAAAGAAAGAATAATATTTATTTGGACACAGTTCGTGAGACACAAGCACAAAATAAAAAGGTAAAATTGTCATAAAGCAATAATAGTATGTGCCTCACGGCCGCGCCAAGAAGGTTCATTTCAGCATTAATGCCCGACAAATATTGTCTGACGCTGGTTTTCTAATGAAACCCCTATGGACAAGTGACGGCGAGTACCAAAAGTTTCAACATACCTAATACATAATTTTTATACATCTAAATAAATAAACAAACTACATAAGGTCTATTTAAATAATTTTAAATAGTTTCTAAACTTGTTTCTAAATTTATGTTATTTTCACTTAAACAAACATCAATTTTTTTTTTTTTTAGTTATTTATGTTAATAACATTGATTTTAGACTGACTAGTAGTACTGTTAAAAAAGCCATTAAAAAAAATAAAGTTGCAGCGCAAACTGAACCTTATGTGTAGGCATCACAGCAAACCTTAACATAACTCGTTGTTTTAAAAAAAAAACCTTTTACTCGAGAATTCAAAACAAGAAAAGAAGTGTGCTTTACAGTAGTCGCAATGTGTAACATCTCACCTTGGTAATAAGCAACAGTAAAGGGGCGGGGCCTCGTCAAGCTCGTTTCTGATAGACAACTCTAGCACCGTGGTTTCTCATTGGCAAATCAAAAAGCACGTCCTTCCCCGACTTCCTTTTACACACTTCCAACCCTTTTCAGTGAAAAACTCCCACAAATTTTTAGGCTATATATTATGTTCTGTGCACAGGTTTCAGGAAAGCGAGAAGAAAGATGTAACACATCAAAAATATAATTTTCATCCACCCTTTTAAAAGCTGTCAGTAAAATCAAACCATTATGGTGAGATTTTTGAAGTGAGCTGTCATTTCACCTGAAGCTAGAGATTGACACTATTGACAGTTCACTTCACTAAAGTTTTCACGGTGAACCACCATGGTTTTACTAAATAAATCCATGGTGGTTTAATTATGTTCTGTTTGTTTAGTAGTGGTCCGTAGCGACTGAGCTCTGCCCGGGTGAAAATAGATAAACATATCATCCAGGTATACCAACGTTGTATAAAAGTAAACTCATCTAAAGTAGACTCATCTTTCATGGGGTACTGTTTGAAATGTTACAATAAAATACCTCCCCATATACTACAACTAAATGAAACGAAATTTAAATCCCTAAAACAGTAACAATAACACAAAAGTCATTTCACATTTTAGTTATACAGTGTTGTATAATTGCATAGCACATGTGTGAGCACTGTGACCACGTACTTTCTTCTAGAAAGCTACCATTTACTGGATACGTCTTTCATTGACTTGATATGCCCTGGCGGCTAAGAGTATGTCATGGTCACTCAAATGTCTCGCTGGTGGTGGCGTGTATGTTGGATCGTTGAGTTCCCTTCAAAATGGTTGAGCTAAACGGTGCTGATCCATGCGTCATGTTCGTGAACGGGCGCCATCAGTAGGGACTGGTCATCTCTTATCTGCCACGGCTTACTTTAATTTTTGAATTGTTTGTTTTTTTTATTGGGGACGCTTTTTACGTGCACGTCTTTCTACATTGTTCTCACATGTATAATTTCAACATGAATGATGTAAACAATATTTTGTATTTTTTTTTTTTTTTTAAAGTGTGTCCGTGGAGTTTCTTGCCCGTTCTTCTCCATGGGAACCTACGCTTTGGAATGGGCAACTAGCTTCATATTTCTGACTGACTGACTCCTTGACAATTCAAAAGTGCCTGTAAATGGTTTAATTGAAATAAATGCTATGAGTTTGAGTTTGAGTATCACATTCCCGAGGCTGTGAAACTAGAGAAAACAAATTTTCCCAGATATGTGACTTAGCTAGATAGATTTTTATTATATTTTCTTTCTTTTTAAAAAACGTTGCCGATACTAGGAATTTCTCCTGTATCGTGGGTGCGTTTACAAACATTCAAACTCACATACACAAACAGCCAGACCCGAAACAACTACTTGTAGGTCATACAAATATTTGTTCCGTGCGGGAATCGAACCCGCGAGACGCAGTGCAGCAGTCAATCGCTTAACTACTGCGCCAACCTTGCCGTCAAATTATTTATTTAGATATTGCAACTTTCATCGAAATCGTTAGAGCCGTTTTCGAGAACGTGGTTACAAATACATACAGGTTGTTTGGCAGACGGTTGAACATACGGAAATGGTCGATCCGTGGGGCCGTCTGCTACATCTTTAGGCCCATTATCAAGACTCAGGCCACAAGGATAAAAAAAAAATGTCCAATCGTAAGCCGAACAACCTGTATATTATTTAAATATACAAATATTAGTATTAGTATATTATTATACAAATATCGGTCATTTAATAGTACGAGTATAGGACAGGATACATTCATGCTGCAACAACGCTACACAATGAGGCATTATTTTGTAGTAATTAAACAGCTATCAACCACATTAGAGAACATTATTAACGTATTTGGCTTGTGCGAGTATAGTGCAGTGCTGTTGTCAGTGATCGGTTATCTTGTAACAAGCGATCGCAACTGGTTGCCGATGGTTTATGAAATACCATATTTTTTTGTTGGCAATTGGTACTGTCCAAACAGCTGGTATGATATGCAACTGTTCATTTTATGCGATTTTACTTCTTGCTTATTACTGTTTTGTATTTTTATATCATCGCTTGGCCTAAATTCTTCAAAATAATATCCATGAGTATCAAAACCTAAGGTGTAAGTGCACCCAGAACAATCTGCTGACACAGTGCCTTTTTTTACTATGCATGAAGCCTTTTCTAATTCCAAAAGGGACATTGAGGCCTGAAGCGACACTACACTCGGTTCCTAACCTTCCGCATATAAGGCTGTCGGTTTTTTTTTAAATCTTTATTTTAGGAGCTTGGTCAACGCTCCCTGAGGCTTTCTTGTAGTTTAATACATCATTTTATAAATATAATACAGTTCTTTTATTTGAGTAATTATCTTCTACAAATATCAATCCGCACAAGTTTATATTGCTGTTTCTAACAAGGGGAATGCTAGAACGTTATTGCATCTTCCCACCTCTCTAACATCAATACCAAACTGTGTCAATAGCTCTGAGATCTTCGTTACGGGCACTCTCCACCATTATGTGAAGAACGTCTTCCACGTTCCCACACTCTGTGCAGTTGGGAGAAGGAACTCTTTAAATTAAGTATGCGAATTTATTTAAGGGGATATGCCCAGAACGAAGTCTGAGAGCTGTAACAATTTCTGTTCTGCCTAAAAACATGAATCGAACCATGGCGATTTCCATGGTTCTCCTTGTATTGTTTTATACCACACCTTTCGTTATCTTCTAAGCCCACTTGGGAGGGGATCCACTGTATGATGAAATTTTTTGGATTGGCCCTCAATCTGATAACGGATTCATCATTTGTAAGCTATCGGTGTTCCTTTGAAGCTAGAGGTACATCGAGCTAAATGTTGAACTGAACTGAACTTAAACCAAGCGTCATGTTCGTGAACGGGTGCCGTCGGTTAAGACTGGTCATCTCTTAGCTGCTAAAGCATTTTTTTTAAATCTTATATTTTGAATTGTTTTATATTTATTTTTTACATTGTTCTCACATATAGAAGCAACAAGAATAATTTACAATACCCAGGATTTTGTGATATCTTAATTTAAAAGAATGTCTTTGGAGTTACTTTTCTAAAGATAAACGTTTTGGAATGGGCAAATTAAAGAGTCAAAATTGACAATTCAAAAGGCCTGTAATGGTTTAATTGAAATTAAACGGTTTGAGTTTGAGTCTAGTAATTTTCCAAATACTTAGAGCACCTGGGACTTAATATGACGGTATCGAGCTTTAAAAAGAGAATGTCGCACAGGATCAGAGGCAAAGATATAAAAAGAAAAACTTTTCCTCAAACTCGAATTGCCATAATATTTCCTGCCCATGTAAAATATTTTAAAAGAGGTCAAGAAGCTTTGGTTAAACCGGTTTTTAACAACCAACTTCTGAAAACGTATACAGGATAACTCCACGTGACATGGGAATACAGTCGATTGATGTCAACGGTGCCCGCGGGACAGTCCGGCCGCTTTATTGATTGTCCCCGCTGTAGGGGACTGATTTTAATGTTTTTATTTGTTTCGATGTATTCGGATCTGTTTTTGTTTTGTTTTAAAGCAAGGGCAATGTTGTGTTTTTAATATGTAGGCTATATTAGACCATTATACAGCGTTATTAGTTGGCCATCTTTCTTGTAAGTAAAAAAAAAGAAATTAGGAGTATTTTAAAAAGTGAATTTTTTCGGCCCGCTCCCGATCCAATATCTTTGTTGGACCAAAACATCTTAAGACAGGATAGTGACAAGTCAAAGTTAAGTTCATAATAACACTGTGACATTACATAAATATGTAAAGTCATAGTGTTATTATGAACTTTATGTTAATTTATAATCTATCGCTATTATTTCCGTTATATTATAAACTATCAAAATATTATGAACTGGAACAAACTTACTTGCCACTTACTTACTTGCATCCTGCACTAATAATGAATAGCCTGCCTAACTGCGAGCAACTTAGAAGTAGCGCTCGCCGGCCGCTGGTGCAGACGCGTTCGCTTCGCTCACTCGGCTCGCGTGCGGTAGGTCACAGTTTTAACCTAACCTATTGTGACTGTACTTAAATTACCCTAGGCTGATAAAATTTTCGTTTTTCCTAATTATGTGAATGTTAGTGTTTGGGTCGGTTCCCCCTGTGGGGGAAGTGCCGCACCCCACCCCGTACGGCACTGTAGAGCTCGTCTCGGGACTGGACACTCTTCCACCGTCGTAAGAAAGAGAAGAATTCCCATAACCTAGACTACCCTGACCCGACCTAGAAAGCTAGGGGACAGGGAGGGGAACAAGGTGAAGTTAATATTGGGAATCCACAGTTAGTAAACATAAGTATTATAATATTAATACAATATGAAGCTAAGAAGATAAGAGGATACGCAAAAATATATGATATATATAATATAGTATTATAAATGTTGGAACGCCAACGTCTCCTCCTCTCGCAGTTGAGCACCAATATCTGCAATACAGCTTTGATAAAGTGAAGGGGTGAAGGGATCGTTACGCTTGCGCCTCAATAATTATTTATAGTTACGTTAATTTGTCTGTTTACAACGTACCCACTTCAGTGAGACCGGGAACCGTTTTATAACGTTTGCCTCATTGTACGTGATCCGTTAGACCTAACGCATAGAACCTCTGAGGAACTAATACGATTCTAACGGAACACGCTCCCTAATCACAATATAAATATCTTACACAATCCTAAGACAGAGTACTGCGAAGTCCAACTGTTATTGAGGAAGATAAGTTTAGTTTAGTTATTATTGTATACTAATGTTAAAGACTCCCTAGCCCCCTTTTACTAAGTTAACACAAGACTAGCACAAGCGCACCGTAGACTCAGTCTCTAGCAGAACTCATTACGATTGTACTTGGTGAACGCCGAAGAGGAATTTCGTCTCTTCCCATTTCTTTAAACTGCCCCATTTAGAGGATGCTTGCAATGTAATCGGCAGCCGTGTGGATCGTCCTTATCGACAACGGGGCGTTTCTATCTGGGCATCCAAATGACGTGTCTCGCTAATATAAATTAGTGAATGGCCCGAAAGCCGGCTGTGGCTTAACGAGACACGGTTTCTAGCGTTCTTTAGAACGGACTATCCATTCAGTTTGGGGTACTTGGTAAAGCCTACCCCCTCTCCCAGAAATATACGTCGACGAGCCTCACGCAAAGAGTTCTGTGGCGAGGCTTTTTTGGATACAGAAATCATCACAAACGTTTGGTTTTATAATACAATTACAGATTGGCTTTATAGCCTAGTTCTTTTTAATGAGCTGTGAGTATCTATGGTTCTGCCTTCCAAATGTGGTGCGTCAGCTTAAGGTCAACAATCGTCAATAGTCTCGAGCGTTAGTGCTCAGTGTCAAGTATGGTGGAAGGCCTTCACCATGCCCTAAAGTCAACTGCAAGTGATTAATCTGTCAAGGTAGGTCATGGACAGGTAATACACGAGAATATAACATTAGTTATAAAACAGGATAATAAATAAGTTATTTCGCCATTCTGGTATAAACGATCATTAATAGTTCGTCAGCGGTATCACCTTACTGTTACCTATAAATACAATGTAAATCAACTAGTAGGAATAATGGACATACTACTACTAAAGATAAAAGTTAATTAATGTTGACACTTACCAAATAATTCCTTAGAGAGAATTAGATTACAAATCACTTACAAGATACTGCCCACATTACCAGCCTAGCCTCGGGCTTCGCTTCGTCGTCTCGATCGTCTCCCGAAGCGCTTCAAACTCACTGCCTAGCTTAGACTACGTCGTCGCTACCTAACATGGTCTTAAACCCACTAACAACTTAATAAATAATGCTTGGTCTCTAACGACAGCCTACGGACTATCACTTGATATTCATCAAGTCTCCTAGCTTAACTCGCCTGGACTCTCACGTCCTTAGCCTTTTGTGATTCAAAATCAACTGCCTCACTTGTCTTCAAATATCCGTCTCCCCCGTTCCCCACATTCCTAAAACAACCAACTTCCCACAGTTTGGCAGAATAGGTTTATTGCAGTTTTTGTGTAAAAATTCTCAATTGTTTTAAAAGGGTCCGTTCAAATTGCCTGAGTAGGTCGGGTATCAGCGAACATTATATGATCAACAGATGTTTGCGTCTGTTGTTCTTTTCTTTCCAGAGACTATCAACCTTCTGAGACGAAAATATATTTAATTGTAACTTACAATTTATATATTATATTATAGAACACACTATTATGTTTTTAGCACAAAACCTATTAAAGTATTTTAGCTATCTGCTAGAATAATAAAACAGTCAATCCAATAGTATAACTACAGTTATAGGATAATAGACTGTTACATCAATGGGAGCATTGGCATTGCATGGTATGCAAGGCCTTTCGAATGGGTCACAAGTTATTGTTTTAAGTTTCAAGCATGACTCTAGATTTCTATTTATTAGTTACCTTACTTTCATTATATTCATGAAAGAGCACGCTTGATCCACTAACTTTGAGAACCGCATGTTGACAATCTCTGCTTTGATTTAAATTCTTAGAATTCGCCAACATGTTTTCCATCGTGAGATGGGATTTCTAAGGGCTTCAATAGTGTTTTACAATTTTAAAGAAATAGGATCGTTTGTTATTTATTAGGGTAACGTTTCAAGCTGTCAAACCATAAAATGGAGATTTAATGTGTTTGTAAGTGGCCCGAACCGTATGCCGATTTTAAAGTAAATATTATATTTTGTTATAAATTAGAGAATGTTAATGACAGTCACACTATCAAACCAACCGTGTCCCAAGTTTTTGACAGTTTATAATCCAACGGAAATAATACCGATAGATTATAAACCAACAGCTCTCACGTTCTTATGGTGTCATATATGTAGGTACGAATAAAATAATGAGAATCATTATATTTTTAACACTACCTAAAATATCATACAGTAGGTAGGTACGGCCAACAGCATGGCAGTGGTAACTGACATTAATTGGCCTAGCGTACTACGAAGTTAAAATAGAATACAAGGCCAACTTTTAATGGTTTCTGTCACACATACGCTTCTTGAAACTATCAACTTATGATACTCATCAGTGCTAACAACTGAATATGGATGGATTATCCCAGAATACTCTTGTCGACAATCCCTTGAGATATTAAAACAAGATACCCTTACTTTACCCTTAGGACAAGGGTTAAGGGTAAGTCCTATACCCTCAGGTTTACCTACATGAGTAAGATGTCATGTCCCTTAGCAACAGACGGTATAAAAATCCTTTTTTTATAATAGCCCTCACGAATGGTTATCGTTTCTTAAAAATACATACCGAGACTCCTCCGTCCCTCGGAAAACACGTTAACCCGTTGGTCCCGGCTGTCATTTGTGGATCTTTTACAGTCGTTACGGGTCGTCAGCGCAAAAGTCTGACAACTAGTCTTACCAAGGGGTATCGTGTTACCAGTACCTGGGTTGTTGAGGTCAGATAGGCAGTCGCTTCATGTAAAATACTGGTATTCAGCTGCACCCGGTTGGACTGGAAGCTGACGCCAACATAGATGGTAAAAGGCTAGGCAGATTGATTGATACGTCTGACATACACAGGATTGTCTATTCTGCTTTCACTATACTAACAGCAAATATTTTGAAAAAGTAACTAATGCAAAAGTAACTCTGTCTGTTTGTAACCTTTTCACCCCAGAAGTGCTGAAAGGATTTCGATGCACACAGGCTGACTACGGCCTAGGTAGGTTACTTTTCATACGGGTAGTACCTTCCCATGGGATAATTTCCGACCTCGACGGGGGCAAAAGCCACTTTTCAAATCATTTGTTCCAATACGAGATAAGAAGACGTAACAATTTCATTAATATAACAAGATCATCCAATAACATCGTCTCCAAACCGAATTAAATAACCGACTTATCCGATTAATATAAATCAAAAGCGATTCCAAAATCGATTGTTATCGTTATAAGTGGACGTATCGAGTTATATCAGGGACTCCGGGCTGGTTGGCGTGATTCCAGCCCTTAGCGTAATTTTGCGCAGTCAGATCTTATCTGGTGGAGTTGCGCTCTGTTCGTGCGACTGGTGCGGGCACAGGTAACTTTGTAAGCTAATAGAGATGGGACAGTCTTCAAGAAATATCTTGAATTGTGGCTTGGAGTTTGTGAGTTATAGTTTTCGGTGGAAATCGATTTTTCACCTTTCAATTACAGCTATGTCAAAACACATATTATTCTAGCTAGCAAGCTTAAATCCCTGTGAATTTCAGAAAGGAAACACTTTAATTGATAAGTTATAGCAATAGTTCAAAAAAGAAAAATGTAGAAAATAAAAAGATGGTTTGTGCTATAACATTATTTATGTACTTTTATTTTCTGTCCCCCGACGCTAAAAGAGGGGTGTTACAAGTTTGACCGCTATGTGTGTATCTGTGTGTCAGTCTGTGGCACCGTAGCTCTGAAACGGGTGAACTGATTTGAGTGCGGTTTTTTTATGTGAAAGCAGGTTTACTAGCGATGGTTCTTAGACATGTTTTATCAAAATCGATTCAGCCGTTTGAAGATTATCAGCTCGTTTCTAGTTGATGGATGGAAGTGAGCTTCTCCAAAGCTCTGATCGATTTTTAATTTGGTATTCTGTTACTTCAATGATAGATAGATAGAAAACTCTTTATTGTACACCATAAAAATTACAGACAAATTTAGAAATTTAGTTTTTTTAATGATACTAGAAGAACAAAGTAACCTTGAACTGATGCTGCAGCATCACCTAGAATTTTCAGAATACCCAACTCTCTTACCAACTTACAGCACAGGTATCGTGTTTGGGCTCATTGGAAAGGTCTCAAAGAATAGGTTATAGATAGATGGTGACTAGGCTCTGGTGATGGAGTGGGAAAGAGAAATGAGGAAATGTTTGTGTCGGGGTTTTTTTTTTAAATTTAATGTCTCCGTAGGCGCGATTCTCTAAGGGAACTGTTTAAAAATATTAACATCATGACGGTACCTTGTCAATATATCTATGAAAACATCATGTACGTCAGGAAAAATCTTAATCTTTTCAGTAAAAGAGGTGAAAGACACAATTATAGTACTAGAAATAGGGACCAATTAGTTCAACCAGGTTTCAGACTGGCTAAAGTAGACTCATCTTTCATGGGGTACTGTTTAAAATGTTACAATAAAATACCTCCCCATATACTACAACTAAATGAAACGAAATTTTAATCTTGTATAAAACGCACACTATGCTGCCAAGCATATTATAAGCTTGGGGATTATATAGCTGACAAAAATGCTTGGCTTAACGTTGGTCCAGCTCCACAAGGGCGCATAAACTAATTGATTAGCATTCGAAAATATTGTTAGAACTGTTGAAGATTGCAAAAACTATCTTTGAATTGTATAACTTCAATCTCTTTTTTATTGTATAATTGCATAGCACATGTGTGAGCACTGTGACCATGTACCTTCTAGAAAGCTACCATTTACTGGGTACGTCTTTCATTGACTTGATATGCCCTGGCGGCTAATAGTATGTCATGCTCACTCAAATGTCTCGCTGATGGTGGCGTGTGTGTTGGATCGTTGAGTTCCCTTCAAAATGGTTGAGCTAAACGGTGCTGATCCATGCGTCATGTTCGTGAACGGGCGCCATCAGTAGGGACTGGTCATCTCTTATCTGCCACGGCTTATTTTAATTTTTGAATTGTTTTTTTTTTATTACGGACGCTTTTTAAGTACACGTCTTTCTACATTGTTCTCACATGTATAATTTCAACATGAATGATGTAAACAATATTTTGTAAGAATATTTTTTTTTTTAAAGAGTGTCCGTTGAGTTTCTTGCCCGTTCTTCTCCATAGGAACCTACGCTTTGGATGGGCAACTAGCTTCATATTTCTGACTGACTGACTTCTTGACAATTCAAAAGTGCCTGTAAATGGTTTAATTGAAATAAATGCTTTGAGTTTGAGTTTGAGTTTTAGACTGCCTCGTTGGTTCAGTGGTCGCAAGCGCTACTGCTGAGCATGAGGTCTTGGGTTCGATTCCCAGGTCGGGCAAAGTATTATTGGGTTTTTCCACCAGTGATTTCTCAGTAGTAGCCCGGAGTCTAGAATTGTACCCGGTTGATGGCAATTGGCTCGCCCCCTATTACATGGGACTTAAAACATAACTGGCGAAATGTGGGTGTACTAGGTACAGGTTCACCTCTGCCCAACCCTTCGGGGAAACAAGGCGTGATGTTATGTTATGTTAAGTTCACTTGTTATATACGAAGTTGTATTTCATCAATGCAAAAAAAAGTTTAACAACTCATTCACACTGGTCATTGACGATCCATCACAATAAAATCACGATAATTTTTGACTAACGTGATTTTTAAAAGACATTACGTGATTTAAAACGTGTCCGTAATTTTTCACGATTTATGATGCATATGAACACGGGCATTTAAAAAGCATTGCCACCATAACAAAATAAAAACATATCGTGAAAAAAGACGATTCGTTACAAAACACGAATCGTCCTCGTGTGATCAAGCCCTAGTCTAAATACTTTAAGGCTCTTAAAACCAGTTCTATGTGCTTATTCAGTTTTCTGTGGGTGCGAATGCAATTCGTGTAGGGAAATGGGGCACGTCACTAGTTCGCTTTGTGTGTGAATGATTTCTTTGTAATAGTGTGGGCCTGGGATGGAAGGGAATAGTGCATACCTAACGAGCTCTTGGTCTTTGACGGTCGGATTACCGATCACTATACTTGTAATGATGCGTTGCGTTTTGTGCGACGATCCACTTGATGGGAAATGTTGGCCATAGTCTTCGTTGATAAGGGATTCTTACAAGTAATCACAATAAACTTCATTACATCCTAATATTAACTTTCTAACTACCCTAACTAATATTATAAATGCGAAAGTGAGGTTGTTTATTTGTTTCGCTTTCACATTAAAACGGCTGAACAGATTTGTATGAAATTCTGCACATGAGTAGACTATAACTTGGATTTCCTAATCCAAGTCATGGTCTACCTAACCCATTAGCAGAATTTCATACGATACTTTTTATCCCGATATTTCCATGGGATCGAGACTTATGCGGATGAAAACGCGGGGCGCAGCTTGTTAAGATATATTACAAGTCTAAAAAAAGAATAAACATAATGTCACTAGCACTTGCAACACCAGGTTGTTTAGTTTGGGTCTGATCAAACCTTGGCCCATATTCATTTGTTCGCATACTATTTAATTGTTACCACCAAGTACCACCAAGTACCACTCTTCGAAACACATCGTCTAATTTTTTCTGAACCATGTCAGAAAAACTTATGCCGTGAAGAAAATATTAGTCAGCAAGGTTGTAGAAGAACTAAGTGCACAGGGTGCACACCAAACATAAACTTAAGTATCACCAATGGAGGCACTATATCTTATGCCCCATAATAAATACACATACCACCCATCAATCTCCATAACACATTGAAAGCAATAAAATTACGTGAAGCCTACAAATCTGCCTACCCCGCTACGGTAGCGGCATATTTCACCGAGCTTATCGCGCGCACGTAGGCAACCTTACTGCTGATACCATCTAGCACTCTGCATAAAGACTATTTTGTACACGAATGTGCGGGAGCTGCTTGTTGTTAGGCTTGAGGTAATAATTTGTGAACTGTTTGGCGGTAATCACCAGGGTTGATGGATCGGTGACTGCAAGTAACGAAGGGGTTTATACCACTATTATCGTGAACGTTAAGTTACGCTTGCCGCGGTCGGTTCGTGAATGGGTGACCATTCATAACATATCGAGACCTCTTCGTGCCTCGGAAAACACGCTAAGCCGTTGGTCCCGGCTGTCATTTGTAACGTGTACTCAGAAGCCCAAAAGTCTGATCACCACTCTTACCAAAAAGTATCGTGTTATCCAGCAACTGTGTTGATCATAAAAGTAATAATTTTGATTTTGATTTTAGTTTCAATTATGTTTTAATTCAATTTGGTTTTGGTTTTTAATTTAATTTTGATTTTGTTTGCATTTTAATTTATATAATGACTTTTATAATGATTTTAATAATGCTTTAAATTTTTAATTTGTGTGAGTATACCTACTCACCTAATTTAGTAACCGCTCAACATCAATAATTATGCATGATGTGCTTACCTATAAGAAATTGGTACACTAGTTTGTAAGTCTCTTGGATGTATCATGTCATTGTATCAGTGTATTCAATTGTTGGTGAGCCAAATAAATAAAATAAAATAAACTGGGTTGTGGAGGTCAGATAGGCAGTCGCTCCATGTAAAATACTGGTATTCAGCTATCCGGTTAGACTGGAAGCCGACACTAACGTGGTTGGGAAAAGGCTATGCAGATTGATTTTTTATCGTGGATTTATAAATGTATGAGCAGTGGTTACAAGGAGGATTCTGCTGGATGTTTAACATTTTTTCAAAGTAGTATATTATGGCAATCAAAAGTGTTATAGTACGAGGCCTATTCTATGACAGGTCCTTGATATTTTTTAGAGACACATTCGGTGGGCATTCAAAGGCACAAGGAACCGCAGATAATAGATTTTCTATTAAGTCTGCAGCATGAAATTCAAAGTGATAAAGAATAATTCGGAAATAGAACTTAACGGCTATTATTTTAAAATGGTAAGCAGCATAATCCTCCTTCTTAACAAACAACTTAGTTCCAATATGTCTGGTTACTGCTAATTATAACAACATTCAAACATTCCGTACACTGCAATTTGTTCAGCACCTATTGCTCAACACATTCCAGTGTACGGAATGTTTGGCATACATAAATCACGCCTGTAATCCCAGAAGGGTCAGGCAGAAGTGCACCTGTAAACCCACAATAATTCGCCAATTATGTTTAAATCCCATGTAATAGGGGGCGAGCCTATTGCCATCAACTGGGAACTAATACAGACTCCGGGCTGCTACTTAGAAATTTCAGATGGAAAAAACCCAATAACACTTCTACCGACCAAGGAATCGAACCCGGGATCTCATGCTCGGCAGTAGCACTTGCGACCACTAGACCAACGAGGCAGTTGAATCCTATTGAGATGTGTTTAATAGTATCTCAATGCATACCCTATTTTTCTATCAATATTCAACGAAAAAACTGTACAAACATGAAATCGGGTCTACATAACATTTAGCTGTCTGCAAGCCTCAGAACGGGTAAAGTCGTAAAGATAAATGCCTCCATCCATTTTTACTTTACGAGCGCTATGATACTTATCAGTGAGCTGCTAATCTCATCTCAGCTCATCTAAATGGTTCTAACTAAAGCCTTCATAAGTGCTACGTAAGGTCGTAAGAACGGTGCACACACTAACATGATTTATTTCTAAGAAAATTACATATTTATAAACTAGACTAGAAATATAAATAGCTATTTATTTATATTGAAGGTTAATGTGGAGATGCTGAGGTATGTATGGTCTAGTTAGAGGATCCGACCTAGGAACGACCTTCATCCATCTTTTTATTGGATGAAAAGTATTTTAAATCAAAGTATGTTGGAAAATAATTATCGCGAATAGGTTGGCAAAAAAAATCCCGCCCAAATTGTGATTCATTCAATCATTCAACAATTACTTTTTTTTAAACATCGCTAGACATAATCCAATTTAAAGGCATGTATTTAACGCAGCGACAAACAAACTGATTTAGGGTTTTAAAAATAATTAAAATGAGTAGCATAAAATAATAGGTTGGCAGCTACAAGCAAGTAGCATTTAAAGTATAAAGTAGCAGCTTTATAATGAGTTGTAAGCTGTGTTTAAATTTAGTGAATTTATTGTTAAGCGAACACTAGACACTGGCACTCGCCGGCCGCTGCCGCGGCACCGGTCGCTTCGCTCGTTCGGCTCGTGGTGTGGTCACAGTTCTAATCTAACCTAACCTACCTTTCAGTCATTTTCATTTTTAGGCAAGGTTTTATATGGAGGCCTACAGTTGCCTATAATACAATGTTTGTTATCCCACTGTTAACATTAGTCGCCATGTCATTATTTATAGTACCAAATAGTTAGTCGCCCTTTAAGTTGTTAGTCGCCTGGAAAATAATTTGCTCAATTGAAAGAGAAGTTTTTGAAGGTGAACCTTTGCTACTAACTCGACTTTTGCCAAGTTAATGACCTAAATAGGTGGCCACCTAAGCTTAGAAATATTCTTGGCACCCAATAGCCATAAGTGAAATATATTTTTAAGATAAACATTTGTTACTAAACAAATTAATCGTGAAACGAATGAGAGCAATTTTAGAAAAAAAAGCATTATTGAATTTTTAATTAATCATTGTCTGGCCAAGATTATTATTTTGCCAACCCTCTCGCGATATATTTTTTGACATACTAAAGCTATTAAAATATTTTACATCCATTAAACAGATGGGTGAAGGTCGACTCTAGGTCGGATCTTAGACCAGTCAGTCTTATAAATATAACATATATGTACATTTACAAGAATTCATTAAACACACAAAACATTTCGCATTAGGTAAATATCCAATGCAAAATATGTTTTTGATTGATTTTAATGATTATAATTCTATAGAGCAATATTTGTTATGTCAGCGAATCATATTTTAATCAACATACAACCTGACACTGATCAGCAAATTGCAAAAAACTAAAAAAAAAAAGAATTTCACGGTCTACCTTAGCGCATCCACCTTAAGCATAGTTTACACGAAGCCCACACTGGCTGCCAGCGCTGGCTTGGTATTTGCCTAGTGTAAACAGTTTTTCAAGCCAAGCCAGCGCTGGCTGCCAACGCTGGCGAGAATAGAGCGCCCGTCTATTTTTCTAGCCAGTGACCTCCGCCCGCTTACCCCTCGACCCCCGCGCCAGCGTTGCGGACACGTGTAGACGCATCTTGCCAGTCACTGGCGAATGTCTTTTCAACAAACTGTCAACAAACTTTGCCGCGAATTCATTTTTTTAACTTCGAACGTGTGCACACACGAAGAAAAATTCGTGAATGAATTGCCTCGTCTAAACAACAGGGGCCAGGCCAACGCTGGCTTGTCTGCAGGACAGGCACCAGCATCACTGGCTTCGTATAAACTCTGCTTTAAAGTATGTCTATCGTTTTACCAAAAACACTGTATAAGCTCCTTGTGCAATATTTTTTTTCGGGTAACTCTTGCCACCACCACTATTACTTTTGCAAATCAGCATTGTTGTGTTTTGGTTTAATAATAATAAATAACATGTTTATTTCAATAACTTACAGTAGTTACATTTATACATTTAGAAATGACCCTTTAAGCAAAATAAATGCTTGTGTTAGGACATTCCGCCCTTCAACTACAGTACTGTGTCACATACCGAGTTATTGAATATGATAATGAAAGTACTAAGTTTAAGGTTTAAAATACAACTACATAAAATAACAGACACGAGGACTCTATTATATGCAACTAGCTTTTGGCCGCGGTTTCACCCCCGTGGAGGTCTGAAAATATCCTACGGGAACGTACTACCGCGATAAAAGTATGTCCAAACCCAAGTCATGCCCCATGTGCCAAATTTCATCCTAATCCGTTCAGCCGTTTTAGCGTGAAAGCGTAACAAACAAACTTACTTTCGCATTTATAATCTTACATAAGAGGATATTGGCATACCTGTTTGTTACAAGTGATGGTACAGTATGCCGCTCGTCAGTGGTATCTAAACCAGTATAAGCTGGCCTTTTATTCTATTGAAAATCCGTACTTACGCTAGGCCAGCTCAAGGTAAAAGTATTACCACTGACGTGGTTGACTGTACGCCTGAGGCTCTGCAATTTATGATATCAAAAACCAAGACCTAATTTGGTTCTTACAAAATACAACGAAAACATCATCGCAGTATTAATAAAGTAACAGTATTATATCACGGCAGTGACCTTGAAATAATTACCTACTGCCACTCGGTAGATAACTGGTACTAGTATACTGAGATTTCGTAGCGCGTCGTTTCGGCCGTTTGATATGAAGACATAATACTGTTACTTATTTATACTGAGACATCATATACTTTTTGATAACTAAACCAATTCAGTTAGATAGTACGATAGCCAGTGGCATTACTAGAGAAAGCCTCTTTACTTTGAACCTATTGTCTAGGCTATTTTCTACCGATCTAGATCTTTGCAGGCTTAAGCGATTGTTCCAGGCCAATAAATTTAGAAATGTTTTTAGTATATTTTTTTAAGTTTGTCATCAAGATCATGACGTCTTAGGGCAAGTTGAAAACCAGCGTCAGGCACTAGCTGTCTGGCATTTATGCTGAACGGGGCCTATTTGGTGTAGCTGTGAGGCACACAATACTGTTATGGCCAAAGTTAAATTTTAATTTCTTTCAAGTTATGGCACTGCTGTGATAAATAATATTTATTATACAATATATAAATTATATTTCATTCTGTAAATTGGTTAAAAAAGGAAACTTTGTCACGGCAAAATTACGTTATATTTTAAAACTAGATGAGTTCGGTGTTTCTTATCTGATTAAGACCGAAATAAACTCAGAGGTCACAGTCTCTTTTAAAGTCCAGTCCACATAATCTTGATCAGGCCACATGAGGACCATGCAGACCTGAGATGGACTTTTGAGGTACCACACAGATTTAAGTGGACCTGTCCAGTCCATGCACGCATTTTTCATTAATCGTGGAGCTTAACGAGCTCAACAATTATGTCTAAGTCACAGAGACGAGCTCTAAATAATTATAGAGTAAGGCCTATCTATGGCTGGGAAAGAGCTATAGTTTGCCACGAGCGATTAGTGCGGACGTCATAATATCATCATAGATTTGTTGGTTCTAGGACATGCCGGTTTCTTCATGATATTTTCCTTCTCAGGTTTTAGAGCAAAGTTAAATAAAGGTTTCAATGTTAAATGCGTGCTTGCTTTCGAACCCATATTCAAAGAAAAAATACAAAAGTAGCCAAAAGCCTCGTATTCAACTAAAAAGTAAACGTTTGGAAATGTTGTTCATCTGTTGTTGTCAAGGCCTCGGACCAAAGACAATATTGCGTAATTGCTGTTGTGACATTATGTACTGTAACTTTTTCAACTTGCCAAACTCATTTTGCAGTAAATTTTTCTTTAAAAAAAACATAGTTTTGACTATTTTTGCTTGTGATCATCGTTCAATATCATATCACAAAAGATACCTAAAAGCCTTTACATGTGCCCTATTTTCCGTTCGAAACCCGTCGTTTGGAAACCTTTTGAAGGTCAGATCTGTTTTACCGTGCGTCGCGTTATATTATCGTTGGCCGACATTCTCAAAAACTTTCATTCCGCCATTATCCAACAAACTCTTTCCACATTGACGTGTGGTCCAAGTTATAAGAGGAGCGATTGAAGATTTTAAATGGATTGTGCTCGTGTATTGGTCCTCTTAAGGCCTGACCAAGATTATGTTTAGACTAAAGGGACTGCCACCTCTGAGTTTTTTGCGGTCTTTCTTCTCAGAGTAGTCAGATAGGAAACACCCAACTGATCTAGTTTTAAAATATAATTTAATGTTGACGTGTAAAAGTGTTTTTTTTCCAATTTACAGAAATAAATTTATCTTTGTGCGCTTGTAATAATGGGCGTTTTTTTTAAATAAATAATGACCCTGTTTTTAACTTTCTGGCCTTTTATCAAAGATCGACGCAGTAACTAAGCTAGGATACCCCGACCAAACGGGTTAGATTAGAATTGTGACTACTAACTACAACTGCAACTAACTGCGATGGCAAACGCTACATCCAAGTTAGTCTGCGACTAACTTACTTGGCTTATTTACTATTATTAGGACACCAAAATATAAATTCTAAGAGGTTCACAAAAAGTGGTGGAATCATTATATTAGATGTTTTTAGGAAAAACAAACTGGTAATTATTTGTGGTTCGATTTAATAATTGCACTTCCGAGATTATATAAAAACGCAGTTTAATTGCACCAAACGTTTACATTAAAATAACTAAACACATAGGTAGGTACGTACATACCACACAACTACTAACTATTATTATATTATCACATCAATTGAGATAGGCTTAGCCCACACATTGAAACTTAATGCCTTAATTGGCTAATAACTGTTATTACTCGATAATCCCTTCATTTAGGCATTTAAGATAATCATTGTCATTTGATTTATTAGATTATAACATCGTAACATCACGCCTGTATGCCCCGAAGGGTTCGGCAGAAGTGTACCTATAGTACACTCACATTTCGCCAGTTATGTTTATGTCCCATGTACTAGGAGGCGAGCTTTTTGCCATCAACCGGGCAGAAATTCAGACTCCGCGCTGCTACTGAGATAGAAAAACCCAAAAACACTGCTCGACCTGGGAATGAACCCAGGAGCTCATGCTCAGAAGTAGTGCTTGCGACCACTAGACCAATGAGGCAATCAGTAGCTGTTTTGCGATGTCTACATACAAACATAAACTCACGCCTAAGACCCATAGGAGTAGGCAGAACCTACAAAACGCCACCTGCTACTATCCATGGATTATACCCGCACGCCGGTGTGAGTACTACGTACCTGACCTTTCTGAAGAATATCACCAATAAGGTCACTGAATGTCCTTCTAGGGCGTCCCTTCCCGGCGTTTCCACTCACATCTGCCTGTCCAATACTGAGCGGAGTATAGTAAAAAGCTAATACGATAATATGATTTCTTAGTAGTATTAAAATGATTTTTTTTAGGCAAACTCAAACTCAAAACTCAAGCTCAAAGCATTTATTTCAATTAAACCATTTACAGGCACTTTTGAATTGTCAGTCAGTTAGTCAGAAAGTTGAAGCTAGTTACGCTAGTTAGGCTGTATATTTATGGCATACACAGGGTCATTAATGGAATTTAGAGTTGCTGCAGTCGGCTCGTGGATGGGTGACCATCCATTGCGTATCGAGACCCCTTCGTGCCTCGGAACACGGTCCTGGCTGTCATTCGTGGATCTTTGGCAGTCGTTACGGGTCGTCAGAAGCCCGAAAGTCTGATAACCAGTCTTACCAAGGGGTATCGTATTACCCAGTTACTGGGTTGTGGAGGTCAGATAGGCAGTCGCTCCATGTAAAATACTGGCATTCAGCTGCATCCGGTTAGACTGGAAGCCGACCCCAAACATAGTTGGGAAAAGGCTCGGCAAAGATTCATTGTGTGTGGAGCATAGTGGATTTTGATTTTTAGCTTCAAATCTACGCTCTCGCTCGGTCTCTGGGCTTTAGTATGTAATGTGCGTTTTATTTGTGCGGAATACACAATATTTCTTTCTCTTTCTTACTACTTTCTCGTGCATGGAGCCAGTTCAGTTTCTAAAATCGATGGCTTATTCTCCTATAACTTATACCACAGCATAAAAGCGCTCTTGCCACCCGCCCGAACATATTGGAACTTCTGTAAAATGTTCGTACGTTTACGTTATATTATTCTATACAACTACTTTATATTGGAATAGACTTGTTGAACTTTTGTTATAGTCCCACTTCGTTGTTTTTGTCGTCCGTACTGTTTTGTTTTAGAGCCTTTTAATAGTTTAAGAACGTTTTTGTGAATGAGTTTCCTTTTATTGTTTTTTTTTTCGGGCTGTTTCGGCGTGAAAAGAGATTACGGAGTTTGTGTTAGTGGTAATGGCGTCTGTACACACACTGAGAAAAATGTCATTTTGGCATAATCTTAAAATATCGTGACGTTGGTTTAAAATAGATGCGTTGTCTTATAATATGTTGATAATAAGTAAATATTACGCTAGAACTGAAATGTGTTAAGATGGAATCGAATTTTTTGGGTAAATAATGCAATATTATGATACTTGTCATCGTAAAAATTTGTAATTATGAAATAACATTGTCTTCTTCAAATAATAACACAATGTAATAGAAAATGGTCCACTGTCCCATAAATTAGTATGATAATTATAAATAAGATTCTAATTAAAAAACACAATGACAGTCACCGTAATATAAATAGATTTCATAGTTTAATATGAAGAAGTATCTCTAAAAATACGATGACCTCCCCCTAATGTACTATATTAAATTATAATGCTTTAAACTTATATTTTTAAAGTAAGCATCATTTTTTAATATTACAGTCATATTATTTTATGTGAATCCTATGATAATACGATTAAATAATCTCATATTTTTAGAGTAAGCATCAAAGTTCAATAATATAGTCATATTATTTTATGTGTATCCTACTAAATTATTATTACAGAGACCCATTTATGAGTAGCATTTGAATGATGTCCTACAAATTTAAGGTGACGGCATTATATAATGAGGTCTCCCTCTCTCACTTCATTCCGCCGCCGCGCCATTTCGGTCGGCCATTTGTATTTCACCGCTACAGCCGGCAAGTCACGACTCACGACTCGTTTAATTAATAGCAATAACAATTCCATTAGTGCCAGTGAACGTGTTTGATCAGTGCAAAAATGGATATGGCTACGCGTGATCTTTTGAAGAAGTGGAATTTGGAACGCTACATCGATCGTTTTGAAAGTAAGTTGACAAACCTACCTAGTAAGTTGCTAGCATGAGCTCACACATTACATTCACACATTCTAATTTCTAGCAAGAATAGGGTCAGAGTGTCGTCTTAGAGGCACTATGAAAAAATACTTAAAAAAATTTCGCGACCAATTTCAAGGTCACAGTTCTAACATAACCTTACCTATGGATCCCTTCGACATCGTTTTTACGACAAACGGTTGGTCGGAGACAAAAAACACCCAGACACTTTTAGCCTTTCTAGGTGTTACATACTATAGAATCGAGAAAATAAACGATTTGCGAAAATAACACTTTTTTGGCCGCTGTACACTCCAACCAAGAATAGTCTTGTCGTATGGTACCTACCCACCTACCTAGATATACGTTCATATTTATATTATACACTAGATTCGATGTGCAACTGCAACCCAAAAAAAAACAAATAGGTAGAGTGCGTCTAAACTAAAATGACGCGCCCCACTACCGCATTTACCGTAGTGTACGTATACAAATTTAAGTAGTGGGGCGCGTCATTTCAGCTTAGACGAGCTCTACCAACCTACATTTTATAAAGTCGATGCGACGTAGTGCATTTCACAGCTGCAATCAGGGCGCTGTTAAATTTACCTTTTTTTTCAGCTGAAAGAATTGATATCGCAACAATGCAGATGCTTAGTAAACAAGACATACATAGTATGTTCCCTCAAATAGGGGACAGACTCCGGTTTGAAGCAGCTCTGGCCATGTTAAAAAGCGACCAACCAAAAGATATGGTTTGTTTTCATGTTAAATTGTATTTCAAAAAAGTAAATTTTGTTTTAAACTTTTTGCTTACACATGCCCTGCGTCGCTTAAATGCACATTCTCCTACTTGCATGTAGGTAGGTACCTACTTATTAACTTTTATTATTTTAAAGTCTTCTTAAGATACCTAACAATTTAACCGGTGCAGTATTTATTTAAAAAGTGGAATAAAATCATAACTTTTCATCAGTCTTGTTAGTTTACCAACTAAGTACATTATTATTACCTTTTTAAATTTCTTGTTAAATTTCAGGATAACTCCTACAATTCATCACTCTTTGAAGAGGTCCTGAGGAATGACTTGTTAACTAGTCTACCTTGTAACTTAGAGCCTCTGCCACCGTGTGAAGGACTGCAAAGCTCAATCCTCAACCAAGACTGCGAAGCAGGACTTAACCAGGAAAATTTGGTAAGTTCTGCAAAATTGTAGAAAAGTACTCGTACTTACTGTTTTTTGGTTCAAGAGCAATATGTATTAATTTGTAATTACATCCATACTAATATTATAAATGCGAAAGTAAGTTTGTCTGTCTATCTGTCGGCTGGGGCAGGACCTTTTCACATTTTCATACCTAAGACACTGAACCGATGCAAAATTTGGTATAGACATTCTTTGAGACCAGGATCAGTCCTGATCTTGATCGATTAGTTTTTATCAGGGCCGGATCAAGGGACGAGGGCAGGACCGTTCACACCTGCAATGCTGAACCGATTACTAGTAAAAAAATATAACACTTCCCTTGAGTTATCTCCGGCTAGGGCTAGCTATAGCCTGTTAGTTAACGGTCGCACTCGGACACATTTAGTGATTATTTCAACGATTATTGAGGTTAATTGACCGTACATACTCATATTATCACACCTTTTTGTTACATGTACTATTATAACATTGTCTCAAAGTAAATATTATTTTAGGATGGTGACATACTGGTGATACCACTGGACTCGTCGTCGTCAGTGGGTGAAGCAGTTAGACAAGAGTCCACCGGGAGCAATTTAGTAAGTTATTGCCTATTATCCTGTACTTTTGATAAGGAATTTAAATTGACATTCAATATTGTTAACCCCCGGCGTAAACAGATAAGTTTAACGTCTGTACCTGTCCTGTCCTGTATGTGTGTACGGACGGCCGTTTAGGAGCTATACTATATGTCACAAAGATCAGTAATATATTTGGAGTTGGTGACAGCTATAACTAACAACTAAATGCATGATGCCTAGACTGGCACCGACTCCAACTGATCATTATACTGAATGGAAGGTAGGTATTGAACCTGTATTTTCAACATTTTAGTGACTTTTTTTTTAACTTTTACCTTGCATATTTAGTTTGTAATGCCATACTTATACTATTTGTGTTTCAGGTGAATACCATACTGAATTCATCAGTCGAGGGAAAACAAATAATAGCAATTGGGCAGAAAACGGGCACCTTACCCTCAAACGTGCGTGGGCGTTTATGCAAGCTGCTTATGGAGAAGCTCATTACGGCCGAAAACCCGGTACTTCTGACAGATTCGCAGCTGCTTGCTCTATCCTACGACATTGGCAGATTATTTAAAGAGGAGTCACCACCCCTATACTACGCGCCGTACCTGCCGGCTGATGCTTACCAGGCTAAGCGCAATATCTCTGGCTGGTTAGTCACCGCCAGAAGGGCTCGACGGCAGCATTTAGTTTCGTTGGGCCTTATTGAAAAGCCCAAGTCACGTTCTCGCTCCAAATCCAGTCCTAGGCTAGACACCCCTCCACTCGCTGGAATCGACCTGACCGGACTTAAAGAAGGTAACTCCTTTTCAAGAAATTTTATGTTTTCAGATTGAATTAAATTATCAAGAACAAAATTATTGAGAAAAATATCTGAATTAGTATAAATTTTCGTTACAAATTACAAAATATCTGAATCTAAGAACCGTTATTGTCATTGTACTAATTATTAATCGTTTTAATTTTTGTTGTCAGGTGAAGTGGAGGACGTAGCGTCAGCATTAGAGCAGCTGTCAAGTCCTTCAGCTGGTCCGTGGCAGGAGGTCAGTGCCCTGTGGCGGGAGACGGTGCGAGCTCGCCTCCGGTACTTGTACTACGAGGAAGGGACATTACAGGAGTACTTCAATAAGTATCCTATCCTGAAGTCAAGTGATGGATGGCGACTCCTGACGTATGACTACGAAGCACTGTTCCCTGATAAATCCGGGGGCCTCGACGTCTTGGATGCTTCATCGGAAAACATACTAAAAGCTGCTCAGCAGAAGCTTAACACCACAAAGGACTCGTTTCTTCGTCGAAAAATAGCTGATACATTGGCAATTTGTGACGGTAAGGAAATGATTCTGTTATATAGTTCTAGGTGCTCGACCTCCCTGGGTCGGTGAACCCGTTATAAAATATATAGACAAAAAAGAATTTAAAAATTATCTAACATGGTGCAGTCGTTCAGAAGTAACGGGCGGGCGGACACACATTTCGGCAATTCATTTTTACTTATATAGATAGATTTTATTTTGTTCTGATACTTTTCCCTATTTGCTCAGTTAATGATGATGTGTTGTGTCAAATATACTATTATTATTTTCTTTCCAGATGAACAACCGGAGACAAAATTAATAGCAGCGATATTGCTACTCGGCTGTCTCTTTAATATTCCTCCTGCCCGTCGATCTAGAAAAGACTGGCAAGCTTCACGAGCGGAGATATTGGATGGATTTGTGACCATCGTGGATGATGACGCAGACGTGCAAGTGGTAATTGAGGAGCGTCGCCAAAAGCTTCAAAACCTAGGTATTAGCCTCCAACCATTTATAATTTGGTGCCGCCAGTCAGGTGTCTCCTTCACAGTATGTGACAATACGTTTTACAAGTTCACAACACTAACTGAGGCTGTTGATGTGACTTTTAAAATATTTCATGCTACTGCGGCTAAATATCCTACTGAAAGCTATAACATTTGGCTTATTATCCAAATTGGTTTTTACAAAGTCAAAACATCGTACGATCGTATGTCACAATCTGTGAAGGAGATATTAATTACTCTCGGAGTCACAATTTAAATTAAGATGAAGTGTCACAGTTGTAAAAGGACTTTTCCCACGTTTTCTTCACTTATTACCCACATAAGGAAAGAATGTGAAAAAATTGATATTACTGGAGTTTATAAATGTGGTGAAGACGCATGCTACCGGTATTTCACGGACGTTAGACAATTTAGAAAACATGTTAACTTAAAACATTTGAATAAAGTAAACACTCGTTATTTGCCATCCACCTCAAACGAGGCTTGCGTAGTTCCTATGTGTGAAACAGAGACTACCAAAGTAGCAACTGAGCACATATACATTGAAGCTGATAGTGAACCGGAAGTCCTTGATAATGCTGATAGTATTATTCATAAAGAAGTTTTGAAATTTATTTCAACGCTCTATGTAAATCCCTCTGTATCTCGATCGTCTGTACAAGCTATGGTTAGTCATTTGCAAACCCTTCTTGACAATATCGCACCGTCTTTAATGTCCGTATTCGGCCCTGTGCTAGCTGATGAGGAAAGCATGTCTGGAAGCGAAATTAATAAACGACTTCATAAGTTCAACACAGCTTTGAAGGGCATCTTTTTTCCGTTTCGTTCAGAATATTTGAGATTCCGAGAATTGAATTTATTAGGTTCTTTTATACTGAAGTGTTACGGGCAGACGCAATAAAATACTATTTTGGAACTATATGACTTGTATTCCTGCCTACTTCGGCACTTCCTTAATATATAAAAGTACGACACAAAGACTATGACTTAGGACAAATTGTACGAACGGAAACAGATATTACACTAAATGAATAGAGGCTATTAGAGAGATCTAGGACTTTTAGGAAGTCTAGATTTTGGGCAGAGCGATACGTGCGTTTGAGTTCTTATGGGATCGTACACTGAGGTCGCTGACTGAGGTCGTTGAACCCTGCGAACGATTTTCTGCTGGTCATATGTGTGTCCCATTTCACTGCTGTAACGCACGTTCCGTTTCTTCCACATATGACTAATTACATTAAGTTATAAGGTGTGGAGTGTAAATATAATTGTAAGATTTATTAAATATGTTTATTGATAATATGTGTGTTATAAATATAGTAAACAAATAATAGTAAGTTGTGAATTTAATTTTGTTATTCATGAGCAATAGATAATGATCGTTGATGTCTATGAATGAATTATGAATGTGACAGGTTGAACTCTGTGGTCGAAATGTCAAATGAGAAATATGATGTAATAGGTTATGAAATGTGCGGTGTAGTGTTTACAATATTAGTTTCAAATATAAATTTAATTACAAACTAAAAGTGGTAACCGCTACACTACTCCCCCCCTGAGACCGTGGTTGGTAAATTACGGGCGATAGTAGTCCGGGAAATGTACCGTTCGTCCGGAACGGGTTTTTCTTTCTACGGTGACGTTTGTTGGTGGAGCTACACGCGTGTCTGTAGGTGTCGGCGGGCTAGGCGTGTTGTTCTCGTTATTGAGGTAAGCGGGTTTTAACCTATCTATTGTGACGGTACTTTCCTTCCCGTTTACCTCAATTTTAAACGTTTTCTCGCCCCATTGCAGCACCTTGAATGGCCCGGTGTAAGGTGAGTCGAGTGGTCGGCGCACGGCGTCATGGCGTAGGAAGACGTGTGTTGCTGACGCCAAGCTGCGGGGCACGTAAAACGGTTTTTCGCCGTGTCGACTCGCCGGTTCTGGTGACAGCTTCGCCATTTGATGTCGGAGTCTCGCCGCGAAGTCGGTGTAGTCTACGGTGCCGGTGAGTGAAGGATTGATGAACTCCCCTGGGAGTCTTAGGGGCTCCCCGTAGACTAATTCGGCTGCTGACCCCTTTATGTCTTCTTTCCAGGCGCTGCGGATGCCCAGCAGCACCAGAGGAAGAGCCTCGGACCAGTTGGTGTCTGTGTAGCATCGGATGGCCGCCTTCAGCTGGCGGTGTAGGCGCTCGACCATGCCATTGCAGGCTGGATGGTACGCCGTGGTTGGCCGATGCTGGCTACCGAGGAGCGCTGCGATGGAGTGGAACAGCTTGCTCTCGAACTGCTTGCCCCTGTCGGTAGTGATGCGATGGGGGCAACCGAAGCGAGACACCAGCCAGCGATGAAGGTGCGGGCGCATGTCTCAGCCGTGATGTCGGCGATGGGATATGCCTCAGGCCAGCGAGTAAAGCGGTCAATGACGGTGAGGCAATATCTGTAATTATTTGATAATGTTAGTGGCCCTACTATGTCCATGTGGACATGGGAAAAACGTTGGGAAGGAACAGGGAACGGAGAGGTGGGAGAGGATGTGTGCCGCGAGACTTTATTTCTCTGGCACTCGATGCACTCTCTGGTCCAAGCCCTGCAGTCCTTCTTCAGGCCAGGCCAAACGAAACGTGTGGAAATCAATTTGACCGTGGCCTGCCTGCCAGGGTGGCTCAGCTGGTGGAGCTTCTGGAACACCTGCCTTCTGTAGGGTTCTGTAACATAAGGGCGGGTGTTACTGGTGGAGACATCGCAGAGTAGTTCCACATTTGTGTCCGGTAAGCGCACTCTTTGAAGCTTGAGTGAAGTGGTGTTATTAATCAGGAAACTCTGCAACTCAGCATCGCTCTCCTGGGAATGTGCGAGAGCCGTGTAGTTGAAGGCTGGCAACGTTATTGCCTCCAGACGCGACAGTGCGTCCGCTACGACATTGTCCTTGCCTGCGACAAACTGTATGTCCGTGGTGAACTGGGCTATGTAGTCCAGGTAGCGGAACTGCCGCGGTGAGCAATTCTCCCGACTGTGTGCGTACGCGTATGACAGGGGTTTGTGATCCGTGTATATGGTAAAGTGCCTACCCTCAACCATGTGCCGGAAGTATCGCACTGCGTCGTAGATGGCTAAGAGCTCCCTGTCATATGGGCTGTACTTGTGCTGTGATGCGGACAAACGCCTGGAGAAAAATGCCAGTGGCTGCCATGTATTTCCGGCCTTCTGCTGTAGTACTGCGCCCAATGAGGTATCCGACGCGTCTGTGAACAATGCAAGCTCAGCGTTGGGGTTTGGGTGCGCTAGCAATGTAGCCTGGGACAGACCATGTTTGCAAGCAGCGAAAGCATCTAGCATTTCTTGTGTCATGTTGATTGGTTGGTTTCCTTTTGTTTTAGGCCCAGCGAGGACGACATTAAGCGGAGACTGCAAGCGAGCGGCTACCGGGACAAAGCGACGATAAAAATTGAACATACCCAGGAAGCGACGCATCTCCTTGACGGTCTTGGGAGCCGGGTAGTCCTGGATCGCCTGCACCTTCTCCGGCAGGGGACGAACACCTTCTGCGGACAGCTCGTGTCCTAGAAAGGTAATGGAGGTCCGACCAAACTCACACTTTGCCGAGTTGATGAGGATGCCATAGTCCGACAACCGCTTCAGGAGTTGGTGCAGATGTTCGGTGTGCTGGGCTGTCGTCTCTGAGAACAGGAGAATATCGTCTAAATAGCAGTAGCAGAACGACAGACCACGGAGTACCTCATCCATGAAACGTTGGAACGTCTGTGCTGCATTCCTGAGACCAAACGTCATGTATGGGAATTCGTACAGCCCGAACGGTGTGGTGATCGCAGTCTTGTGGATGTCAGCTGACTGGACAGGTATCTGATTGTACGCTTTAACAAGATCAATTTTACTGTATATTCTGCTGCCAGCCAGCTGATGAGAGAAGTCCTGTATGTGCGGAATGGGGTACCTGTCCGGAATGGTGCGGGCATTTAGCGTCCTGTAGTCCCCACATGGCCGCCAGCTGTTGTCCTTCTTGGGAACGAGGTGGAGTGGGGATGACCATGCGCTCTCTGACGGTCGTGCCGTGCCGTTCGCTAGCATTGCCTCAAACTCCTTCTGAGCGACCTTGAGCTTATCCGGTGCGAGTCGGCGAGGTCGACTGAAAATGGGTGGACCTGGAGTAGTACGGATGTGATGTACTGTGTGGTGACTAACCTGTCTTTGTTTTCCCGCAGGGCGCGTGATCTCCGGATACTGCCGGAGAAGCTCATGGTACTCCGTACTACCACCAATGGACTTGACTGAGGCAATGTCTGCTGCTGAACCGGCTGCTGATGACGCCGTGGAGGACTGCTGGGTTAGCCCGTCGATGAGGCGGTACTGCTTTAAATCAATGAGCAAGTTATAATGCGCCAAAAAATCTGCGCCTATGATGGGTTTTGTGACGTCCGCGACCACGAATTTCCACGAATACACACGGCGGAGCCCTAAATTCAAGTGGAGCTCGACCCAACCGTATGTATCAATGGCGGTACCGTTGGCCGCGAAAAGCTGATACGTCGTCTTGCTGCGCCGCTGCTGTAGTGCTGTACGTGGGTACACACACAGATCAGACCCTGTGTCCACTAGAAATGTGGTTTTAGTGGTCCGGTCTGTCACGAATAGGCGGCGTGGTTTATTTGGGCAGCCATTTGCCGCTACTTCCGGCTGCCGGTGGCATTTCCCGCGTACGTACACGGTGAGTTGCACCGCCTGGCCCTATCACCGAAATTATTGTGGTACCAGCAGTGCTCTTCGTTCCACGGGCCTCTGGAGTTTGAGCGGCTACGCCGGCCTGGGGTCGTACCTCTGCTACCACGCCTAAACCGGTCTGATGATCGCGAGCGGTGATGGCCCGGACCACGTGTTTGCAGAGCCGCCACCTGCCTTGTTAACTCTGCTATGTATTGTTTCAGCTCGCTGATCTCGCTACAGGTACTCGTACTTGCCACGGCGGGAGGTGATGTGAGCGCGGGTGCGGGCGCCGGCGCGATCTCGTGCACGCGGTCGGCTAAATCTGCGACAGACTGGAGAGGAAGATTAGGTTGTGACGCAATAACCGTTTGGATGTTGGTTGGCAACCTGCTCGCCCACAACGTGGACAGAAAAGCCTCTGGCACATTTGTTCCGGCCAGGGTCTGAAGGTGTCGCAAAAATTGAGAGGGTTTGCGGTCGCCTAACTCCTCGTGGGTGAGGATTTGTTGCACCCTTTTTTCGCGCGAATCAGAGAGCCTACGTATAAGCTCAGCCTTCAGCTTTGCGTACTTGTCCTGGGCCGGCGGGTTCTCTATGATGTCCCTCGCCTCCACCATATAACGGTGGTCAAGCTGGCCCACGACGGTATAAAATTTAGTACTGTCCGTGGTGATACCGGCGATCGTGAACTAACCTTCAACCTGGGCGAACCAAAGTGCTGGCTCCTCTGGCCAAAATGGCGGCAGCTTCACGCTGACTCTACAGACGTCCTGCTTCTCTGCTGTCGCTCCTCCAGTCGTCGCTCCTGCTCCGGCCGGCATGATGTCTCCTTCAGGCTTCTGTGTTCTTTATCGGGGTCACCAATGAAGTGTTACGGGCAGACGCAATAAAATACTATTTTTGAACTATATGACTTGTATTCCTGCCTACCTCGGCACTTCCTTAATATATAAAAGTACGACACAAAGACTATGACTTAGGACAAATTGTACGAACGGAAACAGATATTACACTAAATGAATAGAGGCTATTAGAGAGATCTAGGACTTTTAGGAAGTCTAGATTTTGGGCAGAGCGATACGTGCGTTTGAGTTCTTATGGGATCGTACACTGAGGTCGCTGACTGAGGTCGTTGACCCCTGCGAACGATTTTCTGCTGGTCATATGTGTGTCCCATTTCACTGCTGTAACGCACGTTCCGTTTCTTCCACATATGACTAATTACATTAAGTTATAAGGTGTGGAGTGTAAATATAATTGTAAGATTTATTAAATATGTTTATTGATAATATGTGTGTTATAAATATAGTAAACAAATAATAGTTGTGAATTTAATTTTGTTATTCATGAGCAATAGATAATGATCGTTGATGTCTATGAATGAATTATGAATGTGACAGGTTGAACTCTGTGGTCGAAATGTCAAATGAGAAATATGATGTAATAGGTTATGAAATGTGCGGTGTAGTGTTTACAATATTAGTTTCAAATATAAATTTAATTACAAACTAAAAGTGGTAACCGCTACAATACCACCACATGAAGTAATCGTTGGTTATTGTCCTGACATTTCACAAAGGAGTAACACTTTAACATTACACACCAAGCCACGTACAATGCAAGTAATTCAACTTCGCCAGGTTTTGAAGAATTTTTTTTCCATTGACACTATTTGGAAAGATGTAACGGATTATTTGAACCACCTAAGGGGTAATTTAATAATCCGTGAAGAAAATCCGATGAGGCCAATGTGTCTAGAAAATGTAATGCAGGGATCTGTATGGCTGGCAATGTGTACACCGCAGGCGTCGGACATTATTCTTCCTTTAGTAGTGTACTATGATGATTTTGAAATTGGAAATCTTTTGGGGAGCCACGCTGGGGTGCATAAGCTTGGTGGTGTATACGTTTCCTTGCCAGCACTCCCACCACATTTATTTTCATTGTTGAATAACATTTTGCTGTTAGCTATTTGCCATTCTGCTGACAAAACTAAATATGGAAACAAAGCTATTTTTGACCCTGTTATTGAGGAATTGAATTACTTGCAAAACAAAGGAATTTTTATAGAAAATAAGTTTTTTAAAGGAACCGTAAAATTGAAGGTTGTTGCTATAACTGGCGATAATTTAGGCCTGAATTCAATTCTCGGGTTTACTGAAAGTTTTTCAGCTAACAAGTGTTGCAGAATCTGTAACATTGACAAGAAAGGTTTGCAAACTGCTCTATATGAAAACAGTAACTTGCTTAGAAATATGACTTCATACCACGCTCAATTGCAAGAAAACGATACACCTAACACGGGCATTAAAGAATCATGCTGTTGGCTTAAGGTGACAGGATTTGATTTATTTCAAAATGTAGCAGTAGACCCAATGCATGATATATTAGAAGGTGTAGCTCGTTATGTAATGACCTTTGTCATAAACCACTTCCTTGCCGAAGGTCTTTTAAAGATCTCAGTATTGCAACAAAGAATAATTTCATTTGATTATGGACCAGATAGGAATTCAAAACCAAGTAATTGTTTAGTTGTCCAAGGTTCGAAAGTAAAATTAAAAACTTCAGCATCAGAAATGATGAATTGAAACCCTTATTAGATACTTCAGCCTAATAGCCGGGTTTTACATTCCTTTAGAAAATAAAGTATGGAAATTATACATTATGTTGCGGCAAATCACCGACAGGTTATTAAGTCATAGGGTCTTCAGTGACACCAATATTCAACTCCGGGTTATAATAGCAGAATTTAATCAATTGTACACGGAGCTAACAAAATCACCCCTGCAGCCAAAGTTTCATTTTCTGACTCATTATCCTACCATGCTAATGAAGTTTGGCCCCGTACGTAACATGTGGGCTATGCGTTTTGAAGCCAAGCACAGGGTATCTAAGTTAGTGGCTAGATCATCTTTTAATCGAGTCAATGTTTGCAAGACTCTAGCAATAAAATGTCAACTTATGCTCAATGAATTGTTTGTGAAAAATACAATACCTACAACAAAAATACTAGGAAAAAAATCTGCATTAAATTCAGGAGACACTGTCAAGTTTTCTCTCGGCACTGGCGTTGTCCTCAAATATTCGGTTACTTCCGCTACAATAGCTGGTGTTATATGGCAGCGGAACTCTATTGTTACTGTAGATATAGATGATGAACAATTCTTACCCACTTTTGGCCAAATTGATGCAATTTTGGAGACAGATACTGAAGAGGTTTTTTTCCGTTGCTGTATGTTTGAAACTATTGAATTTAATTCTCATTACAATTCTTATGAAGTTAAACGTGGTAATGATTATCTGTGCTTTCCTTGCCAAAATGCCGTTTCTCCGTGTCCTAACACGCTCACTCTAATGCGAGGTAACACGTCATATATTACAAGTAGATGGTACCTAGAGTAAAAATTTCAAAATTCTGTAGGTATTCTAACGGCTTACGGTCGCTGTTATAATACCTTTCGCACACTTATCCGCACCGAATCGTACGACCTTATTCGTCCGATTCGGTAAGTGTGCGAGGTTCCATAGGATTTCATACAAGTAATTCTAAAATTCGATTCTTTCGCCTCCTTCGGCTCTGAAAAGTGTGCGTTCACCTTTAGTAATAGATTTTAAAGTAAAGTATTTGTATGAGGGATAGATTAGTCTCATCGGAGTGTTTATAGTAGCACTTTACTTGAAAATAGATATTTACTATAATAATATAACCAATTTATTGTATGCAGCTTTAAGGTGAAAGCGTCAGGGTAGCCCGCGAAATTCAAATTTTCTTACGTTTTTTGCAATTTGCAGGCCAGTGCTAGGTTTTGATTGAAATGTTAGACGCGGGTGTAAGACGTATGTAGTACAACTTATGTACTTACACCCGCGTGCAACATTTAATTAACATACAACCTAGCACGGGCCTGCAAATTGCAAAAAACGGCTACCCTGAAGCAATCACCTTAAGGGCAAAAATGTTTTAGTTATAGGTACATTAATGTAAAGTTTGTTATTTTTTGTAAATTAAATTTCTACTCGTCTCAACCTTTATTTTAATTTGTAAAAACTAGAATTATTGAACATAATGTATATAATGATTCTTTATAATGACCGACAAATAGATACTGTAATCATTAAGGCGAGGATGTTTCTAAACAAAACAGTCTTCTTTTATACTGAATATAAATGTTTAGAGTATATAATAATTATTCATTCATACTATGGAAATAAAAATACCATTCAATTTTCTGTTTAATTTATACATACATCCCTTTTCACCTTCTTACCATTCTTGCCAAGGTACTTTTTTCTATTTTTTTTACTTACTCTCCATTTTTTTAAGGTTCAAGTTTAGGGTTCTTCAGTTTTTTTTAATGTTGAGCTCACACCTAATAATATTTAAAAGGAAAGAACCAATATGGATACTTAAAAATAAGGGGATCATGTAAGTCCAGTGGCGCCCTCAATTATAGGAGGATTGTGATTTCTAATAATCCAAACAATTTCTGTGTAATCCACCAGTATTTAGTTGTAGTCCTACTGATGGAGAATGAGTAGAACTACAACTAATCACTGGTGTATTATAGAGATATTAATTGGTTTATTAAAAAACACAATCCTCCTATTGAGGGCGACCTCCGTAAGATAATAGGCTATAACCAGAGATATGAGGAAATAGTAGGAAAAGTAAGAGGACCTAACCTAAAATACGAGGAGGTTACCGAAAAATAGTAGGAAAAATAATAGGATATAACTGGATATATGAGGAAGGCACCGAAAAATAGTAGGTAAAATTGTATGACATAACTGAATATGTGAGGAAGTCACCGAAAAATAGTAGGAAAAATAATAGGATATAACTGGATATATGAGGAAGGCACCGAAAAATAGTAGGAAAAATTGTATGATATAACTGAATATGTGAGGAAGTCACCGAAAAATAGTAGGAAAAATAATAGGATATAACTGGATATATAAGGAAGGCACCGAAAAATAGTTGGAAAAATTGTATGACATAACTGAATATGTGAGGAAGTCACCGAAAAATAGTAGGAAAAATAATAGGATATAACTGGATATATAAGGAAGGCACCGAAAAATAGTTAGAAAAATTGTATGACATAACTGAATATGTGAGGAAGTCACCGAAAAATTGTAGGAAAACTAATAGGATATAACTGGATATATGAGGAAGGCATCGAAAAATAGTAGGTAACTAAAACTAAATCCATGGTGACACATCATCTTAAATACTGTTATCATCAACATCAGTATTATCATCGTTCTTTTTGGTGAATCACTATGCTCCGTCCTTTGAGTGAATTCATCATACTTTAAGCTGAATTCACCTCTTTTATGATTGTCAGTTTTCTTAGTGCAGTGGGCCATGATGGTCATACTTTTTGGTCGGCTGCGGATGCGGCGTTCATTATGTTTCCGAAACATTACTTAGTCTTAATTATAATGTCCATTGTACCTAAATTATGTTCTTCCTTTGTTGCGACCTGTTTCCATTACTTATTATAAAGATCGGTTCTATACGATCAATTATTATAATTGTATACAGGATCAAAATGAATTCATGGGCATCCTCTTAAGGGTGTCATTGTACTCATCATTATGAAGAACTTTCACTGTGGGACCAACCCTGAAATCGCGAAAAAGCAATCTGCTGTTCTCTATATTTTGACAAACTATGCGAACATAAAATGCAGGGAACAGCAGATCTGGGGGCACAGCGCAAGGGCACTACCTTCCTTTTCTTGAAGCGCTTCGTCGGGTTTGGATTATACCAGATTAACAAAATTCTCGGGATTTGATGTCAATAGTAGTCTTATTAAACATATAAAGTTTCAATTGCATAGATCTTATACTTCAGATTTTATTGGTATCTAAAAAAAACCCCGATTTTGTCACTGACTCACTCACTGATGAGTGAGTCAGTGAAATCGGGGTTTTTTCATCAACATTCATAGGGTGCTTCTTGAAGTCTGTATTAGTCCAAAAAAATATTCTAAAACTTTGAACTTTTACCCCCCAACCCTTTAAACTCGGGAATGGAAGTTTGTATGACACTTCCGCAAATTTTGATGCTAGAGGTCTGAAAATTGATATAAATAATAAAATACATATTTCAGGACATTTTACATATTTTTATTTCACCCTTTAAATTAGGGGATGGAAGTTTGTATGGGTAAAAATATTGTCATAAGCTACTTACAAAAACATTTTCATGTAAAATGTTCCCAAGACGAGACCTGTCGCGGGCTCGCACTGTCAAAAAATTATCAGATCTCATGAAGAGCCAAGCTTCTAACTCTACACGCCCCACCAATAAACCAACGGCGATCGGGGCGGAAACGGCCAAGCCACATATTTTGACTAAGGTGTAGAGTTTGTGAAGTTAGGGCTTGTAGAGTTAGGGCGTTTAGAGTTGGCTCTACATGAGATCTGATAACTTTTTGACGGTTGACCATATGGTCTCGTCTCGGCAAAATTTGACATGAAAATGTTTTTGGTGGGATTTTTTTTCAGCAATAATCCATTGATTTTGGATTACTGAATACATCGAGTATTTAATTACCTACTGAAAACTCTCCTATTTTGTAGTGACATTTACTTCTCCAAAATAAATATAATGCAAAAAAAAGCATATTTTTCTTTTTATCATACGTTTCAGAGATATAAATAAAATAGAACTCAAACACAATTTAGCATTTTCAGCCATTTTGTTTAGATTTAGCAATGCATTGTAATAATATTACGACTGTCCAAATGACTTGTGTTTGTAAGTGGTGCCTCCAAAAACCTAATTTTTGCGATAAGGCACCAAGAAAATTGGCTTCCGACCTTCCAGTGTCATTTTATTTGCTGATTCATACCATTTGTTTACGATTTTACTCACTTTATTCCAAAACTCGAATATAAACACAAGTAACAGCAGTGATAGCCTAGTGGTGTGACCGTCAGACTGCCAAGTCACAGGTCTCGAGTTGGAACCCAAGACACGCACCTCTGACTTTTCGGATTCATTTGCGTATAGTTATCACTTGCTTCAAAAACGGTGAAGGAAAGCATCGTGAGGAAACCGGCATGCCTGAGAGATATTTCTCGACGGCATGTGAAGCCAAGCCAGAGGCCCATGGGCGGCTTTAAAACTCTGACACCAGGTTAGTCTAGTGACTAACCACACGAAAAAGTCTTTCTTTAAAGAACAAAAATCTCATCGTGATTACTTAGGTGAAATGAGCTGTCATTTAACCTGGTGCTAGGATTTACACTATTCACAGCTCACTATAGGTAAGCTTTTAAGTTGGTGGTACGGCTTGTTCGGAGTCCGCCTACCACCATATTATCTAAGTCTGTCGCCATAGCAACAATGTTAACTACATTGTTGTGTTTCAGCAACTAGATGTAAGATAGCCAGATCCTCTGTGGTTGAGGATTCCCGGTGAAGCTTGCTTTCAACTTCATCCTGATCATCACTTACCATCAGGTGAGATGCAGGTCAAGAGCTTACACGTCGTGGTTTAAAAAAAACAGATCATGTCACTAAATTTGTCAAGGGGACAGTTTTACTTAATAGGTCGGCAGATCAAGCTAACATCTTGACAAAATTGCCGTCATCAGCCAGTGAACCTTTGTTCTCTAGATTGCCGGTCTATATCTGTTCTGGCAAAATATTATACTGTAAAGATTACAACCTACTTACTTGCAATGAAACCTTACACATCATGGTTTCCTGACACATTAGAATTAAAATTACATGTAAATGAATATCAACTTAAACCTAATTAACAAATAAAATAAAAATACAATAGTCTAACTTAACTAAAACTATTGACAAACTAAAATATGGCGCCGAAAAATTCCTCCGCATCGCTGTGGACTGGTAATGTACCCAAGAGACTGGCGGCATTGGCACGTTGTATGGCAATGCTTAGCCTCTGGCCCAGGTAAAAGCCAGCCCTAGGGTTACGGGAAGTGTCAACCAGCCTTTTGGAGATTTCATTGATCAAACAGACCATAAGCACTTGGATTTGAATAAAGCTGTCTACGCATTCGGTTCTATTCCATTGAGCTGGTAGATATAGTCCTCGGACAAATTGCAGACCGGTATGGTCTACAGATTCCTAAACAGTGAAATTTGGCCTAAATCGTGATCGAGAACAGTTAGTAGACACACGGGGCCCAGATCGGCGATTCCCTACACAGATTATGTCTACCTGTAACAGGGGAGAGCAAATTTTGCGAATTTGACCCAGGCGTAAGAAAATAATTGTCTATTCGCTCGGAGAGAAAAAATGGTTTGCCTTCTAACCGTTTCAGGTAATTGATACCGCTGACAAAAAATAAAAGCTGTTTTATTTTTTTGTTTCGTACTTAATATTTGGGATCTGAGAACGTTTGTTGGTATTGGGTTCGTTGTGACCTACATAATTATTTAGTTTTCATGACACTTGTGTGGTACAAGTATTTTTTCTACAGGTGCGGTATTGTTTTTCATTCCTCTGTCACATAATAAATACATTTCTGTTTTAAAATAAAACATCTTACTAACTGCTTCGTTGGTTAAGTATCAAAAGTGAATGCTGAGCGTGAGTCCTGGGTTTGATTCCCGTATCGCGGGAAGTGTTATTGTGTTTTCTATTTGGTGTTTCTCAGTAGCAGCCCGGAGTCTGGATTTGTGTACGGTTGATGGCAATAGGCTCGCCCTTTATAACATGGGATTTAAGAGCGTTTATACTGAAAGTATACACGCTATTTACAAAATTGCCCAGCTTCGTAAATAGCTGTCAAATATTTCGCTATTTTAATGAATTTGGCAATATTACTGTATAGAAATAAGAATAATATGGCTAACTAGTGAACTAGAATATGTTGGCGTCACATTGTAAACAACACGCGCATCGGGCAACATGCGGTAGCGCCATGGCGCCGTAGCGCGCTGCGTCATTCTCCCACTTCCTCGCTGCTGGGTGGAGTTAGTGTCATATTTCTTATTTCCATACAGTAATATTGCCAAATTAATCAAAACAGCGAAATATTTGACAGCTATTTGCGACGTTGCCTACTTTCAGTTTTAACGCAGTTAAATATAACTGGCAAAATGTGTGTAGTACTTATGTATTACACTTCGGCCTCCTCCTTCAAGGGATACATTCGTGGTGTAGTGTTAGGTATTAATTTTTCATATTAAATTAATTTATTAACAATTCACGATGGTATATTGCGACTGACTCGTTGGTCTAGTGGTTGCAAGCGCTACTGCTGAGCATGAGGTCCTGGGTTCGATTCCCGGGTCGGGCAAAGTGTTATTGGGTTTTTCTATCTGGAATTTCTCAGTAGTAGCCTGGAGTATGGATTTGTGCCCGGTTGATGGCAATAGGGTCGCCCCCTATTACATGGGACTTAAAACATAACTGGCGAAATGTGGGTGTACCTACTACACAGGGTACACCTCTGCCCAACCCTTCGGGGAAACAAGGCGTGATGTTATGTTATGTTTTAAATTAATTTATTTAGGTATATCAAATACTTTGGATTTTAAAACAGACTGTGACCTCGGAGTTTGTGTCGCTCTTTCTTCCCAGAGTAGTCGGTTAAGTTAAACGAATTCATCTAGTTTTAAAACATAATTTATTTTTTACATTTAAAAATCATGTATTATTTACAACAAAAAAACATTCTTTATCATGTTCCTACTGCGGGAACACAGGCCTCCTCGTTCTTTGAGAGGGAGTGGGCCGTAATCCACCACGCAGCGCAGGCCCAGTGTAGGTTGGTGGATGTCACATGTCATCGAAATTTTGGTTTTAGGACATGCTGGTTTCCTCTGATTTCCTTCACCGTTTAGAGAGCAGTGGTGATGAAATAATTTACACAAAGTAAAGTGCCTACTTTAGTTCGAACCCACGACCTACAATTCATAAGTCGAAGACGATACCACTGCACCGCCATTGCTCCTGAAATTCTTACAGAGAATTAAGTTAAATAAGAACAACACTTATTAATACAAGGTAATTATTCGGTTGGTTGCTAGGAAGGAGATAACAGTGTATTGTATTAACCTGACGCAAACCACTAAGCTGATGGAGTAATATTAATCTAACGTATTGTCTACATATTATGCCAAAGACAGCTAGATTGTTAAACAGAGCTGTTTGTGATAGTCGATGTGATGTTGATAGTCGTTTCATATACATAAGTAACCTATATAAAACATAAACAACATTACCTCTTTTTTCCGAAGGGTGACGCAGAGGTGTACCATGGAAGAATTCCTCATACTATCGAAGACCTACAGTGCAGCCACATAATCGTAAGAATCATCATCTGCCTAGCCTTTTCCCAACTATATTGGGGTCGGCTTCCAGTCTAACTGGATGCAGCTGAATACCAGTATTTTACATGGAGCGACTGCCTATCTGACCTCCACAACCCAGTAACTGGGTAATACTATACCCCTTGGTAAGACTGGTTGTCAGATTTTCGGGCTTCTGACGACCCGTAACGACTGTCAAAGATCCACGAATGACAGCCGGGACCAACGGCTTAACGTGCTTTCCGAGGCACGGAGGAGTCTCGGTATGTAAAGATGGTCGTAAGAATAAGATTTGCTTAATGTTCGAGTAGCTTTTGTTGTGATAATCTGCTGCGGCAATTTAAAGAAAAAACTGCGTTCATCTCGGCATTGGGTCGAGCTTCCACAACATAATATTTTACCTTTCCACTCAATGCATAGAAGTTAACTCAAATCTACAGACACAAATAATTTACCAAAGAAGTAAAAAAAATCGGCAATTGAAACAAACAAAAACTTCTAATATTTACCTAAAAAGCAACCCTGAATAACAAACGAACCTAAATCCATAATTAAATTAAAAGATATCTCTGTAGAAAACCTTGTGAAATTCTAAAGAAGCCTTCCTCCTATCTTTGTCCAATTACTTGGGAGAAAAAACTTCGGTTTCCTTCGCAAAACGGTTTAATCATGTAATACGTCAAAGGGTTTCTTCGGTCCCGCCGTAATTTGGTAGCTGAAGCGATGGGCATCGTGAAAGGAATAAAAAGGGAGTAAAGATAATTTAAAAAATAGACAAGACATTATTATACCTTGATTGTTGCAAGAAGCTGTATTTTGTGACAGTCCTAAAGTCTTGTTTTACTTTGGCCTATGATATTCTATTGTAATGTTTTTGTTAAAGTCCTCAGATAAAATCTGAATAGTGAGCCACTCGTTAATACCTTATTGCAGAATTTCGCCTTACGAGTGTTCAAAAAACAGTATGTTGACACATTCTGTATGTTCAGTATCTTGATACTGAACCAACAACACTATCGAATGCCTAAACTTCGGATTAAAAAAAAAGAATGGGGCGGGGCGGGGTTTGGATTCCGGACCTGGTTTCTCAGTCCCTTTGTCATTGAAGGCACGTTCACCAGCATAATACCATCGAAGAAGTACCTAATATTTATGTTGCCAAAAACTCGCTTCGTCCACACCTTAGCCGTATCCCCGAAGGGACGTTATCAAGACACGTCCTTTATTCTATTTATTGTTCAAGCTCATATTATATCTACCTAGAAGGTCGAGGACTGTGAGGTCAACCTTCCATGATGTGGCGGACAGAATTAAGTATCAACCTGAATTATATCGCCAGAAAAATGTCACGAAAATATGTAAGGTTTCCAGTGTAGGAATATGAGAGAGATAAATTTTAAAAAATATTTTTTTTTCACGTAAACTTACATGGGCACTTATGAAAAGTCAGAACGTAATTTTAGTCCTTTAGGCAGATTTTGGTCTAGATGGCCTGACAAGGGACTAAAAAAAGAAAGTGAAGGTATTTATAACAGTCAGTAAATGAATACAAATAGCTGAAGCTGATCAATGTTTGATGTTTTTCTGAGCTGCTTGTGTACGATACATATGTAGAAAAAGCGACCCATCAACCAAAAACCAAAACCATCGCTCAAAATCGTGTTGTTTCTTGTGTGTAACCTACCTTCTTCTGATTTGTTTATTTTGTACTTGCTAAAACGATGTATGTATGTTAAGTCGAAGTTTTTATTGTAATGTTAGTTTTTAGATATTTTTTTATTTTTTTTTATCTACGCTTACTGGCGTAACTTTGTCCTAAACCTATTTATGTTTTCTCTGTAAGTGAATTGTAATTCTTTTGAGAAAATAAATATCTTTAACCGTAACTAAACCTCGTAGAAACATCGATCCTATAGCGATTCCAAATTGAATCTAACAATTTATTTTCAATTAACCTATAAAACGATTTATTTCTTTGACACACTCGTTTCTGTAATTTGATAACATAATTACATCTTCTAAGCACGCGATCATTTTGTTTTCAGTCTTTAGCTGGTGCCGACGACACGCGATTGCCATTTATTTTCAGAAAACAAATTGAATTCTTTAAATTGTATTATTATTGCATGTGTGGTCTAACTATAAATGATAGGCTGAGGAATGATGTGATAAGACAACGGTGTGAGTTAAAAGAAGACGTGCAAAAAATTTAAAGCGTATGCTGAGATGGTTTGGTCATGTTGAGAGGATGAATGAAAGGCAACTAACAAAATGTATTTACAAAGCAGATGTGACTGGAAACGTCCGGAGGGGACGCCCTAGGAGGACATATACCGACCATAATGGTGATGTTCTTGAGAAAGGACAGGTGCATAGTATTCGCAACCGGCGTGCGCGTATGACCAGATATATGAACGTAAACGTGGCAAAAGGAGTATGTAAGGATCGTAGCAGGTGGCGTTCTGTAGTTTCTGCCTACCCCCATGGGGACAAGACGTGAGTTTATGTATGGATGTGTGTATTATTAAATATTTATTTATTTATAATACTTTATTGTAAACCAGTCATATACAACATAATCTGCTTAACCTTTTTCCAACTATCTTGGGGTCGGCTTTAACCGGATGCAGCTGAATAGCAGTATTTTACATGGAGCGACTGTCTATCTGACCTTTACTACCCAGTTTCTGGGTAGTAAAATTACCCCTTTGGTAAATCACTGGTTGTCAGACTTTCGGGCTTCTGACGATCAGTAACGACTGTCAAGTCGTATATACATTACAAAGAAAATAAATTAAATAGGTACTACAAAACATACGATCTCTGCGATCTCTTCCAGGCAACCTTGGAATAGACAGCAAAACCCTGGACACAAAATGGGGTTGTGAAAGGTGCAAATAAAAAGTATACAGATACACAGATCTATTTTGAAGTGAAAAAGAAAATTGTGTACTCTTAAAAAAAAATCTCATTCGATCCTAGATTTTTTAAGAGATAAGTAGGTGGTTATCGTAAAAAAAGTTACGGTTGTCTGAAGGTTTACGATCCAGTATCTTCAGCAAAAGATTGCGGGATTAAAACCGGAGCTAAAATAAAATAATAGGTTTGTTTTAGGTACATAATGTAACTTTTTTAGTGCCATACACTTTGAAAACATATCTACTGCTATTCAGCTGCGGGATAAAAAAAAAAAGAAAGTTTATTGACACAAAATACCTTCGTATACAATACCATACATTTCACACAGGTACATTGGGTTTTGGGAAAAGGCTGCACAAATTGTGAAAAACCCTGCCTCCTAAACTAGGAGAAACCTGTGAACTAGGAGTCAGCGTTCGACTGTAAGTGTACAAAAAATATCTTTATTTATGTGTGTTAATAAACCCTGCTGATTTGACTATGATTAAGAATGTGTGAGTATGTGTGTAAAAGGGGTGATGGCTAATGAGTGGGATGGTGTGTGGTGTGGTGTATGAGTGGGGGTTCTGTGAGGGTGTGTGTGAGGGGGTGTGGTGTGGGGGTGTGTGTATTCTTATGATGTGTGTTCGTGTGATGTTGCATGTGTTTCTGTTTCCGTTTTTGTAGAATATTAAAAATCAAAGGAATAAACACCTCTTTTTCATAGGAGTCACAGACAGTCCGCTCTGCAGGGCCTGCATGGAGGACGACGAGGCAGCAGCTCATGTGCTGCTAAACTGCCCCGTGGTCACCATACAGGGCAAAGTACTTTGGTAACCCAGGTAGCCTAAGTGAGATCGTGCGGTCCATGGCCCTGTACGGGGCACCGGTGTGGGCGCGTTCGTTGAGGCGGTGGCCTGCCCGCAGGTTGAACGCGTCCCAGAGGGTCATGGCCACCCGGCTGGTCCGGGGATACCGCACGGTCTCCGGTGAGGCGGCGAGCCTCCTTGCCGGATTGCCGCCATGGGATCTGGAGGCAAAAGTCCTCGCGCATATTTGGGAGTGGCGCGAGGAGGCGAAACGCCGGGGCTTGACTCCGATGCCGCGAGAAATCGCGGCACAGCGGTTAGAGCTCCGACGGGATCTCATGGCGGCATGGAGAGTGCGATTGTCGCAACCCAGTGCTGGGCACGCCACTATTGCGGCGATAAGTCCCCTCTTTGAGGAGTGGCTGGAGAGGCACCACGGCGTCCTCACCTTCCGCCTGACGCAGGTCCTCACCGGACACGGCTGTTTCGGGAGGTACCTGTTTCGGATAAGGCGGGAGGAAACGCCCGGGTGTCATCACTGCGTGGATCGCCCGGAGGACACGGTGGAGCATACGGTGGAGGTATGCCCGGCTTGGGCAGAGCACCGCCGTGTCCTCGTGGAGGCGATCGGTGGCGGGGATCTCTCGCGTCCGGCCCTGGTCCAGGCCATGGTACGGAGCGAGAGGGCATGGGAGGCCGTCACCTCCTTCTGCGAAGCAGTAATGCTCGCGAAGGAGGAGGCGGAGCGCGTGAGGGAGAGGCAAATTTCGCGCCCTCACGCCCCTAGCCGCCGCAGGAGGAGACGCCCCGGGCGTCGGGAATCGATCACGGATTCCCGGCCACCGTAGGCGCGGGCTTGCGGACGGTGAGCAATGGGTAGCTCACCGTCCGGTAAGGACCAGGCCCGGGTCGACGGCGCGTTGTGTTCCACGCGCGCCTCAAAGAGTGTCAGCGAGTGAAGGGGTCCGATGAGACCATTGCCTGCCGGGGTTGCGGGAAAGTCCGAAAGGGATACCGTGGCCCCCTGGCATTGCACAGGCAAGAGAAGGAACACGGGTGGGTTTTAGTCAGTAAAAGTCTGACACGCCCTCCCGCTCCACCCAGAGCGGGAGACGTCATTTGATGATTTCCCACCCAAAAAAAAAAAAAAAAAAAAAAGGTAGCCTACGTGAGATTGCTGGGCTGGATCGAATAACCAATTTTCCCACCAGTACGCAAAATACGCGCATTGACGTGGAGTTGCGGATACCAGCCCGTATTACCTATTATTCAGCTGCGGTAAGACTAGAAGCCGACCTCAAAATACTTGGGGAAGGGCTAGCCAGGATGTAAATGACTGTGTAAAAATATTAATTGTGAAAATACCTCGTAAAATCACTTATGAAAACCCGGTCGAAATCTGAAACACTCAATGAGTAGATGTGGTGGTCAATTCGTGCCTTCTATTTATGAGAATAGAGAGCTTTTTTTCTACTGCAGGAGTTTATAGTTACATACATGATGATAATTTAATATTTTACTTTTGTATATTTACATAGGTTTAGTTATAGATTATATATTATGTTTTTTATCATAGTTGTAAATAGATTATTTTACATTGGTTTGATTTAAAATTATGGTGTCCCAATTAATTTAATTGAAATGTAGTGATGGCCTGAAACGTTTGAAGGTTTGAATTAACCAAGATCGGGCGGATCGCTACCTAACATTGTGATTCCAAACCATAATTTCTTGCATGGCACCTGTGATACAAATATTTTAGTTTAAGTTTATTTTTAAGCACTGTAATTAGTAGTGGAGAATTGGGGTTCCTGGATCAGAGATCCAGGAACCCCAATTCTCCAATTGACATTAAGCTATCTATCAATCAATCAATCAAACTATTCGTATTTTTTAGGTTTCCGTATCTAGCTCCTATGTTTATCTGATCAGATTATTGGACAGTTATTTATCATTCAAATAATTCATCTTCAGAAGGAATCATCTTCATCTTCGGCATCATCTGGTAGCATATAATGTCTTCTGAATCAGGAAACACTACATCACGCACTATACTTCTTCTCACTAATTTAATATCAGGCTGAGGATTTGATGACTTTACAACCGATTTTTCAGGAGCAGTATGTACGTTGTCAACTCGAACAAATGTAAGGAGCTCATTGTAACCACTCTTTAGTGTGACATATCGTGTATTTTTGAGGTTCGCTCCTGATGAATGAAGCATTGATTGAGATCGAACCGACACACTACAATGCTAAGGAGTTTAATGCGGGATGGAGATAAGCGTATTTAATGATATATTCGTTTCCTTTCACAGCATTCAAATAAAAACACTCTGGATAATGTATAGCATGTTGCATCCATGGATCGTCATAAATCTCCCAATCTTCTATAATACCTCCACATGAAAAACATACTGCTTTATCGTTTATACTATTTCCACAGTAAAAAAATCCAGCGTCAGCCATTTCCATCACTAATCTTTTCTTTGCATCAGCCGTTGCCCAGTAATAGTTAAATGAAAATTGTCGCATTTTAAACGTGTTATACATGTCATATCGAGGTTTGTATTCCCTTTGAGACATATTCTATTTACTTTCTAATTCAATTATAAACGTATAATGATATCGTCCAGCTTTTGTCAACAACTTATAAAGACCAGTGGGGGGTAGGGGCGGGGATTTACCTAACTATAGAAATAAAACCAAGAAAATGTTTATTTTAGAATTTTATTATCAAAGCACCACTTATTTAAACACAATACATTTTTTAAAGCACATACGGAGTTATGATAAATACAGTTATATAAATCTTGAGAATATTTATATTGATCATATAAACTTATCAAACTAGAACAACCTTTATCTTCTAAATTGAATATGGTAGAATTACTATTTTCTAAAATATGCTTTAACCACAACACTTTTTCTAAACCTTTGACGTAGATATATTTATCTCTTAAAATATCTATAACCAAATTCTGATACTCAGAATAGGGTACAAATCCTTCGCGCCAGTGTATCTTTCTGTTACGTTCAATCCAACTCACTTGTTTTTTTTCTTGATTCGTTAATTTTTCAAATGGAAATGGTGGTTTAATTAAAAACACTTGTAATGATTTATTATACAATATAGCGATTTCTTTTATTATAAATTCATTTGTTTCTGTTTTAAAGCCTTGAATATCCACAATAGCAATCATGATAACCTGCGTACAATGTTGCTGAGAGGTTTGTATTCCACAAGTCGATCGTTTATAATCAAACAATATGCAGTCGTCTTATCTGGTATTGCTGTAGAACATTCAATCTCCAACCTCACGTCCACTGGACCTGTTTTTAGGCTATCGTTTTGTCTTGAGCAGTCTAATATAAAGAGAGGGGATTTTTCTTTGAACTCCTTTAGGCCAAGCAACGGGTCTACTGGACAGTTGTAATACGACTGACGAAATTTCACAAACATTTCGTATAATATACTATATTTGTTCTCAGAAAACTTTAAACCTAAAGGTTCATATGGATAATATTGTGAATTCAAAAAGAGCGTAACGTTTGTTACTTCACAATGATCGAATACTGAACTGTTCTTAGTTTTATTATTTATTCGATTAGTTTGTAAACAAAAAATTACATATCTGGGTTTTTCCAATTGCGAAGCAGTTTTAACTGACCAAGAATGCTTTGTGGTTTTAGGTAGTAAAGGATACTCATATAAATCCCAATTTCTAAACGCCATCTGAATAGGTTTATCTCTTTCTAAATGTTTTAAAAGTGTCAGTCGTTCTCGGTCAGATACTTTTATGTGTGGCACCCTCCACTGAACTCTTTGTACGTCTATTTGAAAATGAGCAATATCATCAGTAAGAATAACACTATTTAAGTTAGTGTTACTTCTGTTCAATATAAGTTCATGTTTGCAATTTATCACTATTTTATTGTAATCCTCTGCAAACCCTAAAACCTTATTTAACGGTATCACAGCACTAAAATATCCATCACTTTGAAATCCGTCTAAACTCCAACCCCATAAGGCAGCAACTTTATTTTCTGCCTCATTTAATGAGATGTATGATTTTATTGTTGACGTTATTCCTGAATTTTTTATACGGTCTATTTCAATACCATTTATTTCGTACCTGATGTCTTGAAACAAAGACATAACAGGGTTATTAGTGAACGTAACAGTTTTCTTGATTGGATTCCCATCTTTTCCGAAGAGTTTTGCTTGACCTTCGATGTAAATTGAACTGGCTGATGGTAGCACGTATATGTCTTGTTGGTGTATGGGGATTCTAATTTCATCGTTTTCTCTAAAGCTGTTATTGTAGGGATTGTATGAATGGACTTCATAACTTTCAATCGAAGTGTCGAAGTGTGGTGATTCAGTAATCTGTAGTATATTCATACTTTAAACCCTAGAGCTTTAAGAAAATCTTTATTTGCTTCAGTCAATTTCTTAACTTTTTTCTTACGACTCTGCACTTTGGCAATCGCAGAAGAACTAAGAAGTTTTTTATTGACTTGGGTGTTTTTATAATGAACTATCATTTTGTTTTTCTTAAATGAAGACGTAGCTGAATTTGTTCTTTTCCAAAGTTAATACAGTAACCAAATTGATCAACAATCCTAACAGATATCGATGTAATTATATTTTTGTTTACTGGATAGTAAATAACGTTTTGCGGTATTTCCATGCACTGATGACCTGGAACAGTACCAGATACAAATTCATGAATGAAGTGAGTTGGTAATCCGTTACAGTACGAACCGTGAACTAGATCACATTCGATTCTGATCACCGACAGACTGCTGTTATTAATGGGAATATTTGATCTTGAATTTAATACTGAAAAGTATAGCAAACCGCACTCGTATTGGTCAGATAAATGTAGTGGTGGTTGAAAGTATGTAACCAGTTCCGATTTATTTCCAGAGATGGTAACTGTAGTAGACATGCTTGTATACTGAACTCTTCAGCAAGTTTCTGTTTATTTTATTCTTACACTATACCAAAAATTCTTCAAAAAGTTTAAACAAAGATGTCCACAATTGAAAGGATGATTACGTTGAATATTATCATAATTATAGTGAACTTCAGAACCCACATATTTTATAAATTCCTTTGGAGGCTTAAGATTTCCATAACTGTCAAAATACTCAATATAATCATTGTATTTTATATAGGCTACCCAATGAGAACCAGGATTTTTAGAGCTATCTAAATTAATAACTCCACATTCTTTTTTAAAAGGGTATTTAGGGAGCTCGTCTCTCATAAAGACACCTCTAAAATAGGGAATATTATTTCCATACTTCAAAATGTCCAAATTACTCAAGGCTCGTTTAGGCAGCCGATATTTTAGTTTTTTTCTTTCGATACGAAAATTCCAAGTCCATCTTTATGTGATTTAAGGTGAAGTCCTTTTCCGATGCAGAGAGCCTCCATCTTTTCATTATGCCTCTTCGATTCAGTATACAATTTTTTTGCCATTTTGAATTCATTTATGGTTTTAGCAATACCAGCTGCACCACCTGCTAGGGCACCTACCGCAGATAAACCGGCAAAAATAGGAATCAAAGGTAATACTCCACCAGATTTTGGTATAGGAATAACACGAGGAAGTTTAATGGATGAATCATTAGCTAATTCTCTGGTAGCGGCCATAGCTAATTCTATCGCCACTTTTTTGCATTTTGGTTTTAATTTTTTTATTTGTCTTTTTGTTTTGTTAATAACATTTTTAAATTTATTTTTCAACCCTTTCCCACGTCTAATTTCTGGAGAACACTTTATGCTACGTTTTTTTAGGCCTGAACCAGTTTTAATTTTTGTTGACATGACACTGCTTACTAAACGTGCTGCCAGTTTTTCCCCTACGCTCGCATCTGGGGCAAGTGTTCGCTCTTTAGCCATGTTTAACAAAACGAAATCTGCCTTGTGGCGATGCTTTAAATTTGAAGACTTGTGATAGGCAATGTCGTGTTCTTTGCAATATTCATCTAATTTATTAATGCCTTTATCTCCGCGTGTGAGCCTTTTAATTAATTTAGTACCAGGTCCGCAATAATTGTATTCTGGTAAATGTAATTCAAATGGTAAATTATTTATAAGCCAATTGAGAAGACTGCTCTCTCCAATACCCATCATAAGACTGATGCATCATCCATTGAACACTTAATAAATATTTGATTTGTCAATCCAACTGTTTTCAGAAGAAGACAAACCTAACCATTTTACTAAAACCATATTTCCTTTACCTCTAAGAACTTTCTCAACTAAATATAAATTAGGATGTTTTGTCTTTTGCAGCTCTTGAACATAAAATGCGCCTAAAATAGGTTGATCTCTGAAAGCATCTTCAATTAAGTAGGTGATCGGGGTTGTATATTGTATTTTTCGAATTTTAAATATTTCTGTCGACCAGTTGGGGGTATATCCTTTTTCAAATGTACCTTTGTACTTACTGATACGTACATAATCACCAACTTTAAATTTGCTTTTTATACTATTGGGTTTCACCAACCTGAAATATCTCCCTAATATGCGTTCTTTATTAGTATTATTCACGTTTACGGGGATTTCATCAATAGTGCGATGATAGGTGTGATTGTATTTGTAAACAACATTATTAAGGGTATTATCTATCCAGTTATAGTCACCTTTTAAACTGAATTCCTTATACAGTTTAGATTTCAATGTTCTGATAAATCGCTCAACTATAGATGCCTTTTTTGTTGAGAAAGTTGAATAATGGTTTATATTATAAGATTTCGTAAGTTTTTGAAATGTATTATTATAAAATTCTGTTCCATTATCTGTCTGCAGATTTTTAGGGACACGTCCTTTATCCAACAAAATCTTGAAAGAGTTGCATACAACATCTTTGGTTTTATTTTTCAAAGGCAAGGTCCAAGCGTATTTTGAAAATGTATCAATAACAGCAAGAATAAATCTGTATTTTTTATTTTCTTTAGAAATTGATTGCATATCAATTAAGTCTGCTTGCCAAAGGTCATCTATATCTTTCATAATAACATGTCTTCGTGGAAAGTTTACCCTCGCATTTTTATGAATTTCGTTTACCACATCGGCTTTACTCATGTTTAGAATTCAGTACCTATTTATATACTTGTCTTGAATCCTGCAATGATACTGAAAGAAAACCATGTTAGTGCTACTATTTATTCTTTAATTATATCAGCTTCTTTTAACTCTTCTATTATCGATAAAATTTCACTATCGTGATTTGTATTGCCAGCATCTCTAGAAGCAACTAATAGTTTCAGTCTCTCAACCAATTCGTTGGGGTCGTCCCAATATACCAGTTCAGTATTTTTTTTGTATTTCTTTAACTTTGGCAAGTTTCCTCCAACTTTACTGTGAATTTAGAATTCAGTACCTATTTATATACTTGTCTTGAATCCTGCAATGATACTGAAAGAAAACCATGTTAGTGCTACTATTTATTCTTTAATTATATCAGCTTCTTTTAACTCTTCTATTATCGATAAAATTTCACTATCGTGATTTGTATTGCCAGCATCTCTAGAAGCAACTAATAGTTTCAGTCTCTCAACCAATTCGTTGGGGTCGTCCCAATATACCAGTTCAGTATTTTTTTTGTATTTCTTTAACTTTGGCAAGTTTCCTCCAACTTTACTCATTTGACGTTTCGGAAAACAATGGTCTGATTATTTCGCGATATTTTATTCCTTTATCACCTTTTATTTGTCCTTTAGGATTGAAGTCTCTTTTATGAGCATTTGTATAATACAATATATCCTTGTAAACAAGTTTATCTTTGCTGGATATTAATTTTAAATCAGGTTTCTTTCGAAGTAAAAGTTCTTTCAGGCCAGGAGTTAAATTGTAGGATTTATCATCGATTTTAATCAAAAGGCTAGTGTCGTTATTCAAACTATCCATTTTAGAAAATGATACTACTGAATTTCCTATGAATAAAATTTCGTTTTCACTTCTTATTCCAAACGGTACATTTAAACCATCACAAATATCATAGATATCAGACCCTTCTAATGAAGTTTCTACATAATGTGGTAATTCCATTTTAGAAGACTTTTTAACCAATTGTGTAGAATTAAGTTTTGGTTCGTAACAGTCCTCAAACTTTGTAGATGAGCTAGTATTAATGTCATCCAATTCAATATCTCCAGAATTAGTGAGTGTTGTTTTTTCTAAATGTTTTATTTTTTCCATAGCTATATTCGAATCGACTAGAACTTTAAGGGGGTCTGTGACAGGCTTTAGCATTTTATCAAGTGACAAGTTCATTGAGTGTTCCTGATCCTTCATTTGTTTTATTTTATTCTTTATGGAGTCTACAGACTTCATTAATTCTATTTTAATATTTTTCTCCATGTTCTACTTTAACAACTGCTTTCAGATAAAGAACAAATCATACTGAATTTAATTTTGCATATTAATTACTTATATGTACATATAAACAGTCAGTCAAATTTAAAAAACATATCAAAATTCTGTCTGTACCTTCCGTTATTTAATGAAGATTCTTTATTAATTAGTAGAAAATTATAAGGTTTACTCCAAACAGTTTGACAAATGTTCTTGAACTCTTTCCATTGTAAATCGGAACTAACATGCTCTTCATAAATATGTTTTAAATTCACATCATCTTGCTTGAATATAATAAGAAAATTAACATTGTCGCGTAACAATTGTTTTGGAATTTTTGAATAGGTTTGGGATAAATAGAAACAATCGATTTGTTTATGCCTACCCATGCAAAAATAATTGCGGATGTTTACTTGATTTTCACACGCAACATCATCGAAAATAAATACAGAATTCGTTAATGCTTCACTCGGCGAAATTACATCTTTATCGACGCTGAACTCGTAGAAGTTAATCTGCGGTACTCTTTTCAAAACTTCAGTCAAGAAACAGTATTTTGGTTGAAAAGTAGTTTTAGAGTAAAGATAAAGATTTCTAAATTTGAGCCCATTTTGATGCAGCAGCAAACTGATCATAACATTCGTTTTACCACAGTTTGATGGACCACATATTATACAGCGAATGGTATTGGGTAATAAAGCGCTATGTCTGATGCGGTGAACAGAGTCACTTAATTTTATATTATTAACACTCAGGGATATGGGTTGCTTAATCAACTTCATTTTACCTATTAATTCAAAAACTACTTAACATGCACATATATACTTATTTAAGTAACAAGTCGAAACTTGTGTTGAGTACAAGAAATATGGTATACTCATCTTTCAAATTTATACATCTTATGTAATCTGAGCTAAGGAGTGTACTTATTATAAAATAAGCAACCACTTCACTTCTCTGCCCTCTTTTCCATAAGTAAGTCGTTTTGTATCGCTTTCGTTCATTAGGACATTGTCAAGGTAAATATTTCTAAGTTTATTGTTTAATTATTTTATTAATCAATCTAATAAAACATTAATAATTCATACTTTTTTTACAGCATCATGTCACACTCACCATCCTACAGTCCTGTTCTGGATAATATTAATCCTCAGTGTAACGTAAGTATCTAAGCTAGTTATACCATTTTTGTTTTGTTTGATCAAATAAATTCATAGTTGATGGTGTTTAATAACGCAAAAAAAAACTTTTTTTTTTTCAGAATTTGAGCCTTGATCCAGTTATAAATCCTTTCTACTATGGTCAAGATAGAGAGAGTTGGTTAGCTGAAGTAGCAGCAAGTGTGTGTGAAGAGAGTCAACAGCAAAAAAAAGAAGAACAAAAACAGAAGAAGAAAAAATCTAAATCAAAATCTTTTAAAAACACATCCTTTTTCATGCGTAAGGAATCAGGGCATTTTCGCCAACTAATAAAAATAATTATACATGATTTGGACGGTCGCCACATGGACGAAATAGACACTGAACCTGATAGTGCAACTGTGAATGTACAGTATTTAGTGAGAAGTGATTATGATGATATCATGTGTGAAACTGACCATTTAGTGAGTAAAATAGTTAAAAAGTTAAGCTCGACTTCATAATATGGATTTCAAATGTAATTTATTAGGTATAGGCTCGCCCCCTATTACATAGGACTTAAACATAACTGGCGAAATGTGGGTGTACTATAGGTACACCTCTGCCCAACCCTTCGGGGTACAGACGTGATGTTATGTTATTTTTATTAGGTATGTGTAAGTTTATGTCTATTTTAGAGTTTATGATAACCAAATGTGTATATATTTAAGTTAAAGTTAAGTTAAATATAATTTAAAAAAAAAACATGTTATAAACTGTGTTTTATTAATTTAAAAAAAATATATTCATTAAAGCAACAAAATAAAATAATACTTATAATTCACTGGTATTAGGTACTTAAGAAAACAAATGAAAAGTTAAGTATTGTTGTGAATCAACTTTTATTAGTAATTATTTAAAAAAAATTACGACACGTAATTAAATTATCAAAGATCATTTATAAATAGAACGAGTTAACATATGTAATTGCAATGACCCCATGGAACAGTCTCAATTTGATTTGATACAATTTGCCTTTTATCATCTATTCTATTCAAGACTACTTTATTTACTTCTTGCGAGTAAAGCACATGTTTCATTGATTTAATCATATTCATTTTACTCTTAAGTGTTAAATTTTTAAATAAAACTTCCTTATAGTTATGTGACCTTAAACATCTTGTAATAGGTTTAGACACACCCTTAGCTTTATTAATTTGCGTATTTAATGATTTAATACAGTACAGTTTTGCTCTTAAACCTATAAATTCAATGATTGGGTCTCCTCCTAATTCATCCTTAAACAAACCGGGGGTTTTTTTATTCACCTTTGGAATACTGTAAGGATTATTATTTCCGAAATTACTTGTGTCGAATTCCGACAAATTATCACACATATCTCTATAAAAGTCTTCCGTATTTATTAAATATAACAAGCTATCTGTATCAGTGTAACACAATTTAGCTTTACTACCATATTTTTTCTTAATGAAATTATAATGAAAGTTATATACATGTTGCTTAGAGTATTCTAGTACTGCAAATCCAATATATATTGGTCTATCTAAAACAAGTTTTTCAGGACTCAGCTGTATAGCCACAAAATTTTCGTCAAATATAGAAACACTTTTTAAATTAGGCCTTGTGATTAATTTCTCAGCACCAATTACTTTATTCGTTTTATTCGAAATGTCAGTCCATTTGCTAACTAATTTTACGTCAACATGCTTACGTTTATTTTCTATTGTTTTACCAAATATGGAGTTATTTAAAAGTTTGAAAAAATCTCTCTCAAAAGATGTTGAAGCTGCTTGCCGTAATCTAGTATTCAAGTCTATGTACTTTTTCAAAAAATGTTCTTGTTTAAAACAAAGAATCCTATGAATTTTTTTCAACACAAGACCATTTTTAATACATTCTTTTAAATGAACAAAATGAATTATGTAATTATATTTATCATATAAATTTGCAATTAGTTTTTGCGTTTTCCCTCCAATGGGTATGAATTTCTCAGGAGCGAAAGGTAAGTCACTATGTAAATTATGTAAATGATCTGGATACTCTAAATCTACTTCTAAAATGTATCCGTACTCCCCATCATCAGGAACATTAAGTACATTAAACTTTTTGATATCATTATCTGTCATGAAGTTAAATTGTGATATCGGTAATTTTTTCGTCATAGCATATCCGTAAAGGTTATTACAGTCCAAATACATTAAATATGTTGATGGTTTTGAATTATTGAATTGAGGTAAATAAATATTATTAGCTTTAGCGTATCGGTGAGAACATTGAGCTAACCCCCCACGAATTCCTTTCTCCAACATTTCATAAATTTCCAAGTCATGAATCAATTCTAACTGCACGCCTGTATAAAGTAGCATAGCATCCCAACTCAATCCAGGTGAAGTTACGTAATATGCAGGATCGAGTTTATAATGCTGTAGGCAAATGTTTCGGAAATTTTCAAATATGTCACATAATAATAGTACATCACACTTTAAGTACAAGTCTGTATATTCACCAAGAGAACTTATATTAAAACATTTCCATACAGTCTGAGCATGTTGATATTCAGCGTCAGTTATATGTTTCATTTGCAAAGTGTTATAAAAATTATCCTTAGCAGGCAGTTGTGTTTCATTGTATTTTTGCCATGAGCAGATGTATTCATATGGAAATATGCCTTTCCTTTGTAGTAAATTGAATTGATTTCTGTCGGGGAAATGTGACGATAAATGAATAAAATCATTCTCAGATAAACTTTCGCATAGATTCTCAAGACTTGAACTAAGAAATTGAAACGAGTCTATGAATTTTATCTGTATTGGTTTACATCTTTTCCCAGTATTTATTATTTTTGTTATAGTTAAATATTTTTCTTTAGTTTGTGCTATAACTTTTATCTCACCATCATACTTTGATAATTCTGTTATAAATATATGAGAATCATAGCCAGATAAGTTGTGAAATATAATAGGTATAAAGGGGCACACTCTATAAATTAAATTACAATGTGAATGTGCTGCACCTCTGTACTCAGATGTAATGTGATCATGATCACAAACTTTATCATCAAATAACAAATGATTACAGATATGGCATGTAGTTGCTTTCCGATAATTATTAATTTGCTCTCTTGTCATAGAACGCATTGGTTTCTTTGTCATCAATATTTTATGAATCAATTTTGCTTCTTCTATCAATTTTTTAACAAATACTTCCACACAGTTAGGCCCTCTATAAGTAACGTATTTATTTAAACTGCTGTCATGTGAGCAACACACATAAAATGCGAAGCAAGACGGTTGATGTATTTTCTTCTTTATCGTATTTTTATCACTTTGCTCTATTTCACAGTCCATTAATATACTTTCAAAATCAGCGTATATAACAAAATTTATTTTCTGCCTTCGTTCATAATTTTTGAACTGTAATGCACTGTTTTTGTCAGGTAATACGGTTAAAATTTTGGAGCAACTATGTGAATTATACTTTGTTTCGTATGTAAAAAACTGCAAACAAGTCTCACATAAATACATTCGACCTTTATGGTGTGAAACTTGTCGTCGCACTAAACGTAAAAGGTTTTTTATTAAACAGTAATGACCTTTGTTGTTTTTTTCAAAATACAGTAAGTTAATATGTTTATCTTTCTTACACCTCGTTACATAAAGAGGGCCGGTTACAGTATAGTATTCATTTAATCCGTAAACATTAATACTTAATTCACAGTTATTCTTTTCAAATAGCTTGATATCACAAAGTGAAGGTGGAAATGAAACCCCTTCTAGATTAAATATTGAACTAAAATGTGGATAGGATTTTGTCCTGCAGACATTATTTTCGGCTGGATATAACGCTGCGACTATACTCCATAAAAAACAATACTCATCATTATTATGTATATTCAAACAACTTTTTGTATTTTTAATAACATCAGGTAGGTCTAAATAAGTACCACCTCGCAAAGGGCAATATTTATTTATATTGATTTCCAAATGACTTAAGGAAACAAATGACCATCCAGATTCACAATGCTCGAATTCAGTAAGTTTTCTTTTAAATACTTCTATTAATTTTGAGTATATCTTATTAAAATCAGTACTATTGTATATAATTTCATATTTCGTATTAAATGACTTTAACTGCTGCTCGTTTGATTTAGGTAATAAAAAATAACCAAACAGTTCAAAGTTAACTTTGATAGAGGTATTTTTCGACAGTAAAAACTTAATGATTTCTAAGATATATTTTCGCTTATCATCTAAGAACGCCTCTGGTATGAGGTTCTCATCTTCTATAGATGGGTTTAAGCGATAAGTCATAATTCTATTCTTAAAAGCTGTTGCTATAATTTCAACATTTTCAAACCTTGATTTCATTAAACAATTCGATTTATGGATGTTTGTTCTCATATGGTATCTGTATTTATATTCTGGAATCTCAAGCTTACATTTGTCACAATGAATAGTCTTTGATAAACAATTAGATTCATAAACATTCGTATCATATTCTTGTTCTGAGATATCAAATTGGCTTGTATCATTATTAATAATAACATTAGGACTTTGCGAGATGTGATCGGCAGATTGAACTGGAAACAAAAACAACGAATGTTATACACATTATATAGTTTAATAGAATTAATTAATTACATTAGGTTATAAAATTAAATGATACTTAAATGTTACAATAAAATATTTGATTACATTAGTTAGCAGTGAATAGTATCCTACTTATATGGCGTAGGTAATTTGATTATTTTACTGATAGGAGCCTATAAATGTTGGGGGACATTTTTTGAACTCTTTTCTAGAGCTTGCGATAAACGCATTCATATGATTCCAGGACTCTGAATCTTCATCGGCTTTATTTTTAATGGTGATGATGGAATGACGCCATCTATTTACAGGATGCACACGCTCTATCTCTTCGGACTTATAAATTTTAACTTCAATGTAGAACGCACCTTTCTTCTGTTCATCTATTTGACGGGAAAAGCCATTTGCTAATCTCCTCGTGATGTAGGAGTAAATAGGAGGAGGCTTCTTCTCCACAGTAACTTCAAACGCGTCGTCATCGCTGTCACTCCCAAACAGCTCACGAGCAGTAGGCTTGACCGCAGGAGTGATGGGGTGAACCTTAAGTTTTTTACTGGTGGATGGTTGTGAGCTGCTCGTAGATACTAGCTTACGCTTTTTTTGCACCTTCAGCTTGGATTTCACCGGTGCGTCGCTCACCGATTCGTCTTCCGATGGGAAAAGATGGTCGGCTGTGTTCCTGGACCTGTAAAAATACGAAATCAAAGAATAAGTCAACGATTATGAATTGAGTAATCGAACAATTGGGGAGAATGTAATAATTGAATGATTGAAAGTTAAGAAATAAATAAAATATGAATTTAATAAGCATGTACACCTGATTGAATGAATAAAATAAAAATAAAATACTAAAAACAATTGTACAGTGAAATATAAACTTCGTAAGAAATGCTAATTAGAAATTAGGAATTCTAATAGAAAAACTAGTAAGGAATTTGTTGGTAAAAATATTTAACTTTAAAAAAAAGTAATGGGTAAGTACTTACATTTTAGCAGATTGATTTTTCTTAGGTAGGTTGAAGTTGATGTGACTGCCTTTAGCAGAAGAATTCGTATGATCCAGCTTTCTTTAGGCTAGCTCTTAAATAGTAGTAAATCAGCATGGTGGTATTCCATTTAAGGATTAGGGCACGTGTAACTAAAATGCTTTGTCAGATGTGTCACCCAAATATGAAATAAGTAATTTAAGTTGCAGAAAAGTTACTTGGCAACAAATTGAGATCACGTAATTTCAACTTTATGTACATCGTATAAGATACAGAATATAAATCGATGATGATTTGTAGATCTAAATAGAATTGTTCCTCAGCCACATACTATTATTACACCTGGATTTGTCACTTCCTTTTTAATGGTTATTGGAATGATAGGTTACGTTAGTTTAGGTTATCCAGATTATAAACTATCAGTATGCTAAAGTTCATCAAAATCTGTTCAGCCAGTTTTGTGTGATTGAGTAACAAACATACAAACAGGCTACTTCGGTAGGTACCTATAATTAATTTTAATACTTCTTGAGGCTGTAAACCATAACACATATCGATTCAGTAAAATATTTTGTTCAATTCCAGTATACCTAATTACGATATTTTATAAATAAACTAAAAACTAGTATAAATAATAACTTTATTAAGTTTGAAGAATAATAGTAGGTAAAACCAGGCGTAACAATAGTATCTCAATCTGTTATTTTGTTTTGATCCGTCTCCATATAAAGAATTGCAACTTTGCAAAATCACTAACAATGACATACTACTTACACACGATGGTTTTGCCTGTCGTATCTTCTCAATAAAAATGTATGAAAAACATTACAACGAACAAACTTACTATTTTATCAATATACTATAAACTTATAATAAACACTAAAATGTTTGGCTCCGTGATGTCTGGTGGTTTCAAATTTCACTATACCTACCTTATACCTACCATTTTTGTTTGGGGTATCAACATCTAACAAAAAAATTGTACGACTTTGAACTCTATTGATTAAAGTTAAATTATAATATAAAAGAAGCAAAAAACATTAAAATCCATCATTCAATTTCTGTGAATCTTCTAGAGCGGTAGAACGTTATTATCGTCTAATGTCGGTAAGTGATAAGTAATAATATTTTTCTTTATAGTAAAAATAAAAGGGATTATATATAAACGTTGCTTAAAGTTAAGTATTGATTAGCGACTGTTTAGCCCTATATTTTTGATGTTTAAACGTCTCTTAACTTTAACCAAAGATTATAAATAAAGTGGAAAAGCGTTACCTAATAATTATTAAGTATAGGTGTCTGGTACACCACTATCAGTATTTATTTCAACATAACGCTTTGTTTGAATCAAAATGATTTGTATTAAGATTTAAAAGTTGTTTAAAAGGTTTTTTTTTTTCAGGACTCAGAAGATCTTTTTAATTTTGTACCTATGAATCAACCAGCCGTTCACCAAACATCTGTACAGAAAACGCTAGGTCTTGCTCGTAAGAGACCAAAAATTGATCAAACGTTTTTTCAATATATAAAGAAACCTGTTACTCGCGGGACAAAAATTATCAAGATTGAAATTTACGATACCGACAGTTTTCAAAAATCCGAACACCCGATTTGTAATTGTGAAGCTGATGTGTGTGTTCAGCATGTTGTAAAGACAATATTATTTGATGATATTTATTCTAGTACGAGAGAATTAATAGCAAGAATTCAGGATGACATCAATCCAAAAGCATAGATTAAATAAAATTAAGTACCATTCTGTGAAATATAAGTGTAGCATTGTGTTGCACGTTGCACCCGCGTCGCCGCGTCAAGGATAGGTACTTCCCTTGCTTCCCCCCGCCAGCGCTCGCTCGCGTGGCCAGTCGGCTCCCCGCTACGCACCGAGCGAGATAGACCGCGCCGCGCACGCTGCGATCGTGCGACGGACGCCGTAATACAACGAGAATATTATTACCTTATAATACATAATAAAGCTACATTCATGTGCTGCATATCGTGTTATAAATTGCGCCCAACTCGTGGCACGTGCTCCGTACGGCAAGTACCTAGTACCTACCTACGAAACAGAAAATAACCGACGCGAGTGCGAACGAAATCCACGCGAACAGTGTTCTACCTAGCCACGGATCGAGTAATCAGTGTATCTACTGGACTATAGTGCCGTTTATACCGTTTGCGTTCCTCACCGAGTGTTACCGTCGTGAAAATGCCGCCGAAAACACGCCGCGCGCACGCAAACGTGGAGGAAAACGATGGTTCCAGTAGCGATGAGGAAAGCCACGCGGTAGCTAACCCCGCGAGTGCGAACACGACGTCAACGTCTACACCGATCCTAGCAACGACATGTGGTAACATGATTTCCATGTCCGAAGAACAGCTCACACGATTGTTATCCAACGTCATGAGAAGCGTCGCGACGTCGACGCCGACGTCACCAAGTAGTGACCCAACGGGACCGACTCAACCCACTGGCACACACACTGGACCGACTGTGCACAGCATGCACGGCATGCACGGCATGCACAACAACTTTACCCGGTGCACGGCCCGCTTCGACGGAGCCGCCCGCAGTACCGAAGCCCTAGAAGCATTTGTCGAGAGCGTGCTCATCTACAAAGAGTGCGCAAGTGTATCCGACGAACACGCCCTTCGAGGTCTACCTATGTTGCTGACCGGAGACGCCGCAGTGTGGTGGCAAGGAGTGAAGTCTACAGTGGACACCTGGGACGACGCGATACGCCGCCTTCGATTCATGTACGGCGCCCCGCGCCCCACCCACCGGATCTTACGAGAAATATTTGCGCGTGAACAAAGTGATAACGATAGTGTCGATTCCTTTATATCGCGAGTGCGGGCAGAAATGTCGCGTATACCATATAAGCTACCAGATGTTATGCAAGTAGACATAGTTTACGGCCTTTTACATCGTAAGTTCCGTAAAAGAGTGTCACGCGATAGTGTAAGTAGTGTCGACTGTCTTCTCGAGCGAGCGAGGTATGTTGAGGAGACGCTAGGCGAAGTAAGTCATTCTAAATCACTAATTCAGCCTCATAACGCGAGTATCTCGACTAATAACAATAATAACATTGCAAGTTCCGCGAAATCTCGAAATGTAAACATTAACCCTCCGACGGCAACGGTTAATCAAAGTAACCCTTCTCGCGCTGTGTCCGACTCAAGTTCGAATATTTGTAACGATACGAATTCGAATACGAAACGTGTTCGACCGCGCTGCGCTTTCTGTAAACGGTTTGGTCATTCAATAGATGAATGCAAAATTAAAATAAAATCGGGTGATCAAGATAATAATGCACCGCTGTCTTGTTACGGCTGCGGTCGACAAGGAGTGATACGCTCAAAGTGTCCGACGTGTAAAAGCACGCCCTCCGCCGATAAGGTGAGTTTCCAAAGCGCTATCACCCATAAGTCTGATGTGTCACACCCTACGGTCAAGGTAGAAGTTGCGTCTTTAGTAGGCATTGCAGTGCTGGATACAGGTGCTACTGAGAGTCTCGCTAGTCCCGGACTCTATAAAATATTATTAGATAGGGGGACCACTTTCACGAAAGCACGTCGCAACCTCGGCCTCGCCGATGGAACGCAACAGGTACGTGAGTTATTATCATGTGACACGAACGTCACCATTCAGGGACACGTTATCCCCACCACTTTCCTAGTGATACCAGAAGCGGATAATAGGACGCTTCTAGGACAGGACTTTATCGCTAGAGCAGGTATAATAGTGGACCTCCAACATAACTGTTGGCATTTTAGTAATTTCCCAGGGCAGAAATATGCTTTTGTGCAGTCTTTTAGCCTTACATCCACCAGCGATGCAGAGCTGATGCAGGTTGATACCACCAGCTTGGCGCTGAGAGAGGATGAAGGTACGAAGCTGTCACCTGCTCAAAGGACACAGCTCAATCAGCTTATAACTGAGAGAGTTGAGCGCTTCGCCACCGAAGGACCTCCTACAACTTACGCTTCTCATCATATTCGGGTTGACGAGAAGGAGGAACCGACCGCTTCACCACCCTATAGGATGTCGCAAGGTAAGAGAGAGTTGTTGGACGGTGAGCTTGAGAAGCTGCTGCGCGCAGATGTAATAGAGGAGTGCGAGTCGCCGTGGGCTGCCAACGTTGTCTTAGTTGCAAAGAAGGATGGCGGAGTCCGCTTATGTGTGGACTACCGTAAGCTCAACGCCGTAACTGAGCCGGACAGGTACCCACTCCCGCGCATAGAGGACGTGCTTCATGCAGCGAAGACGACCAACTACATGACGACGCTAGACCTCCACTCCGGTTACTTTCAGGTTTGTGTCGCTGAAGAGGACCGCGACAAAACTGCATTCGTTACACCCTCCGGCACCTATAGGTTTAAGAGGATGCCGATGGGCCTACGCAACTCTGGCGCCACGTTTCAGAGATTAATAGATCGTTTCAAGTCAAACCTAAGTGTGCCTATTCGAAGACAAGAGGTTAGTGACAGCTCCGATATCCCACCAAACCTCCAAGGAAGTAGGCCTGTGACTATTCTTGGATATCTGGACGATCTGATAATCTTGTCACCGAGTTTCGAAGGTCATATTGAAGATCTCGAAGCTATCTTCGACAGACTCAAAAAGTTTGACCTTCGAGTCAATCGAAAGAAAAGCTGCTTCGCCCGTGACTCTGTGAAATTCCTTGGTCACATAATTGTTCCTGGCGGTCTACAAGTAGACCCAGAGAAAACCTCAGCTATTGCTGACATGCCTGCCCCGAAGAACGAGAGGCAACTCAAAGGTTTTCTGGCAACATCCAGCTGGTTTCGACGGTTTGTACCGAACTACGCTACAATCGCCAAGCCTTTGACTGACCTGCTCAAGAAGAACAGCAGTTGGAGATGGCATGATGAGCAGCAGGCTGCTTTCGAGCGCATCAAGGAGCTCCTGGTCACCGCTCCCATTCTTCGCCAGGCTGACGAGTCCAAGCCTTTCTCCCTCCGGACAGATAGCAGTGGCTACTGTCTCGGCGCAGTTTTGATGCAGGGGGAGGGCCCCGACGAAAGACCCATAGAGTACGCCAGCCGCCTACTCTCGCCAGCCGAGCGCAACTATACTACCACCGAGCGCGAAGCTCTTGCCGTCGTCTGGGCGGTCACGAAGTTCAGAGGTTACGTGGAAGGCTCGGAAGTAGTGGTTAAGTCCGACCATCAACCGTTACGTTGGCTGATGAGCCTTAAGTCACCCAGTGGTCGTCTTGCGAGATGGGCATTGACCCTTCAGGCCTATAATCTGCAGATACAGTACACTCCCGGAAAGGTGAATGTCATTGCCGACGCACTAAGCCGCCCAGCTTGTTGTGAAGAAAACCCAGCTGGTTGCGAAGTATGCTTAGTGTCCGTGGACATGCCACATAGAACACCTGAGGATGTGCGCTCTAACCAACTCAAGGACCCAGAGCTGAAAAGTATAGTCGAGGATCTAGAAACTACCGGCGATCCCTTCAGGGGGAGAAGGTGGGCAGAGAGAGGATACCTGGTGTCTGATGGTGTATTGTATAGGTGTGCACCCGAATTGGAAGACGCCGAGTCCGCCTGCCTCGTGGTCCCTAAACACGAGAGAGAAGCTGTCCTCGTAGAGTTCCACGATGCTCCCACAGCAGGCCACTTTGGTGCTGAACGTACCCTACAACGCATCAGAGTACGATACTTTTGGCCAGGTATGAGGTCTTTTGTTACAGACTATATTAAACACTGTGCAGCTTGCCAGCGGTACAGGATTGATAACAGGAAGCCTGCAGGACTACTCCAGACTCCTGCACACACCCGGCGATTTGAAGAAGTATCGGTCGACTTGTTCGGACCCCTACCAAAGACTTCGAAAGGTAACCGTTGGATATTAATTCTAGAAGACACGTGCTCCCATTGGGTTGAGCTGTTTGCGTTGGAGAAGGCCACCAGCGTGGAATGCGCTGAGATTTTAATATCCGAGGTCTTTCTGAGGTATGGAGTCCCGCGTAGGATGATCAGCGACAACGGGGTTCAGTTTGTTGCTGAGGTGATGCAACAGGCTTGTCGTGTGATGGGTATCAAACAGTCTTTGACACCGTTGTATCACCCTGAAGCGAACCCCGTTGAACGGAAAAATCGTGACCTTAAACCACAGCTAGCAATACTGGTTGGAAAGGATCACGCATCGTGGGATACTCATCTAGCGGCCATAAGGTTTGCGATGAACTCTGCTGTTACAGCGAGCACTGGATTTTCACCAGCTTTCCTTACCTTCGGGAGAGAGCTGCGCGCGCCATCGGACGTCGTGGCAGACATGAAGACAATTGTGGACAGCGATAATTTCGTCCCTAATATCACTCCTTACCCACGTAGGTTATCGACTGTGCTGCTTGACGCCCGAGATGTCCACGAACGTAACCAGTCTCTGCAGAAGAAGTACGCCGATGAAGGCAGACGCGCTCCTCCAGAATACAAGGTAGGTGATCTCGTTTTGTTGAAAACGCAAGGGATGAATGATGTCGGCCCCGGGCAGTCTGCGAAATTTATACCCCGTAGGGATGGCCCTTATCGCATCCGCGAACTAGTAAGCCCTACTACTTACCTAGTGGAGGGAGTTACTAGAGGTGAGCACGTAGGACGTTACCACGTCTCTGATTTTACTCCATTCATCGGTGAAGTCGAGGCCCCCGTTAGAGAGAAGCGCAGACGCGGTCGACCGCGTAGATTTGATTGCTAGCCCGAACGCGAGGGCGCTATGTTCGAACTAGAGGGGGAGTGTGTAGCATTGTGTTGCACGTTGCACCCGCGTCGCCGCGTCAAGGATAGGTACTTCCCTTGCTTCCCCCCGCCAGCGCTCGCTCGCGTGGCCAGTCGGCTCCCCGCTACGCACCGAGCGAGATAGACCGCGCCGCGCACGCTGCGATCGTGCGACGGACGCCGTAATACAACGAGAATATTATTACCTTATAATACATAATAAAGCTACATTCATGTGCTGCATATCGTGTTATATAAGTGTTTAAATGTATGAGGTAATAAATAGATTAACAAGCAACTATGTAAAATGTTATAATTAAACTGTTAAAGTGAAATTAAAATAATACAAAAAAATATATATTTTATTTCTACCTTATAAAATAAGAAATAGGTACTTAATAAAACAGTTTAGCGTAAATAATCAGTGCGCTATATAAAGGCAGCGGCGGGGCAACATGAGAGCATTCCATATTCAATAGCCTGCCGTGACGTGTCGTGTTATAGAGTAGGCATTACGTATTACTGTTACCTGTGCTGTTATTACACGGGGCAAAATATAAATTGATTGATTGATTAATTAATAGATAGCTTAGTGACAATTGGAGAATTGGTTTTCCTGGATCGTGTGATGTAGTGTTTCCTGATTCAGAAGACATTATATGCTACCAGATGATGCCCGAAGATGAAATTCCTTCTGAAGATGAATTATTTGAATGATAAATAACTGTCCAATAATCTGATCAGATAAACATAGGAGTTAGATACGGAAACCTAAAAAATACGAATACTTTGATTGATTGATAGATAGCTGAATGTCAATTAGAGAATTGGGGTTCCTGGATCTCTGATCCAGGAACCCCAATTCTCCACTACTGTAATTGTTTGGGAAATGTTACTGTTGACTAAATGTACACTTTTTGCAAACGGTTTTTTTATATTTTTTTTCATCGTTTAATATTATTATGTTACTTCATCAACCGAAGCAAACTCATGGCTACTTCAAGTCAACACCAAAAAAATACTGTATTTTTCTATGGCTTTATTTTCGTTAGACTTTTAGGGGCATGAAGAACAGGGTGTAAAGTTCACTCATCCACCATAGAAAGGGGAGAATCCTCCGACCAGACGGGTGTCGTATCTGGCGGGCAAATGCCTAACTGTTGATGTCGGATAGTCTTATATTTATGTCGTTCACGCGGTAAACTCTAATTGCGCGATGCAGGATTTGTGTGATGTCATGTCATTGATGCGAAGTTCGTATGTGTCGGTATAACCGCTACAGACTTGTGTTTGAGCCGTGCCAGCTAAAGGTCAACAATCCCTATAATAAATTAGAATAAAAATATAAATTGTTTATTCTCAGACAACTACAGTCCATAGAAGAGGTTAGTAACATAAATCTTATAAACTATGTTAGTACAATTACAATAACAATGGGAATAAAATTCGAAATAATATTATTTCTTATTAAACTATAAAACTATACTACATATACCTACCACATATTATAAAATAAAGTCTCCCCGCCGCGTCTGTCTGAACACGATAAACTTAAAAACTACCTAACGGATACGTTCATACGGTTTTCATCAATGGGCGGAGTGATTAATGAGGTAGGTTTAGATGTATAATTTATTAAGGTTTTGCGTAAATTGGCTGAAATATGACGATGATGGTTGAACATGTCGGAAAAAAACTTTGCTGACTGGGAACTTTACTGGCGTGCGCCGCGTAAACCAATAGAATTATTTGAAAAAAATGTACCTATAACGGAATTATTCCTCTTAAAAAGATTTATTAAACTGTAGCAACGCTATATGTCGATCTTCATTTTTTATATCTCTATAGAACTAATTCTGAAGTTCACGCAGCCGAGATCGTTGGCAAAAGCTAGTTTAAATGTAAAATAATAGCCTCTGTACACGAATTCCTATAATCAAGTATTTGATGCTAATCTCATGATTACGTCAGAACAAATCAGTCTAGATATTTCAATAAAACTCTTTCTAGGTCAAGTAATAATAAGCTCTTCTGGGTTTGACCTAAAAACTTGTCTAGTTTCGTGTTACTTACAGTTTTTACTACGCTACGCTTTGTTTGTTGTTGATATTCTAGGAGTTATTTTTGTACTCTATTATTTTAGCCAAAGGGTTTATTATAATAGCACCTATTTGTAAATTTTGCCAGCGGCTTCGCCCGCGTGGAGGTCGGTAATTATACCACGGGTATCTTATGTCCAAACCTAGGTCAGGGTCTACCGGTGTGCCAAATTCCATTCAAATTCGTTCTGCCATTTTAGTGTGCAAGCGTAACAAACAAACTAACTTTTGCATTTATAATATTAGTTAGGATGACTTAACATAAAGTTAGGGATATTAATTGGTAAATTGACTACAATTTTCAATATTGTCGGTATATTCAAAACACAAAGGAACCTTTGTATGAAATGTCTATAACACGGTAAATTGACGTAGTGTGTCGATTCACTTAACAATTCAGTTCCACACCTAATTATCGAGAATTTTTAATTTTAGATGTAGTGTCATTTCTGTATATTGGAATTAGGATGTTTTTTTACTTATTTTTTGTTTTGCTATGTTTTGTCCCACTGCACACTGCTGGGCCAAGGCCTCCCCTTTTTCAACTCAAACTCTCAAAGTCAAAGCATTTATTTCAATTAAACCCTTTACAGGCACTTTTGAATTGTCAAAGAGTCAGTTAGTCAGAAAGTTGAAGCTAGTTGCCCATTCCAAAACGTAGATCTCTATGGAGAAGAACGGGCAAGAAACTCCAAGGACACTCTTTTAAATATAGAAATTACAAAATCCTGGGTACATTACTCTTGTTGATTCTGTATGTGAGAACAATGTAAAAAAAAATATATATAAATCAAAAACGATTAAAAATAAGCCCTGGCAGATAAGAGATGACCAGTCTCAACTGACGGCGCCCGTTCACGAACATGACGCGTGGATCAGCACCATCCAGCTCAACCATTTTGTAGGGAACCGAATGATCCAACACACTCGCCACCATCAGCGAGACATTTAAGTGAGCATGACATACTCTCAACTACCCTGCTCTTTCAAGTCAAAATCAACATAATAACATAGTAAAACGACTCCATGGTACTCACATTTACAAAAATTGAAAATAAAAATGCGTCTAAGTTATACAAAACTATAGTTTGCAAGAATTTTACCACCAAAAGAAAGAAAATCAATATTATCTATTGGAGTATTCAATAATTAAAACTTAGTTTAATAATAAAAACAAAATAAACAATAAGTTCGTAGTCAGAAAAAATAAAAAAGGGGAAGCAACTCTACCAATTTTTTCATTTTTAACTAGTGAGCCCAAGTGGCTGTGGAGCAGGACCAGCATTTAGCCAAGCATTTTTCCTTCCAAATCTCCCTGTCTTGTGCGATCTCTGGCTATGATATCCCTACAAACGTTATTAGATCGTCACATCACCTTTGTCGTGGTCTACCTCAACGGCGATGTCCTCCCCAGGCGTCCAGTGAGTGACGATCTTTGCCCATTTCTCCGGGTGCATTCGTGTAACATGTCCGGCCTACTCCTTTTCGACCTGTCAGTTTTTTTTTAATGATTTTTTTAAACATTTCACCTAAACGGACCCTGCTATACACTTTGACGTACAATGCAACACTTCAATCGCTGAAAAAAAAACACTAACCCCAATGTCACACGGAAGTTGAAAAAGAAAACGTTTACACTTTTTTTTGCACGTCAGTATATTCAATATCACTTTTCGATAAAGGTTGTATGTATATAAGTATTAAATCGATAAAAACAAATTAGTACAAGCCATTATGTCTAGGGTAGCCATTGTTAAGGCTCTTGACCCGATGGGAATTTAAATACGGAGGAAGGTTGGGATTTTTTTTCCCTTTTTTGGTAAATATCGATAAGAAAGTAATTTGCTGTAGAGTTTGTTGAGAATTTAAAAGGAATTCTAATGTTGATGCATTATTTTGAGTTTAAATGTTGAGGTAGGTTTGAATAAAGAGCGTAGGCATATCATTTTATCGTCTAAAGTCTAAACTAATATTATAAAGAGAAAAGATTTGATTTTTTGTATGTTTGTTTGTTTATAATGAATAAACTCACTTATAATAAAAACATTATGGCCTATAAATACAGGAATTATTTCCAGCATACAGTCTAGCCCTCGGTGACGAGAGAATGTGTTCTTGACACCTGTCAGAAAGCGAAAAGCGTCTTTTTATTTTTATTGTGACCTACGTTTAACTCGTCCACGGAGCTAAACGTAACGTTACACCAGCTGTAAACTCTCAGTAGCAGCCCGTAGTCTAGATTTGTGTCCGGTTGATGGCAATAGGCTCACCCCCTATTACATGGGACTTAAACATAACTGGCGAAATGTGGGTGTACTATAAGTACACCTCTACCTAACTCTTTGAGGAACATTTATTAATAAAATAAAACTTTATGCACAAGTAAAAATAAATCACACATAGGCGGACTTAATGCCTGAGGCATTTTCTACCAGTCAACATGGCAGGTGCAACATAAGGGATAGAAACACGAAAATAACTGTACAATACAAAAATATATACAAGATGTCCCGGAATTAACGCGCACCACCAAACACCTCGATTAGAAAATATAATCATAATACATACACTGTTTTTTTTTTAAATGATGTGCAACACATTATTTATTTATATTAGTTATACTGATTGTGGGAGAAAATTGTGGTCACATTACAAATGTAAGCACGCACACAGTTGCACACGTGTAAGGTCTGACGTAATGTACTTCATCCAGTTTGGTTTGTTGTGACTGTACAGAGGAAGTGTGACTGTAATTTACGTAATGTATCTATATAAAAATTACAGAAATCGATTCTGAACAAACTACTTTCATAATGTGCATAATTCTGTTACACATTGTATACATAATTAAAACATAATTAAATTTTATTGTTCAGGAGAAATAACGATCGGTAGGAGGAGATAGCCATGTCGATGTTGATGTTACTATAACCAGTTTGCAAAAAATAATCATCATCATCATCATCATTTCAGCCATAGGACGTCCACTGCTGAACACAGGCCTCCCGCAATGATTTCCAAATTGGCCGTTTGGAAGCGACCTGCATCCAGCGGCTTCCTGCGACCTTTATTAGGTCGTCTGTCCACCTTGTGGGTGGACGTCCTACGCTGCGCTTGCTGGTACGTGGCCTCCATCCCAGAACCTTTCTGCCCCATCGGCCGTCAGTTCTGCGCGCTATGTGCCCCGCCCACTGCCACTTCAGGTTGCTAATCCATTGGGCTATGTCAGCGACTTTAGTTCGTTAGCGGATCTCCTCATTTCTGATTCGATCTCACAAAGAAACACCGAACATAGCCCTTTCCATTGCGCGCTGAGTGACCTTGAGCTTTCTTATGAAGCCCATGGTGAGAGGCCACGTTTAGTTCCGTATGTTATCACTAGTTGTAGACACACATACACTGGTTGTAGACTTTCGTCTTTAGGCACTGAGGTATGTTGGACGAGAAGATGTTGTGTAGTTTCCCGAACGCTGCCCAGCCGAGTCGGATTAGACGATTGACCTCCATCTCGAAACTGGACCTACCCAACAAAAAAAAAAAGCAATAAACCACAAAGTAAAATCTTATTATTATATTATTGAATATACCTCTTAAACACTATCTTTCAAAGAATAAACTTCCATACATTGCCACAGCCTACAATATATTTCAAGAGCAGCAGAACCACATACTGGCGACAGTAAGTAGCAGTAATTTGGTTAATTTGTGCCTATGTTATCGCGGGACAAATGGCCCAACGTGAGATACTGGTGGATTTTAATTCGCTGGCGTTGTGCCAGCCTGTGGCATGTTGTTGAAGAATTAGAATTATAGAAGTGCTTGTGTTTTCCCGATTTGGTTCGTAAAGTTTTATGATAGTTGGGTAAGGGGAGTTTTAGTTCCATATGTGGTGATGGTTTTTCTTGTTTTTCTATTGGTCTAGAGATGGTTGTTAGCAAAAATGATACATGATAATGATAACTGTACAGTTTGTTTCCTTTTTAATTATTTATCTAACTATTTATGTATTTATCCTATTTCTCTCAATAACTGTTGTTACCTTTTTCAAGAATAATGAAAAAAACATCAGAAATCATACCTAAAACGCGTTTTAACTTGCACAGTTTTTCACTTATTCAGTCATTATAAGTTTCGTTGATCAATCTACCTGGTAGGTATGATTTAGCTGTGGAAATTTTGTTAAACAATGGTATGTTTTAGCTGTGGAAAATTATTTCTGATGACAATTAATCTGTCATGATTCTTGAAGTAGGTAACACCAGGATTGCGTCGTTGGTTTAGTGGTCACAAGCACTACTACTGAGCATGAGGTCTTGGGTTCGATTCCCGGGTCGGGCAAAGTGTTATTCGTTTTTATCCATCTGGACAACTGAGCAAAGTAGCAGCCCCTCTAAAACATGAGACTATCGAAATGTGGGTGTTCTATAGGTACACCTCTGCCTAACTCTTCGGGGAATACAGGCGTGATGTTATGTTATGTATGTAACACCAGTTATTGAGTTAGCAAGCCTGAAGTGTCCACATCTATAGGCCTATCGCTGATGGTAAACATTCAACAACACAACAGTTGTCACAAGTTGTCAAATCACTGAGGTTTCCCCGACCGAACCGCGCAGCTAACTTAGGAAACGTTTCAGTTAACGGAGTGTCCCGCGTGACGGGGTGTCCTGCGTGAGCGACGAATACGAAGCGACGCTGCGAACGCGACGAACGCGATCAACTCAACGGCATACCCTGCTTGCGGCCTATATGGCAGTCTGCGGCGAGACGTGACATAACGCGTATTTGTTTTGAGGGCGACCAGACGCGACACCACGAACTAGTTTACTTTCAAGCAAAATTGTACTGTACTTTTCCACGATTCGAGAAGTACCTAATGACAAATGTCCTACGTGATTTTAGTTAAAGTTTTACTTAGTTCATCTCCAGTAACCATTTTCAACTCTCACGCTCTACTCTGCAGCCTATTCTAAAACAGTAACTGCACAGTAACATTTCTGGCACATCTTCGTCAGGCCATTCCAAATGAAATCCGCCAATAAATTGCCAGTTACTTCCAGCCATTTACACTGCCGTGTCAGAGTTATAGGGCAGTGTACTGTGTACTCCACACTTCGTGGCCCAGCGTACAGTACATAGCTTCGCAAATAGTTCAGCTTTTTCCGTGGACAGAGAATTTTTCGGAAAATTGGAACTAAAAGCCACCTTATTGGGAGGCTTTCGTATGGATTGTAAAAATTTAATAATGGGGTGTTCGTATTTTTTGTGTCACATAAAGGCGAGATTTCACCAAAATTCAGCACATTTGTTCACAAACATCTTGTGCAGAACTCCAACAGTGCACTTACTGTGCTGCAGATCTGTAAGTCTCTGTTTTCACCGGCCAAGCTGTGTGTAACTTTTGTAAGCGTACAGTGTAGCCTATTTGTGAATTTTAACTCGAGTGAGTCCACCGAAAGAACATTAGTGCCGTACACTGTGTAGTACCGTGTCGCACAGTGCCGCACACTGCTGTGGTGGAATCGCACCCGTGAACATAACTCATACAAACTTAACGCAATAATCCGGCAGAGTAAAAACTTTCCCACAAAACTTTCACCACAAAAGATTTGTGGGAAGTTTGAGTTGAGTTCATATATATTTTTTTTATAAATCATTAAGTTTTTAACACAACGAAAGTGATCTTTTTCATTTAGATCAGCAGTGATTTTTTTTATTCGTTCAGATCGACTACAGATAAGAAGCATAGGTTTTTTATCTGTAATTGATCTTAATTCCTCACTTTACAGTACCCAGACTGTAATATTGTATATCTAATTTTAGAAACACACTCTCACACAGTTCATAATCACACTCAAAATCCAAGTCATTTATTAAAATTAGTGCCTTTTCACACTACCCGGTTGCCGGAAAATTATTTATTAAAAAGGCACTAATTTGAATAAAGGCACTTAGGTTGAGAATCAGCACTTTTCGCACGTCAAAATTACATAAGACAGTCCCCTAAAACTCCTGCCTTTTACCACTTCCTAGTGCTTTAGCTGAGAAGAAGTGGCGCAACAAACTCCCCAGCACAGCCGTCTGCGTCTGTTCAATTAGAAAAAACTTGATTCTGTAAAATAGTATGCAAAATAATTTACATTACGCAACACAAAACATTAAACTACATTATTTGCTGTAATATACAAAAAAAAACATCGGAAACTAGATATAATAAGTAGAAATAAAAACTTAAACAGAACTTTATTACTAAAATAAAAGCCTCCAAGCATAAAGGGCGTGCCCACTTACATATAGCTGTACATATATAGCACTAACTCGGTCACAAGTTATAAACTAGGACTACATGGTATAATTACCCTAACTTTTTCTCAATATTGATGGGCCTTATTAACGGCCTGTGAGAAGTTCATTATGTTTCTATAAACAACATAATTTACCACGTTTATGAAACCAAACCCTCGTGTCGTCACGTAAGCCGAGACGTAAATAAAGAAAGTGTGCGTTCGACTAAATTACGCGAAAGTGCGCGCAAGGCTCAACTTTCAAATTGATTCGCCAACTTCTTCTGGCGAATATTTGTTTTAGTGATACTAGTGGTTTGCGAAAATACGCGTGACTATGACGTGACTAAATGTAAGGTAGGAAGCCCTCAGGCTAGGTGGACTGACCTTAAGAAAGGTAGGAAGCCCTCAGGCTAGGTGGACTGACCTTAAGAAAGGTAGGAAGCCCTCAGGCTAGGTGGACTGACCTTAAGAAAGGTAGGAAGCCCTCAGGCTAGGTGGACCGACCTTCAGAAAGGTAGGAAGCCCTAGGCTAGGTGGACCGACCTTAAGAAAGGTAGGAAGCCCTCAGGCTAGGTGGACTGACCTTAAGAAAGGTATGAAGCCCTCAGGCTAGGTGGACCTAAATTAAGAAACGTAGAAAGCCCTCAGGCTAGGTGAACCGACCTTAAGAAAGGTAGGAAGCCCTCAGGCTAGGTGGACCGACCTTCAGAAAGGTAGGAAGCCCTCAGGCTAGGTGGACCGACCTTCAGAAAGGTAGGAAGCCCTCAGGCTAGGTGGACTGACCTTCAGAAAGGTAGGAAGCCCTCAGGCTAGGTGGACCGACCTTCAGAAAGGTAGGAAGCCCTAGGCTAAGTGGACCGACCCTAAGAAAGGTAGGAAGCCCTCAGGATAGGTGGACCGACCTTCAGAAAGGTAGGAAGCCCTCAGGCTAGGTGGACCGACCTTCAGAAAGGTAGGAAGCCCTCAGGCTAGGTGGACTGACCTTCAGAAAGGTAGGAAGCCCTCAGGCTAGGTGGACCGACCTTCAGAAAGGTAGGAAGCCCTAGGCTAAGTGGACCGACCCTAAGAAAGGTAGGAAGCCCTCAGGATAGGTGGACCGACCTTCAGAAAGGTAAGAAGCCCTCAGGCTAGGTGGACCGACCTTAAGAAAGGTAGGAAGCCCTCAGGCTAGGTGGACTGACCTTAAGAAAGGTAGGAAGCCCTCAGGCTAGGTGGACCGACCTTAAGAAAGGTAGGAAGCCCTCAGGCTAGGTGGACCGACCCTAAGAAAGGTAGGTAAGGCTTATGATAATGATCAAGACGTGACTTAATTTTTTAATCCTAATAACATTTTTATGCGTTTAGACCTTAATTTTTTTCCTTAATAACAATTTTATTAATGGATGGTACTGCACAAATTTTCAAAATTTAATTGAAAAAACGTTGAGCGTTCGATCGACAGCATACGTGACTTGTGTAAATACGTAGACGTTATAGCCTTACAGGAAACTTGGCTACTGTCGCATGAAATATCGTACCTTAACTCGATTACTGACGATTCCAACTGTACTGGAACGTCGGCACTAGATTTCACTACTGGTATGCTACGAGGAAGCACATGTGTGAGCACCGTGACCATGTACCTTCTATAAAACTACCATTTACTGGGTACGTCTTTCATTGACTTGATGTGCCCTGGCGGCTGAGAGTATGTCATGCTAACTCAAATGTCTCGCTGGTGGTGGCGTGTGTGTTGGATCGTTAAGTTCCCTTCAAAATGGTTGAGCTAAACGGTGCTGATCCATGCGTCACGTTCGTGAACGGGCGCCGTCAGTAGGGACTGGTCATATCTTATATGCCATGGCTTATTTTAATTTATTTTAATTTTTGAATTGCTTTTTTCTTTTTATTACGGACGCTTTTTACGTGCACGTCTTTCTACATTGTTCTCAATAACAATAGTGTGATTTAAAAGAGTATCCATGGAGTTTTTTGCTAGATCTTCTCCATAGGAACCTACGCTTTGGAATGGGCAACTAGCTTCATATTTCTGACTGACTGACCCCTTGACAATTCAAAAGTGTCTGTAAATGGTTTAATTGAAATTAATGCTTTGAGTTTGAGTTTGAAGAACTTATTGTGGTGTGGAGTTATTATATATCTTCCGAGTGATAACCCGCGTATAATTGCAATTAAAATAGTGATGCAGGAATTATCAATGTTAGTGTTTAGCATTTATATCCCAATTGATGTGGTGTGTAATTTGGCAGATTTCACAGACGTCCTCAGTGCGGTGAGTGCTATCATTGATTCTAACAGTGCTGAGTGCGTTTATATACTGAGGGATTTTAATGCTCACCCAACATAGTGTTTTTATGATGAGCTGATGGGTTTCTGCAGTCAACAGGGCTGGTCGTGTACAGATACTGAGTGTTTGCTAATAATTTAGTATTAAATGGAAAAAAAACTAAGTGCATAAAATTTTCTTTACCGAATGTCAAAAGTAGTAATTGTGAGATAGTATTGAATCAAGAGAAACTAGAATTTGTCGATAAAACTGTTTTCCTGGGGATCACGCTCGACTCAAGGCTACAATGGGGTCCTCATTTAACATCTCTTGCAGGACGGCTAAGTTCAGCAGCATATGCTGTCAGAAAAATCCGTCAATTTACTGATGTAGATACCGCGAGGCTAGTCTATTTCAGTTATTTTCATAGTATCATGTCTTACGGTATTTTACTTTGGGGACGGGCTGCAGACATCGAGTCTATTTTTATTCTGCAGAAAAGAGCGATCAGAGCCATTTATTGTCTCCGCAGGCGCGACTCTCTTAGGGAACTGTTTAAGGATATTAACATCATGACGGTACCTTGTCAATATATCTATGAAAACATCATGTACGCAAGAAAAAATTTACATCTTTTTAGTAAAAGTGGTGATAGACATAATTATAGTACAAGAAATAGGGACCTATTAGTACAACCAGGTTTCAGACTGGCTAAAGTAGACTCAACTTTCATGGGGTACTGTTAAGAATGTTACAATAAAATTCCTCCCCACATACTTCAACATAGACGAAATTCAAATCTTGTATAAAACACACACTATGTAGGCAGGCATACTAAAAGTTGGGGGATTATATCACTGATAAAAATTCTTGACTCATTGCTGGTCCTGCTCCACAACTAATTGACATACACACTGATTAACATTTTGAAAATACTGTTGGAGCTGCTGAAGATTGTAAGACCATTTTTGTATTGTATAAACTGAATTTCCTTTGTATTATATAATTGCATAGCACAGGTGTGAGTACTATGTACTAAAGAGCTACCATTTACCGGGTAATATGTAGTATTTCATTTACTTGAATGTGCCCTGGCGGCTGTATGTCATGCTCACTCAAATGTCTCGCTGATGGTGGCGTGTGTGTTGGATCATTTAGCTCCCTTCAAAATGGTTGAGCTGAATGGTGCTGATCCATGCGTCATGTTCGTGAACGGGCGCCGTCAGTTGGGACTGGTCATCTCTTAGCTGCCATGGCTTATTTTAATTTATTTTAAGTTTTTGAATGATTATTTTTTTCTTCTTTTTTACTACGGACGCTTTCACGAACGTGCGCGTCTTATTACATTGTTCTCACATGCATAATTTCAAAATGAATGATGTAACCATTTTTTTTTTTTAAAGAGTGACCCTGGAGTTTCTTGCCCGTTCTTCTCCATAGCTACCTACTACGCTTTGGAATGGGCAACTAGCTTCATATTTTTGACTGACCGACCCCTTGACAATTCAAAAGTGCCTGTAAATGGTTTAATTGAAATAAATGGTTTGAGTTTGGGTGTAGCATCAAATACGTACACGTCTATAAGTCAGGATCACGGGTCGTCGAGGTGGCTTGACCACTCTGTCTGGTTACCAGGCCTGCAACTCAAACTGTTAATAGGGTTGTTCAGTATGATGTAATGTAGTCTGACCACTTTCAGCTAATTTTTTAATGTAATTTGGATGTAATAGTACGGAAAATATGTGTATCTACTCAACATTGAAATAACAGGATTTTGTGGGGTGAGCGGGACGTGACGCAAATTAGATTGCACAATACTGAGTGTCATAAGCGTCTATTTTCCTATGCAGTTCCGCTATTGTTGTGATTATAAATGTGCACTGATATTTAGACGTCTAATCGATAAGTTGTATGGGCAAATTGTTAGGGTTTTATGTGAATCGTCGGAGCTTGGCCGAGATAGTAAGTGTAAACGAAAAATATTGTTTTTGGGTGGAATAGAAATGTTGCCGACGCGCATAGACTTTCTAGTGATAAGTTTATGTTATGCTCATGCTACGGTAGGCCTATTTCTGGCCGTTACTATGAAGAGATGTGCGAGTCGAAACGGATATTTAAATCTCGGTTGAAGTGGTGCCAGAGCCATGAGCATAAGTTAAGAATGGATATCCTGGCATCAAGTCATTTAAATAAGAAATTTCGTGGGTTTTGGAAGAATACAAAAAAACTTAATCATAAGCTTAGTGTGACAGTGTTCGTTTACGGTGTGAGTGATGCGCAAGGAGTAGCTGAACTATTTAAAGCTTTTGAGGTAAAGTCCTCGTTAGGACCGTCGCAAGCGATGATTGTTGTGTAGCCCAAAGGGAAATTAAGAGCCAGGGTTACTGCCAGAGACATTCATTCTATCATGCAGTCAAAAACCGGATGTAAAACCGTGGTTTTCAGCTGTATGCGGTTGGACTGGAACCCGATCCCAATATATGTAGTTGGGATAAGGCTAGGCAGATTGATCTTGTTGTATACCGGTTAACGTCATCATGTCAACGAATGGTTGTCACTGAAAACCAGCGCTGGGGCTCTGTCTCGCATCGGGTCGCAGCATTATGCTGAGCGATGGCCGTTTTTCGTGGATGTGACGCATATTTTCCCCCAAATTGATATTTTATTTATTAAAACTTTATGCACAGGTAAAAAAATACTGTACGAGGGCGGACTTAATGCCTGAGGCATTTTCTACCAGTCAAGGTGGTGCAGAGACAAAACATGGCAGGTGCATCATAAGTGATAGATAACTTGAAAATGTATACCTAATAATACATAGATACATACATATAAACCGAATAAACTTTGTCAGGACAAATAACGACAGGTAGAGGAGAAAACAAATCCAGCGAATCAGAGCAGCAAAGAATCTGCCAACTTTCCACGAATAATTATGTTTACCTGCCTTCAGCTTGAAAAATAACCGACAAGTTGAAATCCTGATGTTCAGAGGAAGCGCATTCCAAAGAAATACCGCCTGGACAAAGAAAAACGAGTGAATAAAACCAGAGCGGTGAGAAGGACATCGTAGAAGACGATTGTTGGTAGAACGAAGATTTTTGCTATGGGCAGAGCATAGGTATTGAACATGGGAAGTCAGGTAAGAAGGAGAAGTGGGTTTGTCGAGAATAGAATACAACAATGACAGAGCCCTCAACTCTCTGCGCTGACGTATGAGTGTTTTATTTTTTTTAGCTTGCGTCATATTTACCGCAAATAAACGTACCTATTTTCTTTCTTTTTCTTTTCTGTACACTTTTGTTTCTAGAGATTTTCTCTCACATATTGTCAGAGTGACAATCAAATGACTGTTCACTTAGTAGTGTCCCGCTTCCAATATCCCATATGTATGTAAGACTACTGGATTATTTGCTGCGAAATTAGGTCGCGTTAATTAATATCACTTACAATACAAACAAGTCGGGCCGGATGGAGGAATTTAACTAAGATTTGCCTGTTACGAAACTATGTATGTTGAACTATATGTTTTTATTATTTTTTTGTAAGAAATTGAGCAATGGAGGGTACACACTTACTTCTATAGCAATATATACGGCTTGAATTTTTAGTCACCGCCCAAATTTTGATAAATTAATCTTTGGCGAAAATCATTGAATACGTGTTTTTTCTTTTAGTATCACTGAATACAAAAATATTGAGATATCACATCACAAATTTATTATATACCACGCAAAGCGGATAATTCTTTCGAGAAAATGATTTAATATGAAAATATTACGTATCGATTTTTTTTCAAAAATGGAGTTTTTGACTAAATGCCTAGAAAAAATTTGGACGGTGACTAAAAATTCAGCCTGTATTTTAAATTAGTCACTTTTCATGACAGTCTGTGTGACCACGTTGTTCTTCTAAGCTCCGCAACGGATTCTGATGCGGTTTTCACCATCCTTTAGAGAATTTATTCCGAAAGGTTATTAAGTTATAACTAGAGATCGGATATTCGGATGCATATTTACCTAAAGTTAATTTTTGGCTAAGAAATTATGGAAGTGGCTTCTTAATCTATTTTTTCTTAACTTAAATCCCGGAATTCAATAAAATCCGGGAATGCAAAACTAATATGGATACATGGTATGGAAACGACTTATCAGCCCTCTTGTGAAGGTTACTTTTGCGATGTTAACATAAAAAAATATATACCTACTGTAAACATTTTTAATGAAACTCAAGGCACCAAGTTATTTGTCGCTCTGTGGTATGCCAATTTGGCAACCTACTTTACAACAGTAGCTAGCATTTCTATAGTCTAAAAGTACAAAATGTATCAATTCCGGAATCGCGAGATTTTTGCGATCGATACAAAAGTGCATTCCATAATAGCCAACACCGGAACGTAAGTAAATATACATTCAATTCTATAATCAAAACTCTAAATTCTGTCGATCCCGGAATCCCAGGTTTTTTTTTATACAAAAGTGCTTTTTATAATAGCCAACACCTCAACTTTAGGTAAATATGCATCCGAATATCCGATCTCTAGTTATAACACATTATTAAAAAACTTACATATAATAAAGAAGTCACGATGTTTTGTTGAGTTGTAAAAACCATGAACCATTATATTATAAAAATGTGAAAGTAACTATCTGTTACTTCGTCACGCCTCAGGCACTGAGCAGATCCGATCGTTATGAAATTGACAGGTGGCCTGAGACCTGGAGAAGGACGTAGCCTACTTTTCATTCTGGATATTTGAATTTAAAAAAATATGAAATACAAAATACACGCTGACGAATTCGGGATAGGTATTTACTCAGTTCACTGGAATGCGCTGTGCCGTGAGGACTGGGAAAGGAATCTTCCTGTGCCTTCCACTGAAGATCGTTGAGGTCCTTAGCTACATAGGTATACTTATTTAATCAGTGGAGGCCCAATATCAAATGATAACCGAAAACAACAAGTAAAACTATTACAACCAATTATATTATATGTATTTACTTCTAATATCATTGATTACAACACAGATTTAAATAGTGTATCAAAAACAAAACAAGATGGCGATCGAAAGCGTGGTGTGACAGTGAACAAATGACGCGCAATATTGACAGCTGTTCGAAATTCAAAATAATTGAATATGTTTTGGTGAAGAAAAATGTATAAGCCATTTCTTCGAAAAATACTTGAAAATGTAGGTATGCAATTTTTTTATGTACTTTATTTTATTACTACCTAACTGCTAGAGAGAGGGTGGGTAACTACCAAGATGAAGGCTAATAGAGAAGTATGGAAGAAAGAGACTGAGAGTGAGAGAGAGAGTTGCGCCGACCATAAACAAATTGGAATAAGAAAAGGAGAATGATGACTTTATTTACAAAGAGTTTTCTTTATTTCACTACCCTCTATGCCCTGAGTTCCTATAACTATTATCAAATAAATTCCTAACGATATGTTTATTTACTAGCAAAGTTACTCTTACATAACACAATGTCAACTGATTTACTAACCAGTAACAACAAATCAGATATGTAAATAAATACGTTTGATCTGTGTAAACAAACATACAAACACGACACAATAAATTACTAGAAACAGATGTGAAACAATTTGACAATAGTTTTGAAAATACAAGGCAATTTCAACCTTCTCGTTATTTAGATAGAGTTTAATTTCCCATTTGGGATTTTGGTGAAAATAGTTGCAGAAATAAACAAACAATAGAATCTCAACTCTAACTGCTTGAAAGTACCGTTGAACTTCGAATGTATATTGTTTGTTCATGTTTTGTCACGCTACTCAGTCTTACGAAGAGTCTTGTTCGCTTTAAGTATTTTTGTTTGAAAAGTTTTAATTGGTGTTTGAACCTTGGTTTTCTTTACTAAAAGAAAGTATTGGAAATTAGGACGAAAAACCCGTTCAAGGTATTTCAATAATAAACGAGCCAGTTTTTTTTTTTGTTGCGAATAGCAGTTCCAGAATGCGAGTCCCAGTGAAGAATTAATTTAAAAAATCCGACTGCATTAACACATAATTATTTAACTGAAAATAGAAAAACAAGCATTATTATCTGAAGTTTGGTATCACAGGCAAACAAAACTTACACTATATTTCAGGTAATTGGTTTGTATTTCCCGCAATACCAAGATTATAAATGCTTGTTTTTCTCTATATAGTTATGTGTTCTTGCAGTCAGGTTTTTGTATTTTTGTAGTGTTCGATTTTTTTGAAAACCTTTTTTCTAACAATAAGCCCGATTAAGTTTGCTTTTCTACTAAGTTTATCTTAAAACTCGATTCACCATCTAAATCAAATAAAAGGTGACAAAAAAAACTCGGAAGAATAAAAACAATATTATTTCCGCGACCATTTTCGAAAATACCCTACCCAACACAGTAGGTATAAATATTGGGAGGTGCAGATAAAATAAATCATTTTACTCTCAATGGGAACACGCTCCCCTAGCGACCACCACAGAAACGCCTTGATTGATAATAAAGTATTTGTGGAGTGGAAGCTATGCGATGGTCAGCGAAGCTATTATAATAATGTTCCTATCTTCAATTATTTGTTACCTTGAAATTAAATTGGTTATTATTAAATCAGAATCACTTTTAGGGCTCGTGTAGACGACACTGCAGTGGCGCCGACACCGCTTCGCTAAACCATGTAGACTGAACGCTGAAGCGCCGTCGCCGTACTGTCACCACGCCGTCTCCGCTTCATTTTGCCATATCGTCGTCGCCCTGAGCACTTATACGACACGAGTAGAATATGGAACTTCGACGCACAAAATATCGATAAATGCTAATACGATGCTACAAAATTGCGATGCACGTTACTGCAAAAGACCTTCTCTGCGAAGCCACTACACTTCGATGCACGTTACCGCGATAGATCTTCACCTCCCAAAACATTACATTCTTATTGTGCCTAAACGGACCGTGGCAGTCGCCAGCCGCTGCCGCGGCACCGCTCGCTTCGCTCGCTCGGCTCGTGCGTTGTGTGGTCACAGTTCTAACGTAACCTAAGCTACCTTTCAGACGTTTCCTCAAAATCCTTGTCAGCAATGAAGATCTATTGCGGTAACGTGCATCGAAGTGTAATGGCTTCGCAGAGACGGTCTTTCGCAGTAACGTGCATCGCAATTTTGTAGCATCGTATTAGCATTTATCGATATTTTGTGCGTCGAAATTCCGTATTCTACTAATACGACACATTTAAATATTATATGTTGGAAATACGGTACTTTGTTGACTAATCGGGACGCCAGTGCCGCCTAGCGGCGCTTGACAGAGTCTACAACATAACACTAGGACCGGCCGAAGCTGACCAGACTTGATAGGTGGCGGTCAAGCAGTGAACACGTTTAGAAACTATCGCGCGTTTCGAATAGTTGTGTCGTGTATCTACTACAGTGTGTGAATTGCTGGTGATATTAATGTGATCGTAAATTATAATTTGATCCGAACTGCAAACGGTTTTTCTATTGCGCAATAACCAACACTACCCACAGTACGCCCACAGTAGTTAAAATATGGCTGATAATAATGAAAGAGACGCACCCCCTCCTCCGTTATATTATATCCCTTTCGGACTTTCCCGCAACCCCGGCTGGCATTGGTCCCATCGGACCCCTTCAGTCGCTGACATCTCTTTGAGGCGCACGTAGAACACAACGCGCCGTCGGCCCGGGCCTGGTCTTTACCGGATGGCGAGCTACCCATTGCTCACCGTCCGCAAGCCCGCGCCTACGGTGGCCGGGAATCGGCAATCTGAGTACCCCTGAGAAGGTATAGAAGGTAACAAATCACTTACCTTATTAAATACAGATTGGCATGTTGCAGAATTTGAAAATTTGATCAACATACTTAACACAGATCAAGCCTGTAATTACAAAAGGGGTAGGCAGGCATAGGTGCACACTCCTAATGACCATTTATATTTTGAAGTCCTGAACAGCGCGCCTAATGGGCGTTTTTATAATTTCTAACGTGACGATATTATTGTGAACGTCTACGACATCACGATAACACAGGAAAGTAAAATATATGGAAATGTAATTATGAAGACGCATAAAAAATTTAGTCCACGATAATGTATTAACGTGCTCGTATTTATGTACCTACGTGATTTGATGATTTTAATTGATTAAAGAGCAGTGGTGGCGCAGTGGTAACGGCCTTACGAGCTGTAGGTCATGGGTTCCAACCCAAGCAGGCGCTTTAATTTGAGTAAATAATTTCGTCACTACTGCTCTCAAAACATCGTGAGGAAACCGGCATGTCATAGAACCAAAAAATCGAAGACATGTGACATCTACCAAACTAGCAACCCGCACTCGGCTCGCGTGGTGCATTACAGCCCACTCCTTTTTTTTTTCTTTCACAGAGAGGACGCCTGTCCCAGCAGTGGCAAAATTATAGGCTGATTATGATGACTTTTATACATTTTACTTCCCTGTCGTTGACGTTCACGATAATATCGTCAGCTTAGAAATTATAAAAGCGCACAAAAAGTTCTATAATAAAAAACTCAGTAACAATTTTATTGTCTGAGCTGACGATGGAACACATGAAAACGTCTCCAGGAATCGTATTTACAGCAAAGCCAACACATCATACAAACTTCAAAACATCGCTTCTACAACATCGCTTCGACACTTACACTATACGACAGCCCTAAAGATTACGTAATATTCAATAACTTATAGGAAATTGTAGCACATATCGGAGTTCTTTCATCACAGCTCCATTGACCCAGCATAATACACCCAAGTGTTTGGCCAAAGAGAAGTATCTAAAGTGCTGATATGGAGGTGTTTTTTTTTTATAAAGTGACAAGTATTTTTGTATAAAGAAAGAAAGAAAGAAAAGAAAATAAATTTATTTGACTCAGGTTAACACAATATTCACACAAAAAACAAAAAAACAGAAAAAAAAAAATAACTTAAAATAGTATTGTGTGCCTAACGGCTGCGCCAAATAACAGTTCAGCATAAATGCCAGAAAGCTAGTGTCTGACGCTGGTTTTCAACTGCACTTTATGTTAGGAGGACGTCTTACGGATGTAAATCAGTTTTATAAATCAAGACGGTGTTTCTTTCGTCCCATTTGTGAGCTTTTATAATTTTAACGTGACGATATTATCGTGGGCGTCCACGTCCGTAAAATGTATGGAAATACGAGCACGTTATGACGTTATCCTGGACGGAAATTTAAAAGCGTCTTCATAATTTCCATACTTTTTACTTCCCTGTGCTATCGTAATGCCGTGGCCGCGATAATATCGTAACGTTAGAAATTATAAAAGCGAAAATAACTGACAAATTTTTTGGTCAACAAAACAGAGAGAAAGCTGGACCATACTCAGAATGAGGTTCTGGTTTTGGTTTCTAGGTCAGCACCCTTGCGTAACACACGATCAATCACAATCTGTTTCTTTTGACAGTTCAACGACATTCATTGCGTTATTTACGTTGTTGCCGGCGCATTTTTCGAACATATGAAGCAATGGATTTGCAGTATCATTCAAAATGATTTTTTGTATTGTGATTGATCGTGTGTTACACAATTATGGTACAGGTAATGTCTATGGTACAGGGATTGGTATATGGCAAGAGGCTCACTAGGCAAGAGACCTTACGTAGACGTAGGTATAACCGGCTCAATGTCGGTGTACTGCCACTTTTGAGGAAAACATGGCGTTATGTTAAATGTTTATGATGAAACTAAAATAAAAGCGAATTATATGTAAAAAAAAATATCACCTCACCTCCTACCTCCAACCTACATTGCGTGCAAAACAGAATAAAAAAACCGGCTAAGTGTGAGTCAGACTCGTGCACGAAGAGATCTGTACTATCTATAAAAACATATATCACCATTAACAAAAAAACATTTCTGTTGTATGGGAGCCCCACTTAAATATTTATTTTATTCTGTTTTTAGTATTTTTTGTTATAGCGGCAACAGAAATACATCATCTGTGAAAATTTCAACTGTCTAACTATCACGGTTCATGAGATATAGCCTGGTGACAGACGGACAGCGGAGTCTTAGTAATAGAGTCCCGTTTCACCCTTTCGGTACGGAACCCTAAAAAATACATTGGAACATGCCGATAAAATAAATCATTATATTTTCAATGGGAACCGCTTCCCCATATTGAACAGCAAAATAAATTCTGCAATGGATACAAAAACTGTAACTACTGGTTATTTTTTGTATTTATGGGGAAAGGTGTATTTGAGGTAAATATTGCTTCTTTGGTGTAGTGGTCGCTAGCGCTACTGCTGAGCATGAGTCCTGGGTTCGATTCCCAGGTCGGATAAAGTGTAATCGGGCTTTTACCGTCAGGAATTTTTCAGTAGCAGCCCGGAGTCTGGATTTGTGCCCGGTTGATGGCAATAAGCCCGCCCCTATTACATGGAACTTAAACATAACTGGGGAAATGTGGGTGTACTAAGGTACAACTCTGCCTAAACTTTTGGTGATTAGAGGCGTGATGGTATGTTATGTAAATATTGCAGAAAAAAACAGTGTGAAAGTAAGCAGGCCAACTGCTAGCTCCAGTGGCATTTGGAGGCTCTCGCAAAGGATCGACTGTCAGTACTTGAACCATTGAAAGAAGAAAGAAAAATAGGTTATTTGACACAGAAACACGAGCATACAAAAAAACAACAATATAAACATAGTTAACAGAAATATTCGGCAGCTGCACGTCATGACTGTGACAAAAAGGCTTCCACTCAGCATCATGCTGTGCTATGGGGGAGCCACAGCACAGCGATGATTTTCAATGGTCACCCAAAAAATACGTACGGAAATCAAGCCAGTACCTAAATAAATATTAATAAATCCAGTGTGTAAATGTTAATAAATACAGTGTTTAAATATTCAGTAAATCCAGTGTTCTATCTTGCTCATAAACATCATGTACGTAAGAAAACATTTACATCTTTTTAGTAAAAGAGGTGATATACATAATTATAGTACAAGAAATAGGGACCTATTAGTACAACCAGGTTTCAGACTGGCTAAGGTAGACTCATCTTTCATGGGGTACTGTTTAAAATGTTATAATAAAATTCCTCCCCACATATTTCAACAGAATGAGACGAAATTCAAATCTTGTATAAAACGCACACTATGTAGGCAGGCATATTATAAGTTGGGGGATTACATCACTGATAAAAGTGCTTGGCTCATTGCTGGTCCACAACCACAACTAATTGATTAACATTTTGACAATACTGTTGGAGCTGCTGAAGATTGTAAGACCATCTTTGTATTGTATAAACTCAATCTCCTTTGTATTATACAGGGTGTCCAGTAAATAGCACGACATACTGCAGGGGGTGATAGCTAGGGTCACTACCTATCAATACAACACAATATATGTTCAGCAAAATCTTACGGATTTACAGTTTTACAAAATTTTTACAAAGAAAATTGTTCTGTGAAAATTTTAACAAAAAATACTATTTCTTCAAAACATTCTTGTTTTTGATCAAAAAAAAACTTATAATGAGTAGAGTAACTATTCACGAATAATTTGATGTAAAAAAAGTTCTAGAAAAAGATTTTTTCATTACGAGATGCTTAAAAATCTGTTTCAAGGTAGAGATTTTTCGATATTTAAAAACTAAATCCGTAAGATTTTGCTGAACATATATTGTGTTGTATTGATAGGTAGTGACCCAAGCTATCACCCCCTGCAGTATGTCGTGCTATTTACTGGACACCCTGTATAATTGCATAGCACGGGTGTGAGTACTATGTACTAAAGAGCTACCATTTACCGGGTAATATGTATTTCATTGACTTGAATGTGCCCTGGCGGATGTGAGTATGTCATGCTCACTCAGATGTCTCGCTGATGGTGGCGCGTGTGTTGGATCATTTAGCTCCCTTCAAAATGGTTGAGCTGAATGGTGCTGATCCATGCGTCATGTTCGTGAACGGGCGCCGTCAGTTGGGACTGGTCATCTCTTAGCTGCCATGGCATTATTTAATTTATTTTAAGTTTTTGAATGACTCTTTATTTTTTCTTTTTATTACGGACGCTTTTACGAACGTGCACGTCTTTCTACATTGTTCTCACATGCTTAATTTTAAAATGAATGATGTAACCAATATTTTGTATCAAATTATTGATTTAAAAGTGTGTCCGTGGAGTTTCTTGCCCGTTCTTCTCCATAGGTACCTACTACGCTTTTGAATGGGCAACTAGCTTCATATTTTTGACTGACCGACCCCTTCACAATTCAAAAGGGCCTGTACATGGTTTAATTGAAATAAATGCTTTGAGTTTGAGTTTGAGCTCCCACCCTCACTGTGGCGTCGCCTGTGCGCGCGGTTGTTATCTAAAAAGCACAGCAGTTGCATTTCACTATTGCGTCTACGAGCGTGATCACGTACTGTGCTGTCTGTGAGCCATCGAGCGGCGTCGCGCGCAGCGCCGCTCGGCCGCGGTGCAGCTGCAGCGGCGCGTGCGGCTCACGAGACCTGCGAGGTCACGTGGTGCGCCACGCGACTCGTATTACTACCAGAGATGCTTATTCAAATTCAAATTCAAAATATTTTTATTTCACATAAACCTACAAGGGCACTTATGAAACGTCAGAAGCTAGGTGAACGGTTCCAATTGGTCGTTTCCTATGGAGAAGAGCCGGCAAAAAACTCCACAGTTACTCTTTTAAAAGTAAATGGTATTTACAATATTTTCAAGTTACAGTGTTTATAGGAATGAGAGGACACTGATTTGGATTATTGATACTAATTCGTCTAAACACACAAGGTGACGAGACGCGTCTCATGCATCGCTATGCATTCTGCTTGGATGTTGACATACCTTGCCCATAGATGATAAACTTTATGTGAGTATTATTTATAAAATATTTGCTGGTCTTTAGTTTTTTTAATAGATTTTTTTTCAGATGTAACTTAAAACTTTGTTTCGTTTTCAGGGATTTTATGTGAGGTGGTAAGTCATTCCAGCAGCGAGAAGCGGCATACTTGATACATCCTCTGAAGGCTGTGGTCCTATGTGTGTGCATCGATATTGGGTTGGACGTGGAACGAACAGAGTAGCTGTTGTGCTCGTGCCTCAATATTTTTTTTTAAAACAGGTTTTCCAGTTTGTGTGTTTTATGATACCGAACATTAAAACGGCTAAATGTAGCTTCCGTCGGTTGTGCAGCCATTTTTAATATATTATGTTCATTTAAATACGGTGTGATATGATGTCTCCGGGGTGTGCCAAAGCAATAACGAGCACATGAATTTTGTTCAAGCTGTATTAGACGTTCTGTACGGGAAAGGAGACACGCCTCGTATACAGCGTCACAATAATTAAGTTTGGATAATACTAGGCTATCCACCAAACTCTTCCTCATTACGATACTTAAGAAGTCCCTCACCCTGTACAGAACCTTTAATCTATACTTAAAAGCAGTTTTTTACTACATCTTTAATGTGCTCCTCAAAACGAAGTTCCGGATCAGTGATTAGACCCAGGTTACGTGCGAGTTTTACTCTTTGTATACTTTTTCCCATAATATTTACGTCTGGTTTAGAATTGATTTAATTTGATTTCTGCTCCCCATGACCATAAACTTAGACTTTTGAGGGTTTAGTACTAGTGAGTATCCCATAGACCACGAGGCAATCAATTTCCTCATTTATGTTTGTTTGCCTTTCTTGAGTATAATAATTATTAACTACCCTGGTTATCAAAGCACAAAATCGTTTTAAAACTGAAAGTTTTTTTTTGCACAGTTTAATTTCTATCCCAAGGCTTTTTGCCAAGTACGTTGGGGTCAGCTTCCAGTCTAACCAGATGCAGCTGAATAGCAGTAATTTATATGGAGCGACTGCCTATCCAACCTCCACAATCCAGTAACAGGGTTACACGATTGGTTGTCAGACTTTCAATCTTCTGACTACCCGTAACGACTGTCACAGATCTACGAATGACAGCCGTGACCAACGGCTTTACGTGATTTCCGAGACACAAAGGGGTCTCCCATCCACAAGTCAACCGCGGCAAGCGTAGCTTAACCTTCAATCGACCCGTACGTCAGCCCCTCTAATTTCAAACCACTTTAATCCCACCACCTTTAGAAAATTTCGATCTTCACTTAAACACGTTACACTGCAAAAACCTTATGCCACTATACCATACAATATCCTTTAAAATAAAGAAAAAAAAAAACACCAAAGCGGTAGCTTGCCACGTAATTTTAGGTCTTTCAACATGTCGCCGACGGTCGCGGGGTAAAATGAACCGTTCTGAAAGGCGACCGTCTGGACTCTTTTGAGAGGCAACTATAAAGGACCTCGTCGGCCATTTTGCACCGAGGCTGTTACGTAGTAGTTAATTTCTTGGGCACAAGAGACCATGAGTTATTGTGGGCAGTGGGTTAAGATTCTATTGAATGTTGGTTTTTAACGGTAGACCTTTGTATGGGATTGGTGTTGTAAATCATTGTTTTTTGTATGCACTTGTCACCGGTCTTGTTCATTTTTTAGGGTTCCGTAGTAAACATGGAACCCTTATAGTTTCACCATGTCCGTCTGTCTGTCCGTCTGTCCGCAGCTTAGCTCAGAAACTGTTAGTACTAGAAAATAAAATAAAATCAAGAAAAAAAAAAAAAATGTGTACCTCCCCTACACGTAAAGAGGGGATGCTTTTTTTCTCATGTATCCCATGGTTTGGGGTGTCGTTTGAAAGCTCGAAAATATGGTATATTTTTTTTTTCAATTCAGGGATCCGTTTGCGAAATATTAAGCGTTAAAGTGCAAATTTTTGTTAGAGTCATGTGCCCCCCCCCCCCTGCCAGCTAAATGTTTATACTTAGATTGGTGAAAAAAATCACAGCAGTAGTATATATAACTAAATTAAAAGTAAACTATCACAGCTATGTAGGCTTTACAGGTTAACGAGTAATAATCGACCAACTTAATTTTGCAGTTTGAAAACCATGTTCATACATTCCTTAATGGAGAACATGTTTTTCATCTACAAGGTTAAGTTTGTTCTTGGGATAAATTCATCCCTACTCCGGAACCCATCATTGTGCGTGGTCCGACACGCACTTGGCCGGTTTTTATTAAAAACTGTTACGTGAAAATACAGCAGCAGAATGTTTGGTTCGTAGAAAATTGGATTGGCCATACAACCGAATGAAATAGTAAGGAATACGTTTCACTGGGCGTCCAGTATATCTGTTTTTTTTTTCAGGAAATTATATTCCATTATTGTTCCGTTATACAACGTTTGACAGACGGATTGGTGATTGGTGTTACGTGCACTGAAGAAGATGACATCTACTACTGCTGACAGACAAGATATCTAGTCTGGGGTGAATAGTTAGGTTAAAAGGGGTGCTCAATAACTAGACAGGGTGAAATCACCATAAAGCATTGTGCACGTCAACCCGAAACTGTAAATTTTTTCCAATCAACTTTCAACTTTATATTTTAGTGATAAAGTTGAAAATCTATTAAATAAATTTGACCGATTGTAGTAGGTTGATGTGCTGGCGTCTGTACTTAATCATACAGCTTTTTACCCGACTGCCCCAAAAGGAGGGTAACGTGTTTCGAGAATAAGTAATGTCTATTTCTTTGGCACACTCTGTAGCCTAAACGGCTTGAAGGATTTTAACATAATTATGAGGTGTCGTTAGATTCGTCTTAATTGTGGGAGTGGCATAGGTTATATAATGCCAATCTTCAAATACAAAAACAAAGGGAGGGGAAGGTTTTTTTTTAAAAATAACTTCATACAATATTGGTAGATTTAAAATAAAAGCTAGTAATGACTCAATTCCAAATATATATACATATAAATTAATAAAACTAAAAAGCTTGAAATAAAGTAAATTACTAAAAAAACACACACAGAAATACCGACTGCTAAAACACTCACTTCTGTAAAACCGCTCAATGTCAACTCAATGTCAAACAATGGGGACATTGAGTTGACATTGAGCGGTTTTAACATTGGCGACGCGGGAAAAAGTGCTGCTAAATAATGGCTATTATCGTCTGTGAGCTGTTTTAACCTATGGTATAACGGATATTCTCGCCAATTACAGCAAAAATAATCAAAAAATTATAGGTAACACCGAAAAATTCAGAATTTTTTATAAAGTCAAAGTCAAATAATTTATCTCAATTAGGCACAAAAAAGGCACTTCTGAACGTCAACATTTACAAAAAAAAGATATAATAATTGATTCTAGTCGCCCATTCCAAAAAGTCGTTTTCGTATGGAGAAGAATGGGCAAGAAACTACACCGTTACTCTTTTAAAATATTTTCACAATATTCTGTATACATTAATTTTATTATATAATTATATGTGAAGAAGATGCACCTAGAATAAGATTACTATACCACGATAGATAAAAAGAATGAAAAATGAAGGAATGACATAAATTAATTATGTGATATGCGGTGCTCACATATTTACAAACATTGTAAAATTATACGATATTCTTAACATTTTAACAAGTAGGTACTACTAATAATAAGTCAGTGTGTGAGTTCAAGTAATCACAGAATATAAAATTAATGTTTAAAAAAAAAAAAAAAACAATTAAATTGGCAACCAGTTTGATTTTGTCTAGATTCTAAATTGTCCTATGGAGCAGGACCAGCATGTTTCCAAGCATTTTTATCTTGAATATAATCCTCTAATTTGTAATATGCTTGTTTACAAAGTGTACTTTTTATATGAGTTTTAAATTTTCTTTCATTTAATTCTAATATATCACAAGGTATTCTGTTGAAACATTTAACACAGTACCCCATAAAAGATGTATTTACTTTAGATAGTCTGAAAAATGGTTGATCTATTTTATCTTTATTTCTAGTATTAAAATTATGATCACTTATTTTATTAAAAAGATGTAGATTTTTTCTCACATACATAATATTTTCATAAATGAATTGGCAAGGTACCGTCATAATATTAATCTTTTTAAATAGTTCCCTGAGAGATTCGCGACGACTTAGATTATAAATGGCTCTGACAGCTCTCTTTTGTAAAATAAAAATGGATTCAAAGTCAGCAGCCCGACCCCACAGTAAAATGCCATACGACATAATACTGTGGAAGTAACTAAAATAGACCAAACGCGCGGTTTCTACATCTGTTAACTGTCTTATCTTTCTAACAGCATAAGCGGCCGAGTTTAGCCGCCCCGCGAGAGATGTTATATGGGGTCCCCATTGTAATTTCTCGTCTAGCGTGATTCCTAGGAAAACTGTTTGATTAATAAATTCCAGTTTTTCTCCATTCAATATGATGTCACATTCGCTGCTTTTAACATTTGGTAATTTAAATCTAATGCATTTGGTTTTTTTATTATTTAGTACCAAATTATTTACCGTAAACCAATCTTGGACCTGAACAATACAGCTATTCACGTCGTCAAGATTTTGTGACCGTCGGTTTATTTTAACCTTTATAATACTGGTGTCTCATATTGGAGACAGATAACAATAAAATTCTATTGTGTCTGCTAATTGCGCGCGCGACAGATTAAATATCAATGATGTGTCATCTGCAAATAACACCATCTTTGGTTGATTTTGAAATAATTGAGGTAAATCATTTATATAAGCTAAAAAGAGGAATGGACCCAATATCGAACCTTGAGGAACGCCCATTACCATTTCAGACCCTAATAATATGACGTAAACCGCGCGTCAATGTCAAATTATGTCAAATTCCGGGGAAAGACCGGTTAACTGAAAAGAGAAAAACAAAGCATTCTAAATATAATAATAATAATATAATAAATTGTTTTATTTCCATAAACACTACAACTTACATACTGGGATTAGGACAGATTTGCTACAAAACAAGTTAGTGAAGTTCACTACACATTTCATGTGGACAATAATTCCTCATGAGATGACTCAGCACAGGAGCTCTCTGGTCCTCGGCCACGACTTTCAGGATGCTAATGCTCCTCATTGGTAAACCTGAAATCTGCTGTATTTTTTTTTGCAATACCAAGATTCTATCTTTTTGCATTCACATCGGGTTTTTCGTTTTTTTTTTTTATACCGGGTAACTACCGCTGGCTTTAAATAATCCACCGTAACCATGTTCATGTTCTTTCAACACTATAAAATGTAATGCAATTCTTGTATAGAATCGGGTTAGTTATTGTTAACCAAACTCCCTGTGGACATGAGTGAGTTGCACAGGCTACGCTTACAATATTTATCTACATGTCTAGGGAAATAAACAGCTAGGATTAAATCTTTAAAGCTGTGTATGTTAGTACGGAATATAACTTGTGATTCACAGCAAAAATAAATAATCGCCTTTTCTTCTATGAATCTATCTTTATTTTTTGTCTTAGTATCTTACGGGACGATAATGTATCAATCTGCCTAGTCTTTTCCCAACTATTTTGGGGTCAGCTTGCAGTCTAACTGGATACAGCTAAACACCAGTAAAATTTTCCATGGAGCGACTGCCTGTCTGACCTCCACAACCCAGTTACTGGGTAATACGATACCTCTTGGTCCTCTCGGACCGCTTAACGTGCTTTCCGAGGCACGGAGGAGTCTCGGTATGTAAAGATGGTCACCCATCCACTGGCCAACCCTGGCAAGTGTAGCTTAACCTGATGGTTCGAACCATGCGGCTGTTATTACTTTGCCACGAGCTCCTCAAGAGCATGTTATCATGTATCATGGGTGAATTATTGTAGATATGGTAAAGTCAAATAATTATATAATTAGTGTTTATAAGATATTGTGAAAACATTTTAAAAGAGTAACGGTGGAGTTTCTTGCCCATTCTTCTCCATACGAAAACTAACTTTTGGAAGGGGCGACTAGAATCAATTATTATTGCTTTTTTGTAAATTTTGACCTTTAAAAGTGCCTTTTTTGTGCCTAATTGAAATAAATTATTTGACTTTGACTTTGAAATAATTTATTTCAATGAGGCACATAAAAGACACTTCCCCATACTTCTTTGCCCTTCATTTAGGATCGTTTTCTGTTACCTATTTTTAAAAGGGAACTTAAAATTTAAACAAACCTCCAAATAATAAAAGTATTCGTAGATCCAAATCGATTCTTTAAAAATAGCCCTTCAACCGACAAACACATTAACAACACAGAAAAAATCCTAACATCATATTCATAAGTTTAGTCATGATAACACAAAAAAAAAAACAGGTAAACTACACCATTTCACAGATTTAAAGACAAGCGACCGCGTTAACTATAGTTTTTAATTAGAGGCGAAGGACCCGAAACGGAAAATTAAAAGTTTTTCGTTTGCCAGAGGGTTCTTTTTTCAAATAAAAATGGCGAAACAACGCCTCGTTTGAATTTCACAATAAAGTTTTATGATCATTAAATGTGCTTCTTTAGATACTTTATTCAGTTTGTTTTAAGTATATTTATGTATTCTGATGCTGTCTGTGGAAATAACTACGAGTATGTGTTTTTAATGTATTCTCTACCCGACTAAAGCGAAGAAAAAAGGAGGGTTATGATTTTGACCGATATGTCTAAATGTATGTAAGCTCATTTGTTCCCTCACAACTTCTAAACTACTCATCATAATTTGACAAATGAGAAATAATTTAAATAAAAATAAAAATTATAAAACTAAAACCCAATTACGACAAAAAAGTCTTCCAGACAGAAACATAAAAAATCCGGAGTCGCGTATTGCATTTTTATACTCGTGATAACTTCGAAATTTAATGTCCGATTCGAATGAATTAAAAATTATTTTACTGCTACATAAATACCCTTGTAGATAAAACTATTTTGAATAAGAATTGATACTACAATACGAACCAACTTTTGTTTCTACCGGGCGGAGATCTAATTAAATTTTAGAACACAAAAGCTGCTATTGTGACTTAGCTGTGATAGTTAGATATATTTTATTGCGGAATTTTTTGTAGGTAATAATAAGTACTTTAGTCATGTAGTACATACTTTTTATGTATCATCAACAGATTTCTCAGCGCACGCCAAATAATGAATTTAATAGTCAACATTTTGCTACTTATGGTTTATGGTTTAAGAACTTTATTCTCAAAAAGAATTACATTCACTTATATGAGAAAAAACTTATTTCTACTTAGAATACATTAGCGACGCGACGGTTACAAAACAAAATTGGTTAGAATAATGCACTACCCGAAGATAGCTTAAAGTTTTAAATCCGCTAAAATGTGTTTCTTTAGAGATTTTTTAAATGTAAACATTGATTTTTGATCTTTTATATGCCGAGGCAATTTGTTGTAAAGCTGTGCTCCTTCATACAAAATAGTACTCCTGCCGTAGTTTGTTCTACTTTGGGTTACATTACTGCAATTTTCTAAAGGATCTCAATTGTTTTTGAAAATAAATTATAGCATAAGTTACTTCGTTATAATTTATATTTCTATTGGTAAAAAATGGTTAAAATTGGTTGAGTAGTTTCGGAGCTTATTCGGTACAAACAAACAAAAAAATCTTTCATCTTAGTATAGAAGACAGTATAGATAAATATTATGTCAGATATAAATAAATTCAAATTCATTTATTTATTTCTCTGATCATCATAAACAGTACAAAGTCAATGTTCACTACAAAGAGACTGGTGTCTGTTTTAGGTAAAACCTGTATTACAGATCACCAGGCTGACCCTCCGTCGGACATTTATATGACATTAACTGCATTAATCTTTCGTACAAGATGAATTTAACATAAATAAGTAAATTAAAATTAGCTATTACATTAACAATTTTAGATAATCAATTAATTTATTAAATAAAACATAATTAGGGTAAACATTTTCAATATAAAATAAAACTAGAAGTAAAAGTAAACATTTGAGATGACAAGAATGGGAAATACAAGATTGAAAAAGAGCATCAATAACTTCTCCCCTTCGTTGCTCCAAGCTGTAATATTTTGGTGACTATTGATTTTAAGTACAGAGAAAGCATAATATTTACGACGCTGTTTCTTTTACGACTCGGTTAAAAGAAGTGCTGACATACACTCGACACAGGAGGTGTTGGAAAACACGATGGTCGTAAGATAAGGATTGTTTTATGGAAAAACGTGATAAGTAACAATGAATGTTTGATTGTGTGGAATTGGAATTGGAAGTGTGGAATTGGAATTGGAAGTGTGGAATTGGAATTGTGAATTGGGGAATTGTTGATGTTAGAATGATACTAAATTACAGTCTGGGTATGACAATAATTTGTAGTAATAAGGATCAAATTCACAAAACGTCGGGATTGGCATTTCCATCTTGCGCGGCCGGCAGCCATAACACCGCCATAAACTTATCTGTTTACTTATTTTTCACTTTTTAGGTTTATTTTTGGCTGTCGGTAGTATTTTAGTTACGGCGCCGCCGCGCGCGTAAAAAGAACCTGAACTTCATTAATTATTTAAACAACTTTATTCTTTGTCGAATGATCAAAAAATTTGGAAATTTGTAGTTCAACCATAATGTTCCTCCATAATGCACAAGAACCGAAATTATAACATTTTTCGAAAATTAAAATACGCTCCCAGTCAATTTAAAAAGGTCCCTTTTTGCAAAAGTCGACGGTTTGCAAACAGCTTGCAACATTTTGATCTGAAAATTTAAGTGAGTTAGAGAGCTACAAAACTGACATCATATCAAAATTTCAGCTCTATCACTTCCGGAACGCGAGTTATAAAATTAACAAGATTTGCAAAAATAATGTGATTTTTACAAATTGCGGACGTTTCTCTGGACCGATTTTGCTCTATTGGGGCTCATTCTCTTTGTAATTTTTATTGCGCACATTTGTTACATTTAACTTTTATTTGTTCGAGCTGTAGTTATTGCTCTAGAAGCGAAAAACTGGTTTTTACCATTTTACCATTTTTTTTGGCACCTTGCCTCCCTCTATTCACCTATAAATTTTATTGGAATTAATTCCTGACGGATTTTTAAATCCGGTCCAATAGGAATTTCATGGGCCAAAAAGCTAATTCTATCTGGGTTTTAAGAATTTGCCTGTTTTTAAATCAATTTTAAATGGTCAAATTAGTGTATTTAGGTACTGAAAAAGATATATGTCATAGATACATCCTTGTTTGAGGGAAATTAAAGGTTCAAAACACGATAAATTGTAATTTGCTCGATCAAAAAAAAATCCGAAACAGGGTCGATTTCAAAACCATTTTTCGTTTCATTTCCTAATTACAGCACAAAATAATATGAAAATTGCATATATGATGAGGTAATCGTATTTTAGAGGTTATTTAAAGATTGGATTTTTATGTTTAGTAGATTTTTTTTAAATAAACCCAAATATAGTAAATCGGCTCGCGCTCAGAGTCCTGCGGGACGTCATGGGAGGTGAACCTGTGTCAAAATTTTTAAAAATACGGTCTCTCTGCAGTTGTTAAAAAAAATCTAATAAAAGAAGAACACATTAGATATGAAATTTTGATATAGTTTTAATTCATAATATTGTTTTCGAAAGTGAGATTATTTCTATGCGATATGATGACGTTTAATTGTCATCTTAATATAGTGTTAGACACATTATAAATTATTATCGATAAGTATAACTTATAGTTTCACCATGTCCGTCTGTCTGTCAGTCTGTCTGTCCGTCTGTCCGCGGCTTAGCTCAGAGACTGATAATTATAGAAAATAACATAAAATCCAGAAAAAAACATTTTTTTTTCTCATATGTCCCATGGTTTGGGGTGTCATTTGAAAGTTCGAAAATATGGTGGGTGTGTACATTTTTTTTCAATTCAGGGATCCGCCTGCAAAATATTAAGCTTTAAAGTGTTATTTTTTGTTAGAGTCATGTGCCCCTGCCAGCTAAATGGTTATACTTGGTTTTGTGAAAAAAATCACAGCCGTAGTATTTAAAACGAAATTAAAAGTAAAACTATCAGAGCTAAGTAGGCTTTACAGGTTAACGAGTAATAATCGACCAACTAAATTTTGCAGTTTGAAAACCATGTTCATTCATTCCGTATTGGAGAACATGTTTTTCATCTACAAGGCTAAGTTTGTTCTTGGGATAAATTCATCCCTACTACGGAACCTATCATTGTGCGTGGTCCGACACACGCTTGGCCGGTTTTTATTAAAAGCTGTTGCGTTAAAATACAGCAGCAGAATGTTTGGTTCGTAGAAAATTGGATTGATTGGCCATACAACCGAATGAAATAGTAAGGAATACGTTTCACTGGGAGTCCAGTATATCCCTTTATTTTTTCAGGAAACTATATTCCATTATTGTTCCGTTATACAACGTTTGACAGACGGACTGGTGATCGGTGTTACGTGCATTGAAGAAGATGACATCTACTACTGCTGACAGACAAGATATCTAGTCTGGGGTGAATAGTTAGGTTAAAAGGGGTGCTCAATAACTAGACAGGGTGAAATCACCATAAAGCATTGTGCACGTCAACCCGAAACTGTCAAATTTTTCCAATCAACTTTCAACTTTATATTTTAGTGATAAAGTTGAAAATCTATTAAATAAATTTGACAGATTGTAGTAGGTTGATGTGCTGGCGTCTGTACTTAATCATACAGCTTTTTACCCGACTGCCCCAGAAGGAGGGTAATGTGTTTCGAGAATAAGTAATGTCTATTTATTTAGCACGCTCTGTAGCCTAACCGGCTTGAAGGATTTTAACATAATTATGAGGTGTCGTTAGATTCGTCTTAATTGCGGGAGTGGCATAGGTTATATAATGCCAAAAGGGAGGGGAAGGTTTTTTTTTTAATAAACTCATACAATATTGGTAGATTTAAAATAAAAGCTAATAATGAGTCAATTCCAAATATTATATACATATAAATTAATAAAAATAAAAAGCTTGAAATAAAGTAAATTACTAAAAAAAACACACACAGAAATACCGACTGCTAAAACATTCACTTCTGTAAAACCGCTCAATGTCAACTCAATGTCCCCATTGAGTTGACATTGAGCGGTTTTAACATTTTTCTGAATTTTTCGGTGTTACCTGTATTTTTTTTATTTTTTTGGTCTAATCGACGAGAATATCCGTAAGACCATACGTTAAAACAGCCCACAGACGATAATAGTCATAATTTAGCAGTAAAAAAAAGTGATTTAAACCGTAAAAGTAGAACGTCGCCAGAAGGCGACGCGGGAAAAAGTGCTGCTAAATAATGGCTATTATCGTCTGTGAGCTGTTTTAACCAATGGTATAACGGATATTCTCGCCAATTAGACCGAAAATAATCAAAAAATTACAGGTAACACCGAAAAATTCACAAAAATGTTTAAAATGACGTAAACCGCGCGTCAATGTCAAATTATGTCAAATTCCGGGGAAAGACCGGTTAACTGAAAAGAGAAAAACAAAGCATTATAATTTAAATATAATAATAAATTGTTTTATTTCCTTAAACACTACAACTTACATACTAGGATTAGGACAGATTTGCTACAAAACAAGTTAGCGAGTCATGTACTTATGAGGAATTTCATGCGGACAATAATTCCTCATGAGATGTCTCAGCACAGGAGCTCTCTGGTCCTCAGTCACGACTTTCAGGATGCTAATGCTACTCATTGGTAAACCTGAAATCTGCTGTAATTTTTTTTGCAATACCAAAATTCTATCTTTTTGCATTCACATCGGGTTTTTTGTTTTTTTTTTTATACCGGGTAACTACCGCTGGCTTTAAATAATCCACCGTAACCATGTTCATGTTCTTTCAACACTATAAAATGTAATGCAATTCTTGTATAGAATCGGGTGCAGATCCGTAAGTTATTGTTAACCAAACTCCCTGTGGACGTGAGTGAGTTGCACAGGCTACACTTACAATATTTATCTACATGTCTAGGGAAATAAACAGCTAGGATTAAATCTTTAAAGCTGTGTATGTTAGTAGGGAATATAACTTGTGGTTCACAGCAAAAAAATAATCGCCTTTTCTTCTATGAATCTATCTTTATTTTTTGTCTTAGTATCTTACGGGACGATAATGTATCAATCTGCCTAGTCTTTTCCCAACTATTTTGGGGTCAGCTTGCAGTCTAACTGGATACAGCTAAACACCAGTAAAATTTTCCATGGAGCGACTGCCTGTCTGACCTCCACAACCCAGTTACTGGGTAATACGATACCTCTTGGTCCTCTCGGACCGCTTAACGTGCTTTCCGAGGCACGGAGGAGTCTCGGTATGTAAAGATGGTCACCCATCCACTGACCAACCCCGGCAAGTGTAGCTTAACCTGACAGTTCAGCCCATGCGGCTGTCATTACTTAGCCACGAGCTCCTCAAGAGCATGTTAACATGTATCATGGGTGAATTATTGTAGAAATGGTAAAGTCAAATAATTATATAATTAGTGTAGATATACAAGATATTGTGAAAACATTTTAAAAGAGTAACGGTGGAGTTTCTTGCCCATTCTTCTCCATACGAAAACTAACTTTTGGAAGGGGCGACTAGAATCAATTATTATTGCTTTTTTGTAAATTTTGACCTTCAAAAGTGCCTTTTTTGTGCCTAATTGAAATTAATTATTTGACTTTGAAATAATTTATTTCAATTAGGCACATAAAAGACACTTCCCCATACTTCTGCGCTTCATTTGGGATCGTTTTCTGTTACCTATTTTTAAAAGGGAACTTAAAATGTATCCAAACCTCCAAATAATAAAAGTATTCGTAGATCCAAATCGATAATTCTTTAAAAATAGCCCTTCAACCGACAAACACATTAACAACACAGAAAAAATCCTAACATCATATTCATAAGTTTAGTCATGATAACACAAAAAAAAACAGGTAGACACCATTTCACAGATTTAAAGACAAGCAACCGCGTTAACTATAGTTTTTAATTAGAGGCGAAGGACCCGAAACGGAAAATTAAAAGTTTTTCGTTTGCCAGTGGGTTTTTTTTTCAAATAAAAATGGCGAAACAACGCCTCGTTTGAAATTCACAATAAAGTTTTATGATCATTAAATGTGCTTCTTTAGATACTTTATTCAGCTTGTTTTATATTTATGAATTCTGATGCTGTCTGTGGAAATAACTATGTGTTTTTAATGTATTCTTTACCCGACTAAAGCGAAGAAAAAAGGAGGGTTATGATTTTGACCGATATGTATATATGTATGTAAGCTCATTTGTTCCCTCATAACTTCTAAACTACTCATCATAACTTGACAAATGAGAAATAATTTAAATAAAAATGAAAATTATAAAACTAAAACCCAATTACGACAAATAAGTCTTCCAGACAGAAAAATAAAAAATCCGGAGTCGCGTATTGCATTTTTATACTCGTGATAACTTCGAAATTTAATGTCCGATTCGAATGAATAAAAAAATATTTTACTGCTACATAAATATCCTTGTAGATAAAACTATTTTGAATAAGAATTGATACTACGATACGAACCAACTTTTGTTTCTACCGGGCAGAGCTCTAATTAAATAATTTTAGAAAACAAAAGCTGCTATTGTGACTTAACTATGATAGTTACATAAATATTCCATTGCGGTCTTTTTCGTAGGTAATAATAAGTTCTTTATCATGTAGATTGCTCAGCGCACGCCAAATAATGAATTTTATAGTCAACATTTTGGTACTTTGGGTTACATTACTGCAATTTTCTAAAAGATCTCAATTGTTTTTTAAAATAAATTATAGCTTATGTTACTTCGTTATAATTTATATTTCTATTGGTAAAAAATGGTTAAAATTGGTCGAGTAGTTTCGGAGCTTATTCGGTACAAACAAACAAAAGAATCTTTCATCTTAGTATAGAAGACAGTATAGATAAATATTATGTCAGATATAAATAAATTCAAATTCGTGTCTGTTTTAGGTAAAACCTGTATTACAGATCACCAGGCTGACCCTCCGTCGGACATTTATATGACATTAACTGCAATAATCTTTCGTACAAGATGAATTTAACATAAATAAGTAAATTAAAATTAGCTATTACATTAACAATTTTAGATAATCAATTAATTAATTAAATAAAACATAATTAGGGTAAACATTTTCAATATAAAATAAAACTAGAAGTAAAAGTAAACATTTGAGATGACAAGAATGGGAAATACAAGATTGAAAAAGAGCATCAATAACTTCTCCCCTTCGATGCTCCAAGCTGTAATATTTTGGTGACTATTGATTTTAAGTACAGAGAAAGCATAATATTTACGACGCTGTTTCTTTTACGACTTGGTTAAAAGAAGTGCTGACATACACTCGACACAGGAGGTGTTGGAAAACACGATGGTCGTAAGATAAGGATTGTTTTATGGAAAAACGTGATAAGTAACAATGAATGTTTGATTGTGTGGAATTGGAATTGGAAGTGTGGAATTGGAATTGGAAGTGTGGAATTGGAATTGTGAATTGGGGAATTGTTGATGTTAGAATGATACTAAATTACAGTCTGGGTATGACAATAATTTGTAGTAATAAGGATCAAATTCACAAAACGTCGGGATTGGCATTTCCATCTTGCGCGGCCGGCAGCCATAACACCGCCATAAACTTATCTGTTTACTTATTTTTCACTTTTTAGGTTTATTTTTGGCTGTCGGTAGTATTTTAGTTACGGCGCCGCCGCGCGCGTAAAAAGAACCTGAACTTCATTAATTATTTAAACAACTTTATTCTTTGTCGAATGATCAAAAAATTTGGAAATTTGTAGTTCAACCATAATGTTCCTCCATAATGCACAAGAACCGAAATTATAACATTTTTCGAAAATTAAAATACGCTCCCAGTCAATTTAAAAAGGTCCCTTTTTGCAAAAGTCGACGGTTTGCAAACAGCTTGCAACATTTTGATCTGAAAATTTAAGTGAGTTAGAGAGCTACAAAACTGACATCATATCAAAATTTCAGCTCTATCACTTCCGGAACGCGAGTTATAAAATTAACAAGATTTGCAAAAATAATGTGATTTTTACAAATTGCGGACGTTTCTCTGGACCGATTTTGCTCTATTGGGGCTCATTCTCTTTGTAATTTTTATTGCGCACATTTGTTACATTTAACTTTTATTTGTTCGAGCTGTAGTTATTGCTCTAGAAGCGAAAAACTGGTTTTTACCATTTTACCATTTTTTTTGGCACCTTGCCTCCCTCTATTCACCTATAAATTTTATTGGAATTAATTCCTGACGGATTTTTAAATCCGGTCCAATAGGAATTTCATGGGCCAAAAAGCTAATTCTATCTGGGTTTTAAGAATTTGCCTGTTTTTAAATCAATTTTAAATGGTCAAATTAGTGTATTTAGGTACTGAAAAAGATATATGTCATAGATACATCCTTGTTTGAGGGAAATTAAAGGTTCAAAACACGATAAATTGTAATTTGCTCGATCAAAAAAAAATCCGAAACAGGGTCGATTTCAAAACCATTTTTCGTTTCATTTCCTAATTACAGCACAAAATAATATGAAAATTGCATATATGATGAGGTAATCGTATTTTAGAGGTTATTTAAAGATTGGATTTTTATGTTTAGTAGATTTTTTTTAAATAAACCCAAATATAGTAAATCGGCTCGCGCTCAGAGTCCTGCGGGACGTCATGGGAGGTGAACCTGTGTCAAAATTTTTAAAAATACGGTCTCTCTGCAGTTGTTAAAAAAAATCTAATAAAAGAAGAACACATTAGATATGAAATTTTGATATAGTTTTAATTCATAATATTGTTTTCGAAAGTGAGATTATTTCTATGCGATATGATGACGTTTAATTGTCATCTTAATATAGTGTTAGACACATTATAAATTATTATCGATAAGTATAACTTATAGTTTCACCATGTCCGTCTGTCTGTCAGTCTGTCTGTCCGTCTGTCCGCGGCTTAGCTCAGAGACTGATAATTATAGAAAATAACATAAAATCCAGAAAAAAACATTTTTTTTTCTCATATGTCCCATGGTTTGGGGTGTCATTTGAAAGTTCGAAAATATGGTGGGTGTGTACATTTTTTTTCAATTCAGGGATCCGCCTGCAAAATATTAAGCTTTAAAGTGTTATTTTTTGTTAGAGTCATGTGCCCCTGCCAGCTAAATGGTTATACTTGGTTTTGTGAAAAAAATCACAGCCGTAGTATTTAAAACGAAATTAAAAGTAAAACTATCAGAGCTAAGTAGGCTTTACAGGTTAACGAGTAATAATCGACCAACTAAATTTTGCAGTTTGAAAACCATGTTCATTCATTCCGTATTGGAGAACATGTTTTTCATCTACAAGGCTAAGTTTGTTCTTGGGATAAATTCATCCCTACTACGGAACCTATCATTGTGCGTGGTCCGACACACGCTTGGCCGGTTTTTATTAAAAGCTGTTGCGTTAAAATACAGCAGCAGAATGTTTGGTTCGTAGAAAATTGGATTGATTGGCCATACAACCGAATGAAATAGTAAAGAATACGTTTCACTGGGAGTCCAGTATATCCCTTTATTTTTTCAGGAAACTATATTCCATTATTGTTCCGTTATACAACGTTTGACAGACGGACTGGTGATCGGTGTTACGTGCATTGAAGAAGATGACATCTACTACTGCTGACAGACAAGATATCTAGTCTGGGGTGAATAGTTAGGTTAAAAGGGGTGCTCAATAACTAGACAGGGTGAAATCACCATAAAGCATTGTGCACGTCAACCCGAAACTGTCAAATTTTTCCAATCAACTTTCAACTTTATATTTTAGTGATAAAGTTGAAAATCTATTAAATAAATTTGACAGATTGTAGTAGGTTGATGTGCTGGCGTCTGTACTTAATCATACAGCTTTTTACCCGACTGCCCCAGAAGGAGGGTAATGTGTTTCGAGAATAAGTAATGTCTATTTATTTAGCACGCTCTGTAGCCTAACCGGCTTGAAGGATTTTAACATAATTATGAGGTGTCGTTAGATTCGTCTTAATTGCGGGAGTGGCATAGGTTATATAATGCCAAAAGGGAGGGGAAGGTTTTTTTTTTAATAAACTCATACAATATTGGTAGATTTAAAATAAAAGCTAATAATGAGTCAATTCCAAATATTATATACATATAAATTAATAAAAATAAAAAGCTTGAAATAAAGTAAATTACTAAAAAAAACACACACAGAAATACCGACTGCTAAAACATTCACTTCTGTAAAACCGCTCAATGTCAACTCAATGTCCCCATTGAGTTGACATTGAGCGGTTTTAACATTTTTCTGAATTTTTCGGTGTTACCTGTATTTTTTTTATTTTTTTGGTCTAATCGACGAGAATATCCGTAAGACCATACGTTAAAACAGCCCACAGACGATAATAGTCATAATTTAGCAGTAAAAAAAAGTGATTTAAACCGTAAAAGTAGAACGTCGCCAGAAGGCGACGCGGGAAAAAGTGCTGCTAAATAATGGCTATTATCGTCTGTGAGCTGTTTTAACCAATGGTATAACGGATATTCTCGCCAATTAGACCGAAAATAATCAAAAAATTACAGGTAACACCGAAAAATTCACAAAAATGTTTAAAATGACGTAAACCGCGCGTCAATGTCAAATTATGTCAAATTCCGGGGAAAGACCGGTTAACTGAAAAGAGAAAAACAAAGCATTATAATTTAAATATAATAATAAATTGTTTTATTTCCTTAAACACTACAACTTACATACTAGGATTAGGACAGATTTGCTACAAAACAAGTTAGCGAGTCATGTACTTATGAGGAATTTCATGCGGACAATAATTCCTCATGAGATGTCTCAGCACAGGAGCTCTCTGGTCCTCAGTCACGACTTTCAGGATGCTAATGCTACTCATTGGTAAACCTGAAATCTGCTGTAATTTTTTTTGCAATACCAAAATTCTATCTTTTTGCATTCACATCGGGTTTTTTGTTTTTTTTTTTATACCGGGTAACTACCGCTGGCTTTAAATAATCCACCGTAACCATGTTCATGTTCTTTCAACACTATAAAATGTAATGCAATTCTTGTATAGAATCGGGTGCAGATCCGTAAGTTATTGTTAACCAAACTCCCTGTGGACGTGAGTGAGTTGCACAGGCTACACTTACAATATTTATCTACATGTCTAGGGAAATAAACAGCTAGGATTAAATCTTTAAAGCTGTGTATGTTAGTAGGGAATATAACTTGTGGTTCACAGCAAAAAAATAATCGCCTTTTCTTCTATGAATCTATCTTTATTTTTTGTCTTAGTATCTTACGGGACGATAATGTATCAATCTGCCTAGTCTTTTCCCAACTATTTTGGGGTCAGCTTGCAGTCTAACTGGATACAGCTAAACACCAGTAAAATTTTCCATGGAGCGACTGCCTGTCTGACCTCCACAACCCAGTTACTGGGTAATACGATACCTCTTGGTCCTCTCGGACCGCTTAACGTGCTTTCCGAGGCACGGAGGAGTCTCGGTATGTAAAGATGGTCACCCATCCACTGACCAACCCCGGCAAGTGTAGCTTAACCTGACAGTTCAGCCCATGCGGCTGTCATTACTTAGCCACGAGCTCCTCAAGAGCATGTTAACATGTATCATGGGTGAATTATTGTAGAAATGGTAAAGTCAAATAATTATATAATTAGTGTAGATATACAAGATATTGTGAAAACATTTTAAAAGAGTAACGGTGGAGTTTCTTGCCCATTCTTCTCCATACGAAAACTAACTTTTGGAAGGGGCGACTAGAATCAATTATTATTGCTTTTTTGTAAATTTTGACCTTCAAAAGTGCCTTTTTTGTGCCTAATTGAAATTAATTATTTGACTTTGAAATAATTTATTTCAATTAGGCACATAAAAGACACTTCCCCATACTTCTGCGCTTCATTTGGGATCGTTTTCTGTTACCTATTTTTAAAAGGGAACTTAAAATGTATCCAAACCTCCAAATAATAAAAGTATTCGTAGATCCAAATCGATAATTCTTTAAAAATAGCCCTTCAACCGACAAACACATTAACAACACAGAAAAAATCCTAACATCATATTCATAAGTTTAGTCATGATAACACAAAAAAAAACAGGTAGACACCATTTCACAGATTTAAAGACAAGCAACCGCGTTAACTATAGTTTTTAATTAGAGGCGAAGGACCCGAAACGGAAAATTAAAAGTTTTTCGTTTGCCAGTGGGTTTTTTTTTCAAATAAAAATGGCGAAACAACGCCTCGTTTGAAATTCACAATAAAGTTTTATGATCATTAAATGTGCTTCTTTAGATACTTTATTCAGCTTGTTTTATATTTATGAATTCTGATGCTGTCTGTGGAAATAACTATGTGTTTTTAATGTATTCTTTACCCGACTAAAGCGAAGAAAAAAGGAGGGTTATGATTTTGACCGATATGTATATATGTATGTAAGCTCATTTGTTCCCTCATAACTTCTAAACTACTCATCATAACTTGACAAATGAGAAATAATTTAAATAAAAATGAAAATTATAAAACTAAAACCCAATTACGACAAATAAGTCTTCCAGACAGAAAAATAAAAAATCCGGAGTCGCGTATTGCATTTTTATACTCGTGATAACTTCGAAATTTAATGTCCGATTCGAATGAATAAAAAAATATTTTACTGCTACATAAATATCCTTGTAGATAAAACTATTTTGAATAAGAATTGATACTACGATACGAACCAACTTTTGTTTCTACCGGGCAGAGCTCTAATTAAATAATTTTAGAAAACAAAAGCTGCTATTGTGACTTAACTATGATAGTTACATAAATATTCCATTGCGGTCTTTTTCGTAGGTAATAATAAGTTCTTTATCATGTAGATTGCTCAGCGCACGCCAAATAATGAATTTTATAGTCAACATTTTGGTACTTTGGGTTACATTACTGCAATTTTCTAAAAGATCTCAATTGTTTTTTAAAATAAATTATAGCTTATGTTACTTCGTTATAATTTATATTTCTATTGGTAAAAAATGGTTAAAATTGGTCGAGTAGTTTCGGAGCTTATTCGGTACAAACAAACAAAAGAATCTTTCATCTTAGTATAGAAGACAGTATAGATAAATATTATGTCAGATATAAATAAATTCAAATTCGTGTCTGTTTTAGGTAAAACCTGTATTACAGATCACCAGGCTGACCCTCCGTCGGACATTTATATGACATTAACTGCAATAATCTTTCGTACAAGATGAATTTAACATAAATAAGTAAATTAAAATTAGCTATTACATTAACAATTTTAGATAATCAATTAATTAATTAAATAAAACATAATTAGGGTAAACATTTTCAATATAAAATAAAACTAGAAGTAAAAGTAAACATTTGAGATGACAAGAATGGGAAATACAAGATTGAAAAAGAGCATCAATAACTTCTCCCCTTCGATGCTCCAAGCTGTAATATTTTGGTGACTATTGATTTTAAGTACAGAGAAAGCATAATATTTACGACGCTGTTTCTTTTACGACTCGGTTAAAAGAAGTGCTGACATACACTCGACACAGGAGGTGTTGGAAAACACGATGGTCGTAAGATAAGGATTGTTTTATGGAAAAACGTGATAAGTAACAATGAATGTTTGATTGTGTGGAATTGGAATTGGAAGTGTGGAATTGGAATTGGAAGTGTGGAATTGGAATTGTGAATTGGGGAATTGTTGATGTTAGAATGATACTAAATTACAGTCTGGGTATGACAATAATTTGTAGTAATAAGGATCAAATTCACAAAACGTCGGGATTGGCATTTCCATCTTGCGCGGCCGGCAGCCATAACACCGCCATAAACTTATCTGTTTACTTATTTTTCACTTTTTAGGTTTATTTTTGGCTGTCGGTAGTATTTTAGTTACGGCGCCGCCGCGCGCGTAAAAAGAACCTGAACTTCATTAATTATTTAAACAACTTTATTCTTTGTCGAATGATCAAAAAATTTGGAAATTTGTAGTTCAACCATAATGTTCCTCCATAATGCACAAGAACCGAAATTATAACATTTTTCTAAAATTAAAATACGCTCCCAGTCAATTTAAAAAGGTCCCTTTTTGCAAAAGTCGACGGTTTGCAAACAGCTTGCAATATTTTGATCTGAAAATTTAAGTGAGTTAGAGAGCTACAAAACTGACATCATATCAAAATTTCAGCTCTATCACTTCCGGAACGCGAGTTATAAAATTAACAAGATTTGCAAAAATAACGTGATTTTTACAAATTGCGGACGATTCTCTGGACCGATTTTGCTCTACTGGGGCTCATTCTCTTTGTATTTTTTATTGCGCACATTTGTTACATTTAACTTTTATTTGTTCGAGCTGTAGTTATTGCTCTAGAAGCGAAAAACTGGTTTTTACCATTTTACCATTTTTTTTGGCACCTTGCCTCCCTCTATTCACCTATAAATTTTATTGGAATTAATTCCTAACAGATTTTTAAATCCGGTCCAATAGGAATTTCATGGGCCAAAAAGCTAATTCTATCTGGGTTTTACGAATTTGCCTGTTTTTAAATCAATTTTAAATGGTCAAATTAGTGTATTTAGGTACTGAAAAAGATATATGTCATAGATACATCCTTGTTTGAGGGAAATTAAAGGTTCAAAACACGATAAATTGTAATTTGCTCGATCAAAAAAAAATCCGAAACAGGGTCGATTTCAAAACCATTTTTCGTTTCATTTCCTAATTACAGCACAAAATAATATGAAAATTGCATATATGATGAGGTAATCGTATTTTAGAGGTTATTTAAAGATTGGATTTTTATGTTTAGTAGATTTTTTTTAAATAAACCCAAATATAGTAAATCGGCTCGCGCTCAGAGTCCTGCGGGACGTCATCGGAGGTGGACCTGTGTCAATTTTTTTAAAAATACGGTCTCTGTGCAGTTGTTAAAAAAAATCTAATAAAAGAAGAACACATTAGATATGAAATTTTGATATAGTTTTAATTCATAATATTGTTTTCGAAAGTGAGATTATTTCTATGCGATATGATGACGTTTAATTGTCATCTTAAAATAGTGTTAGACACATTATAAATTATTATCGATAAAATTATAGTCAAGTGCGAGTTTTATATAATTTTTTATCGTCGTTTATGAAGAAGTTTTTTTATATTTTTTTATCAGATTCATCCATGTTACTATATTCACTCTCTATGGAATTGTCTTTGCTAACATCATGTCCTACATTAATAAAGACATCATATACCTACAATTTGTCTGGTTGTCGGTTGTATATTGAATATTTCAAACAACTATCCCTCTCGCAAGAACAAAGAAAATTTTAAAAAGAAATGGTGTTTCAAACAAATGTGCTATACTAACATGAACAAATGTATGGAACACGATAAAAATCGTAATTATATTGTTATAAATTCGGAAGTAAGGATATTAAATAATTTTCTTATTTTTCTTATTTCGTCGTTGTATTTTCTCAACAAATATACTTGCACTTGTTATTATTACTAAATAATGTTTAATTTGCAACGGCGCCATTTCTATTTTATTTATTAAAATGCGTAACTTCCAGAATCACTCATTTTACCAACACTTTAAATCAATTGATCAACTGATATGAAACTGACACAGATAAAACATAACACTCTTAATCAATTGAGAAACTGATACTAAACGAAAGACAAATAAAATATAATAATATTTTTCAAATAGCGGAGCCAGCAACACAATTTTTTTTCTTGAATCCTTGATTTTAGGACATCGAAATTAGGTACGTCACTTGACAATAAAGTACGTCAATTGTTACTTCATAAATAGCAATATTTATGAATCTTCATGAGCGGTGGGAAATATCCAAAACAAAAAAATATGGTCACAGTATAAGCGAAACAGTAAGACCATTTTTAGCCCATCCAACTTAACAAAAATCCCGACGAAATAAAGATGAAAGTTTGTATGGAAATTCGCCATTTTTTTTTTCTTAAATTCACTTGATAAAATTCTTAAATTCACTGACAGACAATGCACAACCTAAACCGCTGGGTCTAGAAGCATGCAATTTTGCACAATAGTTCTTTTTATAACGAACGAAATTACGACTTTGATATTTTCTATCAAAGTTACATTTTGCGTGACCGTTGAGATACCCAGTAGCACTATTGCAATTTTAAACTTTCATCTTACTACCGCAAAGTCATGTTTATCTGAAACTAGTTTCTGTCCGTGACTTAATTCGCGTGAAAGTCATAAGACATCACAATATACTAAAATAACAGCCACATTTTATCAATCTTCACTGTACACTGTTTGTAGTTTTGGTCTCGGCGACCAAAATATACAGAGATTTAGGACTGGTGACGCGACTGGCTGGCTAGCTGGACTAGCGAGCAAGTGACAGAGTTATCCGTGTGAGAAGCAGCTCCTCCTGAGGTCGAAACGCGCAAGTAACACTCGTCAGTAGCAATTTCCCATTGCTTGCGAATTTTTTCGTTATAAGTGAATTTATTAAACGTCTGCGTTCCTTCATATACTAACCTAATGGCACAACACTGATACACGAACTGCTTCTTACAGATTATTCATGACTACCCCAGCTATCACTAAACAAATCAGCAGTTTGTACAAGGGTGGCTATGGTTAGGTGACTATTAATGAGATTATTTTTATTAAAACCATAGATGACAGAAGAGGCCTAAACTTCATGTTTGTCGTTGTACGTTCTACGAACTCTCCCATAACAGTAGGTATATGAAAAGTTAAAAATGTTGTTTATTTTTTATATAAAATGAATTAATTGTCACAAAATAAACACACGCACGCACACACACAATACATTAGCTGATAACGACACCGACCCGACATCGACACGATATTGGCGATCAGATGATCGGATACGTTTAGTGCCTTGTCTTGTTATCGTAACCTATATCGTCGCAGTCAGCGACCGACACCGATATAGGCACGATATCTACCAGCGAAGACACAGTGCGGGGAGAGTAGCGGCATTCTTTCACTTGAACACACTTTTTCTCACTGCCGACTTCAAGACGTTGATACTTAGTAGGCACTGTGGTTGTTTGGTGCGTCGCGATCATCGATATTCACCAATATCATTGGGCCGATAATAATTGTATCGGTATCGAATCGATGTCGGTATAATAGCTGCCGAGTGCCGACGTATCGGTAGGTATCGGGTTGGTGTCGTTATCTGTTAACGTGAAAACGCCCATTAGGTACACAGGACATTTTAAGTAATCATTTTAGTTCATTACACCGTAGGTCCCATAAAATGTAAACTTATTGAAAAAACCGAATCTAAGAAAAACTAGTTCAGTTGATCAACTGCAAATATTTCATGCTGTGGCATGGATTTTCCGCGAAATGGTCGGCGGTGCATCGTAAATAAATACGTCACTCTGCATTTGGGGGAGGCGGAGGTAGCGTTTCAAAGGCCTACAGACACGGAAAACCTCGCCTTAACAAAACAATTCGATATATTATATATATATATATATATATTATAGGTACCTTCTGCATTTCCCGAGGCATTCCAAAAATATACACTAGGAATTGAAATTGGAAAACACATCGGAGTTGAAAATATATCAATTTTGTGCCAAAACAAAATATTTACGTTTACAAACCGTAACAAACAAATCAGAATATTTCTTCCGTAACTTTTCAAGGAACAAGGTACCTATAACCGTTCCGATAAATTTCCCACGTTTTTTGTCCCAAGTCATACGATATTAGCTTTACTCGTTTCATCTCGAATAGCCCATGTTTGGTCGTGTAACGGTTACACCGCCACATACGAACTACGACATCAAAGACATGACGTCACACAAATCCTGCATCGCGCAATTATAGTTTACCGCGCGAACGACATATATGTATAAGACTATCCGACATCAACAATAGGGTGTTTTACTCAATATAAGAAAAAATCTAAAAATATATTATTGAGATAGCTTAGGCAAAAAGCAGTCGCAAAACGTTAGCTTTAGTTCATAAAATAGCAAAATAAATTTTAAAATTCAATTTAAAGGTTTCAGCTTTTTTAATCTGTTTCATAACACCATTAGATAGTAGTCGCCATGTTATTACGTCGTACGGCTATGTAAACTTAGGAGTGTTAACTGTTAACTATCAGCGTACCTTTAATCTATAAATTTGTTTACATAGTGTACTGACGTCATGACCACAGAGCAATATGGCGTCCACTGCGTCCAGCGTTTTCGTCAAATTACGCGCGAAATTTGAAAATGCAAAATGTAAATGCATTTTTATGGCACTTAACGATTCAATAAAAAAATTGTGAATTTTTTAGTGGTTCATTAGCAATATAGAATCTAATTGAGACAGTTTTCAAAAATGGGTGTAATACCCTATTGGGCATTCGGCCCGCCAGACACAACACCCGTCTGGTTGGAGGATCCTCTATTTTCTATGGTAGATGAGTGAACTTTACACCCTGTTCCTCATGCACTAAAGTAGAAAAATAAACCAACTAGTAAAGGTAAAAGTCTGTAGCCGACTACAGGTAACAGCAGCAAGCGACGTGTCACCGCGACACGACTGGTTTCTATGTATTTCTATGAAATACCTTCCGTAGCTAGCGACGCGGTATTTCATAGAATTACTCGTTTATAATAGTCGCTTAAAAGTGACAGTAACGATACCAACCGTCAAGCCCCGGCCGTCGCGTGTTGCTCATAAGCGAGGGTTGACATTAACGCGGTCGGGGATAGGATGCTGGGATATAAAACAACCCCAACTCGATCTACTAGTCTATCCACCTATCGCCGGGCGCCTAGTCGCGCGTATACACTATACTCCGCTTTTTCGAACAAAAAGTGTCATTAGAACGTCATGATCGTGAATTCGAGCGACGATCGCTTTTGAAAGAAAGAAAGAAAGAAAAAGTATTTATTGGGACAAGCACAAGAGATATCAATATAGCTAACACACAAGTAAGCTTAAAATATAACAGAAAGTCCTGTGCGAGGCCAAAAGCCTATCTCAGCATGATGCTGCGACATTTAATAATAAATGCCGCAGCGCTGGTATTCTGATAGGGCCCGCAATGATGTCACGGAAAGATAAAAATACTATATAAGACATAATATAAAACACATAATAATAATACTAAACAAAAATTAAAAAGTCCGCGTGTCTGCATCCGACGTAACATCAGTTACTTGTCTATGCCTTTAGTGTCTGTGGCATCGTTATGACAAGTAAAGAGACGCACCGGAATGTACTCTGTGAAGAATTATTTACAATACGGCTGTATAATGCTAAAAGTAATAAAAGGCTGACAACAATTTTGTGGTAGTCAGTTCACGGCATATGGAGAGATACGGATAAACGAATGTTATTAGTTGTTTAAAAATTTCAAATTTCACTTTTGGTTAGGGCGCGAGGGTAGGCGCCCTGTCAACGCGACCACGCGGCCTTAGAGTACACTTTTCGATAAATACTCGCACCTACGACACACAAAGCCTTCTCTAACCTCAGTCATAACGAAATCCAAACCGCGACCGAACATAATTCAAGGCCCAATAAATCGCAGACGCTCGTAACACACACTCCACTTAGGTAATAGTTGCCATCCAGTTATGAAATGAGGTACTCTGTATGCGAAACTTTGACGTCTTATATCGAACAATAATAATAAATAACTGAGACAAACGTTTGCAGCTGAGATGGGAATGGCCCTCATGTGTTGTAGTACGAGTAAATTTTTGCTTTTCAAAGTGTTCTTTTAAAAAAATATTATTGGTATTGTGCACAGGTAGTTTTAAATTGTGTAATGCAATGGGTATTGCGAATTGCATATTACTTGCGTGTCCTATCGTTTATTGCGAGCATTGAAGAAAGAAAACCATGCACCAGTAAAGACAAATAATGCAGGGTGGTGATTTAGTCACTTGCGTTCGTCAAGAGGGTGATTCTTTCCGTCATTCTAAACAACTTTCGCTATGAAACTCATATCCGACTCGGGGAAAAAAAGAACAAATTCCAATACAATAGTAGACAGACTGATTCGATGCATGTAAGAATATATTTTCTTTTACGAATATTTGATACGATAGCGAAAGTTGTTCAGTATGACAGGTAGAGCTGGAACGCTGACAAATGCTTGCACTGACAGGACAGGTCCACTCAAATCTGTGTGGTTCTTTTCTCAAAATACAATTTCAGACACCAATCTACATGGTTCCCATAAAGCCTGACCAAGATTATGTCTGGACTTTAAAAGAGACTGTGACCTCTGAGTTTGTTTCGGCCTTTCTTCTCAGCGTAGTCAGATAGGAAACGCCGAACTCATCTAGCAATTTTTTTCTTTAATATGACGTGTAAAAGTGATTCCAATATCCTATTTACAGAATAATCAATTTCATTTCAAAATCACCCCTTTGACGGATGCAAGTGACTAAATCGCCACCATGTATAAATGAAGTTGCATTTATCTAATGGAAATAGGCTCATTCCCTATTAAATTGTTTGTCTGGCCACTTTTGGATATAATATTGCTAGAAAATGTCAGTTTCCAGGCTGTAAAAATCTAGTTTAAGACCTGCGTACTACGTCTGTGAAAAGGTACCTTAGATATTTGATTAATATAATAAGCGCGTTAAACACACCGAGATATTTTTAGTGGTGAATGGTTACTATAATTTAAGTGAGTTTTTTTAATGAAAAAGATTTTTCTAGGTAGTATGTTTTTGTGTATCTTTTGCATACATGGTAAAATATGGCTGATCGTGTATATTTTTGTTAACCTGTATACCCATATTTGCAAAATAAATTTAACTATCTTATCTTATCAATTATTTCAAGATCAAAATACCTGCCCAACTCAACTTCCAATTACCCAACCCAAATCCCAAAATCCGTCCTTCATAACCATGTAGCCCAATTGCCAAAAAATAGCCGAAACTCTAATCAGAATCCGAGCCGGATAACATATGGCTACTCGGAACTTTGTGAGCTAATTCCCTGCCAAATTGAATTCGTGGCGTTATGCCCCAGATACACGAGGCTAGTTTCTCTAGCCAGGTTAGTAAGCAAGCAAGCTAGTAACTCCGACTTCGTGTATACAGAACTAGATTTATTTCTAGGCTAGTACTATTCCTGAACTGACGGCCGATGGGGCAGAAAGGTTCTGGAATGGAGGCCACGTACCGGCAAGCGAAGCGTAGGACGTCCGGCCGATTTGTAAATCATTGGGGGAGGCCTATCAATCATATCAATACAGACTTGTACTAGATGAGCTCCCTAGGTTAACAAAATATAATAAAAGTTGTGTGGCTATGTGTGTACGAATATATAATAAATTACCAAATGTATTCAAAATATTAAATTGCAGATTATTCAAAATTAAATTATATAAATGGCTGAATGAAAATAATTTCTATAATGTTAAGGATTTTTTTTTAATATAATAATGTTAATATAATAATTTAATAATATAATGTAAATAATGTTTGTAAATTCAATATTTTTTTTTTTATTCGTTAAGTTTGCATGCTTAAATTTTTAAGCAAAACATGAATGATCTCATAAGCTTTAATAACACCAATGTATACCATGTTTTTCGCAATAAATTATCTTATCTTATCTTATCTTATGTTCAGCAGTGGACGTCCCATGGCCGAAATGATGATGATGATGACTATTCCAAGACATTTAATTTTTTTTCTGTTTTTTATTTTATTTTGTTTTTGTGTGAATATTGTGTGCCTTAACCTGAGTCAAATAAATTTATTTTCTTTCTTTCTTTCTAGTAAGCTAATGAAAAAATTAGCAAGCTAGCGTCTCAAGCTAGGATGGTTTAATAGCACGGGGTTCTATTTTTTGAGCTAGTAGCACCCACTGATTTTAATATCCTGGCTTGTGTACTAGCTTTATGTGGCCGGCGAAGTTAGTATTCGATTGGCTAGTGTGCAGTGACTACACCTTTTTGTTTTTCTGACCGCAACCACATGTTGTACTGTACCGGCTTAAAATAATGTGGCATCATGTAAACAGTACTAGGATATCCCAAGCCAGGATAGTATACCGAGGTTCTAGCTTGCTACCCTAGCTTTGAAAAACTAGCCTCGTGTACGAGTATCTCGGGCATTACGACGAGAAAGTTCCTAGTTGGCTAGTTTTTACAACGTTAACTTGACAGAAGATTAGTGTTGTGACTGTTGCACTGTTTTTATGAGGATTTTGGGTGGTATGATTATGTTTTTACCCGAATTTACGTCTGTTTTTAAATTGTGCTACTAATATTATATTATTACGCTATTACAAAATAGTGTCCTGGTTATGGGACATAAACGTCACCTGCGAGTATTTGTAGTAATCTGTTTTCTCTTCTCTTTTATCATTATTTATGTATTTTTAGTCAGTGTATTTTTTTTCAATATAAATTGTATTGTTATTAAGATTGGGGGCGTTTAGTGTCCCGCAATGCGTTAACAGCAAGTTTGAAGGTACAAGTCCGTAGTCGACTACAGACAGCAGCAATTATAGGTGACCTGTCGTCGCGACGCTACTGGTTTCTATGTATTTCTATGAAGAAGACATGTCGCTAGCTATTGAAAGTATTTCAAAGAAATACATAGAAACCAGCAGTGTCGCGACAACACGGTTTGATAAATGAAATTTTATTGGGAGGCCGCAGGTGACGTTTATTTTTCTTTGTCGGTGCACTGTAGTTACACAAAAAGGATCCAATCCACATGAAGTTCGTTTTGAGTTATAGGCCAATGAAGCTGTAACAGAGTCTTGTCGAGCATTTGATACGTTAAGATCATAATTATGTATTGTAATGATTACTTAGCAAATTTTTCGTATTTAATTTTGGTATTACATAAGTTTTGTAGTTTTGCATGTATGAAAAACTGGGTCTAGCTTCTAAATAAATAAATGTAAGCGATGCTGCTCAACATAAATATTTTAATAACTTATTCAATACTAGCTTCTGCCGCCACTTCATCCGCGCCTATAATCTTCCGCAAGAATTTGTATATCCAATGCAAAAACAATTTTTCAAAACCAACCGGTAGTTCCTGAGATTACCCCCTCTTTTTTTTTGGGTTGGAAATTATCAAATAACTTCTCCCGCTCTGGGCGGAGCGGGAGGGCGTGTCAGACTCTTACTGACTAAGATCCACCCGTGTTCCTTCAGTTGCCTGAACGTTGCCAGGGGCCACGGTAGGTATCCCTTTCAGACATTCTCGCAACCCTGGCAGGCATTGGTCCCATCGGACCCCTTCAGTCGCTGACATCGCTCGGAGATTACCCCTTACATACAAACTAACAAACAATAGTAGATGTTTTGCCTAGGGAGCAAACGAGTATTTTTAAGGCGAGAGTGTTTCTTTGAATCCAGAGCGGAGCGAAGGATTGGGATTCTAAAGTAGAAAGTACGTCACTCGAGCTTAACACTACAGTACACGCGCGGCCTACTATAGTAGACCAGGGTAACTCTTTTTGCAATAACTTTTTAGTATAGCGCGCTAGAAACTAGTGATTCCAGGTAAGCCTCGTCTGGTATATTTGTCGCAACCTCAGTACCCCGCGCCACCCCGTACGCGACGCACGCACAAGTAATTTGGCGCCAAAACCGTGGGCCTACTAAAGTAGTCCGCGCGTGTATTGGCGTACCAAATTCAGGTATATAACTTTTGATGTATTATCGATTTATAACGCTATTATAATATGCTTTACTTATTAATAATGCATTTATATGTATGTATATTCAATTGTTACTATTTATATATAGGTTACAAATTGTCAAATGTATTTTTCTTGCTTATTTTAGTTTTTTTTTACAGCTTTATATATCCGATTACATAATGGATAATTCACAAGTGGAAAGGTGGCTGCAAGAGCTAAATACTGACGATGAAGAAGTGATTGAGAGTGAAGATGATGAAGTTCAGTCAGAACCAGACTTGCAGACCCTAGTCCGCGAGTCAGAGCTCCGGGTTGGTCGATGTGCACTCTGCTCGAGAGCCCGAAATCGATCGACAAAAAAGTGGTGCAAGACTTGCAATAAATGGATTTGTCCCGATCACCAAGCAGTAGTGTGTCCTGAATGCTACGAAAACAAAGAAAATATAAATACTGTTTAGTTTTAAGTTTAAAAAAAGTTACGTTGATCTCAGAAGTGCCATTTTTGTTAATTTTTCTTATATATTTACTAAATTGTTTATTATTAATACTATCTTAAAAAAATATCTAAAAAGTAAAGTTTTAAAAGTAAGTAAAATAAACACCTTTTAATATAATTTGTTGTTTTATTCAAATAATTAGGAATATACAAGTTATTGATATTTTAAAATGGCCTACCATAGTAGGCCACGCGTATACTCAAGTAAAACAAAGGGGCGCGTGTACTGTAGTGTTAAAATAGTGTTGCTCCCGAGGTGAACACTCTACTTTTCGTCACCCTCTGATGAGAAAAAAAACGTGTGCGGTGCGACCTCATCTCTTACGTATGATTTAAAACCCAAACATTTTTTTTGTAGCCGCCATCTTGGATTGACGTTATAACCTCTTTATCGACTTTAGCAGCTTTAAAAACTATAAAAACGATATCATAATTATGAAAATTTTTGCAGTTGCCATCTTGGATTTATATTTTGACTTTACTATCGGCTTTAGCACTCTAGAAAACTATGATAACGACACCCATGACGAACAACTTGAAAATTTTTGCAGGCGCCATTTTAGATTTACATATTTACATTTTGACCTCACTATCGGCTTTATCACCCTCGAAAACTATGAAAACGAGACCAATGATGAAAAATTTGAAAATTTTCACAGCCGCCATCTTGGATTTTCATTTTGACCTCATCATCGGCTTTGGCGCCCTCGAAAACTATGAAAACGATACCCATGAAAAATTTCGTCATGTGTCGTTGCCGCCTTCTTGGATTTTCATTTTGACCAAATAATTCACACTTTCTCTCTCTTTCTTGCCAGCCTGTTACTTGTTCATACAATGTTCGTGATGGATCTCTTTGGTGATTCGAAGTTTTACTAACAATATCCACATTCCAAATTCAAATCTATTTTGCTCCCTAAGGATCAAAGGGCTATTTTGGTCCCTGTTTACGAAGAACAAACTAGCTCTTTTTGAATATAAGTGATGAAAACAAATTTTACCTATTTATAATATTATAATAAAGAAAAATCAATGTTTAACTATAGTTTATTTTTAATGTTAATATGTATTATCAGACTTAAGGCTAACAGAGTATGTAGTTTTGGCTTATTATCAAGCAATGTGATTGATTGAAACTTGCTAGTTTTGTGTGGAAACTAGCAAGTATGAATTAAATTGAACGCTATCTGGGACACATTATCAAAAAGAAACAAAAATATTCGTACCATTATACCATTTTTACTGTCAAACTCAAACTCAAACCATTTATTTCAATTAAACCCTTTACAGGCACTTTTGAATTGTCAAAGAGTCAGTTAGTCAGAAAGTTGAAGCTAGTTGCCCATTCCAAAACGTAGATCTCTATGGAGAAGAAAGGGCAAGAAACTCCAAGGACACTCTTTTAAATATAGAAATTACAAAATCCTGGGTACATTACTCTTGTTGATTCTATATGTGAGAACAATGTAAAAAAAATATATATATATAAATCAAAAACGATTAAAAATAAGCCCTGGCAGATAAGAGATGACCAGTCTCAACTGACGGCGCCCGTTCACGAACATGACGCGTGGATCAGCACAATCCAGCTCAACCATTTTGTAGGGAACCGAATGATCCAACACACTCGCCACCATCAGCGAGACATTTAAGTGAGCATGACATACTCTCAACTACCCTGCTCTTTCAAGTCAAAATCAACATAATAACATAGTAAAACGATTCCATGGTACTCACATTTACAAAAATTGAAAATAAAAATGCGTCTAAGTTATACAAAACTATAGTTTGCAAGAATTTTACCACCAAAAGAAAGAAAATCAATATTATCTATTGAAGTATTCAATAATTAAAACTTAGTTTAATAAAAAAAACAAAATAAACAAAAAGTTCGTAGTCAGAAAAAATAAAAAAGGGGAAGCAACTCTACCAATTTTTTAATTTTTAACTAGTGAGCCCAAGTGGCTGTGGAGCAGGACCAGCATTTAGAATAGAATAGAATAGAATAGAAACTTTTTATTTCAGACCGGAGTCCATAGGGTTAGTAACAATTTTACTTAAGTTCTAGTGTTAGTAGGTTACAGACATGAAAATATACAATTAAAATTCAGCATGGAGCCGCATCCACCTCCGCAACATCGGGGAGTCCCACCGATCTGCGAATACGCTGAGAATACTGTTGGTGCTGCCGCGAACACGAGCCATCAGGGATGCACATCTATTTCTAATAATGGCTGCAAAACCATCAATATTATTATCTGCAAACATCCCTGACGCACTACAACGCCACGGCAGCCGCAGCAGCACTCTCAGTGCATTATTGTATTGAACGCGTAGGTCACTGTATGTCCGCTGAGTAAAGTTGACCCACAGGCCGCACGTGTAGAAGGACTGACAGTAAGCTTTGAAAAGCGTTATTTTAACTGGCTTCGTACAACGTGCAAACCTGCGAGCCAGCATGTTACAACGGACAGCCAGCGACCTACGTTCCCTTTCAATGTCACAATTATCCTTAAGATCTTCAGTGACCCAATGACCCAGATACTTGAACTTGTCCACCCTTCGCAGCGGTTCTCCACAAATAGCGACAGTTGGAATACATGAATATGTCACATTGCCTGCTTTAAAAACCATTAGTTCGCTCTTTGTGACGTTATATTTGAGCCCATGATTCACTGCATAGCATTCGCAAATAGCGATCAGTTGCCTCAAAGCACCAATCGATGGGCTCAGCAACACCATGTCGTCAGCATAACTAATATTGTTAATGCACACCCCGTCAATATGACATCCGACACTGGTGCTGCCGAGCTCAAGGAGCAGCCGGTTCATATATAGGTTGAAGAGCCTGGGAGAGCTGAGTCCCCCTTGCCTCACTCCGCACTCCAACCGATACACGTCCGAGTGCGAACCATTCCACTTCACGCTATTGCTTTGACTACTATACCAGTACTTAAATATCGACACTATTTCAGATGGTAAGGTAGTTTCACATTCGAGTTTACGCCACAAAACTTCGTAACATACAAGATCAAACGCCCGTGACAGATCCAGAAAACACGCAAAAATAGGAGTCTTCCTGTCTGTGTAGTATTGGACAGTCTGCTTGAGGCACAAGATTGCACTCTCAGTTGACAGCCCAGGCTTGAAACCGAACTGGGCGTCATGTAGTTCGAGGTGTTTAGCCAAGTGCTTGTCAAGCAGACTGTCCAATACTTTTGCTATGACAGTGGCCAGAGAAATGGGCCTGTAATTAGATATGTCAGAGACATCACCCGTTTTATTTTTCACAATAGGCACTACCATTGTATACATTACGTCATCAGGTAAGTAACTGTGGCTAATGCACAGGTTAAAAAACAAAGCCAGCACACGCGGCAAGTGTCCCCCCGCATACTTCAGGTGCTCGATGCTGAGGCTATCATGACCCGGGGATTTACCCCTCTCCATTTTCTTTATGATGGCTGATATTTCTTGTGCCGTAAAAACTATAGAAATGTCCTCAGACTTGCCTCCAGCATCAAACACCTGCACAGGTCTAGTAAGAGGTGACTCAATCTGGAAATGACGCCGAAATGCATTGGCTACATCCGCCGGCTCGTGTACGCCCGCCACGCTCACAGGGGGACTCAACTTCGGATTCAAACTATTTGTTGATTTCCAAAATGATCCAAATTTCTTTTTAGTGTGATGTTTAGCTAAAATATCCATTTTTATCTGCTGTTGGTTATCTTGACAATATTTCACATTGGTCTTAAATGTTTTTCTAGATTGATACATTTTATTGTAAACATAACCACTAGCAGGTTTACCATAAAACAACCATGTTTGATAACACAGTCGAGCCTCTCTGTGAGCGTCACGAGCATATTTGTTCCAACCAGGAATGTATCTCTTGCTATTATGTCGCATCTGTTTACACAAATAAGTACGTTCGGCACCTTCCTTTAAAATGCTAACCAAACTGCGATACATTGTATCTAACACTTCCACATGATTAGCATTAGAACACATTTTATGCGCACAATACCGAAAATCATCTGGAAAATCTATTAATTTTAATTTAGAATTACAAAATTTTGAATATTCATTAATTTGATTGATATCTCTTTCACCCCATATAACCTTATTGCAAGTATAGATTGGGTTTACCAACTTAGGTATTATTAAATCAATATTACATTCAATCAGTAAAGGAATATGATCTGATAGATAGACTCCATACAAAACTGATGCGTCTATAACTAAACGTCGTGCCGCACTGCTTACCACACAGTGATCAAGCCAGCGCAATGCACCGTTAGCGGTACTCTCAAACGTAAACGTGTCCTTCGGAAGTAGTTCCATATCAACACATGACCACGATTGCTCCCCACATACAGTAAACAATTCTTTTGAAAAGCGCTCACCTGGATGTGCGTTAAGATCACCCAATATAAACACTGACTCAACATTACTGTTCTCAATTATAGCAATAATTTCACTTAAGCACTCCGTAAACTCAATTAGATTATCAGACGAGTTAGTCGGCATATACACTGAGAATATCAATAGGGACCGACCCGCGTGCTCAATCCTAATAGCTAACAGACGATCACTATTACACTGCACCACTGATACCGTTGCAAACGCTGATTTCCTCCATAGAAGCGCAACTCCACCATACGGTCTTCCTATAAGAACTCCAGCAGACGTGTCGACGGCAGACTTACCCGCATACGCAAAATCATCATCAATGCTACCGAGATACGGCACATCATGGGGTAAAAGCCAAGTCTCCTGAAGTGCAATGACATCAGCGACACGGCACAACCTGCGCACACAATCAGCTGATCGAATAACATTCTTGCAATTGAATGTCGATAAAGTTACAGTCTTTTTGATGTTGTTATTCATTATTTACTACGGGATTATTATTAACAATATCTGAGACTTTTCCTTTCTTGAAATTAATAAATCGTCTGAACATTATTCCCTCGGGCCAGAATTTGTCATCCAAAAAAGTACATAATTTGTGTTTAGGTATAAACAACTTAAAGGCGTTATATTGCCTTTCCGACTTCATATTGAGTTTCTCCAATTTTACAACTTCACTAGTTTTTTCCTGTATGTATTCACATATGTCTTTCTCAGTTGTATTTTTATTCACATTAGAGATAAACACAGGTATTTTTATCTCGGCGGCCTTAAAATTTCCTACTGAATTAGAACTAGCTTTTCCTGTCATGCCAACAAATCGATTTCTGGTTTTTGACCTTTGCACCAATATCCATTGTTCTTCATGCTTATTTTCCTTCCAATCGCCTTTTTTTACAATATTTGCCAAAGTTTGTTGTTTACATGCGTCATCTAGGGCCACTAAGCTATCATTCTCAAGCATAGTCGAGTTAACAGGTGCAAGAGAGACGGGTTTAGTCTGAGTAACACTTCCGGTATGCGTGTGTACGAGAGAGCGATATATCGGCGCTGGCGGCGTTTCGCTTGCACTGTCGTGACTCATGTCCTTACGACTGGAACGCGATACATCGTCGACGTTTACCGGCCGCGGTTCGATGTGAGGTAGGAGGCCAAACGGGCCGCTATCACAATTTAACATGTACCCTCCGCCTCTTTTCTTCATATTAACATTCGAATCAATTAACGGACACGATTTTTCCAAATTCACTTTTTGCTTCAATTCCTCTAATTGGCCATTTGTCACATAATCGCTCTTTATATCTCCAATTTCTTTCCGTAAAACCAATATATCCTTCAATAATTTAGTGACGTCGACGTGATCAAAACAAACTGGTGGTAGTTTGTATAGGTCGTACTCCACAAACACTGGTAACTGTTCAGGATCTATTGTTTTAAACACAGTCACCATATCTTCCAGGTCTTTTTGTTTCTTGTTCTTGCGTCGCGACACCAGTTTTCTTGTTGTGTTCGTGGAAATAAACAACAACTTCTTCGCCTCATCTATTTCCTCCTCAGAAAATGCAGTTTCACATATCCTTATCAAGCTTTCATTATCGACTACATGATGCCGATCTCGTATGAAAGCGAGGACTTCCGATATCACTAGGTTGCAACTCGTACACTTTAGTTTATTTACGGACATTCTACGTAAAACAAAATTCGGCGACCGCTACTGACAGCGCGCGCGCGAAGACTGAAGTGTGACTGATGACTGATTTAGCCAAGCATTTTTATCTACGATATAATCATCCAACTTATAGTATGCTTGTCTACATAGTGTGCGTTTAATGCAAGTTTTAAATTTCTTCTCATTTAGTTGAAGAATATCGAGTGGTATTTTATTATAACATTTTACACAGTACCCCATAAAAGAAGTGTGTACTTTAGACAATCTGAAACGTGGTTGATCTAATTTGTTCCTATTTCTTGTGTTAAAATTATGCCTGTCACTTATCTTACTATAGAGATGTAGATTTTTTCGAACATACATAATGTTTTCATATATATACTGACAAGGTACCGTCATGATATTAATTTTCTTAAACAGTTCCCTAAGAGATTCGCGTCTGCGGAGGTTGTAGATGGCTCTAACAGCCCTCTTTTGCAGAATAAATATAGAGTCAATATCTGCGGCCCGTCCCCACAGCAAAATACCGTAAGACATGATGCTATGAAAGTAACTAAAATAGACCAGTCTCGCGGTATCCACGTCTGTTAGTTGGCGGATTTTCCAAACAGCGTAAGCGGCTGAACTTAGCCGCCCTGCAAGTGATGTTAAGTGAGGACCCCACTGTAGTTTTGAGTCAAGCGTGATTCCCAGGAAAACCGTTTTTTCGACGAATTCTAGTGTCTCCTTATTCAGTACAACGTGACATTCACTACTTCTAACATTCGGTAACGCGAATCTTATGCATTTAGTTTTCTTCTCATTTAATACTAAATTATTTACAGTAAACCAATTATGGACCTTTAGCATAGCGTTATTTACGTCGTCAAGCTCCTGTGCGTGTCTGTTTACCTTAAAAATAAGTGATGTGTCATCAGCAAATAACACCATTTGTGGTCGGTTTTTCAGTAAATGAGGTAAATCATTTATGTATACTAAAAAGAGGAATGGGCCCAATATCGAGCCCTGTGGTACACCCATTTTGACTTTTAAACCCAATGAATTTACACCGTTTATTTGAACTTGCTGCAGTCTATCATTCAAATATGATTTTACTAAGTTAAGCGCAAGTTTTGCCAGTCCGTAATGCTGAAGTTTCAAGAGCAGTGTTTCGTGATTAACGCAATCAAATGCTTTGGATAGGTCGCAGAAGATACCTATTGCATCCTGTGCCTCTTCTCACGCGTTAAATATGTGTTTTAATAAAGTGACACCGGCGTCAGTTGTGCAACGTCCCTTGGTAAAACCATACTGTTGATCGTGTAAGATGTTATTACGATTAAAATGATTGAGCATTTGATTTAACATTACTTTTTCAAACACCTTGCTGAAAACCGGCAAAACCGATACGGGTCTATAATTATTAGTATCCTTGCTGTCCCCGGATTTGAAAAGTGGAATCACTTTACTGTACTTCATTAAATCCGGGAAGACCCCTTGATCTACACACAAATTAAATATTAAAGCTAAATAGGGTGCAATTGTCTCAATAATAGATTGACAAGCTTTAGTAGACATGCCCCACAGATCTTCGGTAATTTTGATCTTAAGTTGCTTAAAAGCCTTAACAACGACCACAGGATTTATATGATTAAATTTAAATTCTAAAGGACAGGCTGAAACATTCGCTCTTAATAAATCAATAGCAAGTAAGGGGGAGGAATTTAAAGTTTCTGTAGTTTTAATAGGAATATTGGTAAAGAAAGTTGCAAATTCCTGAGCAACTTCGATTTTATCGCTAATGAGACCGCGGGATGTGTCCAATGTGTAATCAGTATTATGACTTTTGTTCTTGTTTGTTTCATTGTTAATAATTTTCCAAACTGTCTTTATTTTATTTTCTGCTGATTTAACCTTGTTGTTAATGAAAACGCTTTAGCTGCTTTGCAGATAGTTTTAAAAGTTTTAGCGTAAGTAGCAACATACTTATTAAAAGTTTCCGTGTTAATATACGGCTTAAGGCCATACAGTTCAAATAATCTATCCCTACTTTTCCTGATGCCTTTAGTTGCCCAGTCACTGAATAAAAACTTAGGGCAAATAGTTTTAGTTTTTTTCTTAAAAGAGTTATTGAACTCTGTTTGCACTAGTGAAAAAAATTGTTCATACAAAAAATTGACATTGGACATATTTAGGCCCAGACCACATAGTTGAGTATGTATGTACACTGAAAGGAAAACCATTCCCTTATTCAAGATTATTTCGATCAAAACCCGTACCTTCTTACAGTTAAAAAGTGGTATCGGCATGCCAACATCAAACTTGGCTGTCTGCATCAACTTCAAATTCAACCATAAATTTTTTGAATCCATCGACATCTAAAATCTGAGCATTGCTCAAAGGCAAAAGTCGTTCATAAAAATTCAAAAGGAAAATTATTCCAAAGGATTAATGAACGAATTTTTAATGGTTAACTTTGAAGATGATGCAGAACCTTTTTCCCTATTATCTCTATAAAATTTTATTGCAAAGAAAGAAGAAAGAAAGAAAAATGCGTGTAATGGCATTACAGCAGAAAAATAAAACTTATAACTAAAAATAAACGAAAACTATTATAAAAATGCCTAAAGGGCCTCAGCTTAGCATAATATCAGATGATAATGTCTTCACAAAGTCTACCACCGTTTTTTTTTTCTTTTATAGCTGATACGAGTAATTTATTCTCATTACAATCTAGGTAAGCCAGCTAATAAGTGAATTAAATATAACTTAAACTACTAAGTAACTATAAAATTAAGAAATCGTCGAATAACGTCGTTCTTTTTCACTTTATGCTATGGGGAAGACACTTCATTCACGTGTTCTATAAAATAGTCAGCACTTAGTTTAAGTTCACTCACACTGCACTAAACTAATTCAAAAGGATTTACTATTTTTAGTCTTCGCATTAATTCGGTGATATTAAGGAGTTAGATCACACGATGATGAAGTCTGTGTTCATGAGCTTCTGCATATTTTTTATAACTATGTTTGTTTTTTCTTGAGGTCCCGGTGAATGTCGCTGTTTCTAATGTCCAGGGCACGTTGTATATATCCCTTAGTAATTTGTTTTAAAATCATAGCAGATTTTCAATCATAACACCTGTATACCGTAGGTCCATACAGGTTTTAAAACTTATTTGTATAACAACAATTTATTGGATATTGACAATGGCGACTGTCTGTCTACCAAGTTGCCAATACATTTGTAGTTATCGAATATCTAGTACGGCTCTTTTCTTTTTGACATGCTCTTGCGTGATGCCAAGATACTTAGCAGTATAAGCGTATGGTAGGTATGTGTCGATTATTCATGAATACCGGGAAGTATTGTGGCTTTTTATTGGTGAAGTGTACCACCTGACGATGGTTTTCAGCTGCAACCCACGATTGCCATACGCTAGAATACTACTACATAACTAATACTACTACAAAACTTAATACCTAAATTAAATAGGAAAAATTAGCTAAGTAATCATCACAATACATAATATGATCAAAAAGGATTACATTCTATTATATTTGGCACGGCCGTGAGGCACACAGCACTATTTTAAGTTATTTTTATTTTTTTCTGTTCTTTCGAATATTGTGTGCCTTAAACTAAGTCAATTTTTTTTTCTTTATTTCTTTATAATGATCGACGAAACTCTGTTACAACATCATTGGCCTATAACTCAAAACAAACTTCATGTGGATTGGGTCCTTTTTGTGTAACTACGTCTAATTATTTTGGTATATTTTTGAACGTAAACAAATAGTTATAAAAAGGATCTAAGCCGTTTGGATTCTTTTTGATATTTAGGTATGCTGGATAACGCGACATTTATTTTTAGCAAGAAGGATTCAACAAATTTAGATCGTTTCTGATATTTAATTGGGTATAAGCTGTGTTTCTCAAAAAAGATCCAAGCAATTTGGGGCATTTTTGCGATTTTCCTAAAATACTTTTTCCATAGATTTACCATTTCTTAAGAATGATTCAAGCGTGTTGGATTTGTATTGATGAAAAAGAGCTGATGTAACCCATAAATGTGGCTTGGTATCTCATAGTTGTAGATAGGTATAAAATTTTATTTTGTCATATGGATCTTTTTTGATATTAAAGATATCATCACACTGAGGATTCGTTTGGTATTTATAACTCAATTTCAGATAAAATATGGATTGGATCCTTTTTGTATAACTACGTCCACGTTGCAGTGAGATTTCGGACAGCCGCGATTTGCTTCACGATGCGATGTCATCCTTCTCTGTCGGCTGTAACATGTGTGCATGCGTGTAATGAGCCGCCCACTGCGGATTTAATCTAGGCGGTCCATCACGTGGGTGATCTGTCGCGTGGTCTCTTTTCTTTGACCTTTCCCTGCACTACAAGACGTTCTATGGAATCGTTTCCCCGTCTTGACACATGCCCAAAGAATTGGAGTATTCGAACCTATACTGATAGACGCTGCTTGATGCCGAGTTCGAGAGAGCGAAATTCTGTCAGTGACACTCCAAGAATTTTCCTCTAGCACCACATTACCAAAGCGTCTATTTTCTTCTTCTCGATTTCTCTAAGTGTCAGCAGCGTGCAGGAACATGGGAAAACCTAATGCGACGTTTACCAACTGATGTAAAGAAATTGTCGTTCCGAACGAGGAAGTTCCTAGTTGGCTAGTTTTTACAACATTTGAAGATTGGTGTTGTGACTGTGGCACTGTTTTTACGATGAGGAAATTGGCTGTTATGACGACCGAGTTTACCCAACTGCTCTTGTTACTGAAGTTAAATATTTTGGGATATGGTTTGGATAGGTTTTCCTAGAGAGATCTGCTAGTGTATTGCCACAAAGGAATCAGATTGAGCAAGTTTATTGAACTACAAGTTTTGGGAAACTATTTGATGAATGTTAACCTTAGTCTATTGTTATTGGATGGTCCTTGTTTAGCAAAGAAGTTAACAGATTGATTGAATAATCAGCTTTCTAATTACGCAACATATTTTCGTAAACGATAAAGACAAATCTGTTTCATTTTGACAACAACGTTCAACAACATTCATTGCGTTATTTACGTTGCTCTGCAGTTTTTTTTTTCGAACTTACGGTGCAATGGATTAGCAATCTGTTTCAAAACGATTCAGATTCGGATTGATTTTGCATTACGTAATTAGGGTACTGGTTGGTAAATCCAAATACCTATGTCAATTTGCCGTGTTATACCCATTTCATACAACTGCCCAAGAATGAAAATTGTATTTTGAACATACGGACAATTTGAGTTGGTAGTGAATTTGTTTACTAATTCGTTTCCTTAACTTTACGTTACTGAAAGAAAGAATAGAAAGAAAATTAATTAATTTGACAGGTGGCACACAATATTCATACAAAAACAAAAAACAAAAAATAGAAAAAAAAATGACTAAAAGGAAAACTATTGCAAAAAGAGGTTTGATTAAATTGGTAATTACGCGAAAGCTTGTTACCAAACACTTAGTTAGATAGAAGTGTACCTTAACTAAAACTTACTTTGAAGAAACCTTTTCAAACCACCCCTTATATAATCAACCGTGTTGAACTAATCTGTGGTCGAACTTTGATACCCAGTTCATACTACATGCTATAAACTTGATATTTTTCCCCCATTACACCACTTTATGGTCGATAGTGGCGAAATGGGCCAGCTTTCTTCAAAGTTGTTCATGTAATTGAGTTTCAACGGTTAATTGCCAGTAGTTGCTGGTAGTTGCCGGTTTAGCTATTAACTTGGGGTTAATTTTTGCGCGAAACGATAGCTGTACTCTGCCGTAGTTACCGTACCGTTGCCGTAATTAAGTTGTAGTTACCAGATTACTTTGTGTGGGTTAGTTGATGCGTGTGTCTACATCCTAATCACATCGCATTGCCTCTGCGAAACGGTCGCCCAGTAGTAAAGGTGACTTAAGAGTTGTAGGGTCACTTTACTTTGTGTGAATGATTTAATCACCACTGCTCTCTAAACGGTGAAGGAAAACATCGTGAGGAATCCGGCATGTCCTAGAAACAAAATTCGAAGACATGTGACATCTACCAACCCGCACTGGGCCCGCGTGGTTGATTACTGCCCACTCCCTCCACAGAGAGGAGGCCTGTGTCCCAGTAATGGAAATATTATTGGCTGATTATGTGGTTCACTAATGTTTCACCAAAATGCCAATTTTTTTGTTTGCAACCAACGTTTCATATACTTTTTATTTTACAAACTTACTCCGCAAATGCTTTATAAACACTCGCTTTACAAACATTTACTTAGCAAATACTTATCTTCACAAATGTTTCACATGATATTTAATCATATAAACATTTTTCATTTAATATTTTGATTCTTTTGGAAAAATTACGTTTATACTAAATACCATGAAATACAAAAAAAAAAAAAAACAGTTCAAAGTGATCATGGTTGCAATTTCCATTTGGATCAATAAATTACATTAAAGTGCTCAAGTTCTTTTATAACCTAATAAGGTACTTTACTAGCTAACATTTTTTTTTTCTTCTATTATTCTAATCGTTTTGGCACTCGCCGGCTGCTGTCGCAGCATTATTATTTCGCATTTGAGCGTTAGCAATTAGTCGCAACGAAACGTCACGACGCGCCAATACTTATGTCAAAATCTTAATAATCTGTGGTCAAAAACTCATACATTGACATTCGCTGTTCTGTTTGCATTTTTGTTTGTTTTTACGCTCCATAATCTCTTTCTGTGATCTACTGTTATATTTTTACGACGATTTTGCTTTTGTACACGGACTCGATCTCGCCTACTCACTGACTTTGTGCTTATTTAATTATAACTGCAATTAACCTAAACTTAAGGTAGGTACATAACCTAAATGTAATAATTTTTCTTAGATTTAAACAAAATTAGATTTATTATTAAAAAAAATTAAATGCTTTTAGAACTTGCGACTTTAATTTAAAGTCGCAAGTTCTAAAAGCATTTAAAGTTTTTTAAGGTATCACTAATAAATCACCAATAGAATGCTACATTTGGCTTGCTTGTAAACCAACTTTTAATTGATGGGTCAACGCTCTATAGAGTTTCTGGCATTGTTCTTTTGGCGTTCAAAAGTGCCTTTTACGTGCCTAATTGAAATACAATATTCGACTTTGACTTTTACATAATTTTTAGGAAATAGTGTAATCCATTATGTAAAACGTTTTTATTACAAACGTTGTTTTATGAGATAACACGAATAAAAAATGAATTATTTGTCAAAGAATACGAAATTTAAAAAATAAAATATCGGATAATTATTTGATTAAGTGAATTATTTGGTAAACTTGTTGATAAAAAATGATGAAATAAGAAATCATGTCTTTGCCAATTGTTACTTTGTAAATTAATTTTTGGTGAAATTACTGGATTATGCACCAAAATAACAACTACCAATCATCCAACTTAAACCAGCAAAAATGTTTATTCTTAGTAACTGGCTAACTTAGTAAAGTATTGCAAAATTCGTAAAATATATCGCGTGATTGCTCCAATAGTGCCCGGGCAGTAATTTCTCGCGTGTGCTTGCATGATTGCGCACCGGTCGGGCAATTTATTGTTTTTGCTCAACGCTAGGGTTTACTGTTACATTATGGGGCTGTTTTAGACGCTTTGAATTTTAGTTTATGTTTTATTTTGTAGAAAAACGTATTAAAAGGATTCGTTTTTCAAAAAAATGCTCAGTACTAGTGAATGGATCATGTTTTCAGACTCCAGATTGTAACGAATTGAATCTTTATTTTAAAATGTCCCTACTTAAATACTATTTCAATTTGAATGTTGACCAATTAAATCACACAGATCAATACAATCAGAACACTGTTGTCCGTTTACTCGTATTCCGCACGGTGTGCAACTGTGCATATTGTCAAAACGCGCTTGTCATCAAAAGCTCCTTTGAGATAATTAGAGCTGTTCTTTTCAATGTTTATGTTTGTTGGAATCACTGTCAAAACGTGCCTTATCAGTAGAGGCTACAGATATTATCGAACATAAATTGTAGACAATCAAATAAATTCGTGTCGATGTATATTTTTGAGGCTGACTGTACGAAAACCTGAAAAAAATATTCATATACCTATAGTAAAAATCAATCAATCTGCCTAACCTTTTCTCAACTATATTGGGGTCGGCTTTCAGTCTAACAAGATGCAGCTGAATATCAGTATTTTACATGGATGAACTGCCAATCTGACCTCCACAACCCGGTTACTAGGTAACACGATACCCCTTGGTAAGACTGGTTGTTTGGTGAGAATGGTTTTGGGTTTCTGACAACCCGTAACGACTGTCCAAGAACTACAAATGACAGCCGGGATCAACGGCTTAAGAGGGCTTATCCTAAAAGTTGGCAACGTCGCAAATAGCTGTCTAATATTTACCTATTTTGATTAATTTGGAAATAATACTGTATGGAAATATGAAACGTGGCTAACTAGCGAACTAAAATATTGTTAATGAAATGCAATAATTGATATCGTAACACCGAACATTTACTTTTTATGTAAAAAAAGTATTTGGAAACTTTCCAAAAGCATTTTTTACACCTAAAACGGTTACAACATCAAATTCAGTGTTATAATTGCAATTCATTATTAATATTCTAGTTCGCTAGTTAGCCACATTTCATATTTCCATACATTAATATTGCCAAATTAATCAAAACAGCGAAATATTTGACATCTATTTGCGACGTTGCCAACTTTCAGAATAAAACGCCCTTAACGTGCTTTCCAAGGCATGAAGGGGTCACTTTGTGTTAAGGATGGTCGGCCACGAAACGACCGCGGTAAGCGTAGTTTAACCTTCGATCGACATGTGCGGCTGTTATTATTTAGCCAAGAGCATTCTAATACCTAATACAATAGTTTTAATTTCACATGCTCCCAATGACAAACGCTGACTCATTAAAGTTCAAGACACTGCCGCTAGGGGGCGATCAATTCGACGCGTCCTATCAATCTCGGAGTAAATTTATATGTGTTAGCTTAATTGAGTTTCTTACTCCTTACCTTATGATTACTTCCCTTTGATGCATCAACATACGATTATATTGGTTCTATTTTTCAGTGTGCCTTCAAAGCATGTTATTCATGAGTGGGTAGGCAGATTCCTTATGATATCAATATGACAGCGTGTAGTTAATATGAAAAATAGCCTTGTTGGTTAATATGAAAAACCGTTGTAGCAAAACAATTGGACCAAGTTAACTTCCCAAAAAACGCTTGTCTGTCTCTAAGGCCCTATTATTTCAGCCACAGTTTCAAAAAAAGAATTGATTTTATTTCTAGGTAAGCATTTTAATTTTTATTCAACGCTCAAAGTGATTCGTCTGTCCAGAAAAAGTTTTTTAAGTGCGGAAAAAGGTTATAGCGTAACATAACAGTTTTTTAATTTATTTTTATTTACTAACACTATAGTATAACTTTTACTTATTTACCTCCTTACTAATAAACATTGTATAGCGTCTGTGTAGTTACACAACTCTTTGTCTTCTTCTTTCGAAAGTCAAATTACTGACGACTGAAAGAGAGAAAACGGTGTGTAACTATTCACCTGATATAATACGTTTATTAGTAAGGCAGTAACAGTTTATGTACATAAACACATATAAAAAGACAAGAAAAAAAAAAGGAACATAAAAATACGTACACAGGTGATGCTTATTTCTAAAGAAATCTCTTCCAGCGTACCTGCGATAGGAAAGTGGATAAAAAGAGATGTAGAAAACGTGTGTAAGAGTAGAAGAGAAAATAAAATACATAAAATAAAAACATATTTAACTATTCACTAATTTAAAAATAAACATACACTATGAAAATATACTTACATACATACCTACCTTATTATTATTATTTGTAATTGTTTTATTATTATTATAATATTTGATGTTTTTAAAATTCTTAGGAGCGTGCAGCGGTTTGAGTTTAATGTTCTAGTTCGCAAATTGATAGTGTTGTGCTTTCCTGTAATTTACATAGATACATGCGAGATCTCTATTATGACAAAGACTTTGGGTTAATGCTGTGTACCTATGTGATTAGTTTGTAATCCTTGATATAAATAAATAATCACCATAAATTATGTAGGAACCTTAATACATATAATTGAATCATACCTAAACACAGCTACAGAAAAAAAAAATACGAATAAAAAAAAAAAAGAAAGATGGCGAATGACGCACAATTATCACAGAATTAATATTTACTCCCATTCAAAATTAGGACTGAATACGTAATCGCGTTGTCACAAAAAAATCTTTAATATTCAACCTTTGATCTTTGTAGGAAGTTAAAAAAGAACCTATACTTAGCCCCGGGCACGGAGGGCGGAGGGCCCGGGCAAAGATTATACAAACGGAAGATGTGACATTATCTTAGTTTCATTCGACTATTTTGGTGGACGCATGTCACGCTGTCCACGCTGTACAGTGTACACTGCACAGCGTGAAGTACAGTCACGACCATTAAAACATTACTCTTCATAATTGCTTTGTCATTGCTGAGAATCATGGCTCCGTTTCAAATATTGTCAACAGTTTTTCGCCATCTGTTACGATCAGTGGCCTGGTGGAGTGCTGCACTTGATAGGTATCTCCAGTTGCTCGGATATTTGATCCAACCACCGTTTTGGGCTCCGGTCTCTAGGTCTTTAATTTGCATATTGTATAATTATACAATGTTTGTACATATGTGAGCACCATGTATCTATCACATAATTAATTTATCTGTCATTGCTTCTATTTTCATTATTTTTACCTATCGTGGTATAGTAATCCTATTCCAGGTGCATCGTCTTCACATATCTTAATACAATTCATGTATACAAGATATTGTGAAAACGGTGGAGTCTATTGCCCAGTCTTCTCCATACGAAAACTGCCCTTTGTAAAGGGCGACTAGAATCAATTCCGTTTTTTTAAATTTTGACGTTCAAAAGTGCTTTATATGTGCCTAATTGAATTAAATTATTTTACTATGACTTTTTCTCTAGGTCTTTTGCTCGCTATTACTTTCACTTACGCAAGTTTCCAAAGTGATATACTGCTGAAAGAGGTATTTATAGAAAAGGACATCATCTGTTTTAGTCCGAATGTGAAATTGCTCGTATGGACAAAGAAAAAAAGAAAATACATTTATTTAGCACAGACTAAAAGGCACACAAGTAAAAATAAATAAAATAAAAGTAAAAATGCGTTGTAAGATACTAGCAGGAATGTGTGCCTCGCGGCTGCGCCAAATAGGCCCAGTACAGCAAAAATGCCAGACAACTAGTGCCTGACGCTGGTTTTCAACTGGACCTGGACGAAATTCGAATTCTGATTCTAAAATAGGTTGTATTAGGTCTTTTCTCAAAGTTACTATCGTTATTTCATGAACAAATCGCTTTTGAATATTGCTTGGCGAAAGCGTAAGAAAAAGAAAGAACCGTAAGAAAATTGCAGGTCAGTATCAGTTTGTTTGATGATCTAAATATTATTCGCGGCCGTATCAAATATTGATTTATAGAACTATAGTCATAAAAAACATCAATTCAACTCTGTAAGTTCATATTGAATGACTATTTCATGAAATCATATCATGATTAATTTGAGGCCAATTCTAACTTAAGGAGTTGTATTTCTAATTCTAATGACTAGGATTCTGTAAAGCCATATTTTTTACGGTTGCGAATTATATTAGAATCAACATACAACCTGAAATTTTTAATTTTACGAGCTACTTTAGCGCATCCCTCTTAAGTGTAAAATATTTATGCTTGTTGCAGTGCTATTCTGTAACCATCTCACCGTGAAAACTGAGGTGAAGTGTGCTCGGAGTGAGCTGTCAGTCCCTAGCAGCAGCCGGTCTATTCTGTAACCACCTCACGGTGAAAACTAAGGTGAAGTGAGCTTGAAGTGAGCTGTCATTCCACCTGCTGCTAGGGACTGACACCTCACTCCGAGCTCACTTCACCTAAGTTTTCACGGTGAGATGGTTACAGAATAGCACTGCTGGTGGAATGACAGCTCACTTCACGTTCACTTTACCTAAGTTTTCACGGTGAGATGGTTACAGAATAGCACTGCTGTTCTTGTGTAGGGTTACACTTTGACTCTCTGAAGGGCTGAGCCACAGATACCCCATGTGGCTACCTCTATTGAAGTATAAATCATATTAAGCTTATCTTGGGATCCTCAGGCATGATTTATTTGTGGGCCTATTTATTTATTTAAACTTTTCATACTCGAAAAAGCTACAAAGATGGACTTATAGCCTTAGGCCTATGAACTTTTTGTGTTGAGAAGTTATTCCACGACATTTTTTTCTTAAATACGAGTATGTTTTGACTTGGAATATTGAAAATAATATTTTCCTTTGTCTGGTTAAACTGGAAATGGGAAAAGGCTCGCCATATAGACAAAATCGTGGAAAATGGATTTATTAATCTACGCCACAACGGGGAAATTCCAATGATCCACAGAAAGCAATATCAACAGAGAAGAGGCTACATACTAATTATGGAAAAGTTGAAAGTTTGAATTTTGAGAGTGTTATATCTTCATACTTTCCTGGCATATCTGCCTCAATTTTAAGATCAATGTGCGAAACGGAACGCAAAATTTCAATTCGTGAATTTGTTATTTAAATTCGTTAACTCAGCCGGCAGTAATTACTTATTCTTTTACTTTGGAAATAACTTCAACACCGTAACGTTAATAAAACCAATTTTGTGTGAAATATAGTTAAATAGTTTTAGATAGAATCGGATGTCTGATGCGATTTGATTTACTTGCTTAAACTACGGCTGCCGAGAAAACGAAACTGAAACTTCTCAGTTGGACACGATTAGGAATAAATAAAGTAAAACGTAAAACAAAAACACTTATTCTTTTGTACTCAACTGACAGGTACGCATTCCCTCGGCGGCCGGAATAGTACTGATTTTGTTTACCACCTAGAATAAAAACAAATTAATAAATGAATTATGTTTTTTTTCTATAAATATTATGACTTTCGATTCTGGATACCCTAGCTAAATAGTTACCTATTTGGCTAGACATTTAACAAATAAAAATTCTAAAAGTGAATAATTACAAATAAAAAATGAATATTACTTCTTAATTAATTGGTAAGCATATTGACACCCTACTTAAATACACAAATACACACATAAATAGACGCCTTCTTCCCACGGGCCATGGGGGTAGGCAGAAACTACAGAACGCCACCTGCTATGATCTTACATACATACTCCTTTTGCCTCGTTTACGTTCATACATCTGGTCATACACGCACACCGGTTGCGAGTACTACGCACATGAACTCTCTGAAGAACATCACCAATAAGGTCATTAGGTGTATGTCCTCCTAGGGCGTCCCCTCCCGTCATTTCCACTCACATCTGCCCTGTGTTAATAACTTTTGTTAGTCGCCTTTCATTCATCCTCTAAACCAGCTAAGCATGCTCTTTTAAATTTTTAAGTAAATTTTCTGCTCTAAACCCCTTTCATACAACAGTCAAGGAATGACAGTTGTGATATCAAATATAATTACGGTCAATTTATGTTGGTTAACAATTTTCTTAACAAATACTTCGCGTACGCTCATGGGCCCATAACCTAATGAAACACGCGTAGTAGTTATCCACAGAATAACATTTTATTATACCAAATACATAGGCAGGTAGATACATGTAGGTAGGTTCATTAACCATAACGTTCACTAGAACAATATCTATGTAATGGCGCTAGTAGTATGTAAATGCATTATTATGATATTAATACTGAGAGACTGTTTACTGTGGAAAGGAGAGTAAATGCGGGAAATAAAGTGAATGGTTGATGGTTTGGTCATGTTGAGAGGATGAATGAAAGGCGACTAACAAAATGTATTTAGGTACAAGGCAGGTGTGAATGAAAACGCCGGGAGGGGACGCCCTAGGAGGACATATACTGACCTTATTGGTGATGTTCTTAAGAAAGGACAGGTGCGTAGTACTCGCAACCGGCGTGCGTGTATGACCAGATGTATGAACGTAAACGAGACAAAAGGAGTATGTAAGGATCGTAGCAGGTGGCATTCTTTAGTTTCTGCCTACCCCCATGGGAATAAGGCGTGAGTTTATGTATGTATGTATGTAATACTGACAGTAATAATAACTTCCTTTGTGGGTATTTATATTTCTTATGTTCTATAACAGGGAGATAAACAACTTAATAAATAAACAAGTAGGTCACTCGTTATAACATTTTTAACAGACCTTTTTTCCTCATTCAAGTTAGGTGTCAGGGGTGTAACTCTTGGGCACGCCACTATTGCGGCGATAAGTCCCCTCTTTGAGGAGTGGCTGGAGAGGCGCCACGGCGTCCTCACCTTCCGCCTGACGCAGGTCCTCACCGGACACGGCTGTTTCGGGAGGTACCTGTTTCGGATAAGGCGGGAGGAAACGCCCGGGTGTCATCACTGCGTGGATCGCCCGGAGGACACGGTGGAGCATACGGTGGAGGTATGCCCGGCTTGGGCAGAGCACCGCCGTGTCCTCGTGGAGGCGATCGGTGGCGGGGATCTCTCGCGTCCGGCCCTGGTCCAGGCCATGGTACGGAGCGAGAGAGCATGGGAGGCCGTCACCTCCTTCTGCGAAGCAGTAATGCTCGCGAAGGAGGAGGCGGAGCGCGTGAGGGAGAGGCAAATTTCGCGCCCTCACGCCCCTAGCCGCCGCAGGAGGAGACGCCCTGGGCGTCGGGAATCGATTGCCGATTCCCGGCCACCGTAGGCGCGGGCTTGCGGACGGTGAGCAATGGGTAGCTCGCCGTCCGGTAAGGACCAGGCTCGGGTCGACGGCGCGTAGTGTTCCACGCGCGCCTCAAAGAGATGTCAGCAAGTGAAGGGGTCCGATGAGACCATTGCCTGCCGGGGTTGCGGGAAAGTCCGAAAGGGATACCGTGGCCCCCTGGCATTGCACAGGCAACAGAAGGAACACGGGTGGGTTTTAGTCAGTAAGAGTCTGACACGCCCTCCCGCTCCACCCAGAGCGGGAGACGTCATTTGATGATTTCCCACCCAAAAAAAAAAAAAAAAAAGGGGTGTAACTCTGCGGCTATTTTCCTGGTGAAATGGCCAGCATTCCAGGGGTGTCACCTCAAATTGTGTTGTGAACAAAAAAAATAAAAGTATTGTATTATGTTTAAAACATATGGCAATACATAAAAGATGTGATTTTCACTGAAATTGAGGATTTAAATACGTGAAATTCATAACATTCCCCGAAGGCTAAGGCAGAGGTGCACCTATTGTACATTTTGCCAGGTATGTTTAAGTCACATGTCAGGGGCGAGCCTATTGCCATCTACCGAGCACATGAACAAATCCAGACTCCGAGCTGCTACTAAGAAACTCCAGAAGGAAAAACCTAATAACACTTTGCCTTTCCCGGAAGTCGAACCTGGGGACCTTACAATCGAGGTCTCGTCAGAATGTTTCCTTAATCAAAATAGGGTGGTAGAAAAAAAAACAAAAAAAAATATTCAAAAAAAAACAAAAGAGCACATCTTTTCAAATACTCAGAGAAAAGATCAAGCCAAATGCAATACAATTAATAATATTTTTTCCAACGTCTGCCCCGAACACTTGGCTACCTATTCGCTTTTTAAAATTTTCTCCCTAACAAAATGGCGACATCTTTCGGTTTAAAAGCAACAACGTGTGCTGCCAAAGGCAATATCATTATTTCATACTCGCAAGATGCGTTCGGAAGCGGCAGCCATTTTTATTGTCCCCTACTTCAAAACGGAGATTGCATTCAAAAATTTGGCAAATGTCGCCATTCCGGCGTGGGACGTTTAATTTTAATCGTTAATAGGACAGATTACACTTAGCTAAATGTATTGCTGTCTTTTTTAACAGGCATAACTAGAAAGAGATGGATGGACTTAAGTTACATGATGAGAAACTGAAGCGGGTTTTGCTGAACTGGCATTGAATCCTGATTAGACCAATCAGTTGATTTTGCTGTTAGTATCTCGTTTATTTAAAATAATAATAATAACATGTACTAGTGCTACAGGTGATAGTTCGATTAGAGCGTCGCACAATGATTATTGATATAGCGGTCCCCCATGACGAGAACCTCGTGAAAACGGAATAAGATAAGCAGATTAAGTATCTTGACCTGGCTCGCGAGGTTGTCGACATGTGGGATGTGGGTACAGCAGTCATTGTGTCGATAGGCACATAAAAGGCACTTTTGGACGTCAAAATTTACAAAAAACAGAATTGATTCTAGTCGCCCCTTCCAAAAGGTAGTTTTCGTATGGAGAAGAATGGGCAAGTAACTCCACCGGTACTCTTTTAAAATGTTTTCACATTATCTTGGATACGTGAATTATGTAATTATAATTATGTGAAGACAATGCACCTTTTTTTATTTTTTTTATTATGGGCGTCTAATCCTCGTGGATGTCCTCCGCCCTGGGGAGGGCGGAGGACTGTCAGACTCTAACTGACTAAAACCACCCCAGTGTTCCGTCTCACACTTACACAGTTATGTTAGCAATATATAACCCTATTGCTCTATTTACTTCCTGTTTTGATTATTTGCTACTCTGCAGCAAGTCGTGTACTGCTTTACATAATGGTTAAAAGATGCTGGCCGTATGCGCTGCAACTAGCTCGATGCGGAGAGTTGATTCTTATGAGTTTCCTGGAGGTACTTGTTTTGGTGCTTCCTTCGTACCTTACGAGTTATCTTTAGAAAAACAAAGCGTATTTTCTTTGAGATGAAATCCTCGTAACAGGAACAATTAAAGGAGTCTTGCGGAGATGGATACTTATATCAGAATACAAATATTTAGGTATGTTATTTTACTGAATATTTAATTTTTTATTTGAAAAATTGTCTGTGATAGTTCAAAGGCCGTTTTATCTTTCTGGCAGAAGATGAAGGGAGAACTCGGCAAGCTATCGTTTCAGATATTACTTTATAATCTAATAGCTTGCAAACTATTTTGTGATTTTATCAGGAATTAACCACAAACTTCAGGCAACTTAGTACACACAAATACTAAATAGTGGCACATCATCATTGTCTGCCTTTTTGCAACTTTATTGGGGTTGGCTTCTAGTCTAACATGCAGGTGAATAAAAAATAAAAAAACATAGAAACCTACATGGGCACTTATGAAACGTCAGAAGCTAGTTGCACGGTACCAATTGGTCATTTCCTATGAAGAAAAACTCAAACTCAAAACATTTATTTCAATTAAACCATTTACAGGCACTTTTGAACTGTTAAGAAGTCGGTCAGTCAGAAATATAAAGCTAGTTGCCCATTCCAAAGCGTAGTAGGTAACTATGGAGAAGACCGGGCAGGAATCTCCACGGGCACTCTTTTAAATAAAAAAAATGATACAAAATATTGGTTACATCATTCATGTCGAAATTATACATGTGAGAACAATGTATAAAGACGTGCATCGTTAAAAGCGTCCGTCATAAAAAGAAAAAAAAACAAAGAACCATTCAAAAAATTTAAATAAGCCATGGCAGCTAAGAGATAACTCTTGCAACGCTTGCCGGGGTTGGTCCGTGGATGGGTGACCACCTTTACATACCGAGACTCCTCCGTGCCTCGGAAAGCACGTTACGCCGTTGGTCTCGGTTGTCAGTCGTGGATCTTTGACAGTTGTTACGGGTCGTCAAAAATCCAAAAGTCTGACAACCAGTCTTACCAAGGGGTATCGTAGTGTTACCCAGTATCTGTGTTGTAGAAGTCAGATAGGCAGTCGCTCCATGAAAAATACTGGTATTCAGCTGCATCATGTTAGACTCATGTCAAGCAGTGATAGCCTAGTGGTGTGACCGTCAGACTGACAAGTCGTAGGTCTCGAGTTCGAACCCAAGGCACGTCTGACTTTTCGGATTCATGTGCGTATTATATAATTATCACTTGCTCAAAAAACGGTGAAGGAAAACGTGAGGAAACCGGCATGCCTGAGAGATATTTCTCGACGGCATGTGCAGCCAAGTCAGAGGCCCGTGGGCGGCTTTAAAACTCTGACACCAGGTTAGTTTACTAACCACACGAAAAGAAGAAGATGTTAGACTAGAAACCGACCCCAACATAGTTGGGAGAAGGCTACGCAGATTGATTGACTTCTCTATTGGTCGTCATCTCGGTAATCATTTCCTATTCCTAGCCATAAATATCATCTTTCACCCAGTCCATCATTTCTGTGGTTTTATGTGCACAGCCATGTAGAGATCTTTAGAGGTATGAAGAACTGGGTGTAAAGTTCACTCATCCTGTATAGAAAAGGGAGGGTCCTCCGACCAGACGGGTGTCGTGTCTGGCGGGCAACTGCCCAATGGTTGAAATCGGGAGCTTGTATATGTCGCAGCCGTCTGGTTAAATTAGCCAGCTAATTGGATGCCTAGGCAGTTCATTAAACGCCGGCATCCAAATGAATGCCTAGGCCGATCGTTAATTTTAATAAAATCAATCAACGTTTAACAAATTGGCGTATTGAAAGTCAGCCCTTTGAAGATGACTGACCAAGACTCAGCCAAGTGATTCAAGTGGTGAAAAAATCTCTGCGAGCAACTTGGAAATAGCGCTCGCCGGCCGCTCCCGCGGCACCGCTCGCTCCGCTCGCTCGGCTTGCGTGCGATTGGTCACAGTTCTAACCTAACCTAAACAATTTCACCCAGCTTAACTAAATGTCTACACGACAATCAGCCATCTGGTTAAACGTTGTGTTCAACGACTTGACGAGTTGTCCTTTAGTCATTCAATTAAATGTCGTCATTCAATGAACGCGCTAGTCATTCAATCAAATAGCAGATTCAATCAGATGACTGCGACTTATTCATGTCGATCGCGCGGTAAACTCTATTTGCGCGATGCAGAGTTTGTGTGGCGTCAGGTCTTTGATGTGCGTGTCTGCGATACGCCACAGTTCTTAACTGCACAAAAAATCTATACATACATTTGACGTTTGTGTGTGCAACAAACAGTGGAGGCGCGTGCAATTTTAAATACGAAAATCACTACAACACCAAATCCTGTATACACCACTCCTTACCAACGGAACAGAGTACAAAGCCCGGCAATTTCTCCTTAAAAAGCTGTGTTAAACATGACATGATCTGAATTAATCGTCTGTAGTTCAGTGTTCGCGGGAAGTCGGCCTCGTTTGTATCGCTAACGAAAACATGCTAGGAACACATAAGCCTTTCTCTTGGCGGGTATCTTCGACAGATTAGCTGGTGGGCCAAGTTATGAGAGGACAGAGGCAAGGTTTAGGCATTTTATTTATTAAAACAGGTTAAAATTATAAAGAAAGACATTTTAAATACAAAATAATGAAATAAAAAAGTGAAAATATTTTTTTACAATAATAGTGTGTGTCTCACGGCTCATGGTTTATTTCAGCAAATGCCAGACAAATGCTGTCTGAACTTCATTATATTAAATTAACTAACAAACTATTAAAATAAATAGTATGTTATTATATTTTTATTTTAATAGTTTATGGTATAGGTTAGGTTAGGTTAAAAAAAAAGAATTCAAAAAGCATTCTACTCCAAAAGAGGTATTACAATATTTTCGAGTTTGTAAAAATCATCGTATTGATACATTTTTACTTACATTTAATTTTAATTTACTATTTATTTGTAAATTTTCAAATACCGGTATTTTTAGGAACCAGTACCAGACGTAGTATATGTACTATTGGTATTTCTAATCAGTATCAGTACTATACCAGTACCAAACAAATATTTCCGTAAGTTATGATGAGAAAACAGAAAAGTATAATTATAGGCATTAGAAAAATAACTTCAAGACACAAATACAAAATATTATGTGGTACGCGGCGGTACCTGAATGTTTTAGATCGAGTAACGGTACCCGTCAAAAACCGGTACCCATCTGGAACCGGTTAACGAAACGGCAACAACCGCTAAGAACCGGTACAGAACCTGTACTTTTGGTACCGGTTCCAAGCTCTGCGCGCAGGGTACAAAATAAAAACTACACGAGCTGACTGCCTTGTCAGGTTGCCGAGTTGTTTGGTGAGATTATATGAAGACTCACATTAAAATGTTTAAAAATATTGCTGTTCACTTAAAAGCTGCTCTGTTCCCCGAAGAACTCCTACACTTTACACCAAACAACAAACGTAATTTAATATTAATTATTTCAAGCAAACAGTATTAATTGCAAGCGTTTACAACAAAATACGGTTCACGTTTCTTACAAAATAGTAGATATCTAACAACGTGTACTAATAAACAAGGTGCTGGGAAACCTTTACCCTTAAAATTCAACCTTGAAGTTCACAAGTTAAGGTTGGTTATTCTTCGGCATTTGTTTCTTTTGAGTTTGGAAACTAAAGATCAGATTTCGTAATGCGAAGTTAGGATTAACCAAAAACACGTGCTTCATATCGTGATTAAATATTTTCTGGAATGTTTGTAAGCGCTTTGGTTTAACCACAAAACCGTACCCCGCTTTTTTTCGCTAGTGCGTATTTGCGCGGAGTTTGAATAGTCGGGCGCAAGTCCTGTGGACGTGGTACACTGCGTTTGGGATACTCCAGTACCACTGGGTAGTAGTATTCAAAGGCAACCAGGTGTTGGTTGCCTTAGTAGATAAGTATTGGGAATATACTTGGGAAAAACGCTGAAATCACGTACTCCAACCCCTTCTGATTTGAAATCTGGGAGATGTTCGTTATTTTCAAGGTCAAAAGACCGTAAATCACGAAATAAATGTAAAAAAATTATACATGTAGAGCACAAAATAAGAATTTGCCAAAATAATTAACAAAACTTATTTTTTATTAAGATTGGTTAATTATAATTAAGGCGAATGTTAGTGCCATAAAAGTCTATAATATATGTTGTTTTTTTTATAAATTTCATAGTATGGACCTTTTATTTCTTACTTTATTAGGCGTACTCCAGTACTGTGTACTGTTACTTAAGTTTTTTATGGGTACGGTTCTAGGGTTAAATAGAAGATTATTAAAGCCCCATTTCAGATTGTGATTACAAATAGATTACCGACATCCTGGCAACGTACGTTGTATGATTTAAACTTTAAATTATATTCTTTTCTCGCTAAATAAGTAAATTTATTAAATAAAAGGATTGGGTTCATATAAATAGTACAAAGGTTAAGCTACGGTTTCCTAATACTACGGTGGCCGCTACATAGCGTCCGCTATTTACCGTCGATTGACGTCACTGAAAGTAAGTAGGTGTGATTCCTAAGGCGATTAACACACGGCACCGCTCGACCGCGCGGTAGGAGCAGTTTGCGGTAGAAACGAGCACCGCTCGACCGCGCGGTCGGGCGGTGTGCGTGTGTTAGGCATCTACGGATTTATTAGAGGCCAATTCAATATGAGATCCGCTTCACCGCCTACCGCGGCGGTGCGCGGTGCCATGTGTTAATCGCCTTAGAAAGCGATTTTTGACACAGTGAAGTCAAAGCCCGCAGCCATAATTTTCATGACGGCCGTTATGTGGTGGGTGGCGGCCACAGCCTTCGTAGGAAAGCCAACGATGTCTTGCTCAATAGATTGACTGCTTTATATAATTTGGACTAATGGTAGCCATATAGGTACGTTAAGATATACTTGCACAAGTCTGCGGGACCTCGAATGGCTCGGATACTTGTGCTAATTCATCCCACACACGTTAATGAATACTTGTGCAAGTCCAATTTTGCGCAAGTATATCGTATCGTGTGTAGCCTGCATAATGCTATTTTCTTGTTCATATGGTTGCGTCTCTATTTGAGGTACTTTGGCTGGGTAAACTTCCGTTTACAAACTAGATAAATAATTACATACATGTAAAACGCACACATACTCTAAAATACAATTATTATTGTATTTGCGTCTTTGACATTTCTCGGGACCCTAGGGTCCCGGACCTTTGGAAGGCGCACGAGGGGCCGAAGCAAACTCGCAAAGGCCCGTTAGACGTGTCTAATGAAAAGAGGCACCAACCGATGATTATCCCTGTACGCAATAATCTAGTGCACCCAAGGACAACACCCGGTTAGTGCAGCACTAATGCAAGATGTGGAAACAATGATATTGGATTATGGGTTTGGGTGGCTAACTGGTTATCTAGAACTATGAAAAGACTATGGCCCCTGCCTGACCAATATCTTATATAAAATACACAGGTAAAATGGCAGGGGGTGACTTGTACACTCAATAACGGGCCCCCAAAAACTGTCGCTAACACAAAGTGTCGAAGCGACAAGGGGGCAACATGTCCTGAGGTGCTTATAAGGGGTGGAGCGGTATTCCACTGCTCAAACTCAACTCAAACTCAAATCATTAATTCCAAATAAACCAATTACAGGTACTTTTGAATTGTCAAGGGGTCGGTCAGTCAGAAAGATGAAGCTAGTTGCCCATTCCAAAGCGTAGTAGGTTCCTATGGAGAAGAACGGGCAAGAAACTCCATGGACACTCTTTTAAATTAGAATATTGTTACAAAACATTGGTTACATCATTCATGTTGAAATTATACATGTGAGAACAATGTAGTAAATCGTGCACGTTAAAAGCGACCATAATAAAAATATAAAAAACAAAAATAATTAAAATAAGCCATGGCAGCTAAGAGATGACCAGTCCCCACTGACGGCGCCCGTTCACGAACATGACGCATGGATCAGCATCATTTAGCTCAACCATTTTGAAGGGAACTTAATGATCCAGCTATCAGGACAATCCCGGAAGTACGGTCAAGATCCCTACCAGCATTTTACTGGAATACTTCCTTCCTCCGAGCACATTTGCTCTTGCGAATCTCCACTCAAGCCGGCAAGCCAGAGATAAGGAACAAAATTTCTCCCGGGAGATAGGGTCCGTTGGGTCGCTACTGCCCAACAGTGCACGCCTGCTGCCATTTTTTTTTTTTTTTTTTTGGGTGGGAAATCTCCAAATGACGTCTCCCGCTCTGGGTGGAGCGGGAGGGCGTGTCAGACTCTTACTGACTAAAACCCACCCGTGTTCCTTCTCTTGCCTGTGCAATGCCAGGGGGCCAGGGGGCGAGCTACCCATTGCTCACCGTCCGCAAGCCCGCGCCTACGGTGGCCGGGAATCAGCGATTGATTCCCGACGCCCAGGGCGTCTCCTCCTGCGGCGGCTAGGGGCGTGAGAGCGCGAAATTTGCCTCTCCCTCACGCGTTCAGTCTCCTCCTTTGCGAGCATTACACGGCGGTGCTCTGCCCAAGCCGGGCATACCTCCACCGTATGCTCCACCGTGTCCTCCGGGCGATCCACACAGTGATGACACCCGGGCGTTTCCTCCCGCCTTATCCGAAACAGGTACCTCCCGAAACAGCCGTGTCCGGTGAGGACCTGCGTCACTCCTCAAAGAGCCACATGCTGCCCTGCGGGTCAGTTATTATTATTATGTGAAAATTATTATTATGATAAAATTATTATTATTATAATGTTGCCGTGCCCAAACCGGGGTTCATGTTGGAACTTACTAATATTGTAACAACTAAATGTACACATGAATGCAATAATAATTTGAATTTTAATTTGAACTAGCTTCAGCTCGCGACATCGCCCGCGTGAAATGTCTGGTTTTAAAATAAAATTTATCTTATGAAATTCGGAAATGCGATCGGATCGGTAGTTTCGAAGCTAACCCCTTACCTACATTCAAACTCACTTTTACCTCTAACATAAAAGTATAGTCTAGTGTGTATTTAATATTTAAGATAAATATATTATGACTATTTCTTATTGTGCTACTGTTTGTTTTTCCTTAAATAAATAAATAGAAAAGCAACCAAAATGCAAAAAAGTAAAAATAAATGCTTTAAATCTCACTTATTTTGAGTGATTATCATTAATTCCTGACTCACAATAATCACCATATCAGAAAAGTAAGTCCCAGTTTATTTGTTCCGCTTATCTTAGTTACCAAGCCGTTCAATATGCAAGTCATTCATTGAATTCTGACGGATATGTATTGTTTTGGTTACCGCGAAGGCAAGGAAGAGGGGTTAGTTAGGGTTACACTCGCAAAGATATTAACAAACGTAACGTAGCATAAAGTCGACTGTCCACTGCTACGTAAGATATGCACGGACAGGTTAGCAGCGCTCTTCATTTGTTTGCAAGCCACGCATTCGTGCGTAGCGTGGCCGTTCGTCGCCGTGGACGATCCTGCCTATATTTTTATACAAAGAGAAGCTGAGTAACTGGACTAATAAAACAATGCCCATAAAGATTGAGGAGCTATGTAAACGCGGGCCTTATCAATATTTAGTAGTAAATTATCCGATATTGTAGGCCCGATCCTGGAATTTGTTTAAAGTAGAGATAAAATAGATCAACAATGGAATGCAAATATTAACAAAATAAAGTATGTAAAATCGAGTCTAATTATTTTAAAATGTCATGATAAAATAGAATAATAAAGTAATAAATTCGTAAAACATAATCACTGTTATTAGTTTTGTATGTACCTAAGTGACACATACTTTCCAGGTTTTGAACCCGACACATAATATTCAAAAAACAAGTCGGTAATACTCTAACCTCATAAGCTCACGATCAGTAGGTATTTGTAATCACACTAATATTATAAAGGCGAAAGTTTGGGAGTGTGTATGTTTGTTGCTGGTCCAGCTCCACAAGGGCGCATAAACTAATTGATTAGCATTCAAAAATATTGTTGGAATTGCTGAAGATTGCAAAAACTATCTTTGAATTGTATAACTTCAATCTCTTTTTTTTATTGTATAATTGCATAGCACATGTGTGAGCACTGTGACCATGTACCTTCTATAAAGCTACCATTTACTGGGTACGTCTTTCATTGACTCGATATATTATGCCCTGGCGGCTAAGAGTATGTCATGCTCACTCAAATGTCTCGCTGGTGGTGGCGTGTGTGTTGGATCGTCGAGTTCCCTTCAAAATGGTTGAGCTAAACGGTGCTGATCCATGCGTCATGTTTGTGAACGGGCGCCATCAGTAGGGACTGGTCATCTCTTATCTGCCACGGCTTATTTTAATTTTTGAATTGTTTTTTTATTTTTATTTTTTATTACGGACGCTTTTTACGTACACGTCTTTCTACATTGTTCTCACATGTATAATTTCAACATGAATGATGTAAACAATATTTTGTAAGAATATAATTTTTTTTAAAAGAGTGTCCGTGGAGTTTCTTGCCCGTTCTTCTCCATAGGAACCTACGCTTTGGAATGGGCAACTAGCTTCATATTTTTCTGACTGACTGACTCCTTGACAATTCAAAAGTGCCTGTAAATGGTTTAATTGAAATAAATGGTTTGAGTTTGAGTTTGAGTTTGAGTTTGTCTCTTCTTCACGCTAAAACTACTGAACGGTTTTGCATAAAATTTGGCACACAGATAGTTTATAACCTGGATTAACACATAGAATACTTCTTATCCCGAGATTTCCACGGACTCGAAACTTATGTAGGTGAAACCGCGGGGCGCACCTAGTATCAAATAAATCCATCATTAAAACGTTTACGATTATTATACATAACCCCTATTATTACAACTTAACACTATAAAATAAACAACATACTCAAAAAGCATGCGAAATTCGAAGCTTGGCAATAGTCAAGAACAATTTCCTTATAGACGCCCAAGTCGCGGGCAAACAGAAATAATAAATTAGTGAGATAACCACCACGAAATAGATAGACACAGAAGGTCAGCTATATTCTGTTCAAAACTGAATCAATTGGCTTAGCTTTTTCCAACTATGTTGGGGTCGGCTTCCAGTCTAACCGCATGTATATAGTTGAGTATTTTACATGGACCGACTGCCTATCTGACCTCCACAACTCAGTTATAGCTTGTCCACTTTGAAATGACGCACCCTACCACCGCATTACCGCATTACTGCGTGCGTATAATGTGGTAGTGGGGTGCATCATTTCAGAGTGGACAAGTTTTACTGGATAACACGATACCCCTTGGTAAGACAGGTTGCGATTTGGGCTTCTGACTATCCGTAAAGACTGTCAAAGGTATACGAATGTCAGCCGAGACCAACGGCTTAACGGGCTTTCCGAGGCTCTAAGGGGTCTCGATATGTAATGGATGGTCACCCATCCACGAATCTTCTGTTCAAAAACATCTGATTAAAATGTAAACGAACCCTGCTTAAAATCTTACGCTGCAACATATTCGTCTGTATTTAGAAGGTTTCAACTTTATATCTCACCAATTCTGCCAACAATTATTGTTTCGATAACATTATTAAATGGTAATTGAAAAATCAAAATTATCCAATTTGTCAAATCATCTTTAAGGTGATTTAAAATTAGGATTTTGGGTTCAATTATTCAAATGACCAAACCAAAGCACTCAATTTGTAAGTGGAACTACAAAATAGGGATGTTACGGAGCTCCGATTCCGATTCCGATAAGTCGGAACTTCCGATTGTTTTTGAACCTCCGATTCCGATTCCTGATCCGAAACTTTTCAATCGGAGGTAATCGGTGGTCGATGCCTTGTGGCGGGGGCGGCATACGGCCGTGGTCAACGCGTATAAACCAGTTTATACTTGTCGTACGGGGATAGCCCCTCGTACGTAACGTGCTTTCTGTCGATTACTTATTCATTTGTTATTGTTTCGCATTTGGGATCAAGTCATTCTCACACATTCTCTTCTTCAGCACCCGATTCCGATTCCGATTCCGGTTCCGATTCCAATATATCAAATATAAAACCTCCGATTCCGATTTCGGTTCCGATATTATCAAATCCGTTACATCCCTGTTACAAATTGACACTTTTTTATCTATTTGTTTACATTTTCATCAAATGTTAACAACGAGTGAACATAGGTGCACGCAGGCATAAAAGCACAGGTTCAGCAATCTCAAAAATATACCGGTCGCAAGTGCGCTTGCACTCGCTGTACGTGAAGCAGGCGTATGTGTGCGTGTGTCTTCGCTCATTTTATGGAGCTGACCTTCTGTATTCTATCTATTCTGTGTAACCAAAGCATACCGGCTATTATCAGATAATTGTTTCCGTGAATCGAATGCGGGACCGCTGAGCTTATTAGAATAATTGTATGGTCTTCTGTATTTGTAAATATGATGGTGTTTTGTTTGGAAATAGTAATAGAGAGGTTTTTGTGGACAGTATAGTGTGTGGTTATTTTGGTAACTGAAATTGTAAGTGGTAAGATTTCTATTCTCACTGCTAGGACACAGGTCTCCTCACGGTGAGAGGGAATGCCGTAATCTACTACGCGGGCCCAGTGCGGGTTGGTAGATGTCACATGCCTTTGAATTTTTGGTTCTCGGACATGCCGGTTTCCTCACGATGCTTCACCGTTTCTAGAGCAGTGGTGATAAATGTTTTGACATAAAGTAAAGCGCCTGCTTGGGTTCGAACCCACGACCTACAACTCGTAAGTCTGGCCCACCACTGCTCTTTTAACATCGCTAAAAACAAAAGTCGAGACAGCAAAACTTCTATATCAAACAATTCTTAATTAACAGTAAAGCCTAAACCTCTTTCACAACTTGCGACCAAGACTTCGAGACAAAAGTCGAGCAGTCGAGTCGCATTCGTTTCCGCTGCAAACGCGACTGCCTGCAAATTAATTATCTTCTGTAATACTATGAAAAAGCAATGAAAGTTTCAGTCAAGCCTCACCTTCGAGTTGAAATGGTTTTCATAGTTTGTATAAACTGTTACTTAATTAAATGTAGCCTTTTTATTTTCAACAGTGTATGAAGGGGTTTTAGAGGGGAAAAGTTTGGATTTCAATTTTTGAGACTCGAAGTAGGTACAAACGCCAGCACATTAACCCCCATCTAACGGCACGGTTTTCGCAGTAGTTAAGCGATTGACTGCTGCGCTGCGTGTCGCGGGTTCGATTCACGCACGGAACAAATATTTGTATGACCTACAAATAGTTGTTCCAGGTCTGGCTGTTTGTGTATGTGAGTTTAAATTTTTGTAAACGCACCCACAATACAGGAGAAATTCCTATTGTGGGGCAAAGTTTTCTTAAAAAAAAAAAAAAAAAAAACCCTACTACAATCTGTCGAATTTCTTTATTAGATTTTCAACTTTATTATTAAAAAATAAGGTTCAAAGTTGATTGGGGAATTTGACAGTTTTGGGTAGGTTGATCTGCTGGCGTCTGTACTTAGGAATTTGTTTTTGTCAAGTTTATTTTTAGGGTTCCGTGACCGAAGGGTGCCAAACGGAACCCTTCACTGTGCGTCCGTCTGTCTGTCAGTGGGCTGTATCTCATGAACCGTAATATGGGAAGACAGTACAGTGTGTGTTGGATCATTAAGTTCCCTTCAAAATGGTTGAGCTAAATGATGCTGATCCATGCGTCATGTTCGTGAACGGGCGCCATCAGTGGGGACTGGTCATCTCTTAGCTGCCATGGCTTATTTTTTTTTTATTACGGGCGCTTTTAACGTGCCCGATTTTCTACATTGTTCTCACATGTATAATTTCAACAAGAATGATGTAACCAATATTTTGTAACAATATTCTGATTTAAAAGAGTGTCCATGGAGTTTCTTGCCCGTTCTTCTCCATAGGAAACTCCTACTACGCTTTGGAATGGGCAACTAGCTTCATCTTTCTGACTGACCGACCCCTTGGAATTGGTTTATTTGAAATAAATGATTTGAGTTTGAGTAAGTTGAAATTTTCACAGATTGTGTAGGTATTTCTATTGCCATTATACAACAAATAATAAAAATTATAAGAAACGTGTTTTTCACAGCATTTTTGGTTTGATTAAACTACGATACGGGACCTCAACTGACGATTCGCCTTTAGAAGTCTATAAAAAAAAAGCTATTGTGTCTCGTTAGTGAGAGTTCATATACGTGGACCCCTGACCTGGTGAAGGCCGTAGGAATCCACTGGAAGCGAGAAGCACAGAACTGGTTGAAGTGGCGGTGCTTGGGGGAGGCCTAAATCCAGCAGTGGACGTCTTTCGGCTGAAATGATGATGATGATGATGGAATAATATAAACGTTATAGGATAACATTAAGTGGATAAGTAGCACAGAATCTTTAAGTTAGTAAAATTAAAAAAATAATTATGATTTAATATGGATTAAACTTTCCTCATTTAAACAACAATTTTCCTAAAAATCTTTTATTAGATTGTTAATTATATTTTTCTCCCTCGACTGCCTCATTGGTCTAGTGGTCGCAAGCGCTACTGCTGAGCATGTGGTCCTGGGTTCAATTCCCGGGTCGGACTGTAGCGTTGTGAGGATTTACAACTAACAATAGTCGAGTGTTGCTGAAATATCACAATTAGTAAGTTCCTAATCACATAACTAGAATCGGGGTACAACACAAATTTTCCGGAGACGCTCTGCATTTCGCCTCCGCTTGCAGAGCTGGTGAATACGATTCCCTGATCCTCGAAATCCTGTGTGCCCCGACCTAGGATTTCCTTGTACGGGCTGAGGGAAGGACCCTTAACAATTCCTGCTGCTGAAGCGTTGCAATACTGCAAGCCACCTACTGCCTATGTGTGCTCTCAACCTGTGGCCTGCCGCTACGTGCCTGTGCTGACAGGCCTGTGACCTGCGCGGACAGGTCTCTGCAAACTACCGCCATGTGCCTCTACAGCCTGCCGCCACGTGACTCTGCAGCGAGCCAACACGTGGCTGACGTGACAGGCCCCCACGTCTGCCACGTGTTAGCCAAGGATGGTACCCTACCTTCTTTAGTGTTTGTGCTCAGAACAATGACAGTATCGAGGACCTTACCCGCAACCTAGCCGTGTTACTAGATTTATTAATATATGTATTAACTTTTCAAGCTGTTTCACTATCCAACTTTACCTAACCATCTACCTATCCGTTAACGACCTGCGAAGTCTATCCTGCGTAACTCTAACCGTTACAGGAAATAGTGTACTTCTATCTGGAATTTCTCAGTAGCAGCCCGGAGTCTGGATTTGACAGCGGCCCAAGTCGCCATATTACATGGGACTTGAACATAACTGGCGAAATGTGGGTGTAGTATAGGTACACCTCTGCCTAACCCTTTGGGGAATACAGGCGTGATGGTATCTCATGATAAAACTTATCGTGAGAGGGAATATGAAAGTTTCCTATGGTAAGATAAACATCATTTGTAAGATTCATTATTGGCAGTGATAGGAAGCTTAACTAATAACTTACAATGATCGATATGTTACTTATGGGAATTAGTTATTAATCAACTACACTACTTTCATGATGAGATCCAGATCTATGCCAGAATCTGCTGTCCCTCATGCCCGAACCTTTACTACATATAACATGTTCCTTTTGATGTCTCTAAGGTTATCTACAAGTAAAAATAATACAAAAGTCCAAGAACAAGTCTTCCAAAAATACATAAACTCAAACTCAAAGCATTTATTTTAGTTAAACCAATTACAGGCACTTTTGAATTGTCAAGGGGTCAGTCAGTCAGAAATATGAAGCTAGTTGCCCATTCCAAAGCGTAGGTTCCTATGGAGAAGAACGGGCAAGAAACTCCACGGACACTCTTTTAAATCATAATATTGTTACAAAAAATTGGTATCATTCATGTTGAAATTATACATGTTAAAACAATGTAGAAACATGTGCACGTGAAAGCGTCCGTATTAGAAAGATAAAAACAATTCAAAAATTAAAATAAGCCGAGGCAGATAAGAGATGATGAGTCCCTACTGAATGCGCCCGTTCACGAACATGACTCATGGATCAGCACAGTTTCGAAGAAAACACAATACTAGACTCTCGATGTGTATCTAAATCTAAGATAAGTACGAGATGAACTCGTCTAAAGGTAAGAAAAATTCGACGTTGTTATATTTCACTTAAGGGTGTTTTACATAAATAATCGTGACTTTGTCGAATTATTCTGCATGAAAAAGGAAAAGGAAAAAAATATATATATACACGAGTTGACATTCTTTGACATGGTCTCATTGTCCTAGAGTGGGATATCAAAAGGAACACGTTGTTTAGGTCCTTACCTATGAAATTGCTGCTACTAGCCAGTGTGAAGATCTATATCTTTCATTCTATTTAGAATTTTAAATTCAAGTTAATTTTATAATATAGCATGACAATTTTATTCAAAATCAGTTGATAGTTTGTTTTTCCCCCTTTAGATTTTTCTTTGATATCGCTGTTTCTATAACCATATAACAATCGAAATAGCGCGCTATTTTAGAATTCGAGTTCCGTCGTGGCACCAACGCAGCACAGACAGCATGCAATAAGAACGACTTGTATACACAAGGTAACGCAAGTCATTGCACGGTGCGTTTTTTGTTTGATTGCTTCCGTTCTGGAAATTTTGGTCTCAACAATGAGCCCCGTGGCCGATCAGAGACGAAAGTCGATAACGATAAAGAGAAAATCATAGTGGAACAAGATTCACCTCAAACCACGTCGGATCTTGCAGCAGCCTTCAACTTATTTTATAAATCGATACTGATTCATTTACGTCAAATTGGAAAGATAAAACGCTCGGAAAGTGGGCACTGCATGAACTCACTGAACAAAAACAACAAAATCGTGGCAAAGCTTGTCTTTACTTGTTGGAAGGCACTCATGAGGGGATTTTGAATCGGATATAACCTATGATGAAAAGTGGATCCTGTGTGACAATCGAAAACGTCCGTTTTACGGACATTTGATAACTTTTTAAAGCCAAAAAAACGCCTATAAAGAGGTCATCGATTCCCTTCCTTAGGATTTCTATAGCAGAGGCATCAACGGAATTCCATTAAAATGCCAAAAGTGCATCGACACTAATGGCCAATACCTATCTTTATTAAATAATTAAATACTTTTCTTTCTTTTTTTCTATGTGAAAAGTTAATTTAATAGGATTTAAGGCATTTTACTTAAATAAATTTCACTTAAAGCTAGCTGATTTTTTCGAGGTTTGTCCTTTAAATTCATTCCAATAAATGATTTCAAAATTCGAACGGACAATATACACATAGCATATACATAGGTATAAATGTGTATATTTATTACTTTTAAAATATTCCTCAATTTCTTGTAATTGCACCTACCACTGTTTGTCTCTGCATCACCCAAAGGTTGACTGGTAGAAAATGCCTGTGGCATTAAGGCCACCACTGTACATTTCTGTGCTTGAAGTATTAAATAAATAATAAATATAAAGATAACATTCCAATGCTGCATTTCTGGCTAACTGCCTATACATCCAAAACAAAACACAGCACAATACGGATTCTAAAATCCAAAAACACAATCCTATAAATTGTTATATTATTATAACTTAGTACAACCGACAGCCAATGACAAAAAGGACAAAGTAGTTGGAACGCGCCGACGATGTCTTGGCAACATCTCTGAGTGATTAAAATCTTCGGAGCGTGTATGCTAGATAATCTGGCATCAAACCAACGATCCTTTAGTACTGCTGGGAGCTAGTGAGTACATTGGGACTATCTGTTACTTATTTTTCTGCGTTTTTGTAAGGTTCTGTGTAGATTGGTACATGTTATATGTACCATTCCATTATTTTCTAAGCAGATTTCATAGCTAAACAATAAGTTCATTATTTGAAGCACTTCTTTTAAAATAAGTTGATGTGGAAATACTCTATACAGTTACATACTGGAACACAGTTTCAACAAAATAATAGTTTATTATTATTCCAATGCAGAGGAAAGGCTTCCTTTTCCGAAAATATGAGCACGGTCTGATCACTACACTTTCTGACTTGGAACCATTCCCTACATTCTCAAGATTTTTTATCAACTACTAGCTATCCGCCCCGGCTTCGCATGGGTAGCACTAAGTAATTATCTACGGCGCACCTACCTACCCTACTTACCTACCCTACCTACCTACACCACCTGCCAACCCTACCTGCCTACCCTACCTACCTACCTACCCAACCTACCTACCCTACCTACCTACCTTCCTATCTACCTACCTACCTACCCTACCTACCTAACCTACCGGGATAAAAAGTATCCTATGTCCGTCTCCTGGTTCTAAGCTACCTCCCTACCAATTTTCAGCGAAATTGTTTCATTCGTTCTTGAGTTATAAATAGTGTCACTAACACGACTTTTTTATATAAATATAGATGTATTTTAGTCGTTTCATAGTATGTCCCACTCACTAACAAATTCTTCCACATTCGGACTATGAGATATCAACCAATTTGAGTCTATTGAGTCAAGAATATAAATTGCGTTACACACATAAAATGGCAATCGATCGCAATGCCCTTTCATTTTGACATCTGTAGTGTATCTATATTATTAGGTAAACACTGTCTCTTACAAGTTGTCAGGTAGCTGTCACTAATGTCAACTGTCAGTCACCGAAAATGGCGGGAGTTGTTCAACTGTCAGTAACCGAAAATGGCGTGAAGCGAGGCCGGGACATGGACTTGGTTGTGGTAATGAGCCTGTAAGTAAATCCTAATAACACTTAATAATCAGCCCTACTACGAAAAAGAACGGATTCTACAAGATCCATGCATTATAGGTTTGAAAAACACGTCAGCTTAATAACGTAAATAATGCAATGAACGTGGCTGAACTTTCAAAATTTGGTTAATTGTCATTTTAAGTTTGTTACGCAAATACCCCACTGACTTTTCTTTACAAAGCATCTATGCAATATGAACAATTCAAACACCTTTTAGAAATACCATCTCTCAAGAATTTCTCTCGCTATGAACGGGTCTTAACATCCGTAAACAAGCTGCGAGGACCTTTTGTACATCGTTGTTAAGGAAGTGAGCTCTAGAATTGTTTACACCGCTTGATTTTGTATAGATATTGTTGGTTCTGTTGCTCTAGCAACATCGGCTCGCCTTCCGTGTGTCTAGTGATAAAGTTATTTGTGTTTTGTGAGGGGTCAGGTTTATTAAAGGGTGCTATGAGATTTGTGAGATGCTTGTGGCTTTATCTATGATTCTGTTTTAGAAATTATTCCTGTAGTTATATTTTTTTTTGTATCAATTAATATTTTTCGGGTCAATCAATCAAGTTGAGCTACGCTTGCCGCGGTTGGTCCGGCGATGGGTGACCATCTTTTACATACCAAGACCCCTCCATGCATCGGAAATCGCGATAAACCCTTGGTCCCGACTGACACCGAAAGTCTGACAACCAGTCTTACCAAAGGGGTATCGTATTACCCAGTAACTGGGTTTTTCAGGTCAGAGGCAGTCGATGTAAAATACTGGAAGCCGATCCCAACATAGTTGGGAAAAGTGTGGATGATGAGATTTATGAGAAAGATGGTGGTATAAATGTGGTGAGCAATTTTGTCTTTCGGTCATAATGTGAAATATTGTAAAACAATTGGCTAAGTTGAAGTAGGAATTGGTGGTTCAGCCGAGGGTCGCGGAAGTATCTGCGTTCCCGCGACCCCCGACGTAGGTGTGAGATGGAACACCGGGGTGGTTTTTAGTCAGTACGAGTCTGACAGACTCCTCCGCCCGCCCCAGGGCGGAAAACATCCATGAGAATTTTCCACCCCGAGACAAAAAAAAAGAAAAAAAAAAGGAATTGGTGGTTGGTAGTTGGTTGTTAGTTATAACATGACTGACATGAGAGATGTTTTGAAAACAAGACGTATCTTGTGTCGACTCCAAATCGATTGCTGATGATTTGGAAATCAATGGTTTGAACTTAAGACACGCACTTTAATCAGTCACTTTCTTTTAAAACTCTTCTGTAATAATATTATCACCTGGAAATAGGAGATGAGTAAAAATGCCAGAAATGCAATACCAATAAGTCTTCCCTTAAATAAACACCAAAAGCGAATACCAATCTTCAGCTAAACAATCCATAGTACCGTGAAACACTTCCCCGCCATTCCTGTACAAACGAAAACAAATCGGAACAGTCGAAACACCCAGCAAACGTCCAATATCATGCCCAAAACTTCGACGTTCGTATATAAAAAACAATTTTCGATTCTTCATAAAATTACAAGTTGGGCCCAAAGAATGGTCGAGCGTAAGATTTATGTCTTAATTTTGACAGTCCCGTAAGGTTGTCGGGGCGGAATAAATAAGTTCTGAGTTATCGTCTCCCAATTGAAAAAAATTTGGCACAAATGTTACCTTCGGATGGATAAGTTTTTCTGCACTATGTGTATTTAGGATTATTTGGCGAGTTTTGTCTTATTTTTTTCCTGTCTTTTCATGTCTATAAGCTCTGGCCACACTGGAGCGAATCACGTGCGGGATGTGGGATGTGCGTTCATCTTTTTAATGATTATGCGACTATAAGCGCCAGATAACGTGTGAAAACCTTCATACAAGTTAATTGACACAATCGGCGCAAGCTAATTTCTTCCTTTATCCCGCGCGGGATTCACTTCAGTTTGGCCAGGGCTTTATAGACAGCTTTATACTGAACTGTCTTGAAAGTTCAGTGTTTTTCGCATAAATTCAGAATTACAAACATTTAATCATAGATGTAGAAAACGACTGAAAGGCGTGCCAAGACAAGATCAGTGCAAAGAGAGGAGTCAAAACAATGCTTTTCATTGTAAGATTTCTCATCTACGTAACAAAAACCTTAGTGAGTTGGGATAAATGAAGTTTTTCTCTAGAGGCGTGCCAAAGACATAAGAGGGGCAGGGTGCACGCTTTTTACCCAACACCTTTACTTTATGTGCTGGTAACGATAGTCGCTATCAGTTCTACATACTTTTCCTTCTTTCCCATATTAAGATGTTATTAAGATTACCCAAAAAAAAAAGTAGTAAGAGTCCTCCAGATTGAATTTCGACCATGTTGACCAATCTCAGCATAGAACCAGCATATAGCGCGGGAGATATTATAGTGCACAAGTGTGCACCCACAGATGCACTCTCTCTTCCTACACTCTCATAGTCCGATGGGATGGCAATCCGACACAACCCGAGAGAGATCAGGCGCAGGACCAACGGCTTAACGTGCTTTTCGAGGCACGCGGGTATCATACCACCAACTTCCACACTCCGGGCTGTTACTAAGAAATTCCTAATGGAAAAGCCCAATAAAACTTTTCCTGGCCCGAGAATCAAACCCAAGACCCCACGCTTAATTTAATTTAATAATTTAATTCAAGCAATAAGACTCATAGGGTTAGTACTCGTAAAAAAAACTTAAAAAATATGTTAGTAAAACAGAAATTACTTGTGACATCACTGCTGCAAGGTGACAGGCCCGGACGATGCCTTACAGCAATGGCTCACAAACGCACAATCTAGCCTGCTTGCTATCATAGACAGGATGCTGTTTTTGATATGAGAGGGTGTTCAATATATACAAATGGAGAAAAGAAATTAATTTTATTCGGACATTTTTGCACATGCTAAGACATCAGTTTATTGACAACTGTTTAAAAAGAACAAAAAGTCTACTTGACATAGACAATGAGGTTTTAATCACAACACTACCCCTTAAACTATTGTCTTATAAAAAACACAAATGTAACTAGTTAATTATTACTAAAATATTATGAGAAATATTACATTACATAGTAATAATTAGAATAACAATATTACACTGATAAAAGAGACAAACAGAACTTAACATGTTTCTCTTTATTCAGCGGTTTAGTGAGCAAGTCAGCTACCATGTCACCTGTAGGCATATAACAGACATTAATTAGTTGATTAATTACAATATCCCTTATAAAATGGTGTCTTATATCTATATGCTTGGTACGAGCATGAAACATTGAGTTAGAGCATAGTTTTTGTGCCGACTGATTGTCATTGTATAAATTTACCTTACAATGAACTTGAAGACATTCATTCAAGAAAGTACGTAAAAACAACGCTTCTTTGCAAGCATCTGAAATAGCCATGTACTCTGCTTCAGTACTCGAGAGAGCCACAGTCCTCTGCTTACGGCTTTCCCAAGATATAATAGAATCACCTAATTTAAATACATACCCTGTATATGAACGACGGTCGACCTCATTGGATGCCCAATCAGCATCCGTGTAGCCATTTATGACCAATCCGCTCTTAACATACTTAAGAAAGTAATGACTTGTACCTTTGAGGTATCGCAGGACCCTTTTCGCAGCTTTCCAATGTGTTTCATCGAAACATTCGTTAAATTGGCTCAAAACACCTATTGCATGCGAGATATCTGGTCTGGAACAAACTGAAATATACATTAAGCACCCTATGAGATTTCTGTAGTCGAAACGAGTATCCTTGACTTCACTTTTCTTCAGTTTCGATCCTACTTCCATAGGGGTCGGAGACGGTTTGCATTCAGTCATATTAAATTTACGTAGAACAGTTTCAATATAATGTGACTGATCTAAAGTAATCGATTCCTTATTCCTGCATACTCTCATGCCTAATATTTGATGAGCAGGTCCCAAATCCTTCATCTCAAACTCTGACATGAGTTTTTCTTTCATTATATCTCTTTCTTTGGATATTGGTGAAGAAAATAACATAATGTCGTCGACATAAAGAGCAATTATAACCATTTCCCCCTTTTGTCCTTTATAATAGACACATGGTTCTGAAGGCATCCTATTGAAATGGAGTTTGTTTATTAATACTCCATTAATCTTTTCATACCATGACTTTGCAGCCTGTTTTAATCCATAAACGGCTTTTTCCAACTTATACACCTTATGTTCTTGTCCTTTCTTTACGAAACCTTGTGGTTGTTCTATTAGCACATGCTCTTTAAGATCACCATTCAAAAAGGCTGTTTTGACGTCTAGGTGATTTATTTCCAGATCATATTCTGCAGCTAGTGCTAACAACAAACGGATAGTAGAGTAACGGACGACAGGCGAAAAAGTTTCATCATAGTCAATGCCATACCTTTGAGTGAATCCCTTAGCCACCAGCCGTGCCTTGTATTTGAGGAGACTGCCATCTAAATTCCTCTTTTTCTTAAAGATCCATTTGCATTTTATTGCTTTTTGATCTTTAGGTAGATCCACAAGGCGCCAGACTTTATTGGTGATAAACGATTTATACTCATCTTCCATGGCTTCCTTCCATTCTTTAGCTTCATTGCCACCAAGTGCTTCCTTAACAGTCTCCGGATCGCCAAGATCCCTGTACTGTTGACCTACCAGATGTGCATAAAGATCTTCATTTACAGCATCAGTGAAGTCTGTAGACGTCGAGTCTTCACTTGAACTCCCTGGAATATAGGTTTCATCCGACGAGTTATCTGCTTCAGATGAAATTCTACTGTCATTGATACTAAATACTGTGTCCCTGTTCCTATTTCTGTCATCAGAAGGACAATTTTCAGACACACCCTGTGGACTTTCATCCCCAGTGTTTTCGTCTGATCTACATGTCTGTTCTGTATGCGAAACAACATGAACCACTTGGTTAGCATCATCATCTGACAGATCCTTTTTCCAGAAACGATCTTCTAAGAACCTCACATGGCGTGCTCTAATGCAATGCTCAGGGTTCTCCGGATCAATGAGTCTGTAACCCTTTGTATCGTTGCAGTAACCTACAAATATATATTCCTTTGCCCTCGAATCCAGTTTCTTGTGATTTGAAGTCAAAGCATAAGCCAAACAACCAAATGTACGAAGATGACTTACGTTTGTCTTTGTGTTAGTCCATTTCTCCAGTGGTGTCATGCCCATGACAGCTTTTGTGGGTGAGCGGTTCTTCAAATACACTGAAGTGTTTACGGCCTCTGCCCAAAAACGTTTGTCAAGACCAGCATCTTCCAACATGCAGCGAGCTTTGTCCATGATGGTACGGTTTGCTCTTTCTGCCACACCATTCTGTTGACTACAATGCGGGACAGTCGTTTGGTGACGGATTCCTTGCTGTTGCAGAAACTGCTGAAATTTTTTATTAATATATTCGCCACCGTTGTCGCTACGAATACATTTTATTTTCTTATCAGTTTCATTTTCAACAAGCTTTTTGAATATTTTAAACTTTTCAAAAACTTCACTCTTTGTTTTCAAAAAATAAATAAATGTTTTTCTTGAACAGTCATCAATGAAAGTAAGAAAATAACAAGCACCACCAAATGACTTATTTTGCATTGGACCACATAAATCTGTATGTATTAAGCCTAAAATCTCCTTAGACCTACTATGAGACACTTTTGGAAAAGCTAATTTTGTAAGTTTTCCTTTAATACAGGCAATACATGATTGAAAACGAGTACTATCATATTTAATACCAAAGACCATACCTTGTCTCATGACATTCATGCTCCTAGCGTTGAGGTGCCCCAGCCTGCGATGCCATACTTCCTGTGACACCAAACTGCTCTGCTCTTGCTCTGACACATCACAGTCCAGTAGTGTTTTACTGCTGCTGTCAGACACCATGCATTGAGGCTGCACTCCAACATCAGCTCTGCTGCTATTCCCTAAAGAATCTAATTGAAAAATACCATTCACATAACTAGCAGTAGCTATGATTTCATGCCCGTCCATTATTCTACAGGTTTTAGAATTAAAATTGACTTTATAACCTTTCCTTGGACTAACTCACTCACTGATAATAGGTTAGTTGACAGTTGAGGAACCAAATAAACATTAGTTATTGTTCTAAAAACGCCGTCTAACTTAATTCTAACTTTACCTAATCCTGCAGTACATAATTGATCACCATTTGCAATGTTCACAGAGAGGTCCTTAGTTGACTTGAACTCCAACATAACACTCTTGTCGTTGCACATATGGTTGGTTTCACCAGAGTCCACGTACCAGACATCCTTCTTGAGATTTACCGACAATGCTGACAATAACACCTTCTTCTTATCCTTGACATTACTCACTGGAGTCGTAGAAGCAGCATTCTTCGGGCAATTCTTCTTTGTGTGTCCTGGTTTCTTACATCGGTAACATTTGATCTTCTTAATGGTAGTCAAAGCCGATGCAGTCTCTGTCTTATCATCTCTTCTGTAAAACTCCTGTAATAATTTCGTTTTTACTGTTTCACTTACAAGCTTGTCACTGGAATTCTCCAACGCCATAATGAGCGGGTCGTAATCGGATGTCAGTCCGCTCAACATGATGACTGCTATGAAGTCATCGTCTAGTGGAGAACCTATGTCATTCAATTGTTGTGCAATTTCTGTTATTTTCGTAATGTAAGTTTCCATGTTACAAGCATTCTCTTCGAGCTTAGTTCCAAAAAGCAATCGCAGTAATCCTAAGCGTCTGCACAGACCCTTGTCCTCATAAGCCTTTTGTAAACTTGTCCATGCTTCATAAGCTGATTTTGCGTTACGCACAAGCGAAAAAGCATTGGTTTTCACTGATAGACAAATTTTAGCAAGCGCGCGCTGATTCTTTCTAATATCTTTGCTTCCGTCGGTGGACTCGATACATTCAAGTAGGTCCTCGTGCATCAGGAGCATCTTCATGGAAAATTTCCAGTTATTATAATTTTCCATGCCCTGCAGCTTTTCGATTGGAATTCCTGTCGAACTATGTGCTTCGCTGGTCATTTTTAATTAGTTTAAACCAGATAGAAAAAACTCATGGAAAAGAAAAAAAAATGTGCCGGTCTGCCGATCGTTTTTTTTTTTTTTCTTCTTACTAAAAATAACTTTTGTCTCGAAATGAATCAAAAAACCTTACTTGAGTAGGTCTGCTGGTCCCATAACCTGATATGAGAGGGTGTTCAATATATACAAATGGAGAAAAGAAATTAATTTTATTCGGACATTTTTGCACATGCTAAGACATCAGTTTATTGACAACTGTTTAAAAAGAACAAAAAGTCTACTTGACATAGACAATGAGGTTTTAATCACAACAGTTTTTGCTGCCCCGCACACAACTAACCAGGGATGCGCACCGCTTCCGCATCACAGTGTAGAAGCATTCAACATGAGCTTCAGCAAAGATCTCGGAAGCACTGCAGTATCGAGGCACCCCATCAGCACCCTGAATGCACTATTGTATTGAACGCGAAGATGATTTTTGAGTATGATGAGCCCACAGAATGCAAAAGTAAAAAGACGTGCAGTAAGCATAAAATATAGTGTGCCTGACCTCTTTAGAGGCACGCCTGAATCTGCAGGCAATCATGTTACTTGTAGTTCTCACAAACAGCGCCCTTCGCTCCCTGTTTATATCCTCAATATCTTTGAGGCCAGTGGTCAATAAGTGACCCAGATATTTAAATTGTCCCTCACAAGGGGGAGTGCCTAGCAGTCGTGATTGCGTACGCGAAATCATAATCTCTCTTTTCCACTCCTCAACAATAGGTAAAAAAGCAGATTGCAGATTTCATTTTCAGAAATTACCAATAAATGGCCACGATACTTTGCTCACAAAGAACAATCGGACCTCGATCAGAAGCACGAACGCAATAATTATTGGTGTCACAACCACAAAGGAACAGATATTAAATCAATTTTGTGCAAGCCGTACCGTGCTGTGCCAATATTCCATACATATAAAACAGTATTGTGACTGACGAACTGACCGAACACAGTCTATAAACCATTAATGACAGAATAAAGGTCAGTAGTCTTCTCATCATATCCCTAGCCTTTTCCCAACTATCTTTGGGTCGGCTTCCAATCTTACTGGATGCAGCTGAATATAAGTATTTTACATGAAGCGAATACCTATCTGACCACCACAACCCAGCACTTTAAGCCGTTGGTCCCGGCTGTTATTTGGATCTTTGACAGTCGTTACGTATCGTCGGAAGCCCGAAAGTATGAAAACCAGTCGTAACCAAGGGGATTCGTATTACGCAGTAACTGGGTTGTGCAGGTCAGATAAACAGTTGCTCCATGTGAAATACTGGTATTCAGCTGCATCTGGTTAGACTGGAAGCCGGACCCAACATAGATGATGAAGATTACGATATCCTATTTACAGAATAAACAACTTTATTTCATTTCAAGGATTTAAAACAAAATTAAGGCCCCTTACCTACGGCGTTTAAAATCTGCCATTTTGATTTTATAAAAACCAACCATTATTCATAAACGTTGCTTAAAGTTAAGTTATGATTAGCGACTGTTTAACCATACATTTTTGACGCTTAAACGTCTCTTTACTTTAATCATCGCTTATGAATAAACCCCGTCTATGAAAGATCGGCTAATTTTAAAGCGACACTGTGATTTGTAAACTGACTTTTTCTTTGTAGTTTTTTAAAAGGCTAGGCAGATTAATTGATTTCGCCAGTTATGTTTAAGTCCTATGTAATAGGGGGCGAGCCTATTGCCATCAACCGTGCACAAATCTCGACTCTGGGCTGCTACCAAGAAATTCCATATTATTATATAAAAAAACGCAATAACACTTTGCCCAACCATGGAATCGAACCCAGGAACTCATGCTCAGCAGTAGCGCTGGTGACCACTAGACCAATGAGGCAGTCGAGGGAGAAAAATATAATTAACAATCGTATCGTAATCGTTCGTTTGTGCAGAATAAACATATTTTCTTTCTTTTCAATCTAATAAAAGATTGTTAGGAAAATTGTTGTATAAACGAGGATAGTTAAATCCAAAATAATCGGACAAAGTCAGTAACAAAAAGCTAGTCAACACAATATTTATTTCGTACGTAAACATATTGAATGAAATCAAGCGTGTACCTTTAATAATTATTGGTGACACAGCTATTGTAGTGGCATTCAGTAATTACTGTGTTACTTATTCACTTACATTCAATTAAGTTTTTGTATTTTTAAGTAATTAATTGGTAATTTTTGTATGGTTTGTTTAAGTGGCAGTTTGATGATGTAGTACTGGGTAAAGTCAAATGTGCGTCTGCATACAAAACACATTATCCTCCTTTCCATCGCGCATTTGGCTTAGTAAAAATAGGTATGATATGGCCAAATTGAGTGAATTAATATATTTTTATCCTCAACGGGGAAGCTCTTGGCTTTCATCTCACCTGATGCCCCTTTCGGACCAGACAGGTTTTTTTTACATATTTTATGAAAACTGATCAAAATTAGGACAAAACGGTTACAAGTTTAAGCAATTATTTTATTTATTTATTTTCAGCCTATGTTGTTCCACTGCAGAGCAAAGGCCTTCCTTTCTCCTTTCCACTCCTCCCTCTTGAGCTAGTGTGGACTAATCCTGTCTGCAGGCGTCAAGCTCGTCTCGTCATCTTCTCCTGGGTTTGCCTCGATGTCAACGGACGGGTTCTGGGACCCACATGGTGGTAGATTTGGCCCATGACTCGTTCGACATGCGGCAAACGTGTCCGACCCAGTCTCACGATTTGTGTTTTGGAGCGCAGCACTTTGTTCCTAACCAAGTGGTTAGGGCACCTGTGGCAAGTCGTGATTATTGGTTATGGTATTTATATAAGTATAGATTATTATTGTGTCCTTTATTTCATTAATATACTTAATGGAGGAGGGTTACATGTGTCTTTTTATTATCAGGCATATTTAAACTACTGTGGGCGTACCTACTGAGGGTAGTGTTGGTTATAATTTACGATCAAATTAATCACACTAGCAATTCCCACACTGTAGACACAAGACACCTATTTCTGAACGCGCGTCAGTTTCTAAACGTCTTCACTGCTTGACCACCACCCATAAACTCGACTCAGCTCCGGCCGGTCCGAGCATTATAGGCGTTCTAGGCGGTGCTGGCACCCCGGTTAGTTAACTCAGTCACGTATTTCCCACATACTAATCAATTACATTTTTATATATTAACTCTTAAAATGTCGATTGCACCCCATGTGTGCAAATAACAATAAAATTCTATTGTGTCGCTAATTGCGCGCGCGACGGGTTAATATATAAAAAGTAGTAGCCCACCGGTATCGAGAACAAGTTATTGTTATTATTATTGGAGTGACTGAGATCTTTATAATACATATTGTTTTTATCTCCTGTACCTATCCTCAAACCAACAAAACGCTTCCATAACTTATCTCTACACAACAACTAGCCTTTGCATCAAACTCTAGTATATTCAAAGTGAATCCCGTCCCATCCGGTTATTTTCAGTTGACACACATAACTCCGTGTTTCTTATCGCACACGTTAAAGCTGAAAGCTTTATGATGTTAGGACGAGAGAATAGTTGTTTGAAGCAGAGCTATGTGTATGTAAAACTTGAATCTCAGCATGATATCTGGGTTCTGGACATAAAAAATCCAGTGTTGACATTGGTTTTATAAATAACTAGCGACCTGCCCCTGATTCGCACGACTTTTAAAACTTGAAAAAAAGTTTTTTGAATTATATATAAGTTTAATATGAATTAATTATAGGTACACAAAACATTCAGAATAAAGGACAATGCTCATGGAAGTATGGAATCCCGTACCATGCTGCATCAAAATCAAACTTTGTTTTTATAGTCTACACTTATCATAATAACTCCTACAAAAGTTCTTTTTGTAAACAAAACCCGTATTTTGGAGTAATTTTATAAAATCTAAAATAACCTCAAATTATTTACACAATGAAATACACAGAAATAAGTTTAAAAAATACAAACAAGTTCTACTTCTCAACACACAATAGAATAATTAATTAATCTCAACTCTTAAAACACAAACGGACGTAGATATTCGCTAGCGCAAAGATAATACAGATTAACATGATCAAATGTCAGAAATGTGCCTGCCGGGACTTAGGGATGTGATCGATAAATCAAAATCTTCAGTAAGAAAATCGATTTTGTGTCAATTAGCAATACCAAATCGATTTGGTGTTTTGGTTTTACTTAATTGTTACTGTTATTCAACAAAAAAAAGCAAAAGTAAATACATTTAATTCGTGTAATGTTTTTGAAGCAAACGTTATAGTTTTCTTTTATACAAAATAAACGGAATGACTGGTTAGTCGATTCATCAAAATACTCTCTTTTGCATTCTACATCTCTATGACCGGTTGTATGAACATCACGTTAAAACAATATTCGTACTTTAATATTTTGAATTAAATTCCCTATTCAAAAATCAAATCCATGACGCGTAATGTCGTAAAAAATTATGATAATAATTACTATAAAATTTTGATTTTGGTGCATGAAACTTTTAATCATTGTCCTTTTAAGTTATGGTGAAAACAGCAACAAAATTCATTGCGTAAAAAATCATCAAAATCAATATGAAATGACGTTCAGCAACGCTGTACAAGCCTTTCTCGAGAGCCTCTACTACTGCCTTCCACAAAAATTTAAATTATCACATTATAGGTATGTACTTTAATACTTGAAACGAAATGTTTCACAATAAACTTTATTTCTTTAACTCTTTAGTTTACTTACTGCTTTTAAGTACCGAGTGCAGTTTAAGTCCTTTGAGAATTCGTATTTTAATGAAAGTCTCGAGTGTCAATGGCACTGTGCCAACAATAGGTTATTTACCCTATCTTGTGTTTATAGAGCGTTTAAAATCAGAAGAGTTCAAATGGAAATAATTTACTTCTTTATTTATCTTAGGTTTTAAGGTTGAGATAGGCAGTTCATTTATTTATTATGTACGACCACTCTTGTATATGTACATTACACAAGTCTTTTTTATTTTATTGTTGTAAATAAAGGTAATTTTAATGTAACTCGTTGGTAATCCTCAAATAAATAAATACATACACTCCTCGTTCATAATTGTATCACTGTAAAAGCTGCCCTGTGGCTGTCAGTCCGTTAGTGTGATTATAACTCGAGAACAACTTACCGACTCCGACGCACGACTGGAGTTTACTCCCCAATACAATCTTCAATCTTTGAATATACAATAGGCAACGAGGGTAATTAAAACGAATACCTTAAAAAAAGCCCTACATGATTTCAAAGTGAAAGGTGTTCAAGGTACATTGCGTAGAAAAACTTAACGCTTTTGAGTTTACGCTTGTATAAATTTCACTCCTCATGAAATTGCCATACCGGTGGCTTTATAAGAAAATCGATTCTTAAGGAGCTAAATCCAAAAAAAAAATGGTCTGGCTAGGTTTTAATCTGTAGGTGTTATGTATATTTGGATACAATAAAGAGTTCCAAAGACCAACTAGTCTCTCAGATGTTATTCAAATAACTACATGAGTACTGATAGCAAAACAGGAATCTTAATTATTAATTGACCTGGAATTGAACTTTAGTTCGAACGTATAATTATAATTGTGTTGAACATTTAAAATTTATAGAAGGAAATGGGCGGGGCTTGGAAGGGTCGGATGTTCTGTGGGTACTGGCAAAGAGTAGAGTTGTACAGAAGGAGCACTTTGCGTGGTCAAGCGTACACTTGAACTTCGAAAATGTGCCTTACTGTAACTTTTAATTAAAGTCACTGGCAGAGACCACCTGTGCGCCTAGCACGAACGCAGAGTAAACGAAACGTAAATTCAAACGATACGAGTTGAAAATACTCGTTTGGGACAACATTTATCAACGGGTGCTACCTACCTATTGTGGTATTATAATATATAATATAACGAGACATATAATATAAATGATATTATATTATCAATACAAAAATCTATCGAATCCTACGTTACGTTTACGTCACACGTTCCTGCTAGCTCTGTTACCATGAGTAGCAATGGCTTTAATTTTTACAGTTAAACAACATTCATTGCGTCATTTATGTTGCTGAACAGACAAAGGAGAAGGCTCAAAAATACTCCACGTCTGCCAGCAAAAAAAATACATACTTCCGGTTTTAATCCTTACTGGCAAACATACGATTTTTTTTTTCGTTTTATATATAGGTACCAACGAGGCAGTCGTTCTAAAATGAAAATCTGCAATTTTACTAAATTTTATAGTACCTCTGAACAAAATCACTTTTTAGTATGACAACCAGTAAGGATTAAAACCTGAAGTAATTTTTTATAAGAATTTTTGCGATATTTTTAGATACTGCTCTCTGTAGTCAGACGTGGAGTAATTTTCTATAAAAAAATAAATAAATAAAATCCATTTATTTCGGGTTCTCCCATATTCAAAAATCACAAATTACAACACACGAGATAAATACAAAACACAATATAAAAATAAATACAATTTCATCAAATTATAAAAATGTCAAAATCAATGTCAAATAAAAACTAAAAATTAAAATTAATCAGAATTTAATAATATAGAATACAAATACAAATAAAAGCTTAGGGCAAATTTTGGATAACAATCATAATATAAATTAATAAAACAGCAAATCGCTCTTTAACATGCCTTTGCTATAAGCCTACTGCAACACTTCATAATATAAGGGCAGTCCAATCGCCCAGCAATCATCACTAGGACAGCATTGGAGCTGACCCGCACTCTGCGCACCAAGGACGCGCACCGCTTGCGCATTGTGGTGTGAAAACAGTCGGTGCGCGCTTCCGCAAACATGCCCGAGGCACTGCAGAAGCGGGGCAGCCCCAATACCGCCCTGAACGCGTTGTTGTACTGGACTTGTTGTCTTCTATGGGCGATGAGACTTCACCTTTTTCGAACTTATGAAGCAATGGACTAGCAATTTCCTTCAAACTCATTCAGATTGTGATTGATAGTGAGTTACGCATTTGTGCGCTGGTCGTTGACGGGATGATGCATAATCCAACTTTTTTTTTAAGATTCAGGTATGGCCAAGCCTACATCATACAGGCTGAGCACCCAATGTTTAGATGTTGAACAACTTTTTATTCGACTTGCAGTAGAGTTTTTTGTTAGTTGTGTTTTCTGAGTGCCAGTGGTGTCTGAATTTGACGGTCTGGTGATTATCGTATCCACTCGTTGTTTGTTGGCTTCCAGCCATAATCAGATATCAGACGCTTCACATTTTGTTAATTGATGTCTTTCATTCGCCATCTTTCACTCGAAATGAAAGATCTGAACATCACAACTGAGTATGTGCAAAGAGTAGGCAAATTGAAGGAATAAAGGAGCCCGTAATATGTATTAATGAACCGATCAAACAATGTTAGATTTTGCTACTTGGAATCTTTCACTCGCCTGCGGAATTATTGAAAGTCATGTATTTAACGCGGCGACAAACTAATCTGGTTTTAAAAATAATTTAAATGGGTAGCAAAAATAATAGGTTCGCAGCTACAGTGAAGTAGCATTTTAAGTATAAAGAAGCAGCTTTATATTGTTAAATTGGGTAGCAAAAATAATAGATTAGCAGCTACAGTAAAGTAGCATTTTAAGTATAAAATTAGGTTGTTTATAGAATTTATTGTTAAGCGAACATTACACACTGGCACTCGCTCGGTGCTGCCGTGGCACCGCTCGCTTCGCTCGCTCGGCTCGTGCGTTGTGTGATCACAGTTCTAACCTAACCTAACCTACCTTTCAGTAATTTTCATTTATTACTGTATTTTTAGCCAAGGGGTTACGGAGCCGTCTAAAGATGAAAGAAATTAAAATTAGCCTCTCCTCAAAAATAAACTCTTACAAAAGTGTTTTTATATGGAAGCCTATAGTTGCCTATAATACAATGTTTGTTATCCCACTGTTAATATTAGTCGCCCTTTAAGTTGTCGCCTGGAAATTATGAAAAATTTGATGAATGGAGGAGATGAACTTTCTCTCCTATGTAGTTTTGTTGGTGACGTGTGAACGTGGAATGAAAGAAACAAAAAAGAACATCCGCTGGAGTGAATCGGCTGAGGCATTAAATATTGTCGATATAGGTGAAAATAAAGATATTTAACTTGTGACTTCGATACAAACCTTCTACATTTTTTTGTCTTGTGGTTTCAAGGCGAGTTTTATAGGTCACGATATCGAGTGATTCTTGAAGGCGTACGCAAGCAATTTACAGCTTTATTTGTTAATGAAGATAGTGCAGTGTAGTGGTACTGTACCGTAATAAAAGGGCACAGTAGAATTATTGTAAGTGGCGTCAGAGAAATGTATGTATTTGCATGATCTTTTCGAGGCTATAAAGTTCTTTTACCTAAGTATCTGTTGTTGCCTTAAATGCAAACCAAGTTATTCGATTTCAATGATACAAGTTCCCAATAGTTGGTGGCCAAAAAGTATAAGACTATCACTAACGTAATTAGGTAAGCGCTATCAAAATGACAAAAACGGAGCGAAATAAGCAAGAAGTACTTTTTATTTGACCTTAAAGATGTTCTTTAGATAGGTCAGGTGCGTAGTAAGAAAGAAGAAAGAAAAATAGGTTTATTTGTCACAGAAACACGTGCATACAAAAACAACAACAATATAAACATAACAAATATTCGGCAGCTGCACGTCATGACTGTGACAAGAAGGCTTCCACTCAGCATAATGCTGTGTTATGGGGAACTCACAGCACAGCGCTGATTTTCAGTGGTCACCCGAAAAACACGTACGGAAATCAAGCCAATAAATATTAATAAATCCAGTACTCGCAACCGGCGTGCTTTTATGATCAGATGTATGAACGTAAACGAAGCAATGCAAGCAATGTATGTAAGGATCGTAGCAGGTGGCGTTATGTAGTTTGTGCTTAACCCCATGGGAAGATGGCGTGAGTTTATGTATGTGTAGCGGTTACACCGCCACATACGAACTACACATCAAAGACATGACGTCACACAAATCCTGCATCGCGCAATTAGAGTTTACCGCGCGAACGACATGTATGTATAAGAAAGACTATGTGGAGTTTCTTGCCAGCTCTTCTCAATAGGAACCGACCAATTGGAACCTTGCACCTAGCTTCTGACATTTCATAAGTGCCCATATAGGTTAATGTGGAATAAAATATTTTGAATTTGAATTTAAATCCGACATCAACAGTTAGGCAGTTGCCCGCCAGACACAACACCCGTCTGGTCGGAGGATCCTCCCTTTTCTATGGTGGATGAGTGAACTTTACACCCTGTTCCTCATGCCACTAAATATGTATGTTGTTTTCATTTTCAAAACCTCACAATTGATTTTGATAAAAATAAGGTAGCGAAATAAGGCAAATAGGTACACGATATGGAATGCCATAAAATACGGAGCGAAATAAACTAAAAATAATTTACATTTTCAAAACTCCACAGTCGCTTTTGATACAAAATAAGGATGCCAAATACATATTATAGCTATACTTAGCATGACATTATATAACACGACATGACATGACGTCTAGTGTCGAATCATTAAATAAACTCTCAGGCGTGGTACACACCTGGGCACGCCACTATTGCGGCGATAAGTCCCCTCTTTGAGGAGTGGCTGGAGAGGTGCCACGGCGTCCTCACCTTCCGCCTGACGCAGGTCCTCACGGGACACGGCTGTTTCGAGAGGTACCTGTTTCGGATAAGGCGGGAGGAAACACCCGGGTGTCATCACTGCGTGGATCGCCCGGAGGACACGGTGGATATGGCATACGGTGGAGGTATGCCCGGCTTGGGCAGAGCACCGCCGTGTCCTCGTGGAGGCGATCGGTGGCGGGGATCTCTCGCGTCCGGCCCTGGTCCAGGCCATGGTACGGAGCGAGAGGGCATGGGAGGCCGTCACCTCCTTCTGCGAAGTAGTAATGCTTGCAAAGGAGGAGGTGGAGCGCGTGAGGGAGAGGCAAATTTCGCGCCCTCACGCCCCTAGCCGCCGCAGGAGAAGACGCCCTGGGCGTCGGGAATCCATAGCCGATTCCCGGCCACCGTAGGCGCGGGCTTGCGGACGGTGAGCAATGGGTAGCTCGCCGTCCAGCAAGGACCAAGCCCGGGTCGACGGCGCGTTGTGTTCCACGCGCGCCTCAAAGAGTGTCAGCGAGTGAAGGGGTCCGATGAGACCATTGCCTGTCGGGGTTGCGGGAAAGTCCGAAAGGGATACCGTGGCCCCCTGGCATTGCACAGGCAAGAGAAGGAACACGGTTGGGTTTTAGTCAGTAAGAGTCTGACACACCCTCCCGATCCACCCAGAGCAGGAGGAGTCATTTGAGAATTTCCCACCCACAAAAAAAAAAAAAAAGGCCTGGTACACACTTGTTCAGGTCGGCCGACATTCAATTCGGCTGTTGATGTTGAGCAACTAAGCCGACCCGAAGCAACTATAATACATATTCGGCTTTCATTCGGGTCGTGCAGATCGGCTAACTCCGTTTGGTATCTGAAGTCACTGTATAATTTTCGGGCAGCTTGGCACAATTCGAGTTAAGACCAGCGACTCTTTCCCGAATATAAATATCCACATGTATTCGATTTCAGTGCCCAGCTGTGCGCAATCATGTCAACCCAACTAAAACAAGAGTGTGACTAGCTCATTAATTTTATCGAAGCAACACACAAACAGCCACATTTATCTCAATATTACTTCATCATCATCAACAACTGTTTTCAACTAGCCTGCAACGTGTCGTGAGATACTTCGGCCACATTGCTACAGAGGTACCAACAATAAGGAACGTCTAATGGTGACTGGAAAAATAGAGGCCGAATCCCATAAATATGATCGGATCTAATATTCGAGCAATTGCCGATAACTATCAGCGCCGCACTTCAAACTCAAACTCAAACTCAAAGTATTTATTTCAATTAAACCCTTTACAGGCACTTTTGAATTGTCAAAGAGTCAGTTAGTCAGAAAGTTGAAGCTAGTTGCCCATTCCAAAACGTAGAACTCTATGGAGAAGAACGGACAAGAAACTCCAAGGACACTGCGGTCGCGGGTTAGGATTTCGGGTCAGGTTCGGAATAAACCTCTTTTAAATATAGAAATTACAAAATCTTGGGTACATTACTCTTGTTGATTCTATACGTGAGAACAATGTAAAAAAAATATAAAATTCAAAAACGATTAAAACTTCACCAGGCCACTGATCGTTACAAATGGAAAAAGACCGTTGACAATTTGATACGAAGTCACGATTCTTAGTAGTGAGGGAGCGATTGAAAAGAAGAAATACTTCATCATAACTTTTAAAACAGCACTGTGTTCACACACAACACACCTCCATTCAACCCTAAAGACTTCAGACGTGTCGGTCACATTACATAAGCACACACGCGCAAATGTGTGACGTAGGTGTTAACCACATAAGTCCAAACTTTGCACCATTTTGCTCCGTAACACGGTTTACGAAAGCAGCGTCAGTTTAAATATTAATAGAGCAACGTGTCAGTGCGCTCACTACTTATTAACAGACTTAGGTGATGTAAGGTAGCGTGCAGAAGGTTTGCTTGTCGTGGGAGTGAGAGAGAAACTGTTTCTTCTTTTTAGGGTTCCCTAGTCAACAAGGGACCCTTATAGTTTCGCCATGTCGTGTCTGTCTGCCTGTCCAGGGCTTAGCTCAGAGACTCTTAGTAATATAAAACTGTAATTTGTCATGGATATACATATTAATCACGTCGACCAAATGGTAAAATAAAACCATGATAACAATTTTTTTTTGGGTACCTCCGCTAATGTGTGAAAACCATTTTTGGATTCAGGGATCCGTTTGCGTTTAAGTTTTAAAGTGCTATTTTTTGTTAGAGTCTATTGTCCCCTGCCAGCATAATGGTTGGATACGTGAAAAAAAATATAACGAAATTAAAAGGAAAACTATCACAGCTAAGTAGGTTCTACAAGTTACCGAGTAATAATCGACCAACTTACAGTTAGTGCAGTTCCAAAAACATTCTTCCATACATTCCGTATGGGATAACATGTTTTTCAACTACAATGTTAAGTTTTTTCGTGGAATAAATTCATCCCAAACGCACTAGGCCGGTTTTTTCTCGTATTGGCACGTACAGTCAGTGACCTGCATAACCCGACACCGGCGTGATTAATATGTATACCTATGCCAAATTACAGCTTTCTAGTACTTACAGTCTCTGAGCTAAGCCGCGGACAGAAGGTAAGACAGAAGGATATGGCGAAACTATAAGGGTTCCTTGTTTACTACGGAACCCTAAAAAGAAGTACCTACTTAATAATACCAATGAATTAGTATCTTGAATTCATGCAAGCCTACACTCGCTATAATCTAAGAAATCCGATTTGACGTTTCGTACTCTTACGCGTAATAAAACGATATGTCTCGAGAATCAGTTTTAAGAAATGAAGACAAATCGTCGATTACAAACTCCCTAAGTATGATAAATCGATATGTCTCGAGAAGCAACCAATTTTTATTCCATCTTACATAAAGGATTTTTATAGCTGTCAAATCGGACTTCTTAAACTGTCGTGAGTTTAATTCGTTTTGTTACTCTTCAGAACTTTTGCACTAATAACGTGGCGTGAACAGAGTACCGTTTTCACATGTAAATTGCACCCGTGCGAAGCCGGGGTGCTAGTACTCTCATAAAATACTGTCCAGTCAGCAAGATGGTATTGGGACTGACTTCAATGGATGCGCCACAGAAACATTTTAAGTACTATTTCTATGCATATGCTTTGATGTCTACTAGAGACAGCATCGTCGGGCGTCGTAACCGCCGAATTAAAATAATGCCGAATGAAAGTGTTGGTTATGTATTATAATGTAGTAGTAGAACTCGTTTTAAAACCTGACTTTTGAAAACTGTTTTATTTATTTATTTTTTATTTACTGACTGCCTCGTTGGTCTAGTGGTCGTAAGCGTCACAGCTGAACATGAGGTCCTGGGTTCGATTCCCAGGTGGGGCAAATTGTCACTGGGTTTTTCTTTCTGGAATTACTCAGTAGCAGCCCGGAGTCTAGATTTGTACCCGGTTGATGGCAATAGGCTCGCCCCCTATTATATGGGACTTAAACATAACTGGCGAAATGTGGGTGTACTACAGGTACACCTCTGCCCAACTCTTCGGGGAAACAAGGCGTGATGTTATGTTGTTATGTTATTTCAAGTAACATGACTACATAAGGTCATTGATTTCATTTCATGAAAATACAGTAGATTTTTTTTTCTGATTTTAGAATAAGCACTTCCAGTTCAAATAAACATAATTTTTTTAATGAGTAATAAATAAATTATTATTTACACCAATTTTTTTTTAATTTTTTTCATATTTGGTTATCGAAACCGAGGGAGGCCTGTGTCCAGCAATGGACGTCTTTTGGCTGAAATGATGATAGTGATGATATCAAAACCTATCACGTATGTGGAGTTTTGCTAACCAAGCCCACGTTCGCACGCACGTAAAAATATCGCAGCGGGATTTTATCGCGCACTGGATTTTCAACTCTCGGTGTTGAGCCGAGCGTTGAAAATCCAACGCGTTGGGACGCACTCTCGTCCCAGCGCGTTGAAAAAACACACCATTGGATTGTCAACTCTCGGCGCTAAGTAGAGCGTTGAAAATCCAGTGCATGAAAAAAAATCGCCGCGATTTTATTACGTCTAATAATAATTATGCTATTTATGTCGCCAATTAACATTACTGTGTTCTGTTTTCTCCCGAATGAGTGCCGGTAAAAATAAAACTGACACATGATATTTTGTTCGAGGTGGGGCTTCTACAGATTTATTTTAGGGTATGCAAACTACATGATTACTATACGAGGACCACATCATACTGAAGTGATTTGTTAATATGTAATGGAATATAGTGCGAGATTTCAAGAAGTTGAGAATTTTCACATTAACTATAGAATAAATTGAAAAGAAAATCGTACTTTTTTGTATTGGCAAACGTAGGCCGCCCTGGGTTGGTGAAATGACGATCTTCGAACAGTGCCTGGTGGTGGAGTGGTGGAGTTACTCACGAGAGTAACTCAAGATCTAGTAACATAACCGTTTAACCGCCTCTGTGGTCGAGTAGTAAGACCACCTGTCTCAGACCTATAGTTCACGGATTCGATTCCCAGCGGGGACAAAATTTTCTGCTCAGTTTGGTTGGCGGTAGATCTTGTTATAATTCCGCCTGACTAACTACTACCATCATATCTAAGTCGGTCACCATAGCAACAATGTTAACAGCTTTGTTGTGTTTCGGCAGTTAGAGGTAAGATAGCCAGTTCCTCTGTGATTGAGGATTCCGGATGAAGCTCGCTTCCACCTGCGGTCTGGTGAGATAAAGGCCACGAGCTTCCGAATGGAAGTTAAAAAAAAAAACATCTGAATTTTGCGAAAGGTTAGACACAGTACACCCACATTTTTCCAACTTATGTTTAAGTCTCATGTGACAGGGGCGAGCCTATATTGTCATCAAACGGGCACAATTCTAGATTCCTGGCTGCTACTGAGAAATTCCTGCTAGAAAAACCCAATAACACTGCCCGACCCGGGAATTGAACTCATGACCTCATGCTCAGTAGTAGCTCTTTCGACCACTAAGACTAACGAGGAGAATCTACTAGAATGGAGTATAATTTGGGATTCCTGTGTCCAGTAGTGCACTGCCTTGAGGGTGATGGTGATTGTTGAAGCCTGCTGAAATCTGGGACTAGTAAACCATTTTTTTATATTTATTATTTACTATTACCACTTACATTTGTTTTTACAGATTGGAAGCCAATACAACAATATAGTCACAATTTCCACACAGAGACGTCACCCAAAAACCGATTAAAAACCACCACCAACAAAAATGAAGTATTTTTAAACTGTCCTATTGAATTAATTGAATTAACTAAACCAAATTGTTTTTGATGAGTAGCCAGCAATAAAAATAATATTGAAAATAGAACGAAGATGACGTTTGTAATGTTGGATAGACCTAATTGTCAACGTGACACGGGCATGACCTGTCCCGTCATCGGACACGTTCGCATCCGCATTTACGTCCCATCATCTCTGTAGCATGACGCATAATTATGACGGGTGGTTTACTACGCTTCATGTATGAACATTTTAGGAACAAAATATTCATGTATTTACAAATTATAATCATTGTAATTGTAGCGGTTACACCGCCACATACGGACTACGCATCAAAGACATGACGTCACACAAATCCTGCATCGCGCAATTAGGGTTTACCGCGCGAACGACATATATAAGACTATCCGATATCAACAGTCGGGCAGTCGGCCCGCCAGACACAACACCCGTCTGGTCGGGGGATCCTCCCTTTTCTATGGTGGATGAGTGAACTTTACACCCTGTTCCTCATGCCCCTAAATAATCATTCATACATCTATTTAAGTAAGTAACTGACATTGGCGTGCAAATTGCATATCTACAACGTAAGAAAGTTTGGATTTCACGGGCTACAACTAAGGATCCACCTTAAGCGGCAGCAGTGTATACCAACAGTCATGTCCTGTCTGCATCATTGTGCATCATCAGGATAGGCCTATCGCAGTCCACTGGTGGACATAAGTGTAAATCTTATGTTTAAATTTTCATCAAATCGGCCCCGAGCCTCTTTTGAGTATTTTCTTATAGGATTTGGTCATCCATGCACTGTTCAAAATTTCATTTTGTATATTAAGAACAGTTTAATCGGCTATCTAGTATTTTTCCAATTAATAGAAAACGAAAATCAGATGATTTTCCGCTTTAGAAATTATGAAAGCGCATAATTTGTTCTGTCCATTTTATGTGGTAAGCATTTATAACATTAGTTTTATTATCACACTGTTACAAAAACAACACTACAAATATCGGGTTACAGATGTTGCAGTATTTGTGATTAGTGATCATTTAATGGCTTATTCACGATTCTCGGTCACAGCAGTTTCGATGTTTTAACCGCCTCTGTGGTGGTAAGACCACCTGTCTCAGACCCAGAGGTTCCGGGTTAGATTCCCAGTGGGGGAAAAATTTTCTGCTCAGTTTGGTTGGTGGTAGAGCTTGTTCTAAGTCTCTCTGGCTAGCTACTACCATCTTATCCAAGTCTGTCGCCATAACAATCTTAACAACATTGTTGTGTTTCTGCAGTTAGAGGTAAGATAGCCAGTATCTCTTTGGTTGAGGATTCCGGGTGAAGCTCGCTTCCATCTTCGGCCTGATCATCACTTACTATCAGGTGAGATGCAGGCCAAGAGCAGCTAAAAACAAAAAAATGCTGTAATATCACGATACTACCGGATGCATTCATAAGTGCTTATTTACTGAGTACCAAATTTTTAATTTCACCTATATAAGTAAATGTTGCATTCTGAGTAAGAAGCCTCGCCAAGTGAGTTGTTATAAACAGACAAGCCGTATTGTGCCCTAAGAGATTTTCCATCGGTAACTTCTCAAGAGCCTAAGGGGATGAAAATCCAAAAAACCAGCCAAGTGCGAGACCGGTACGGTACTCACATACCGTACCATATTAAGACCCTTTTATGTATCCCCTTTAATTATTAACTTTTTATTATTTTATTATTTGTTGTTATAGCCGCAATAGAAATACATAATCTGTAAAAATTTCAACTGTCTACCCATTACGGTTCATGACATACAGCTCGCTGACAGACAGACGGGTGGACAGCAGACGCTTAGCAATATGGTTCCGTTTGGTACCATTGGGGGTACAGAACCATAAAAAATGATGATACAACTAACTTTAAAAAAAGTCTAAGTACCAAGTTTCCAACTTCAAAAATGATGAGGTTCCATACAAACTTTCATACCCAATAAGGGATGAATTTTCTTATGTTATACATATAAGGAACTCGTATGGAAAGTTTAACGCCGGTAGCACACCTCGGCCACGAAACCATAGCAGTGAAACCATAGTAGTTTAATTCAACTAGCTCACGTCATGTTCCGCTACTCGAATCCGATTTGACTAGCGGAACATGAGCGAGCCAGTTAATTTTCAGCTTCATTTCATCAGCTTTATATTAGCAATATGGTTCTAGTTCTGTTATCGTTGGTTGTGTCATGTTGGAAGGGCTCGTGGCTAGATAATAACAGCCGCACGGGTCGATCTTCAAAGTTAGGCAACGCTTGCCGAGCTAGGTCCGCGGGTGGGTGACCATCAATTACATACCGAATGCTCTCCATGCCTAGGAACGCATGTTAAGCCGATGATTCCGGCTGTCTTTTGTAGATCTTTGACAGTCTGTGTTTGTCAGTTTGGCTTTTTGTCAGAAGCCAAAAAGTCTGACAACCAGTCTTACAAGGGGTATCGTTTTACCCAGTAACTGGGTTGTGGAGGTCAGATAGGCAGTCACTCCATGTAAAATATTGGATTTCAGTTGCATCCAGTTAGTCTGGAAGCCGACCCCAATATAGTTGGAAAAAGGTTAGGCCAAAACGGCTGAACAGATTTAGATGGCACAAAGATTAACCTTAGATGAAGAAAACCAAAAAAGTGACCTAGGGATACGTCCAAGAAATACTATGCTCGATGGTTTGTTGCCCTGCAACTGCAAACCAACGCTTTTTCGTTTTGTGTCGTGAATCGTACACCACACCATGACAATATGGTAAACACGTGAGCACAACTCCATGTACTTATAACACCTTGCATGCATTTTCCATCATTTATGAAGATGAAAAAAAATTAAAATATTCTTTACTCGATCATACTCGATGACCTCTACAATGAAATCCCATAAGCCAAGACATAGTTTTTTTTTTCATAATAAATAGTTTATTGTATGGAGACTCCCTTTATTTTATTTTTTTTGTTTGTTGATATAGTGGCAATAGAAATGCATGATCTGTGAAATTTCCAACTGTCTACCTGTTACGGTTCATGAGATACTTCTCGCTGACTGACAGACAGACGGACAGCGGAGGCTTAGTAAAGGTTGCCTCCTTCGGGTACGCTACCCTAAAACGTACAATTATGTCAAAACAATTCCACTTTATAACTCCACAAAACATCAAGTTAAACTAAGATACTTTTTAACCCTAACATGGCACAGTTCGCGTGTACCCCGCGACTTAACAACGCAACATTTCGTTGCGAAAGTGGCACTTACCAACTAACTTTATAATTCTGGCATACTTGAAGAGTAATGAAGGTAAAACCGGCATAAGTTTCTTGTGTAGAAGTACGGCAACAGCGCAAATGTTACATTATTTGTAAGACTTGTTGGAACACGAATTGAAACATGTTTTGATAATAGTCGCTGAGATAGTTGTAGAATGGGAATAAGGGTTGGGGGTTAGGACGCGCGTTGACGCAGCGTATACGTCTAACGAACGCCAATGAAAGCTAGATTCCGGTGAAACAGTTCGTTCTAGAAACCAAAATAATTCCTTTATTACCTAATGTTATTAGTGTGTTACGAGTATTACTGGAAGAAATGAGAAAAGTTGAACTTACGACTTTTGTGTCGTTCTATTACGACGACGACGACGTCTATTAAGACGAGATATGAGGAATTTAAAATTTCTTTAGAAAACTTATTTTTCTCATAACTCGAATTTAAATCAGTGTCCATTAAAAATATATATTTGGAAGCTTAGATATTCTGTAATCCAATCGGAATAAATACACACTATCTTAGGAATATGTTTGATTTACAAATTATTTTGGTATTACGTTTGTATGAACTACGCATGCTCCGCCGGCCCGTTAAGGCAAAAAAATCATGTCTGTTTAGCCCCCCTTAAATTTTTTTTTTCTGTTTTAGTATTTGTAGCGGCAACAGAAATACATCATCTGTGAAAATTTCAACTGTCTAATTATCACGGTTCATGAGATACAGCCTGATGACAGACGGACGGACGGACGGACAGCGAAGTCTTAGTGATAGTGCAATCCACAATGACGCGCCCCACTCCGCTCCGCTCCGTATTAAATTACAGCTTACAGTACAATAAACGTGGAGTGGGGTGCGTCGTCGTGGATTGCACTATCTGTAATAGGGTTCAGTTTTTAACCTTTGGGTGATATCTGAATCGTGTGCACGGGATTTTGTTTTCAAAGTAATTTTGTTTCAAAGGTTATTTATGCGTGACCGCGATTGTACCTGTACCCACCAATAGGTGCATACAAATACCAATTGCAGTGAACCATTCACCCAACCACAACATTAAAGAAAATGAGAACGAAACACCCCTTGCCCTTTGTCGATTCATTCCCAAGTCTTTTCAACCATTTAATTTTACCAAAACAGGTTGTATTCGTATACAAGCCCAAACTGCAAGCTGTATCTGTAATTATTCAGTGCAAATAAAGCGTGGCATGCAGCTTACGATGCAACAGTACTAACGCGTTGCTGCGACAGAATTCAATAGGCCAAATTGCGGAGAGGACAGCGCACGCCGAATGACTAAGTCGACGTGTGGTCTAAGTTACACGAGTAAGATATTGCGTAGAATGGGTGGATTTATAAAGCCTTCTTGTTCTCTTGTCACGACTACAGGAGAAAAAAGAGATGGAGAGTCAGCAAAGTCCATTGTTCATGTTCCATTGCCAGAAATTTTTCGGTAATGACAAAAAAAATAGCTACCATAGACAATTTAATTTTTTTAAACGTAATTAAAAACATAATTTTTACCATTTTTATTATTTTTATTATTGCGATGTTATAATCCGTGACCCCGGCAAATAACCTCTCCTAGTTCTTTAATTAGGTATAGGTTGCTCCAGGTGCTATTTTAGAAAATTGTATATAAATAAATAAATAATAACTTATCAGATGCAACCTCTGTCGACACCCTCGCGCTATCCCAGCTTCCTTGTCCGGCGGGCTGTGCTGGGGCAGCTGCTGCAGGTGCAGAAAACCTCAAACGGCGCAAATATAACAACCTTATTTGTAGCTATATTTTTGAGCTATTTGGGGTTGAAATACTAGAGCCGTGGGGTCCTAGTGCTCATCGAGTATTTCGGGACATCGCCAAGCGGTTGGTCGAATCTTCACGAGACCAGAGGGCTGGCCAATTTTTAGATCACAGAATCAGCATTGCCATCCAACGTGGCAATGCTGCCAGCCTTTTGGGCACTTTCCCTCTAACAGCGATGCGAACGAATTTTTTATGATTTTTTTTCCTCTGTATTATACATATAGTATATATTATATTAAATATAGTACAGAATGTATTTATTTTAGTGTTAGATGTATATACTTTTACTTTCATTTATTTTATTGATGATAATATTATCATCAATAAAATAAATGAAAGTAAAAGTAAATGTTACATATAAAAAAAAAGTTTAATGTAATTAATATATCAGCATAGAACGAAAACGCGGAACCGTTTGTAATTAAAGCTGCACGCTGTACATTGTTCCTTTTTTTTTTATCGAGGTAGGTACTTTATATGCTACCCCGGCTGTCGCTGAAAACTAGCGCTGTGACTCGGTTTACCGTCAGTCACAGCATTATGCTGAGCGATAGCCCTTTGCGCGAATGTGACGCATATTTTCCTCGTGTTTGTTTTATTTTTAATGCATCAGTAGGCGCACATAAACATAATATTTTCTTTCACATGCTGTTTCTTGAACCGGTCACACTATTATTTCCCCGCTATCGCTTGTCCCTTGTCCCTTCTAGCCAACCGTACACAGGAAGACTGTAAGCTATGGGAGGAGGGGCAGGAAATTACGCGGGGCAAGCGGGGGGCGCGAATCAACGTAACCACCCTGTTTATTGTAACTCCAGACTTCAGTCTGCACAGGACTATAAGAATATGAGACCACTAGACCAGAATTGGTGTTAGTTTTGAAGCTGTTTGTATGTAGGTACTAGGCTAGCAGGAATTCAAAGGAGGTGAATTAAAAGAGTATCTGATTCTGCAAGTGGATACGTCTGGCGCACCTTGGCCAGACAGCCTCGATACCAATATCAACCTTGATAACTGACAAATAGTTTCGTTCTAGTTTGTTTTGGATTAGACGTCGTAGGTAACACTGGATTTACTCAATATTTACACACGGAGTAGGGACTCCAGATAGCAGAAGTGCTAGCTGTGCAAAATGCAATGATCCCCGCGCGTTAGGTTTAGCGGCCAGTCGTTGTCCCAGCGCCGTGTCGATAACTTGTGTACCGCGAAACTACTATAAGAAGCGTTTGTGCTTAACATTCATGGTCATTTGAATAGACTTTAGCCTGTACACACAATCAATCTGCCTAGCCTTTTCCCAACTATATTGGGGTCGGCTTCCAGTCTAACCGGATCCAGCTGAATACCAGTATTTTACATGGAGCGACTGCCTATCTGACCTCCACAACTCAGTAACTGGGTAATACGATACCCCTTGGTAAGACTGGTTGTCAGATTTTCGGGCTTCAGTCTGACGACCCGTAACGACTATCAAAGATCCACGAATGACAGCCGGGACCAACGGCTTAACGTGCTTTCCGAGGCACGGAGGAGTCTCGATATGTAGAGATGGTCACCCATCCAAAGACCAACCCCGGCAAGCATAGCTTAACCTAATGGATCGACCCGTGCGGCAGTTATTACTTAGCCACGAGCTCCTAGAGCTACTACTTAGCTTTAGCCTGTACACACGATTTTCATTTATCTCCTTCTCCAACCACGATACCCATAAGGTCCCAACACATTGTATTTATTAACATTTAAACATTGGATTTATTAATATTTATTTACTGACTTGATTTCCGTACGTGTTTTTCGGGTGACCACTGAAAATCAGCGCTGTGCTGTGGGTTCCCCCATAGCACAGCATCATGCTGAGTGGAAGCCTTCTTGTCACAGTCATGACGTGCAGCTGCTGAATATTTCTGTTATGTTTATTATTGTTGTATTTTTATATGCACGTGTTTCTGTGATAAATAAACCTATTTTTCTTTCGTTATTTTCTTTTCTTTCTAGGTACTAGGAAGGTAGGAATGTTACGTACCGTTATCTTTAGGACAGGTATTACCTAGTGCATTTAGTCTTAGGAATTTTGGATAGTTTTTCACCCTACAACTAGTACTCAAGCGTTTGTGTGTGGTAAAAAGGGTTTGATTTGATTAAGTTGTCGGCTTGCTTATAGCCTATTCGCTGAGCAATCCGATTGGTCTACGAAGGGTGACAGCGGTGCCGCACATCCGCGGATTTTTTTTTTGGTCTTCAACTGATCGTCTCAACTCGTAAAATAAAGTGCTCCGCGCGCTAAAAACTTTTTCTAATAAGAAATGGTCCTTCTGTGATTTTGTGCTACAACCCCTTCAAGATACGAACATTAACATTAACCAACACCTGTGGAAATAAATGTGCAGTGAGCTTTAGCTGGATTTAGAACGCCTATACACGACGCCGAGCCCATGAGGTGCGCGAGGCAGTGGGCGAGAGTTCGCTGGTAAGTTATTTCAAATCCACACCCATTAACTCCTACACAAGGAATTAAAAGAATATTTGTGAATGACAGCTCCAGCACCTTAGCAGCCCAGCTATTAGAACTGTTGAATGCAGCTTCTGGTTGCTTCCTTACTAGTGAGAACCATTATGACTAAAATGAGGTTTTAGCCCAATAATGGGTCGGTAGGTCGATCCATTGATTTACGTATTTTCTCTCGATTAAACTTCAAGTAAAGACTCTAACATCATCATTTCAGCCGAAAGACGTCCACTGCAGGACATAGGCCTCCCCAAAGCACCGCCACTTGACCGGTTCTGTGCTCTCTGAATCCAGCTTTTAGGAGGCACTCCAACGCTTCGTCTTCCGGTACGCGGTCGCCCCTCCAAAAGACCCTAACGACCTTTAAAAACCACAGTTTCAACCAGATTTATTACAAGAGCCATAAACTTTAATAAACCACATTTCTCCGTAAATATTTAGCAGTCTGCCATTAAAGTCATATTTACGTTGATTACATGCCTCGGCCACAGTATACATGAGTAACAGTATTATATCTCGGCATTGACCTTGAAATAATTACCTACGGCCGCTCGGTAGCTCGCGTCCATGCGTAACTGCCGCGCACTCGACACTGTTGTGTACACATATTTCGAAGCGCGCTATGCAGATATAACACTGTTACTTATTTATACTGTGCCTCGACTTTAAAATCATAAAGCCCCATTGTCTCACAGATTAGTTTCATAGTTGTTTCAACTTGTTCTTGTTGTAATTAATTCTTTGTTCTGCCTCTTTCCTTCTGTCTTCTTAGTTTCCAAGTTGAATTGTAGTTAAAGCCTGCTTCGCTATTACTTTTCTTGGAGTTTTTATTTGTGTGTTAGTATTGCATTCACAGATGATGGTAGAAGCTAATGAATAAATTATTTTAAGCTTACATAATATGCTTAGAGGTATGAAGGACAGGGTTTGATTGTTGTCGGGACGTTATATATATGCCAGTCGCGCGGTAAACTCAGCTTGCACGATGCTGGATTTTGCGTGGTGTCAGTGTGTGTGTGAGATTTCGCTGCATGCTGGTGGTCAGGATACGCGTTACAGCCTTGGTGGCTAGCTGGCTATATTCCTCGCCGCTCGAAAGTTTGAGGAAGTGATGATGATGACGTCATTCTGAACTAGCTGCCCGAAGGCTGCGCTAATGTCCATATTCGGGGTCACCAGTACAGAAGTGATGAGGAACAGGGAGTAAAGTTCACTTAACCTCCATAAAAAGGAGGATCCTCCGACCAGATGGGTGTTGTGCCTGGTGCGCTACTGCCCGACGATTGTTGTCGGGAATATGCCAGTCACGCGGTAAACTCTGCGTGCGCGCTGCAGGATTTTGTGTGATCTCAGTATGATGAGTAGTTCACATGTGGCGATCTACATGCTGCCACAATAACATCACGAATGGTTGGGTAGAGATATACCTATACTATAGTACACCCACATTTCATCAGTTATGATCGTCATCGAGTTATTTAAGATTAAATATCGCAGCGCTGATGTTTTCATGGAATATCTTGTAATTAAAATAAATAAAATACACAGTCTTCAATATCAGAAAATAATTTATTATTTAGATCTTCAAATTACATCGATGACTTTTTGAACCATGTTGTAGGATCATTTAAATGGAAGCTTCCAGCCGCGTGTCGGATTTCAGTTAATTTACGGAAGTTTTCTTGAGCATCACTTGCTATACAACCGCAGTCACAATTGCAGCCAAATATATTGCATTTACCATTACCACAGTATAATCCTTCAGGTTCTTCCCCATCGCCACAAACTTTGGCTATACAGCGAATAGGTGCACGTGTTATGATAGCCGCCAATTTCACCGCTTGACGGGCTTTACCATGCATGTACTAGTAGATATTATGTTCTTCGTATGGGTAATAACTATTAACGGAATACCAAAACAGCTGTTCTACCGCAGCATTCAGAATGGACTCCGAACACAGCGAATACAAGTACAAACACCAAAGTTACAGCAATGTTCATGTTGGAGAACTTGATTTCAATATGATGCGGACAGCTGTGTGGCATTTCTTATATAATACGCATGTAGGAACCGACTTCATGTTAACCGAATTGATAACAGGAAAATGGGTGAACATTTTGACCTCAAGAAAGGAACAGAGCCTAACAACATTCTTTTTTTTTACCCGACTACCTCGAAGCCAAAAGGCTACTGCTGAACATGAGGTCCTGGGTTCGATTCCAATGTCGGGCAAAGTGTTATTTTCCATCATGAATTTCTCAATAGTAGCCTCGAGTCTGGATTTGTGCCTGGTTCATGGCCATAGGCTTGCCCTCGATTACATAGGACTTAAACATAGCTGGCGAAATGGGGGTGTACAATATATGGTAAACCTCTGTCAAATCCTTCGGGGATTACAGGCGTGATGTTATGTAAAAAAGAAAGTAAAAACTTAAAAACGCCCACTAAAAAGATAGAAACAAGACTACTTCGAATCGATTTTTTTCGGTTCTCGTATAGCCGAAGTCACTCGTGATCTGTACGAAGTATGTCTTATTTACATGACTTAGTAATGAAGTGTAACTTCGGCTATACGAAAACCGAAATGTCTTGTTTATACCATTTTAGCTAGCGTTTTAGTTTTTTTTAATTCGAAATAGTCCTGCTCTTGGCCTCGATCTCGCTTGATGAAAAGCGATGGATGAGGTATACGATGCAGATGGAACGAGAGTGCCCAGAAGATACTTGTACACCCTTGCTTTGGGAGCGAATTCATGTTGAATTATCTCTACAACTCTTTAAGTTAGAATTGGCCTTAAATGTCATGAGTTCAATAAATGGTAATAAACGGACTAAAAATAAAATAGGATATTTTGAGTTTGGAGAGTTGTAATAATGATTTAATGTCCTGTAACAACATATTTATTACGGTCGCGAATCATATTTCGATCAACATACAACCTGACACATAACATGCATAAGCTCACGCTTTTTTCCTATCGGAGTAGGCAGAAACTACAGAAATCCACCAGCTACGATCCTTACATACTCCTTTTGCATCGCTACCCTAGCGTTTTCAGTCAGATCGCTGTGCGTCTATGTGTGCACGCGCCTGTTTTCGGTATAGCTTGCTTTACCAACTCCGATAGTTGATAAGATCAAGATTTCAATAAGATTAAGATTTTTCTGATTACTAAGAACGTTATTAACGGGAAAACCAAATATTTTGTCTTGTGACACATTATTCCCGGATGCAGAATAGGCAAGTACTTCCATGGTTCTAAGAGCTCTATATGGGATCTCATCATCGCGCGTTCGTATTTCCGAAGATACTCATATGTAGACGATGATTTCCGAAGCACATTCCTACTATTCTTTAGAAAGCTGTCTGACGGGTATGAAGTGTGTAGGCATCGCAGCTATATGGTTAAATTAACCATCTAATTGGATGCCTAAGCCGTTCATTAAAAGCCGGGATCAAATTAAATAGCTGAAAGCCAACTAGCCAAGTTATTGAGAGTAACGTTTAACCTGCCAGCCTGGTGGCTGTTCGTACCTCCCCCACATACTGAAACGAAATTTAAATCTTGTATAAAACGCACACTATGTTGCCAAGCATATTATAAGCTGCGGATGATATCGCTGACAAAAATGCTTGGCTCAACGCTGGTCCAGCTCCACAAGGGCGCATAAACTAATTGATTAGCATTCGAAAATATTGTTGGAGCTGCTGAAGATTGCAAAAACTATCTTTGAACTGTATAACTTCAATCTCTTAGTATTGTATAATTGAATAGCACATGTGTGAGCACTGTGACCATATACCTTCTATAAAGCTACCATTTACTGGGTACGTCTTTCATTGACTTGATGTGCCCTGGCGGCTGAGAGTATGTCATGCTCACTCAAATGTCTCGCTGGTGGTGGCATGTGTGTTGGATCGTTAAGTTTCCTTCAAAATGGTTGAGCTAAACGGTGTTGATCCATTATGTTCTTGAACGGGCGCCGTCAGTAGGGACTGGTCATCTCTTATCTGCCACGGCTTATTTTAATTTTTGAATTATTTTTATCTTTTTTCTTGCCCGTTCTTCTCCATAGGAGCCTACGCTTTGGAATGGGCAACTAGCTTCATATTTCTGACTGACTGACCCCTTGACAATTCAAAAGTGACTATAAAGTTTAATTGAAATAAATGCTTTGAGTTTTAGTTGAGTTTGAATGTCGTGTAGTCATTTAGTTAAACTGGGTGAAATAGGTTAGGTTAGGTTAGAACTGTGAACAACCGCGCGCGAGCCAAGCGAGCGCTATTTCCAAGTTGCTCGCAGAACATTTTTAACCATATGGATCACTTTGCTTAGTCATGGTCAGCCATCTTCAAAGGGCTTACTTTCAATACACCAAGTTGTTAAACGTTGAATGATTCTAGTTTAAGAGCGGTCTAGGCATCCAATTGGCGTTTAATGAACGGCCTAGGCGTCCAATTAGCTGGCTAATTTAACCAGATGGATGCGACATATGGATTGACAGTTCATCTCTGCTATGTCTGACTGGACTGACGAGGTTTTCTTATGTAATTTAATTTGACGTGATTGAAGTGGTTTAATAATGTATGAGTTGTAATATCACCATAGCAGTCTGGAGATCATCTTCTAGCATAATAATCAGCCTATAATGTTCCTCTTGCTGTGATGCAGACCTCCTCTCTTCGAGAGAGAGTGGGTGTCTACTACGTGGATCCAGTGCTGGTTGGTAGATAGCACATGTCTTCGAACTTTTGGTTCTAGGACATGCCGGTTGCCTCATGTTGTTTCCCATCATCGTTTTGAGAGCAGTGGTGATAAAATTACCACACCATAGACTACCTGCAGTATCGTCCCTCCTTCTCCCATTAAATTTATCCAAAGGTTGTCTTTAAAAGAACACCTTCAGCGATAAGACCGCCCATTGTGTCACCCTATACCAAATTTCTACATTTATATCTGTAATTCATATGTTGTGTATAAGTAATAAAAGAGTTATTCTTTTTTAAAGCACGCAAATTCTAACAAAATAAAATACCAATACAGTTATCAAACTAACATCAGTTCCAGTTACAAGCAAACAAAAAACTACAACACCGTCACTAAAACAATTTGTTTATCCAAACAACGTCAGTTTTTAAAGCTTGAGGGCACAATGAATTCCCATAACTGCATGTAGACAAAAGAACCCTTGATAAATTTCACAGTAAAAATGTAAAACAGTAACTCAACTGAGCTCGTTTGAACACAATTTGGAAAACCTTTCCACCATCGAAAGTTGGTGTAAGTAAGGTTAAAGTATATTACACAGTTCAACAAAATTAATTCAATTTTATTGAAAGGCTGAATTATTTGGAAAACATGATTTACTTTGGCGTCAAATGAACAGATCATGTTTGAAACTACACTGCACTCCAAAACGTAAATCGTTGACATGGCTCAAAAGGGTGCCCAACATAAATGGGACTAGGTAGGACAAGTCTGCCGCATGCTGATCGAGCTTTGGGGTCATAAAACCCAGGATTGGTGCCCTAAAACAGTGACAAGTGACCGTGGCAGATAACGAAGGAGATGGCGAAACGACCTGGGTGTTTATGGTTTAAGAACTTTATTCTCAAAAAGAATTACATTCACTTATATGAGAAAAAAACTTATTTCTACTTACATAGAATACATTAGTGTTTACCTTAAGAATTGGAAAAAATTTGATCACAGAATCGTGACCGATGGAAAGCAAGAAGGGAGGCCTTTGTCCAGCAGTGGGACAAATCAGTATGGTAATAATAATGATTAACTTTCATGTTTACAAGATCAATTTGGTTATTTCATCCAAACTAAACCTTGTAAACCGTGTGTGTGTTGCCGAAAGAAATAATGCTATAATATTCACAGCATTCCAAATTCAAATAGGCTGAGAATCAGCATTTTTCGAACGTCAAAAAATTACATGACACCGAAACTCAATTGTCAATTTGGACGTTTGTTCGTAGTTGTTCTACTGTATATTACCACGTACCGCAACATATTCGCTATTTTATAGTTGAAATCTGACACAAGTGAAGGTACGAAGAGCTTGCCTAATTGGAGTGTACTGGAGTACTGGAGTACCATATGTGGTGAAAGATATATATACTGTATCGCGTATATAGTTAAAAATCTACATTCAATTATTTTTAACGTCTGCGATGGTTCTGAATCTAAAGTTTTGTAAAATTGATCAATCTTGGAGACACCGAAGGTCATCCTCTGAGATGCTAAATGCTGCTGCAAAGTACTAAGGTATCATAATGTTGTGGAAGGAGCTGTATCATCTAGTATAAAGTTGTGACTTGCAAATTGATATCTACAAACAGTTAATTGTTTTAAACGTTTAAAATGGTTTTAAAAAAATATGTGAGTGGCACTAGTTTTTGTGGTTTGTCAAGAATTCATGCATAATATTACAGCAGTGACTCAAAATATCATCAAAAATGTGCATTTATACACCACGTAGGCACGTGTACCCTACGACCGACTTGAAACAATTCGCTTATAAGAGTAGGCGCACCTCTAATAGGAATTAGGTAGGCCAGTCCGTCTGCCTCTAATTGGAACACGGAACACCTCTATTCCGAGTGTCGAATGCACGCGTCTGTGACATACGGGCTTGAATATTAAACAACCGAAATTCTAGCTTGTTTATGGTGGGTCGGGGTTTTTTCATAGTTTAAATGTAACATAATATGAAAACAGAGGAAGATAAAAAAGATAAAGTTGTAACGATCTTTCGACCCCCAAGATACAGGCATATGTCTAGTTTGGGGGTCACCGTCCAATCTGTTAATGTACAAGATTTTTAAGAAATAAATAAATTTGAAATTTGAAATTTGATCTATCTAAGAGGTTGTCATTAGTATCAGTGGATTCATAAAAAATCTCTACTCCTGAAAAAATTGCGTATTTTATGATGTTTCCCTGTTTTCGATGCCATTGGGCTACTAACTAGAGTTACCAGCAGCATAGTGACCTTTTTTTCTAACGAACATCACCAATGTTCTTCATAAAAGTCAGGGGCTTAGTGCTCGCAACGGGCGTGCGTGTATGACCAGATGTATGAACGTAAACGAAGCAAAAGGAGTATGTAAGGATCGTAGCAGGTGGCGTTCTGTAGTTTCTGCTTACCCCCATGGGAAGAAGGCGTAAGTTTATGTATGTACAGTCACGGATTTTAACTAACGAGCCACTTGCCACTGTTCATATTTTAGTCGTGTAATGCAAATCGCGTTTGATCGGTTCTATTCGTACATCCAGACACGATAAGGCATACGTCTTCGTAATACAGAAGATTTTTTTTCTAATATCTTTGTCATTTAGTGTTTGACAGGCGTGCCATTTGGGTTAGTATCGATTGATATTAATGCTACACTTTCATGCAATATTTACGGTTGGCTAACCTGAGACCCAGAACTTTAAACATGACAGCAGTCACTACCCAAATTCAACCAATTGCAAGGTCTAGCAACCGTAACCTATCGACAATTATTTTAGCTTAGCGATAGTAACGTTAGCGTACGGAGAAATTATGATTGGTCATTTCGACATCGGAAAAACTCGGACCCACGATATCCAAACGCATAGCGTCCAAGATGATGTTCTCGACAGTTACGATATTTACTGTTATATATTTATTATATATTTTGGTCTTCAGATAGGTTTTCAGAAATAACAAGTATTTAATGAGCTCTAATAATTCAAAGGAGGTCAGTATAAAATACATTGGATAAGTGTTATTAGTCAAATTTCAATTTTCGATTATTGGTAAATTGTCATCTTGTTGACGAGCATGTGGTTTGAGTTCGTGTTTAATCGTATAATTCCGTAAATGTATAAAACTGTATGTACTTAAAGCAATATTTACATTCTAGATGTTGCTTTAAGTTGCGTCTAAAAAGTTTCAAGTCTTCGTATCCCTGTTTTGAACCAACTTCGCCTGTTTCCGTGCAAATTAAGTTGATATTTATGTTTTGCCTTAATTTATCATTTCTTAACTAGTCTTGTGTAACTACATTCCATATACAAGATGTTCCAAGACCCATCACATAGCCGTTGTCTATGCAATTTGTACTTCAAACTTAGCAACATTGAGGAAACATTACTGTTGTGAAATGATTTTTATCCTTGGTGTTATCAATCACTATTTACGGCAGCGCGCAATGGACCTAAACCATTTACATTGTGCTTTTAAGTAATAACATTTAAAACTTGTTTTCGGGAATAAGGTTTAAAAACAGTTTCAACTTTCACTTACAATATCTCAGTAACCTTAAGGTTGCCAGGTATAATACAGTACAAAAACCAACCAAGTGCGAGTCGAACTCGCAAACAAAGCGTTCCGTACTACTGTTTTAAGCAAAATACGCCGAAAACAACACGTTTCTTGTATTATTTTTTGTTATAGTGGCAATTGAAATACACAATCTGTAAAAATTCTAACTGTATACCTATTACGGTTCTTGAGATACAGCCCGCTGACGAACAGATGGACGGACGGACAGTGGAGGCTTAGTAACAGGGTTCCGTGTGGCACCCTTCGCGTACGGAATCATAAAAATTATCATAATGATGAGAAGAACCGGTAGTCTTGGCTTCGTTAAGCCTCTTTTTACATCCGTTATTATCATTTCTATAATAAACTATCTGCTAAAGTCCTTACACAGGTATTTTACTTCTGATGTTGCATCGCTGTCAAAATCACAGTGGAGGAGCTCGTAGCTAATTAATAGCAACCACACGGGTCGATCCAGCAGGTAAGCTTAGGTTGCCGGGGTTGGTCCGTCGATGGGTGACCATCTTTACATACTAAGACTCCTCTGTGCCTCGGAAAGCATGTAGCCGTTAGTCCCGGCTGTCATTCGTGGATCTTTGACAGTCGTTACGGGTCGTCAGAAGCCCGAATGTCTGACAACCAGTTTTACCAAAGGTATATTATAGTAATTATTACCCCTTCTGGGTTGTGGGGGTCAGATGGCAGTCACTCTATGTAAAATACTGGTTTTCAGCTGCATCTGGTTAGACTAGACAACCCCAACACAGTTGGGAAATAGCTAGGCAGATAGACTTTTTGTCAAAATCAAAGTGATTTTTATACTTGTTGAATTATGGTTGCAGGTGGGTTGCTCTTACGGTGAGCAATGGGTAGCTCGCCGTCCGGTAAGGACCAGGCCCGGGTCGACGGCGCGTTGTGTTCCACGCGCGCCTCAAAGAGATGTCAGCAAGTGAAGGGGTCCGATGAGACCATTGCCTGCCGGGGTTGCGGGATTAGTCCGAAAGGGATACCGTGGCCCCCTGGCATTGCACAGGCAACAGAAGGAACACGGGTGGGTTTTAGTCAGTAAGAGTCTGACACGCCCTCCCGCTCCACCCAGAGCGGGAGACGTCATTTGATGATTTCCCACCCAGAAAAAAAAAAAAAAAAGGTGGGTTGCTCTTGCGGACGGTGAGCAATGAGTAGCTCGCCGTCCGGTAAGGACCAAGCCGTGGTCGACGGCGCGTTGTGTTCCAGCGAGAGTAAGTAGCAAGAGTGTCAGCGAGTGAAGGGGTCCGATGACACCATTGCCTGCCGGGGTTGCGGGAAAGTCCGAAAGGGATACCGTGGCCCCCTGGCATTGCACAGGCAACAGAAGGAACAGGGGTGGGTTGTAGTCAGTCAGTCAAAAAAAAAAAAAAAAAAAGGTGGGTTGCTCTTTGTATTGCTGTCAGAGATCAAACTACTGTGAAAGTACTGTATCTTCATTCGTTTATTTTAGAGGTAGAAGTTGCCGTGTTTTGATTCAGCTAGTATACTTCCATATTAATATTATAAATTCAAAATTAACTCTGTCTGTCTGTATGTTACCTTTTCATTTCGATAAAATTTGGCAAGGAGATAGCCCATCTATCTCCTTGCCAAATTTTATATCGGAGATAGATAGGATCCTGGAGAAGGACAAAGGGTACTTTTGTCTCAAAAATAATCCTATAGGGGGTGAAAGTTTGTATGGGAACTCCAGCATTTCATAAGTTAGGGATATGTAAATTCAAATGTATGCTTTTGGTAAGAGATAAAGAATTACGCATTTCAGCGTTTATGTAAAATCATACCTACCTATAAGTTAACGGTCTGCGTGGTCAACCCTGTGCAGCCCTAGCCGTTACACCCAGAGTCTGGATATGTGCCCGGTTGATGGCAATAGGCTCGCCCCCTATTACATGGGACTTAAACATAACTGGCGAAATGTTGGTGTTCTATAGGTACACCTCTGCCCAACCCTTCGGGGATTACAGGCGTGATGTTATGTATGTATTTTAAGTAAGGCATATATAAACCTGTTTTATTTATTTAAAAAATCGGACAAGTGTGAGTAGGACTGGCGCCCTGAGGGTTCCGTCTCAAAGTTGTGCTTGCTCGGCTGCACGGATTTACAAATCAATACCCTAATTACGTAAAACACGATTAATCGGAATTTTAATCGTTTTGAAACCAATTGCTAATCCATTGCTTCATTATTTCGAAGAAATAATCTGATCAACAACGAAAAAAACCCAATGAATGTTGTTAAACTGTCAAAATGAAACAAATTTGTCGTAATCGTTCACGAAAATTTGTTGCGTAATTAGATAGCTGGATTAAAGGACAAACTTAAATTTTCTATTTAAAAATAACTTTTAATAGAGTAATGAAATTTAGACTAAATGTTACTTCAAGACACAGCCTATGAATTTTTGATCCCAGATTGAAGAACTAACTTAACTTTGCAGTTCTTATATAATAACTATTAACGTATTACCAATTTTAGGATTTTCCTCTGTACTTGACCTTGCTTCTCGCTAAAGTTCATGCTGCTGGGCAAACGGGAAGTACCAAATAGACTGGTTTATTTGTGAGTGTCAAAATATTTATTTATTTATTAAAACTTTATGCACAAGTAAAAAAAATACTATACAAAGGCGGACTTAATGCCTGAGGCATTTTCTACCAGTTAACCTTAGGGTGGTGCAGAGACAAAACATGGCAGGTGCAACATAAATGATAGATAACTTGATAATGAATACCTACTAATACATAAAACATACATAGATACATACATATAAACTGAATCAACTTTGTCAGGAGAAATAACGATAGGTAGAGGAGAAAACAAATCCAGCAAATCAGCGCTGCAAAGATTCTGCCAACTTTTCACGAATATGTTTACGTGCCATCAACTTGAAAGATAACCGACTTGGTGCCATCCATTCAGAGGAAGCGCATTCCAAAGAAATACCGCCTGGACAAAGAAAGAAGAGTGAATAAAACCAGAGCAGTGAGAAGGACATCGTAGAAGACGATTGTTGGTAGAACGAAGATTTTTGCTATGGGCAGAGCAAAGGTATTGAACATGGGAAGTCAGGTAAGACGGAGAAGTGGGTTTGTCGAGTATAGAATACAACATTAACAGAGCCCTCAACTCTCTGCGCTGACGTATGGGTAACCATTTTAAAAGCAATCGATGCGCAGACACATGATCATTTGAGAGTTGAGTCCAAAATGACGCAAGATCTTTTCACCCAAATCCGTTCAGTCGTTTTTGCGCCAATTTGGAACATACATCCAGACAAATAGATAAAAATTATAAAAACTATATTTGTGGCATCAGACTCATACCTACACATCGTAGCAATTAACCTAACCTAAAATGAAACTTATGCCATGTGAAAGCCGGTGCCGGCCCGGGAGTGAGGTGTTAAACTCCCCTTACATCATAGAGAGGCGCACGTGGAATACTACGTGCCACCATTTCGGGTCATAAGAAGTAGGGGGCGATGGATTTCCCCAGATCCATCGCCCCTGGACCCATTTAGGGGGGCTGGAAGAGGGCGTTATCCGCCCTCCACCACAGCCTCCTTCTGTGAAATGACTGTTTCGCAGAAGTATACCACCGCGTCCCAGGAATTCTCGCTGCCGACCATCAAGTCGACAACGGCTGGGAATCTAACCTAAACTAACCTAACCTTTTTTTGGATGTTCTAAAACACCATGTTAACGCTCGATTTAGATTTAGCTGCCATAGTATAAATTAAATAATAACCCAAAATCTTTCACATGGCATCAGTTTCATCACTGTTGAGAGTTAGGCCCAGACTCCATACAAAGTTGCCCGTGGTCTGTTGGCACACATCTAGTTTTTAACCTGGATTAATACATAGAGTTCTTTTAATCCCAGTAGTATGCACGTTGCTTTGGGATATTTTCCGACATCCACGCGAGTGAAGCCGCGGGCAAAAGTCTACATATACTAATATTATAAAGAGGAAAGATTTGATTGTTTGTTTGTATTGAATAGGCTCCGAAACTACTGGACCGATTAAAAACTTTTACCATTAGAAAGCTTAGTTTTCAGGGAGTAACATGGTTCAAGCTAGTGTCAAGATATTTTAGATGAAACCATCTAAAATATCTTGATACTAGCTACACAGCAAAGGCAAATGAAGATCCATCGTCTCAACATGACCGTTTGGTCATGTTGAGACGATGGATCTTCATTTGCCTTTGCAGATGTGAGTGGAAACGCCGGAAGAGTGCTCCGATAAATTTTATTCGTGACACGAAATAGTGAGATTTAAAATGAGCTTGTGGCGGCATCTACTACGCTACATGCGAACTACTCCTCACACTGCCGCAAAATCCTGCATCACGCAAGCAGGGTTTACCGCACGACTAGTATAATAATATATATAATGTCCCAACAACAATCGTCGGGCAGTAGCCCACCAGACACAACACCCGTCTGGTCGAAAGATCCTCCCTTTTCTGTAGAAGATGAGTGAACTTTACACCCTGTTCCTCATGTTTCTATAAGCTGTTACAACCATGCAACTACCTATTTGCCTATTTTGAAACCGGGAATAGTATGTCACACGGCAAAACCATTGGTTTTCCCTTAAGGAATCGGGCACCCATTTAGTCATTCGTGTAACTATTTGTTGATGAGCAACAGCATACGCACAACGGAAGGAAAAAATAGAAATATGCGTATCGCTAGGTATCACAAAATAGATGGGTACCTACATCAAACCGGCTCTATACAACGAGACAACTCAGGCGCACACGTACGGCGATCTCACACTATCTCAGACAACGCGCAGTCACACTCACTGTTTGTAGACGTGTTGACAATCTGTGCGTGCATTTTCGCTTATTTATTATTTTTTCTTTTATTGTTTTGTTTATTGTGTTTCACGACCTGTGTCCAAATAAATATTATTCTTTCTTTCTTTCTTTCTTTTCTTTCTTATTATATGGAGCCAACCTTCTGCACCAATCTGTTTTGTGCTCGCACACTCCCGGACACCTAAATCGTATATCTATTAATTTAATGAGGTCAACAGTTTTACCCGTTTTCCTGTTATCAATTCGGTAAACATTAAATACCAACATGCGTACTATAAAAGATGACCACTCCGCTAGACCGCTTTATATTAAAATCAAGTTCTCCAACATGAACATTGCTGTAACTTTAGTGTTTGTACTTGTATTCGCAGTGTTCGGAGTCCATTCTGAATGCTGTGGTAGAACAACCATGCGTTGGGTTGCTGATATTTGTTACCCATACGATTTGTATTTTGATATATTTAGTTCTACGTCATCTCATACTCGTATTTACTGTACATCCGATGTTTGTGGCGATGGGGAAGAACCCAAAGGACATTACTGTGGTAAAGGTAACTGCAATATATTCGGCTGCAATTGTGACGGCGGTTGTATAGCAGGCAATGCTCAGGAAAACTTCCGAAAAGTAACTGGATTCAGTGACGCTATAGGATATTAATATTTAAACGATCTGACAGTATGGTTCAAGAAGTATATATTTACGAGTATCTATTTATTTATTTTATAGTGATAATAATAAAATTGTATTGCTTATATTTAAAATTTTATGTAAAACCTTTATAGTTTGTACCTTCATTTATTCTAATTGCATTGATGTTTTATTTAGTTCAAAATTATTTCAGTTACTTACAATATTGTGAAATATGATTTTATGTTATATGGGTTTAACCCTGGTTTAACCTAATTATGAAAAAAAATATACATATATTTGACGGAGGTATGTGTCTCTCGTTATTTCAAGCATATTTTAATTACTGTGGGCGTACTTTTTTTACGCGGTAGGCAATAGAGAAACCATTTTCAGTTCAGATCAAATTATAATTTACGATCTCATTAATCACACTAGTAATTCACACACTGTAATAATAGGTACACGACACAACTATACGGAATTCGCGATAGTTTCTAAACGTGTTCACTGCTTGACCGCCACCCATCAAGTTTGCTCAGCTTCGGCCAGTCCGAGCGTAATGTTGGAGACTCTGTCAAGCACCGCTAGGAGGCGCTGGCGTCCCAATTAGTTAACTCAGTAACGTATAAATAAATATATTCAATATTTTTTAAATTTTTTGAAAATCAAGTCTTTTTTTTATAGTGCTGCCGTCAGAATACTAACGCTTAATTTTTGTTTAATTGTTAGTGCCTAATCAGCATATAATGTCTCCACTGCTGGGACACAGGCCCTCTGTGAGAGAAGTGGCCGTAATCCACCACGCGGGCCCAGTGCGGGTTGGTAGATGACACATGTCTTCGAATTTTTGTTTCTAAGACATGCCGGTTTCCTCATGACGTTTTCCTGACTGCGTTTATAAAGGTGGAGCGGGCGCAAAGAGCAGCCGGTCTATTCTGTAATAATCTCACGGCAAAAACTTAGGTGAAGTGAACGTGAAGTGAGCTGTCGTTCCACCTGTTGCTAGGGACTGACAGCTCACTCCGAGCTCACTTCACCTAAGTTTTCACGGTGAGATGGTTACAGAATAGCACTGCAGTAATTAAAGTGTTTCTTAGTAAGCCTTTTAGATTTCCCATGCAACTGCTATGTACAAGGTTTTAACAGTCCGACAAGTTTTCATCTACCGCACACTAATCCGCAAACACTCAAACTTGCCATTAAATATCAGTAATCCTTCTACAGCAAGAAGAAGGCTAATTTGCCCCCCCCCACCCCCACCCCCCTTAACACATTTAATTGTAAATCTAAAATTAAAGAATATCTTTTCTCTTGACTACAGTAAAACAGAAGACCTATTAAAATCGCAATATACATGACCAATACAATGACCACTATATTCACATACCCTCTCACACACACGCCCCTAAAAACACACACACGCATCCCCATACACACTCAAGGCCCAGACAAGCACGACGCGACTCGAACAATACAATTTCTAAGAAAACTTCACGGAATAACAATAGCCGGTGTCGCGTCGTGCTAGTCTGCACGAAACTTCACACATACACTCACCACAACTTTTTCACACTAGAATTAAACACATGAATGTACCTACCCCTAAAAAATAAGTACTGCTTACTTACCTGTAATCTTATGTAAATATAATGGACGGATGAATGACCCCTGTAACACAGGTTCCACCTAGCATGGGGGGTCATTGATCAAATTTCTGTGCACTTGTAAATCCTACGCTGTAAATGCTGCGCATAACTACTTTGTACATTACTTATGGAAATAAATAAATTATTATTATTAATTCTATCACCGTTTCGAGAACGGTGGTGATGAAATAATTTACACAAAGTAAAGCGGCTGTCAGGGTTCGAACCTACGACCTCAACTCGTAAGTCGCGGACTTCACCACTGGGCCACTAATTGCTCATTTAGTTTTTAGTCTTCCGTAGTAAGACAAGGATCCCTTACTTATAGTGTCACCAAGTTCATCTAACTGTCCGTCCGCGGGTGTTGGGTACCTCCTTTACACATAACGCGGGATTCTGTTTTAAAAAAGAATAGAATAAGAATAATTTATTTTTTAAGAAAAATTACATTCTAGTGCATTGATTTCTGGAACTCACACTAGGATTCCCTGTGTCGTGAGACCCAGGCTCCTTCGTTCCGTTTACATTTTTGTTGGTATGCATGTGTTAAGTAGGAGTATATTAAATACGTTACAATAAATTTCTTAATTTTTCTACTAGACAAGGAATGTACAATAACATAATGGTATACCTAATATACTATTAAAAAAACTAATACAGAAAGAAAACAGTAGATATACCAAAGTAGGTATGTAGTGTGTAATTGTAATGGTGTGTGTATGTGTGATATGGTGTGTTTGTGGGGGTGTATAAATCAAGATATTTGTGTTGTTGTTGATAGTGTGTCAGGAAGTTATACATATAAATAAAAAAATGCTAACAAACTGTCAAACGCCCGTTAACTGCCAATCAGATTCCTTGACACGTCGTAGATTTTCGTGTAATAAAAAGTTATAATACCAAAGTAGTTTCATTCATAATCATAATGTTTGAACATTAAAAGAGACCGAGATCTCTGAGTTTGTTTTGGCATTTCTTCTCTGGGATCATTCAGCTAGGAAATACCGGCGCCATCTAGTTATAAGATCTACTTACAGAAATAAATGACATTTCATAGTGTAAAGTCATTTCCCCGCTCCACCCAGAGCGGGAGAAGTCATTTGATGATTTCCCATCCAAAAAAAAAAGATCATTTTTTTAATTTAGAAGATAATTGCATTACAAATGTCTAGAATTTATTCGTTTTCAATGAGTTATTCGTTTATTGATTTAATATGAATTTATTAGTAATTGATTTGGTTGTTAAAGTATTTTAGTTGATTTATTTATTCTTGTTCGTCAGCAATTTCATTAAAACCTCCTGCACTATCAGTAATGGGATAAATTGATATCTTGACGTTTTTTCATCCGTCCGAATTAAGAGTAGCCGTAGGGTGCATAGATTAATATAAAATGTAACACATTAAATTGTACTGTGGTGAAGAAAAGAAAAATATAAGTTACTGGTTACGTTACACATTTAATTCCTGGACAAAATATAGTTTCAATCAAATAATTATTATAACTACGAGTAATACCCCTCGCAATCTCTGCAACATATTGATATTCTAATTACCCAAGTTCGTTAACGAAGTTTGCTATAATTCGAGAGGCTGTGGCCACGGTTGTAAAGTTCAAACCGCATGGAGGAAGCAAATGGTAGCTCTATATTGCAGCTGGATGCATTTCGATGTTAATTTTGATAGAGTAGATGTGTAGTTTATGTTAGGGAGTTTATGTTAACGGAGGATTTTCAATAGAGATTGTAGTGTTTGAAATAGACTGTAGATATAACTCTACCACACTGAAAATGTTCTTCCTTTTGGTATCGTGACATATCGAACTAAAAGAACATACAGAATGTTAATTAACGAAAGGCTTTTTCGCTAACCCGCAATAGGATATTTATAATGCAAAACAAAACCAAAAAAAAAACAGAATCTTTTTTTTTTTTGTTTGTCTGGTCTCCGGTATTGCGGGTTATTGGGTACGCGTTTTGTTAATTAACATACTGTATTTAATAATATAATTTCCATAGTAAAAAAGTTAGGTAACAGTGGGTTTGGCTGTCCAGGGTACGCACGGTATTTACTTTCTAGTAGTCAACTCCACTCCATGAACATCTGTATTTGATTACTTTTTATCCCTAATCTTCTTTTTTATGACAATCGAAAAAAAAAATTGGTTTTTTAAACGATTCTAATTCTACGAAAAGCTATGAATAAGGACAAACTCATTACAAAAAATAAATTATTACTGGTCAAGTCACGAGTGACGATACCGCAGGAACTACTTTCTCTAAAACTTAAATAGTACCACGAAAAGGAAAACCCAAAAAATGCAAAAGTGAGTTTGTTTGTTACGCTTTCACGTTATAATGGCTAAATGAATTTCGATGGAATTTTAAACATGGGTAGACAATGACCTGGATTAGGACGGCGAGAAAGAGAACTGACATACTAAAGGTAGCGACCAACTTCTAAAAATACCTATACAGCGAGAATAACAAAAGCCCATCTCAAACACACAGTCTAAGAATACAAGCATGGTGACGATGAAGTCCCTTGAATCTTAGATTCTGAAATAAAAAAAGCGAATTCTCAAAAGAGCGTGAAATCACTAGGTGAAGATGGTATCTCAAACGAACTCTTGAAAGGCTCTATTCACGCCATATTGGAAACTCTGCGGGACCTGTACATCAAAGTAATATATGAGGAAGAAGTACCTCCTCAGTGGTCAACTTCAACGATTATCTTACTACACAAGAAAGGCATTATGGACGATATCGGTAACAACCGCCCGATAAGTTTGATGTAGAACTTGTATAAGATATTCGCTAAGGTAATTTTGGACCGAATTACAAAGGTATTAGACGAGAACCAACCAAAAGAACAGGTAGGATTCCGAAGTGGATTATCTACGGTAGACCACATTCATACGATAAAACAGGTTATTGAGAAATACAATGAGTACCGTTTGACCCATTACTTTGCATTCGTAGATTACAGCAAGGCTTTTGATTCTCTAAAACATCTGTGTATTTGGGAAGCACTACTGAATCAAGGTGTACACAAGAAGAACATAAGAATAATATTTAAAAAAATCTACACAAATTCATATTTCATCAGCAAGGGTAAAAACAAGAGGGTGAGAGAAAATTTCGAAATAAAAAAGGGTGTGAGACAAGGGGATCCACTGTCACCGAAACTCTTTTCTGCCACTCTGAAACAAGTATGTAGGAATTTGGGCTGGGACGAATATGGAATTAAAATAAATGGAGCAACATTTGACCATCTGCGCTTCGCTGACGACCTCATTGTTATTACAAATAACCCAAAACATCTACAGGAAATGCTAGAAAATATAGTAAGAGAAAGTAACAAAGTTGGACTTCAGATGAACACATCAAAAACTAATTTAATAACCAATAGCATAAAAGTACCAATCTCGATCAACAACGGAAGCATCAAATATGTTGAAGAATCTATACCTCGGACAAATTATTTCCCCAACACAACTCACCGCCAAAGAAATACAAAACAGGATTAATTCTTCATGGAAATGGTACTGGTCCTTAAAAGAAATAGTTAAAAACCCATCTATACCGCTCAAGCTAAAAAGTCAAATATTCAACTCGTGCATTCTTCCTGTTATGACTTATGGCTGCCAAACCTGGCCTCTTACTACCGAAAATATAAAAAAATTAGAAACATGCTAACATAACATGGAGCGTAGCATACTGAACCTGAAGAGAAAAGATAAAGTAAAATTGAAATGTATAAGGAAAAAAACACGTATTACGGACACAATAAAAAAACTAAAATGGCAGTGGGCAGGTCACACAATCAGAAGGATAGAAAAGTGGGCTAAAGACGTCACTGAATGGTACCCGAGAGAGGGGATGAGGAAACGGGGAAGGTCAGTACGTAGATGGGACGATGATCTCAGTTCGACGGCAGGCGCCGCGTGGAAGAGAAAAGCACAAGATCATGTACTTTGGAAGGGTCTGGGGGAGGCCTGTGCTGGTGAGCAAGACAAACCAACCGATGTCTGAGTTCACATTTACTTACAACATTTGTAAAATTAGTTTTAAGTTTGTCAATAAAGGCTATTTGAATTTTAATTCCCACGGGATCGAGACTTATGTGGGTAAAACCGCGGGACGCAGCTAGTTCGAAATAAGGCCAAAACCTTCAAAGGTAATTTAACGTGTTCAGCTTAAATACGAACTAATCTACAGTGTGATCAAGTGTCTTCGAACTGTTTGCGTAGCGGTGTGACTGCGGTTTATGTTTTGAAAACTTGTCTGTACTCGACCGTGTGTATAGAAAAGTACTAATATGCAATGCAAATACATATCATAACATCATTGCAAAGTAGTTAGTAGTAGTTTGTATTTGGCGTAGCCGCGAGGCACACATTCCTGCTAGTATCATGCAACGCAGTTTTACACTTTTTATTTTGTATTCTTTCCTTTTACCTTATTTTTTTTCTCTTTCTACTTGTGTGCCTTTTAGTCTGTGCCAAATAAATATATTTTCTTTCTTTATTTCTCTTTTAGTATTACATCTATCGTCTCATGCTTATTCTCAAAGATTTCTTAAACTATATACTATACATTTTGCACTCTCTTTTAAATTTTCATTTAAAGTATGTTTATTAATAGCATGTGTATTCATAATTTGTCGTACTCAAATTCAAAACTGACGGCCGCGAGGACCTGCAGCGCCAATCAAGCTATCAAATTAAACTTGTATGATATATTTAATTGGCTCATACCCCGTGGGATCACACAGCGACGCATGACCTCTACCGGGAACTATGTGTGTTAAAATTAACGTTAACGGTAACGAACCACGGTTGGTAAACCATGGCGTTTCACTCAGGGGAATGTTTTTATTATCAGTGGTGGCAGTAATGATGGCAGGTGTAATTTATTTGTAACTTGTAACTTTTTATAGAAGACTTTCATAAAACCTCGAAAAAATTGCATCGTAATATATATCTCTATCTTACATACAAATAAATATTAGGTCTCCACCTATGAAATTGGATTTTTGTATGGAGAATTTTAAAGAAGCTGCATTTTTCATACTAACATTTTATTTATTTATTTAACAACCATGAACACTAATGTTTTAAAACTATTATGCACTAATATTTAAAAACTAAGATAACGTATGCCACCTAGATTAAGCGACAAAATTAAGTTTTGGCTAAGTTTTAAAACAAATAGTGGTCATTTCTGCTAACAAAAAGAGGAGTCATTTTTATGGTATATTTTTTTATGTTTAGAAAACTATAAGTAATAAGGTTTTTTTACTATTGGTTTTTATTTTTTAGTTGTCTATGATGGTCATTATTCGATATAATATCAAGCAATTGATGAATATTTTAAATCATAGAAGTGACGAGGTTCTCTATTTGTGAGCCTATAAACACTGTAACTCGAAAATATTGTAAATACCATTTATTTTTAAAAGAGTAACCGTGAAGTTTCTTGCCGGCTCTTCTCCATAGGAAACACCCAATTGGAACCGTGCACCTAGCTTCTGACGTTTCATAAGTGCCCTTGTAGGTTTATGTGAAATAAAATATTTTGAATTGAATTGAATTGAGAAGAAAACCCCAATTTCATAAGTGGGACCCAATAAAATTAAAGTGTCTGTTTGTAATGTCAAAATTAACAGCTTTTTACTAAATCATAATGAAAGTACCTACATGTAAGAAATTTTTTTTTTTGTGTTTCCGTCTCTTTGTTCCGGCTAATCACCGAAATGGCTGGAACGATTTTGATGAGACTTTCACTGCACTCACTTTCACACACTTTCGCAGATAGCTGATGTTATAAGCAATAGCTTATATTACTTTTAGAAAAATATAGACTGCTGTTGCTGCACGCGGCCACTAGTCAACTAGTCCATAAATATATCAGCTTAAGTAGTGTTACAGTCACGATTACATTGTCTATGATCTTATCGCACGATTCTTAACAAGTTTTAGGTTAATACCAACACCAGTTCAATACCATGGTAATCTTATAGAAGTGACATTTAATCCTCAAAAAAGAATAAAATAGGGATGAGGCCTGGGTAAAAAAAATAGAATTTCATTTAGTCCGTTAGTCAGATAAAAAAAAATTGACACGTATTTTTTGAATTATCATATTAATAAAAAAATACTTAGATAAAACGCATTAAAGTTGGGGAGTAGGGGCTCGCTACGTCACCAGTACCTACGTATAAAATCTACATACTCGTGACGTCATGCCATATTTTTAGTCAATTTATCGCCGTAATCTTTTGATTACGTTAAAAAAAAAAGAAAATATTTGTCCAATATTTTTTAATAATCTACATCTATTTTTTAATAAAAAAACATATTTATAGTCATCATCCTTATTCACTTATCATGAGGAATACAAGTTTATATTAATACTAAATACACGAACTTATGAACTAAGTTCAGTACTCGTAAGTAGTCTAAAGATAGAAAAATGCAGTGTTTACAATCAAATTATTTATCGTCGTTGGCAAAAAGTTAAATAAAAAAAATAAAAATAAAAAAATAAAAAAATAAAATTATTGGTCTGTTGCTTTGTTATGTTTATTAGTGTTGTTTTGAATTATTGTTATTAGCAGCTTTATTTTAAGATTTAATGAGATATTATCATAGCTTAACTACCATTGAAACCAAAGGAGTACGAAATATGTACTCGTATGAACAATTAGTAGTATAAGGTCACTTTTTTTAAGTAAAAGCAAAACCGCAACTGAACAGTAGTTGGTTTCAGGAAATAATACGGTTTAAAAAATATAAAATACATAATTTAACAAACTTTACATCAGAAATAAAAGGTCAAAGCGTAATATTACAATCTAGTTTACTTCAGCCATTTTGATCAACAAAAACATTTTAGTATAGAGTGGTTTTCATTAGCTAGTATCATAGAAATACCAAAATGACATAATAAAACAGGCCAGTGCGTATCCCACCACGCACAATGAAGAGTTCCGTAGTTGACATTAATGTATCGCAAGAAGAAACTTAACTTTGTAGTTGAAAAACATGTTCTTTTATAAGCAATGTATGGGAGAACATCTTTTTCCAACGCAATTTAAGTTAGTCGATTATTACTCGTTAACTTGTAAAGCCTACTTTACCTGTGATAGTTTTCCTTTTAATTTCGTAATATATTATTATTATTCATTTATTTCAGAAAAAAATATTCCATACATTGTTAGTAATCATACTTATAACTATGTTAGTATATTATTCTTCACATGTCAACATACTTATTATAAATTATTAATTTATTACAATAGACTTATTTCACATTAAAAAGGACCCCTCCAGATCCGTGAATGGCATTCCAGTGCCTAACAACCGGACAATCAACCCTTCCCAATATCAGAAGGCCATTGTTGCTATATATACTACTGCCGTGAATTTTTTCACATATCTAACAAAAAATTGTACTTTAAAACTTAATATTTCGCTAACCGATCCCTGAATCCTAAAATGATTTTCACAAGTCTCAATATTTTTGAAAGACCTTTCCAAGGAAACCCCACACCATGGGAAAGATGGGAAAAAATCATCCCCACTATATGCGTAGGGGCACGGGGGGAGCGAAAAAAATATATTTAACGATTTTATTTTACCACTTTGTCGGAGTGATTAATATGTATACCCATGCTAAATTAAACCTTTCTAGTACAAATAATCTCTGAGCTAAGCCGCGTACAGATGGACAGACAGACAGACAGACGGAAGGATATGGCGAAACTATAAGAATTCCTTGCTTACTACGGCACCTTAAAAAACATTAGATACCGTGTTCCGTAAACTGAATCCTATGCAATTATGTTTAGCAAACGACTTTGACTCTTAATGCTAACAAATTAAGACGAGTAATCCATTGTTTAATCTAGTGGAAACTAAGTTAAAAGAGGTTTAGCACTGGCCGGTTATTACACCGTGGTTTCAGGCGGCTGGATATTTAATTAATTCGGTATTTCAAAGACGTGTTTATTTTGGCACGCTATTTTAAGTAGTGTCAAGTGCCGTTTGTTTTAGCAACTATTTTACTAGCCAATTAAAATATAAGTTTGTATCATGAAACGTCAACGGTAAATTCATTCTCACATCAATAATAAATCGACTATGTAGTTGTCAATGAGTGCATGCAATGTTTGATTTTATTCTCATGACAAGATATATACTGTTCTAAATTAAAGTAAGTTCTTAACTTCAAGTTGGTTCCATTTTAAAAGCTTTTTAATAACTTGTTTCGTTCGTATGTTTTTCCGGTTACTCTGAATGTCATCATTTTTACAAGCTTTTTTTAAAGCTAGGTTTTATTCTTTATGTTTCCGAATATAGGGATTTATATAAACGAACTACCGAAACAGTTTGTCTACAGAAATTATATCAGCCGTTTTCTCTTCTCTTGACCAACACAGATTGGATATCAGGAGAGATTAGAAATTTTCTTGTTAGCAGGAAATGGGATGCCCCTATTAAAAATAGGTGGCTTATGAATGTTTGTTTCACAGTTGAAAGGTTGACTCTCCGTTCAAGGCCCATGATCATCAGCGTGATTGACGAACGAATGTCATGTCTACTGAAGTATCTACAATATTTTTCAGTATCATTCTCTATACTCCGTTCTGGAGGTAGTTACAGTCAGACAGGTGCACAGTTATTTATTACACCTCTGATTTTGCATCACAGTGATATTTATATTCTTTGATATAAGGTTCCTGTCAAAGGTAAAATAAATGTGGCTAGCCTTCTGAACATACCTTGAGTTACGCTACGGTGTAATAGGCGGACCACAGTAATGGGTTGTTAAATTTGTTGGACGCCTTATGGCTGAGAAACGGTAGAGTTGGAGCAAATTTATGCAACGGATAATTTTGTTCTCATGCTCAAAAGATGGGGTATAGTAGCCTCGCTTATTTCATGTGTTGCATTGTGGGGCAGCACAGGAAGAAATAAGGTAAATGCAACGACCATAACTATCGCCATCATTGTTAATGATGGTAATGAGGAAGAAATACTGACGCCTGGGATGAACACTGCGATCAGCAGTTTCTGAACTTTAAAAACAAAAAAAATGTTTTTAAACATTGGTAGGTGGTTTATTTACAAAGGTTGGTTAAAGTTAAGCAAGGGGCTCATGGATCAATAATAACAGCCGCACAGGTGGATCAATGGTTCAGCTACGATTGGGTGTCCAATTACATACCGAGACCCCTCCGTGGCTCAGAAAATACGTTAAGCCGTTGGTCCCGGCTGTCATTTGTAGATCTTTGACAGTCGTTACGGGAGCAGCCAAAAGTCTGACAACCAGTCTTACTAGAGGGGATTGTATTACCCAGTAACTGAGTTTTCGAGATAAAATACTAGTATTCAGCTGCATCTGGTTAGACTGGAAGCCGACCCCAACGAAGTTGGCAAAAGGCTAGGCAGAATTTGATGGTTTGATTGATTGACAGCAATGATTAATGTCTGCTTAACTATTTTTTTTTTTGACGTTTAGATGTCTCATAACTTCAAGCAACGTTTATAAATAAACCACTAGATATCAAGATGGTATGTAGTTTTGATTTTGATATCCATTAGTCGGTGTCCAGTCATTTCACCAAAAATTCATTTAACTTTTCACTTGACAAGTAACGATTGGAAAAAACATGATTAGTTATTTCATCATTATACAACAACAAGTTTGCCTAATATTTCACATAAGAAAATAATTATCTGATAAACTTTGTTTTAATAACGTATTATTTCACAAACAATTCATTTTTTATTTATGTTATCTTATAGCACAAAACATCGTTTGGAATAAAAACGTTTGACATAATGCATTACGCAATTTCTTGAAAATGAAACTCATTAAATAGGCAAAAAGGTAATTTTAATTTACATTCCAACAAAAAAAAAAAAAGGATGCCAGAAACGACTTCTGCTAAAATAAAAAAAAAACAATATTTTTGTACGACTGTTAAACACTAACGACGCACAGTGTGGTATTTCACCTTGAAACCTGCGCAAAACTATTAAGTTGCGTTTTTTTAAAGATAATGCTCATTTAAGTAATTTGGACTGAAAAATGAGCTTGAAGGCTTTTTTTTTCAGGAGAAGGGGCGAAGTAGATGTTGTGAGAGCACTTTTTTCATGAAAAAGATTGTTTTATTTTATTGGAAGTCGTATTTCTAAGGTGTAGAAGTGAAGTACAGTTTTTTTTTTCAGGAGTGGGGGCGGTTATTGACGTGAAGTACCTTTGTACAGCTGTACGAATTAATGAACATATTTTATGAATAAATACTCGATTTTCAAAATCAAACTATAGGAAAAACCTATATTTTTTATTTTATTCAATAGTATATAATAATATATAATTAATTAAATGCTCTGATGACTAATTTTCACCTTCTTCATCATTTTCATTCGTGTCCGCAAATTGAGCTGGCTTGAAAAATTCCACAGCATCTTTTGAGAAGAGCTGCTTCTTTTTTGTACCAGTTGAGCAGGTAGCAGAAGAGATAGCAGGGCCAGCTGGCAGTGTTATCTCTATATTCAGCAATTGTTCATTTTTTTCCAAGAAACGTGCTTCATTTTTGTTGCACGAGAGCCATTTTCGCTTATACACAATTTTAAGTTAAGTTAAGTTTAAGTTGCCCAATTTTCTCTTCCAAGTACATGCATTTTTGGTCGAATAGCCTTTCGGGACTTTCTCTCATGATCTCATGCATTTTTTTGCGAGTCAATGTAATGACTGGCACACCAAATTCTGAAAGAAAATAAAAGGAAAAATCAGAACCAAGATAACAATGAAAGTGATATGTCAGACGAAACTAGTCGCAATAGTTATGGGGCTCCCTAGTGCTTGCCTTCAGTTTTGCAGAATTAACACACGCAAATACAAAGAAATAGTTAATGTCCTAATGTAGCCGCAATTTCAAAATAACTAAGTTTTGCGAGAGCGGCAGTTGATTAGAGCAAGATAGATAGTTAAAAAAAACGCCTTAGAGCAGGACCCAAGTTTAGCATGTTGGAGCCCGTAAATAAATTTAGTGAAACTAGTACACGAATACTTTTATTATGGTAAGAATGAAGTTCCATTAAGACGTACATTACTTACATTGTAAATTACGAAAAAGTAATAAATTGTTTAAAAAAAAATGTGTGTACTCGGGCGAGGTTTTTATTATTACAATAGTAGAAGAGGTCTTCAGGTTTAATATGAGGCTATACATTTTGAGTACAAATAAGTACAACATATTTGAAAACACTATTATGGGGAAAATAGTGGGAAAAAATAATTATGTTTATGCGTTATGCTTTGCAGGGAAAAAAGGTAATAACTACAACATATTTATAATTTAAATAAAATGTACATAATCAACATACCTTGTACTTCAATATCCATAATGATCCTTCAACCAAAAACACTTCAAACTTGCAAAATAATGCAACGAACAGTTGAACAAAAATCAGGTGTTGAAAACAAAAACGTGCGTAATAAACGAAGGCCAAGTTACAACTGATAGTGTGACTGCGTTGGGCGTTCCGCAGGTAATATTGAGTTCATTTCATGCATTATAGTATCTAATTGCCGGGAACCCTAGCTTAATCACTTCTACGAATTTTTACCATATCGATTAATGAGCGGGTTTCAAGGTAAAATACCTCACTGTGCGACGGTCAAACGAATAATTGCCGGGACCAACGTCTTAACATGCTTTCCGAGGCACGGAAGGGTCTCGATATGTAATGGATGGTCACCCATCCACGTTCCGACCGCGGCAAGCATACCTTAACCTTCGAACGACACGTGCGGCTGTTATTATCTAGTCATGAGCCCCTTGACTTAGATACCACCATAATTTTCATACCTAGTCTGATAATCAACGTGACGTGAGGGCGGGCCTATTTTTTGTCCAACGAATCAGCCATACAACGTGGCAATGCTGCCAGCCTTTTGGGTACTTTTCCTGTTGGCAGCGATGCGGACGAGTTTTTTGATGTCCTAGGATATTTTCCTCCCCATTTTTTATATACTTGTACAGATTATTATTATTATTTGAAGTCTGTTAGTTTTTAAATTATGGAAATACGTGCCCAAAAGGCTGACAGCATTGCCACGTTGTATGGCAATGCTGCCAGCTTTTTGGGTACTTTTCCTGTTGACAGCGATGCGGACGAGTTTTTTGATGTCCTAGGATATTTTCCTCCCCTTTTTTATATACTTGTACAGATTATTATTATTATTTTAAGTCTGTTAGTTTTTAAATTATGGAAATACATGCCCAAAAGGCTTACAGCATTGCCACGTTGTATGGCAATGCTGCCAGCCTTTCGGGCACTTTTCCTGTTGACAGCGATGCGGACGAATTTTTTGATGTCCTATGATTATTTCCCCCTCTTTTTTATATAGATACTTGTACAGATTATTATTATTATTTTAAGTCTGTTAGTTTTTAAATTATGTAAACACGTGTCTATAAATAAATACTCGTAAATCAAATTCCTGAATTTGAAATGGTTTTTTTTATTTTTATTAAAGGTTGATAATACAATGGCACTAAAAATATTCATCAATCATAACCCTTTCAGTAAAAAGGTGCTTATTATTGTGTTTGATATCATTCAGTGTGATTGATGATGTGTGATTATATTCGTTAATATTTATAACTAGGCGAGTTGATAACCTTCACGTACTGGTCTGTGTGGAAATGAATGATTATTTATTCTGTAAATAGGATATTGGAATCACTTTTACATGACTACGCACAGTGAAGAGTTCCGTAGTTGGGATGAATTTATCCCAAGGACAGACTTAACATTGTAGTTGAAAAACATGTTCTCCCATACATTGCAACTGCAAATGTAAGTTTGTACGCACAATGTTGGGAGATTACTATGTTATTTTAAGACTATACCTATGTTCTATGTTATGGGGTTTGGTTTCCGCACTCAGTCCGTCAGGACCATTGTGCGTGGGCCATGGCGGCCGTTTGGGGGTTATTCCAACCAGCCCACCTCCCTCCAGAAGGTAATTAGGTCTCCTGGTTTATTGAGAACATCTGTGTATGATCTGGGTGACCCGAGGGTGTCTGTTCTGATCTGGGTGACGCCCGTGCATTCAAAGAGCACGTGCGCAACGGTCTCCTCAGCCTCCATGCACGCCCTGCACAGAGGACTGTCCGTTATGCCTATTGTGTGGAAGTGTCGTGTAAGACTATACCTAGACTTACCTAGATTCTTATAGGTTTTCCTGTAATCTATAAGTATAAAACTACTTTCTTTATTATTTTTAATTTTATGCTCAGTCTACTTTCGGAGATAAGAGGGGATCTTTAAAAATATTAATTTTAAAATTAAAATAAATAACATATTTGAGATTCTTACAATAATACCTTTCATTTGATATGTCACACAGTACAGTTTGCATTTTTTTTTTTATCCGTTTATAAGATACGAAGCAAATTGGCTGTGACAGATGGATAAACAGACAGAAACACGTGTTCCTTTTTCCTTTTGAGGAACGGAACCGTAAAAATATTAAAAATAAGCTAAATGAGGTCGGCGTTTCCTGTCTGACTACTCTGAGAAGAAAGGCCGAAACAAACTCAGAGGTCACAGTCTCTTTTAAAGTCCAGACACAATCTTGGTCAGGCCTTATGAGGACCATGTAGATTAGTGTCTGAAATGGTCTTTTGAGCATTCTGGAGATCAAACTTGAAGACCACTCGCACCTCCGTTTACGGTTCACCGGCTATTCGAAAGTGCTAGTAGACACGAGGACCGGGCAGCCCCCACCTTGAGTGAAGAAACTGGTCTTAGAAGTATGGAGATGTGGGGGTGGTCTTTTAGGAGTATGAGGAACAGGGTGTAAAGTTCACTCATCCACCATAGAAAAGGGAGGATCCTCCAACCAGACGGGTGTTGTGTGGGCTGACTGCCCGACTGTTGATTTCGGATAGTCTTCTAGATCTATGTCGTTCGCGCGGTAAACTCTAATCGCGCGATGCAGGATTTGTGTGACGTCATGTTTTTGATGCGTAGTTCGTATGTGGCGGTGTAACCGCTACAGTCTGAATCCTTAGGTGACTGGTCTGCATAACGAAATTGTCTACTGAAAGAAGGTTGGAGGTCGTCTACTTTAAATACAATATAGGCCAGCATGGCAGAGATGGTTGATTTGGTGTTTCATGTTTGGTATTTTCTCAGACCCTTCGTAGTAAATAAGTATGGATGATGCCTCTATAAATCTCAAATCGTTTATTGCAATCTATAATGTACAATTACAGGTGGTAAATAAAAGAAATAATAATAGAAACAATTATATACCCGACATAATTGGGCACAGCAAATTCTTAAATAACTAGATTTAGGACTCTTCTTCTCTCGCGCTTTATTAATTTTCCTTGTTAATAAGTTAGAATAATTTTATATCATATTACCTATGTACTTAAATTTCCATTCATTAACTTATTCTATTAATATTTTATATGCAGGTCTATCTATTCATTTATTATTTATTTAATTATATTTAGTATTGGTTATTTCTTTACTCACTAAAAAAATTGTTCATTATTATTAATAAAGTATAATTATTAAGTTGTATTAAAATTAATTTTGTAATTTTACTTATTAAAATATATCTGTTATTCATAGCGACGAGGTATTATTATTATTAAATTTATCCATTAGAATTTTTTTATATCCTATTATCTATGTATTTATATTTCCATTAATTTACTTATTCTATTAATATTTTATATGGAGGTCTATCTATTCATTTATTATTTATTTAAAAATTTCAAGAGTTTGTGCAGTTTTACTGTTGTTATGTTCAGGGCGTAGGATACACGATTTAACATTACTTAGTGTCTCGTTAGACAGGTGTATAGTGGGTGAGAATAGCATTATGTTTTGGCCGCATTTTGGTTTGGAAACTGATTCTGAAACTCACGTACAGACGGTTTGAAAGTTGTTAGGGAATCTTGGAAAAGCGGCGCTTGACCCGGTACTTTGGCATAACAAAACTTATAGAAATTGGAAAACCGCGTCGCTTGCTTTGTTCTCGCGATAGACTATTTATCACTGTATGTGGAGATGCTAAGTCAGCTACTAGAACTTTATTGGCAGGTCGATTTTGAAGGAAGCAGGAATTGAAGCTTTCCAGGTAGTTTTCATTCTGCAGTCTCTTCACGAATTTGGTTGGATAACGAACCTCTTGATGAGATAATGGCACGAGCGAATTGGAGATCCGGTAATACTTTCAAAATACATTACAGGAAGGAAGTGATTCCAGCGCAGGGAAGCTAGTTGGTTCTTCTGTTTCAGCCAATTAATTTTTATTTTATTATTATTTTAAATTATTATTTATGTATAAGTTCAGTGATACAGATTTGTTGACTGTGTGTGGTTTGACTGTGGGGTCTGGCGAGTCTATATACACTAACCTATGACTTAGGTAGGTAGCACTTTAACATAATTCAAAGAAATATTTTTTTAATTTATTTTTAAATCTCGATTTACTCGCTTCACTTCTTATGTTTGCCGGCAGACTATTTAATAGATATGGTATTCTTTTTTTAGAGTTCTGTCACCAAAGTAATTGGTGACTCTGGGTACATCATTGACATTGACCATGTAATATATTTCAAATCACTTAGATCTCTTGAAAAGAAGACATTTTTTTTTTATTACATATGAATTTTAAAATCATCCCCTATTTTACCCCTTTTGGGAATGGTTTTACAAAAAATGCTGAAATGCGAATGAATTCTTTATTTCTCAACAAAAGCTTAAATTTGAATTTTCTTATCCCTAACTTCAAAAATGCTGGTTTTCCCATACAAACTTTCATCCTCTATAACACCCCTTTTAGGATTATTTTTTGAGAAAAAGGTACCCTATCTACTTCTCCAGGATACCATCTATCACCTTGCCAAATTTTATTGAAATCCGTTCAGTAATTTAGCCGTGAATAGGTAACATACAGACAGACAGTCAGACAGAGAGTTACTTTCGAATTTATAATATTAGTATGGATTGAATGGAAGTGTTTTCTTAATAAAATGCTCAAGTGGCGAAACCAAAGGCAAGTGCAGAAGTAAGTTTTTTATGAGTTTTCAAAAAGATTTCAACTCTATTTTATTTAACTTTAGGAGCATTTTCATTGTGAAACTTTTATTGTAACAAATAAAAACTTGATTATTTTAGGTACTGTTCTAATTAGTTTTAATTTTAGGTAGTTCGATTGTACATTTGCATTTATAGTACAACCACATTTCGCCAGTTATGTTTTAAGTCCCATATAATAGGGGGCAAGCCTATTGCCATCAACCGGGTACAATTCCTGATTCCGGGCTGCTCCTGGGAAATTCCAGATAGAAACACAATAACATTTGGCTCGACCTGAATGGGAATCGAACCCAGGACCTCATGCTCAGCAGTAGCGCTTGCGACAAAGAAAATATAATAATATAATGGAACTGTATAGAGTGGCCAGTCAGAAACCTAAATAGCGGTAGGTAGTTCCTATTTATTTTATGATATTGTGATGCTTCAGATAAGAATGAGTTGAGCTGCATGATTACTGACAAATGCGTGCACTGACTGGACAGGTCCACTCAATCTGTGTGGTTCTTTTCTCATAAGACGCTCTCAGACACTAATCTACAAGGTCTTCACTGATTTGACCAAGATTACGTCTGGACTTTAAAACAGACTGTGACCTCTGAGTTTGTTTCGGCCTTTTTTGTCAGAGTAGTCAGATAGGAAACACCGACCTCATCTGGTTTTTAAAATAAGATTGACGTGTAAAATCTCTGTACTCCGTCCTAGAGGTAGTTACAATCAGAGAGATAAACAAACTCAAACTCAAACACAAAGCACAACAGTTATTTAACCTCTGATTTTGCGTCACAGTGATATTAATATTAGAAAACATTTATTCGCAGTATGACGGAAAGAAAGAACAGAAACACAAAAACTTTTTTACAAAAGATGAAACCAGCTTCCCAAAAAAAAACACTACAAAGTGAAAAATAACTTTGAAAAATAACTTCCGAAATCAAAGTTATTTTTCACTTTGTAGTGTTTCTTTTGGAAGTCGGTTTTATTTTTTTGTAAAAAAGTTTTTATTTTTCACTTTTTAGTTGTTGTGCCTTCACAAACCCCTCACAACATTTTAATACCACTACCTGCTATATAAATTACAGTGACAGGAACTATTAGAACATCGTCCACATATACTAGGTGGAAAAAATACGTATTATTGAAGCTAACTGAAAAATACCTCATCAGATCTTGACCAAATTTATAAGGGACCATTTATGAATTATATCCTACCAAACACAAAAAGAATCATCAAAATCAACTCATAATTGGCGGAGTAATCCCGTAAAAAACATTAAAAAAAAACAATCGAATTGAGAACCTCTACCTTTTTCAAGTCGGTTGAAAAAGAGCAAGTTATGGGAAAATATGCGTAACATCCACACAAAATGGTCATCACTCAGCATAATGTCGCAGCATTATCAAAAAATCAAAATCAAAATATTTTATTTCACATAAACCTACAAGGGCACTGATGAAACGTCAGAAGCTAGGTGCACGGTTCCAATTGGTCGTTTCCTATGGAGAAGAGCTGGCAAGAAACTCTACGGTTACTCTATTAAAAGTAAATGGTATTTACAATCTTTTCAAGAAACAGTGTTTATAGGTATGAGAGGACACTGTAGGCCTATCAACAAGTACCAGGTACTTAGCAAGATAGAAAATGATCGACAGATATAAAAGTCGGTTATGCCTATAACGTTCTCACATTCACAAAATATAAAAGAGGAGACTCTATATAAAAAAAAACTAATTAAAAACCTATTTAAACCAAATGACATGACTGCCCCTAAAGCTGCAATAAATCTAATTTAATAAAAAATATATGATTATGCTGAGTGATGAAAACCAGCGCTGGTTTTCAGCGATAGTCAGCGTTGACGCGATCACTTCGAGCCATGCAGCATACAATAAGATTTATAAGTAAGCAATAAAAATCGGGCAAAGTGATATCGGGTTTTTCCATTAGGAATCTATTTAGTAACAGCCCCAAGTTTGGGAGTTGGCGGTGTGATACCCCCGTGCCTAGGAAAGCACGTTAAGCCGATGGCCTGGTCTCTCTCCGGTGTGAGTTGGATTGCCGTCCCAGCGGACTATGAGAGTCATGGAAGAGAGAGTGCACCTGTGTACCCACACACACTTGTACAATATAATATCTGCCTGCGCCGAAGGCTGGTCGTCATGACCGAAATTCGGTCTGGAGGGCTTTTATTGTTACATAGTACAAAGTTGCCCAGAATAAAGCAGATAATAAAGATGACGCGATCAAAATTCCACTGAGTAAAAAGTTAAACCGGGTGAAGTTAAACTGTTCACAAGGGACTTAATCAGAAAAAACGTAGTAGCGATGAAAAATGGGAAGTAAGCAACTTTGTACTTTTATTCTTTTTGTGCGCTGTGACCATTATATAAGTGAACATTGAGTCTTATTACGTCATATTTACGACAAATGAAATGTAATCTATTTTTTTCTCTTCAAGTGTGTACCATTTTCGATCTTAACTTGCCATCAGCACACGTAGCATAAACACCATATAAAACGGGATTTGTCGACTTAAGAACAGACAAAAACATTCACAATCAAACCCGTATATATGGTGGTCATGCAACGCGGAAAGGTGAGATGGTCGCCAAATGCCTATAGTCCTCCGTGTGATAAAGCATCGCAAGTAAGAAACTGTCGAGGACACATGTTCGAAGTAAAGAAAATCGAACAAACGGGTGTTGACATAGACGGACACTCACAAAATTACTACCTAATATTTATAAATACAAAAGTAACTTGTCTCCCTGACCTTTTCACGCCTTCAGGGCTGAACGGATTTCTATGTTGGCTCACAGGTAGGCCATGACCTGGGTTAGGACAAAAGATACTTTACATCACATCTATTCAAAAAGAGCTGGTTTGTTCTTCGTAAACAGGACCAAAATAGCTCTTTGATCCCTAGGGACCAAAAGCGATTTGAATTTGGAATGTGGATATTGTTAGTAAAAGTTCCAATCACCAAAGAGATCAATCACGAACATTGTATGAACAAGTAACAGGCTGGCAGAGAGAGAAAGTGTGAATTATTTGGTCATAATGAAAATCCAAGATAGTGGCAACGACACATGACGAAAATTTTCAAATTTTTCTTCATTGGTTCCGTTTTCATAGTTTTCGAGGGCGCCAAAGCCGATAGTGAGATCAAAATGAAAATCCAAGAAGGTGGCTGCGAAAAATGTAAAAAAATAAATAAAATGTAAAGCCAAGATGGCGGCTACAAAAGTTTTCAAGTTTTTTGTCATGGGTATCGTTTTTATAATTTTTAAAGCTGCTAAAGTCTGTAAGAGGTCAAAACGTAAATCCAAGATGGCGGCTGCGAAAATTTCGTTTTGGTTTTAAAACATACGTGAGAGATGAGGGTCGGACCGCACACGTTTAATTTTCGCACAGAGGGTGATAAAAAGTAGAGTGTTCACCTCGGGAGCAACACTATTTTAAGCTCGAGTGACGTACTTTGAATCCCTCGCTGCGTACAGGATTTACTCTAGAATCCTTCGCTCCGCTCTGGATTCAAAGAACCACTCTCGCCTTAAAAATAGTTGTTTGCTCCCTAGGGCAAACAATGTACTATTTTATCCCGGCAGTACGTTCCCGTAGGATAATTTTCCTCGAAACCACGGGGAAAAGCGAGTATGATTATAAAATATCTGTATGTCAGTCTTTTTTTGAGGTATTCCACTCAGAGCACTGATTTCAACAACACTTGACCGAATCGCACCTGAGCACTTTCACTAACCGTACTGAAACAAAAATTTGATAACTGCGGTCCGGTGGAACTGCTTATCAATATTACTTTCAGTCCCGAACGGCACTACATAAAAAAATATGTTACGTAGGTGCTGTTCAGACGAGTACTGTTGAAATCTAATAGTTAATACCTGGAAGTTTGGTTTTGTAGACCTAGTTGATCATTCTCACACGGAGAATGGCTTACCTCCCATCTTGCATGCCCTGTCACCTGCACACGTGAAGACCAAACAATTTTGGGCCATTTTTTTTTTAAATTATTTGTCTCATTGACAATTCAAAAGTGCCTGTAAATGGTTTAATTGAAATAAATGCTTTGAGTTTGAGTTTGAGTTTGACACACTAAGAAGAAGATTCTCACACTCTTTTGTTTTATCGGTTAAAAAAAGAGTCCTTAAAGCCACTGTTTATGCATTCTACCACTGTTTTCAACATCTAGAATTGCGTCTTTAACAATCAAACACTACTAATTAACACCATCATTGTAAAACAAACGAGAGAGCTATAAACGTGAACTCATACATCTCAACGCCCGCCATTTTACTTTCCCGACACCCTTATCAAGTAGATGACCGTTTTTAATTAATTAAAAGCGTGGATCAAGTCGGAAAGGAATTTGCGATAATGAACCGGTGGCATTTTTTTTAATTTTCTCCGTCACGAAAAAGTAAGACTCTCGGATGTTGCATGCCAAATTGGATAACAATTTTTTTGACTGCGACCTTTTATTTCGGTAGCAAGTGTATAATTTTTTGAAAATGGAACTTGTTGTTTGATTCACTGGATCACTGCTAACCGGTGAGCAGACGATGGACTATTTCTTGTCTGCTGGACAGAAATGGCCGATGAAATGGACAATGTCTGGAAGTCCATTTGTCCTACGTGTGCGTTATTGCAGAGATTTCCATACAGTCTATCATCATGAATAAATTGGCCATCGTCTGCTCAGCTGCTTATGAGAGCCTTTTTCTCCTCAAAGTTACTTTTACTACGCAAGCGTCATTGTTCGTTCCATCATTGCCTACCATCTAGTGAGATAGTGGTCTAACCACAGAGCATGGAGCGGAGCACGCTTCGGCGGCCACTGCTAGATGTGGCATTGTCAACACTTTACCAGCGTGTCACCATTTACTCTTACTACAACTAAAATGGCGTATAGAAACCGACGGCTCTGAATGCGGACCGTGACGGAAGTTGTGCGTTCAGCGCACTTTTGGTAACACGAATTTTATTAGTATTGCCGTCTCTAGACGCTGCCGGTGGGGTGACTCCATCCAACGCAAGACTTACCAACGTTTTGAAGCACTATCAATCAGTTCTCGTAATGTTTCTTGTACATGACGCAACAGCGAGCGCCGCGTAGATTTTACACTAATTCTAAGATATTTTAAATTTTGACCATCTTGTGGTCCGGCGTCGCCGTTGGTGCGGTGCATGGGTGATACTCATTTGTGTACACAAACATGCGGTCGCCGCCCGCACCGGTGCGGCTTCATGAACAGGAAGCGTAAGGCTATTTGGCTGCATAAAACTAATCCATATACAACAGGTATATGAATTACGTATATGCAGTTAAATACCTTGCCCTTTGAGTTTTGTGGCTGTTTGCATTCCAGGTAATGTAACGAAACTCGGGTTTTGTTGGACTGATATTGGCTAAGCTACTCTCTCATGTTTACGTCACGGTTCCTAGAATCTGATATAAAGGTATACGCTGGGTTTATTTAGTTTTCTACTACTTTTAATAATTGCAGCAATGAAACTGAACACTATCAGTACACATAAACCGCTTTCATGAGCTGTCAGTGTCAATATTCCACAACAACAATGACACTGACAGTTCTTGAACGTGGTTTAGATGTGCTTAACACATTCAGTCTCTTTGGTGAATTTCACCCTTAATCTACTGAGCGGCCGTTCGCACGATGCTGTCCTGTACGACATTTTACGGTAAAATGTTAGAATCAAACGTGAACGTCACTGTTCATACGGTTGAAAACAAATGTACTTAGTATAACACTGCCATGGGATCAAAAAAAAAATACAATAAAATACGTGGGACCTTCATTCATCATCCACAGCCCAACTTTACCCACTGCTGTACTTGTGCCAATGCCCACGCTCCTTTTTTTGTCCCTGTGTAAATTCTTTCCTGGATGTCCTCCCGCAGAGGAATCGGTCAGACCCTTACTGTCTAAAACCACCCCGGAGTTCCCTCGCACACTTTCTCCCTGGTGACGGCTCGCGCTCTGTGGGCCCCGTCCCGTAAAGGGAGTGAGGTGTTGAAACTCCCCCCGTTACGTCTTAGAAAGGCACGCGTGGATCACTACGCGCCGCCTTCTTTGGTCCTGTGTGATGGGAGGCGACGGATGCCCCCATGCTCCTGTACCAGCCTCAACCAGACTTTGCCCGCGATGGCAATAATTAACAAAGCCAAAGTCAAATATCAAGACAGAATACGGAATCAAAATGCGATCAAAACGTGGGCAAACATAAGCGGAACATACAACAATCCATCGATTCAAAAATATCAGAAACGAACATAAATAAGTTCAATATTCGACCAGTAAAAATATGATGCAATGTAACCTTCAACCGCTGGGGTATTTACGAGACGACGCCGCGAGTAGTTTGCACAGCACTCGCGCGGTGGCACTGTTTGCGACGCAATCGCGCGCCGATTTGTTGTGTCCTATCGCAGGCGAGGGTTAAATCGCCACTGAATTGATCGTGTGTTGTTGGAGTTCCTTGGGTTGTGTAACTCTTGATTGAGATTTTTATAATTACGTTTGATTGTCTGCAGATTTGAAGGCCATGCAGAACTGAAACCTATTTCGGGACAAAAAATACTTGTTTTTGTTTAACAAAAGGATTTATTCCTTTTTATATTCAGAATGACGCTCTTGATGGAATGAAAAATAAGCATGTTTTGCAATTTTTCTTTTTGCGTTCAAAAACAGAATTAAAGCCTATTTAGCAGTTTGCAAAAAAAGTCAAGAAAAACTGTCAACGTAATGAAAAATTAAAAACAAAAAAAACTAAACGCCACAGCCTAATCAAACAACACGGCACGCGACATCGCCATTCAGTCCAAACAATTTAACTGGACAAACGTTGGCAAAATTTTGACAAATACCACCACAACCTAGCCGAGGCCGAACAAACAGTGTAACGTGTCATTTGTATTACTAAACGTCAGACAAGCAGAGGGTTAAAAATATTAACGTTGGCATATTCATCATGTGTAGGTTGTGGGTCTACTGATGTGTGTAGGCTGTTGGCTGTAGCGGGTTAAGTATCGTTGGGTAAGAATAGTAAATCTGTTATAAATCTGCTGAGGTCTTTTGACATATAAGTTAGGCTTACACTTAAACCTTAAGAAAGCAATCATTTACTATTAAATGAGCAATATTTATATATCTATATACCTATTTGTAATCACGTACCGGTAAACCGGGGTTACTTTGAATCGCGGGGTAACTTTGATAAAAACTTCCATTTCATATAAAATCGTGAATTACTTAAAACGAAACCCAATTAGGTAGTTTTTTTTCTGAGTTATGAACACTGAACAACTGTTTAATCCTTTCCTGAGGACACGCTGGTAATCCACCAATCATTTTAATTGAAAAAGGTAAATATATTGTCATTCAAACAATCAAATCAATTGTTAGATCAAAGTTACCCCATGCGACAATATTTATTTTTCTAGTTGATAGATTTTTATTTTTTAAATTGTATTGGCATTATAATTGGGTAATTATATTTAAATTGTATTGGCATTGTAATTGGGTTTATTTAATTGCGTAATCACTTTGCAATTACGCAATAATTACTTTGTAATTACGCAATAAAATAAGGGGTATCAAAGTAACCCCATCCTACGTATAATTTTGATCAGGCAGTTTAATTTTTTTTTCTCAAAATCAAGCCTATTTTTTTCACTTATTATTACAGGAATCGAGAGTATTAAAAAAACCGATCACTAGATTTATTTAGTATTTTTTTACACCCACAAATTTAAAAGATATGAACCTTCAAAGTTTAATATTGATCAAAGTAACCCCGGTCTACGGTACTCGAAATTGACTCTAAAAGTTGCAATCTATGGGTTTACAGGGGTGAAAATGACAACCTTAGAACAATGACATGACAGCATGGAATTAGTAAGTACTTACTATCATGGCAGCATGGAATTAGTATGTACTATCATGACAGCATGGAATTAGTATGTACTATTATGGCGGTATGGAATTAGTATGTACTATTATGGCAGCATGGAATTAGTATGTACTATCATGACAGCATGGAATTAGTATGTACTATTATGGCGGTATGGAATTAGTATGTACTATTATGGCAGCATGGAATTAGTATGTACTATTATATCAGCATGGAATTAGTATGTACTATCTTAAACTATTAAATGAGCATACTCTATTTTCACCACAGTAGTGCTCGGCCGACTCAGGTACTGTGTAATAAAGCGAGCTTGAGGAAAAAAAAACAGACATTAAAAAAAAGTACAAAAGCATGGAAAGACTTACTTGTTGAGATGTAAGGTTCTTAGATGGTTTTACGTCTAAACAGATTGTTTTATTGTTAAATTTTACAACGCGAGGCTTGAAATCTATCTATCTACGAGTACCACAAAAATGGGAACAATACAACGGCTGCAGGCACTCATCTGCCGTAACATTTTTATAAATATGACATTATTATTTATTTTATGCTCTTCTAATATTAAATAGGTAATATCAAATCAATGCATGGTTAGGCAGAGGTATACCTCTATAGTACACCCACATTTCACCAGTTATGTTTAAGTACCATGTAATAGGGGGCGAGCCTATTAACATCAACCGGGCACAAATCCAGACTCCGTGCTGGGGCACAAATCAAGACTCCGGGCGACTAAAGAAATTCCAGATAGAAAAACCCAATAACACTTTGCACTATGCACGTGGAAGCTCCAATAGCATCCTGAAGGTTATCGTGGAGAGGCCATACTGCCATTTTCTGATGCACTCGTCCCGTAGACATACCTGCAGGCCCGGTGCTGAGGAAAGATATTTAAATTAAACTTGGTGTACCTACATAGAATATAAGTTATGATTATGATTCAGTTTAGTTATGATTAAATCTGATTTAAATTGAATTTAATTGTGATTTTATTTTGTTTTTATTGTAATTTATTTTAATTATTTAAAAATATATTCTACATTAATAAAGTAACATAAACAATAGGGACTATGTAAACTACGTGTATACAACTAACTAAGTATTATACAAACTAAAATATAGCGTCGAAAAATTCAAATTAAATAAAATTTAGATGTAATTCTAATTTAATTCTGATTTTAATATTGATTGTATATTGGTTGTGGTTTTAATGCTACTAACATAATTTCTAAGTTCTAATATAAGTACTAATACAATATGGATGTTTTCCGAATTCAATAATTTAATTTAATTGAATTTGCCCGAGCTGGGAATCGAACCCAGGACTTCATGCTCAGCAGTAGCGCTTGCGACCACTAGACCAATGGGGCAGTAATTTGAAGATTAACTAACAAGAAGGTCTGTCCGGCCATTTACTGCAAAAAAGAAAATGCTTTTCCTTAATTTACTAAACTACATTCATTTTGAAGACAATCATGCAAAACCCTTCCAAATTCATATTGAAGACAATCATGCAAAACACACGTCCATAAAAATGCAGCAACAATATTTGTCAGTTCGCAAAAAACCCATTGTTTCATACGAACCTTCAGCCAGAAATTGGTAAAGAAAAACATCAGGAACGAAAAATATGAAACTGGAACCATTGAATATAGCCAACCGTAACTTCCTGTACCTATGCATGTTTGAAACAATAAACTCCAAATACGTACAGACGAGCACGCAAACTGTCAATGAATGGACGGGTAAAACCGGGTAAAACAATAATTTGTAGGTACAGTTGTGGAGAAAAATGTTTGTGTTTTAATTTAACGTTTTTTTTTTTTGTTGGAAACCGAATCAAAAGTCATTGTATGAAATGTGTTTTTTGTACCAAACAGCGGTTTGATATTCATAGATTATGTGTCTATATTATGTGCAAATTGTTACCAATAACCAGAAGATTCTTCAATATTGTGTGTATCCACAGTTAAAACACTAAACATCCACAACAAAGTTAATCTTTAACCATACACGCGTATTATTGGCGCAGCCGTGAGGCACACATTCTAAGTTATTTTTTTTGTTTTTGTGTGATTATTGTGTTGTGTGCCTTGACCTGAGTCAAATAAATTTATTTTCTTTCTTCTTCTTTCTATTTTAAATTAAAGCCGCGTTTCGAGTTTATAATTTTTCGAATTTATTCCCGAAGATTTTTGTGTATTAAACTAATAAATAAATCTCAATGTATTTTTAAGTCGTAATAACCGTGTCAAACAGGGGCGGGTCGCTCGTATTTTTATAATAATAAATACTTGATAATTCTAACAAGAGTTCTCACAAGCGCTCTCATCCTTGGTGATCAAGGGGTTCATAAGAGGTAACTAAGGGATTATTACAGGAAATTTTAATAATCATGACTATTTAAATATGCAGCAGTTTATACTTGGAATATTATGAAAATTATTTTGTTCAAGAACTTTACTAAGAAAACATGTTGCATGATAATTGATAACCCATTCAAGTATTTTTACGACTATTTATGAATAAATGTTGGACAGTTTTACATATTTTTTTAGCTCTTTTATACCTCGAACATATAACGTACCTACAATGAAAGCGGACACTTCCAAAAAACAAAACAAAACGCTGACATAATCCCTCACCAATTAAAAGAAAAAACTTATTGTAAAAACCAGCGTATTTTTACGCAAATCTCTGCAACCGTACTTTACCGGGCCGGGCCAACGATACCCGTATATTTTGAAAGAACCGGCCCGCACATCCAGCGCTTTGTTTACACCCATGCATCCGTATTACCGGTTTAACAAAGAGAACAAAGTTGGATCCAGTTCCCGCTGGAAGAAAGCGCTGATTGTATGCTGGTTTGGCGTGGACCTACTTTTTAGAGCGAGGGAAAAGATGTCCCCGTTCATGGTTATATTTTTTATGAAGATGATGAATGATTTGCTTAAATGGGGCATTACTGGATGACGAATGGAAGATGCACTAAGCACAGCGTGGTCTCCTTACTTAAAATATGGTCCGGAGACCTTCAGGTCAATTGCTTAACTCAGTTACAATCCCCTTCAATTTGATGGAGATTTATAATCCATTGCTTCATATGTCTGCTTGATAGCGAAAATAACGCAATCAATATTATTGAATTATACAAATTGTAGCATAACGAGTTATATTGACACAGTACGAGTCGATTGTCACCCGGGAATCGGACCCAGACGTCATTAGACAAAGAGTTGAAACGAAATATCACGGTAGATGAAAAATGGTTTATTAGTTTCACAAGTAATATCTTAACAACTAGTGATTGGAGCCCCCTTTTAAGCAAATAAGCCTGTGTTAGGAGACTCCGCTCTTCTAATATCAATAAGTTCCACTTAATTGTTTCTTAAGTGTTTTTTTAGATCCACACAAAATATTGAATTTTGATTTAAAAAAAGGACTAGGTAAAAAAGAATGATTAAGTAAAAAATATAAAAATTCATGTTGTTTACCGGGCAGTTTTGGGGAACGTTAATGTCCATATTAGACATTGAGTTGATGTTCGAAATGACTCGGGCGGACATATCGATACCTATCGTTTCTTATAGCGTGGTCGATATTTATGACTTACGCCGTAATTGTGGATGATGGACTAACATCGTCCTTCTAACCCCCTTTTAAAGAAAACCTAACGTGGGTAATAATTGTTATTAAGGAATACCGACTTAATTAACTATTCTAGATACAAGAAAAGAAGTGACGGAATTGGTGTTAAACTGGGAACCGTTCGGGAAATGCCTGGACTGGTCAGGCCGTTGTGCTGCTTGGCAGGCCCGCTAGACGCGCTCTGCTCTCGCCACTCCGGAGTCGTTAGTGCAACCACCTGCGCCATGGTCATCGAGGCGGTGGGGCGTGGCCAACACCGCGCAGCCGGCGTAAGGCAGGGCCAGCGATGCACAGGGCTCAGTGGACTAACTGTAGTCCGAGGGATACGGCCAAAATTAGCCTCTTTTCTATAGGTAAATCAAATAATCTCCGTATATGGGAAAATACTGCGCCAGAGCCGACGATCGGGGCTGACACGATAGGAAGGTGACTTAAATCTTCAAAAAAAACGTCAGTTCGAACTGTTCACCATGACATTAACATGTCTTGCTTTTATGAGCCCTTTTATTTAATATCTTTTTCACATAACAATTTTTAGTTAGCTTTTGACAAAATCTTGAGGAGCTCGTGGCTAAGTAGTAACTGCCGCACGGGTCGATCCGTCAGGTTAAGCTACGCTTGCCGGGGTTGGTCTGTGGATGGGTGACCATCTTTACATACCGAGACTCCTCCGTGCCTCGGAAAGCACGTTAAGCCGTTGGTCCCGGTTGTCATTCGTGGATCTTTGACAGTCGTTACGGGTCGTCAGAAGCCCGAAAGTCTGACAACCAGTCTTACCAAGGGGTATCGTATTACCCAGTTACTGGGTTGTGGAGGTCAGATAGGCAATCGCTCCATGTAAAATACTGGTATTCAGCTGCATCCGGTTAGACTGGAAGCCGACCCCAATATAGTTGGGAAAAAGGCTAGGCAGATTGATTTTTTTGACAAAATCTGTCAGACAACTGAATAGGGTTTTTTTTTCAAAACGAAATTTTTTGAATTGCTTCAAAAACATGAAGAATAAAAAAACATTCACATTTTTGCGTGTAAAAAAGCTGAATGCTGCAAAATGAAAAGAATTGCGATAGTGCGTTTGTTACGCAATTATGGTGTTCGTGAAAATCTGCTGGATGCGGGCAGTTATACCGGTCATTGTGCATGCCTGGGGTTGTATGTCCAGCAGTGGACTCCTTTCTGTTGAAGATCTTCCCATTCATAAAATAGAAGATCTTCCTATTCACTTAGTAAATACTAGCTGCGTAACAAAAAACAAACAAACTCACTTTCGTATTTATATTATTCTTACTAGCGGCGCCCCTCGGTTCCACCCGCATAAATCTAAATCCCATGACAATATCGGGATAAAAGGTATTCTATATCCTTTATCAGGTCATGTTCTACCCATGTGCCGAATTTCATCCAAATCTGTTCAGCCGTTTTAGCGTGAAAGCGTAACAAACAAACAAACTCATTTTTGCATTTATAATATTAGTAACGATTATAAATATTTTGTGGTTAAAGTATGAAATTGCCGATTTGTACTGAAAAATTGAAATTCGTTTTTTTTTTTTAATTTAACATAATTATTTAATCAAAATAATTACCATTATTTTCTATACATTGCTGCCATCTAATAGGAAGGTCATTTATGCCTTTTTGATAGAGCTCTCGTGATCTAGATTCGACGAATTGTGTGAAAGCATTTTGTACTAACTCCTGAGAAGAAAATTTTTTATCACGTAAAAAATTGTCCAAATCACGAAAAAAATGGTAGTCCGTTGGAGCAAGGTCTGGCGAATACGGAGGGTGACGAATGGTTTCTAATTGCAGTTCCTGTAGAGTTAAAACGGTTTCTCGTGCTGTATGACGCGAGACCTCAAATAACACTGTTGGGGTTGTAAAGCCCAACAGTGAAAATGTTATGTTAATGTTGTGTATTGGGATGTTATGTTGAACGAGTAAACAACCGATTGGTATGAAGGTTTTATTGCTACTAAAAATAACTTGTTGTAAAGTATGTACAATTAATGTTGGATTTAAACAAACTGCAACGTTTCACTGTAGGTAAGTAGGACAAGTTAATTGCATGTACAGCGTAGCTCGTACAAACACCATGCTGAGACCACCAAACAGTTACCATTACCTTTTTTATTGGTAAGCTTTGCTTTAGGACACTGTTGTGGCGTTTGACCTGGGGTCAGCCATTGCATTTTTTGCTTACGGATATCGTAAATAATCCACTTTTCATCAATGTCACAATTCGATCCAATAATCCTTCATTTCTGTATCGATTCAACAAGGCAACACAAGTTTCAACACGCGTTTCTTTCTGCAGATCAGTCAAATCATGAGGCACCCATTTCTCATATTTTTTTATTTTATTGATTTAACGCAAATGAGTCAATATTGCTGGTAAGGTAACGTTAAACCATGCCGCTAATTCCTGGGTAGTTTGGCTAGGATCGGCTTCCACCATCTCTTTCAATTCATTGTTATTCACCTGTGTGTCTTCCACGTGGTTCGTTCTTCAAATGAAAGTTTCCATCACGAAAGCGTGTAAACCAAAATCGCACGGTGCGTTCATTAGCAATCCCCTCTCCAAACGCAACATTGATATTGCGAGTTGTTTCTGCCGCGTTAGTTCCGCGTCGGAACTCGTATTCAAAAATAACTCGAATATTCGAAGTATCCATCTTTCTTGTCTAAGCTGGATAAAAAAAAACAACTGAAACTCGATAATCGAATGTTGCACATTTTTTAAAAGAAGAACTTCATAGGTAGGTACTCGTTCCATGTGGAAAAAGTATCACTCAAAAATCTCAAACCATGAAGTTTCTATGTCAATTCGAAGTACCTATTACAATAAAACAGCGATTTCATACTTTAACCCCTATTATTATACAGGGTGTTTGGTGCATCGTGTGCCAAATTGAAATGGTCGACTGAAGGAGTCATCCGCTAGCCTTTCAGACCCTTTAACACCCCTCATGCTCTGTGGATTTTTTTTTATCGACTTTTTATTGTTTTCCAAAAAAAAGACCCAAATTTTACATTCAAATACAGATTTAAAAAAAAATATAAGGTTAGGCTATCCCGCGCATTGGCGATTGACTGTGAGCACACGATGCACCAAACACCCTGTATATTATCTATACATATTATAAAACAATGTCGCTTTTCACGATTGTCTGTATGTCCGCGTTGTTCTTCTAACCCTGTGTGGGTTGGAAGAACAACGTGGACATACAGATTTTGATGAGGTTTTCACCATCGTTTAGATAATTTATTGCGGAATGTTTATGTGTATAGCACGTTAGTATTAAAGTTACGTTTACCTAAGAAATCTCGATGTTTTATCAAGTCGTAAAAACTGTGCGAAGCAGGTGCGGGACACTAGATATAAGTTAGGATGACATAGCATCGCGCCTGTATCCCCCGAAGGGTAGAGCAGAGGTTTAAAATAACACCCACATTTCTTCAGTTATTTCCTTCTTCTTTAATACATGTATTAAGTTACATGAATTGGGCCCAGTAGATGGCATTAGTGGCATTTTTTTGTGCAAATGTTGTGTTCCTGACGAAACCATGTCCCATATGTTGGAGTGTCCAAAATGTGCACACACCTGCATCTTTTAAGTCCTAACAAATGTCAGTTAAGGTCCCATGTAGTAAGAGGGTAGAAAATTGCTATCAACAGGACACAAAGCTAGACACTGGGCTGCTTCTGGGAACCCAAATCTACATAATTCAGTTCTGATTTTGGGAACAATAATTATTGTACAGACGCCAGCGCATCAACCTACCCGAAACTGTAAAATTTTCCCAATCAACTTTGAACCATAAGCTGAAGTGATAAAGTTGAAAATCTATTAAGGAAATTTGACAGATTGTAGTAGGTTGACGTGCTGACGTCTGTACCATGAAAACATGACCTACTTTATCTACACAAACTACAACAGCTTCTAAGTAAACATATTAAGTTAAATCTTGCTTTCAGGTATTATATAAATTCCCTAGAGTTTAGTTAACTCCGTACAAGAGGAGGCTACACTATAATTATATACGTTCAACAATCAACCGGGTCACCCGGGTATCTAAGCCCCGTGTAATATCTAGCAACATCCGGTTGCAAGATGGCCGGCCCGGATATCCGGAGCTCTCAGATGTCGCTACTTGGACCGCTCTATTAAAGTTGTTACGTCGCTATGTTGCTTAAAAATGTGTGTTTTAAAGTAAATTAGACTAAAAAAATATTTTGAAATACATTTGGTAGAATATTTGTACGAAAGAAAGAGAGAAAGATAATAAATTTATTTGACTCAGGTTAAGGTAGGTACACAATATTCACACAAAAACAAAAAAACAGAAAAAAAATAACTTAAAATAGTACTGTGTGCTTCACGTCTGCGCTAAATAGGGCCAGTTCAGCATAAATGTCAGACAACTAGTATCTGACGCTGGTTTTCAACTGGACCTTATGTTACGAGGATGTCTTACGGATGTAAATTCGGATGTCGTAATGTAATACGGGTCGAGCCTATTGCCATAAACCGGACACAGATCTAGACTCCGGGCTGCTACTGAGAAATTCCAGATGGATAACCCAATAACACTTTGCCCAACCCGGAAATCGAACCCAAGACAACAACAGCAACACAACAACAACAGCAACAGCAACAGTAACACTTGCGACCACTAGACTAATGAGGTAGGCCTTAACTACTAAATAAAAAATATCGCAACTATTACATTAATCTATAAAAACCAGTAACCCCTAAAATTTCCTTGCACAAGTCAAAAGTCAATCGAAAACAGACTTCACTTCCGCTCGCACTCATTCTATTTTCGATCAAAAAAAATCGCCAAATCCATTTTATCTACCTGGCAACATTCGGCCGTGTCATTCAGCGCCTTTAAAAGTCGATCGTAAAAATAAAAAAACGGGAGTCTATGGACAATGGAGTTGGGGGTAATTTTTCACGCGTGTATAGAGTTATGGGCGGTGTAAGGGCGCCTTTATATTGGTAAGAGGACAAATATTATTTTCATGCACAGAAAATTGAGTAAGTGCTAGATAAAGTATAGGATTTTTTAAAATTATTTTAGATAGATAGATGGATAAATTAATAAACTATTTACACTAGGCACTACATACGATGACTAACTAATTAAATAAATATTATGAACAAATCGTTTATTTGGAGCACACAAAAGATATAGTACAACATACAAAATTACGAATAAATAATAAAAAATTAAAAAAAATAAGAAAATGCCATCATGGTGCCAATACACAAGAAAAGGAAAGAGAAAAAGACATATTTTGAAGACACTGGCTATGATGACACACTTTAAATGAAATACCGTACATACAAAGTGCGTCTCGAGGTCCAAAATGGGAGTCCAGCTCAGCATCTGTGAGGCAAGTATACCTGACGCTGATATTCTGCTGGATCCCTCTGCAGGAACCTACCTAGTGACATGCGGAAGTCAAGCAAGTTGTATACACAAATTATTTTGGCTTCTTTCTGTGATTCCGTTCACGTCCTTTTCGAATCCCTATGCAAATAGCACACCAGGTTATTTTCTATTTGACTGACTTCAAAAAAGGAAGTTCTTTATTAGACATTTTGTATATTATCTTACCTTTAGATTTGTTTATAGAAAACACTCTGTTCTTGCTAATAATACTTTTAATTTACACAACTGTATTATTTCACAATGGAAACGATAACCCCACCCAGAAATAACGATAATATCATAACCGTTATTTCTAAGTGTTGCCAAAGTAAAATAATATGTAATACATTCAGTTGCTATAGTGAAAATACGTTTAAAAGTTTCTTACAATATTAATAATTTGTATGACAGTGTTGCCACATGTATTATTATAAATCGATATTTAAATATTGTAATACCATTTAAAAAAAAAAAACAAAGAAGTCACGACATTTGAGCGTTTGTTTTGTCCTTAGACGTAGATTTATGAGGTTATTTACATTTTGATGATAATCTTTATAAACGGAATTCTGCCATACAAACAATAACAATAATTTCAAAGAAAAAAATCCTTTATACATAATTAAATGATTAAAATAGCATTCCGTCAAACATGAAGCTATATCACCTTTTGTCGAAATATTTGGTGAAAATGTTAATTGAAAGTTTAACTGAATAATTCGGCATCGTGTAGGTAAAACGAATTTATTTCAAATAGCAATTGTATTGAAAACAATTATACTATTTATTTAGAGAATCTATTTAATGTGTTGATAAATGGATTTCAGTTCATTACTGGGTCTGATTTCAGATTTACGGCTGTAGTTTACTATTGCCTGTTTTACATATCTATTTTATACCGGGAAATAAAACATAATATCACGCTCGTATTTCCCGTGTGGTAGCGCAGAGCAGTACAGTACACCCTCATGAGGTCAGTTAATTAAATTATTTATTTATTTATTGGATCTCCAACAGAGACTATACAATTTCATGTAAGTTTAAAAGAACAGGGACAAACACTTGTGTAAGGAGACCACATCATTCTTTTATAATCTAGGTAGATACAGTAAGTTTGAAAAAGTGAAAATAATAAAACAAAACAAAAGATACAACATAAAAATATAAGTTTAATGGAATTGTGAGCGAGCAATTTGGCCTCAAGAGTGCACAAATACAGACTAACCTTCTAAAAAAATCGAATCAATGAAAGCAATAATTATTATAATAAATTTTAATATGAATCCTGAATTAAGACTGATGTTTTAATTCAGAAGACAATGTAGTAAGACTACAAAATGCGGCCAAGTGCTAGTCGGACTCGCATATGAAAGGTTCCGTACCATTGTACAATATTTTAACACATTTTTTTTATACTTTCGTAAGAAAACTCGTTTCATGTACCCCCCCTTAATTTGTAACTTTATTTTATTGTTATAATTGGTTGTAGCGGCTATAGTAGTGCACACGTACACACTGTGAAAATTTTAAGTGTCTAAGAACCTAATTACGGTTCAAATTATATAGCCTGTGACACACGGAGGAACGTATGGACAGCGAAGCTATAGTATTAGGGTCCCGTTGGCACCCTTTGTATATGGAACTCTAAAAACCCCTTTATGGTGAAATAGTGTCTTGAAAGTAAGTTATTGGATAATCTAACCATCCACGCGAACGAAGCCACGGGTAAAGAGCTACTGTATAAATGTGCGTATATAACCGGGCCATTATGCACACACCCTAATGCCATATAACTATTATCTGTTGTTGCAAAGTAATAATGTTCTATTGTGTAGGAAAACTCGCCGTGTATTGATGGTGACTCGCGGTTTTAATTCAACAACAAAATTTTAGTACGCATGTGTTTTTGTTACCCCTGCCAAATAGGGTTGGATAAGTTTATTAAGCTAAAAGATTAGCATGGTTAGGGGTAGCGTGTCAAAGACTTTTTTTTAAAGGAAATGTAAGTATTGTCTGCCTCGTTGGTCTTGTGGTCGCTAGCGCTTCTGCTGAGCATGAGGTCCTGGGTTCGATTCCTAGGTCGCGCAAAGTGTTATGGGTTTTTCTATCTGGAATTTCTTAGTAGCAGCCCGGAGTCTGGATTTGTGCCCAGTTGCTGGCAATAGGCTTGCCCTCTATTACATGGGACTTAAACATAACTGGCGAACTGTGGGTGTACAGGATCACTCGGAGAAACAAGGCTTGATATTATGTAAGGCTTTGCTAGGTAAGTAGAGGTGTTTTAAGACCTAAACATTTGTTACCATTTTTTTTCGAACCCTTTTTTTGCGTTTTTTTTATTTATCTCCACAAATTACATTCTTTTAATAAGTTGACAGTTATTTTGACCAAATGTTGTAATTTGTGGGAGGTCTGAAGTCTAAACCAAGCCTAGGCCTGTATTTTAGAACTCGAGGTTCCCCATTGTAACACACAGTAAAGACAACGTGGTACAATTGCGAGTGTTGATGGTGTGTCTGAGTGCAGGTTTGTTTGAGTGTGTGTGCGTGTACGCACGTGTGTGAGCGTGTGTGAATGTCTGTGTGCGTGTGCGTGTGGTTGCGTGTGCGTATATGTACGCCAATTTTTTTTTTGTTTAAACAATGATTCATTAATATTATATAATATGATAAATTTCATCTGAGATTTTTTATAGCAGAGTGATATTTTAGGTATGTATTTCTTCGTGCACGCTAGAAAAAACTCAATGAACTTTTGTCGCAATTCCTCAGCTGGATATACCTAACAAAAAAACTTACTATTTATATTTAATTAAAACATGTTTTTATTTTTTTTGATATTGGCAGCTTGTTTTTAGGGTTCCGTAGTCAACAAGGAACCCTTATAGTTTCGCCATGTCATGTCTGTATTGTTAGAGGTTGCAAACCTTTACGTTTAATATAAACTACATCTTGTCTACTGCTTTCGATGTGTCCTAGCAACCGAAGTAACATTGTTCTAAAAATTATATATTTTTCTGTTGCACTACAAATAAGTATTTTCTTCCTGCAACCTTATCCCATTCTCTAATATGGTAGCAGAGCGTGAGGAAACAGAATGCGTATGATAATTATAATTAATTACATTATCAAGTAAGAAATCGCGAAAATGAGTAACCAATCCATCGCAATTGAAAAACTCTCCGGAGTAAATAATTACACCAACTGGAAATTTCAAATGAAGATGTTGCTTATTCATGAAGACTTGTTTGAATGTGTCAACGAGGTCGATAAGAAAAATAAACCAGAATGCGAAGACAAGAAGAAACAGGAAAAAGCGCTAGCACGAATCTGCCTCAGTGTTCAGCCCTCTGTTTACTCCGTTGTCAGGAATTGCAATACTGCGTTTCAGGCCTGGAAGAATATACAGAATTCGTTCGAGGACAAAGGTCTGTGTAGAAGATTAGGTCTCCTCAGAATGCTATTTAGCTTAAAATTAGAGCAGTTTGACAGTATGGAGGCGTATATTACAAAAATTCTAGATACAGCCCAACAACTGCAAGACATAAATGCTTCTCTGGAAGACGAGTTCGTTGCTATAATAATGCTCAGTGGGCTCCCCAAGCAGTTTGACCCACTCATTATGACGTTAGAGCATAGTAGCCTTTCTCTCTCAAGTGAACTGGTGAAAACTAAACTACTCCAGGAGGCACAGAGACGAGGTGATGCAGAAGGTACGGAACAGAATGCCCTAACGACTTCGATTTCGATCTCGAAGCGTCCCAAGTGCTTTCGATGCAAAAAATTAGGCCATTACGCTAGAGATTGCAGACAGAAAGCTCCGCATAAGGATAAGCCATCTAGTGCCAGTTGTCAAGAGGAGGAGAAGGTTCAGAAAACTCCTGGCAGGACGACTATGTTGTCGGCTCTGACGGTAAAGCTGGATCGAGATGTGTGGTACGTCGACAGTGGTGCAACTTGCCACATGACCAATAATAGAAACATTTTGCATGATTTTGTGTGTGATACGCCAAAAGAAATAAGCGTTGCGAACGGTGAAAAACTTTTTACGTCGGGTCGTGGTAATGTGAAACTCTTTTTACAAAACCAATGGATAACTGTCAGTAATGTAGTTTTTATACCGAACTTGTCATGTAATCTGTTATCTGTCAGTATAAAAAAATTTGACACAAAAATGTTTTGAAGTAAAATTTATATCGATTTTTTGTAAAATTTACCAAAACGGAAAGGTAGTAGCTGTAGCAAAACGGGATGCATGCGGTCTTTATAAATTAGAAACCGGGGATGCGTCTATAAATTCCGTTTCGCGCGAACACAGTATGCCAGTAAGCGTCTCCTTGAGTACCCAGGCAGATGTTCAATCTCAGGGTTTATGGCATCGTCGGCTTGGACATCTGAATAGTCGCAGCATGAACCTACTCAAGAGTGGTATGGCGGCTGGTATCGACTATGATGTATCTACATACGAGCAATGTATCGCTTGTATTGAAGGTAAGGTTACTAATTTACCTTTCCCTAAGAAATCTTTTTCACGTGCAAGTGAGGTGTTAGGACTGGTTCACACGGACGTGTGCGGCCCTATGCCAGTGAAATCTATAAGCGGTGCGAGATATTTGCTAATATTTATTGACGATTTTTCTAGGAAGACATTTTGTTATTCAATAGAATCGAAAGACAAAGTTTTTGAGTATTTTTTGATTTTTAAAGCTCTTGTAGAGAACGAGACTAATAAAAAGATTAAAATCCTGAGAAGCGATAATGGTGGCGAGTACATCAATACGAGATTTAAGCAGTATTTGAGTAAGTGTGGAATCCGGCATCATACTACTGTTCCTCACTGTCCACAGCAAAATGCAAAAAGTTGCCGAACGCGCGAACCGAACGATTATGGAGGCGGTGCGCTGTATGCTTCTGGAAGCAGGTTTGGATCAACGTTTTTGGGCTGAGGCTGCGAACACTGCGGTGTACATTAAAAATCGCTCACCTACAAAGGCAGTTAGAGGTGCAACTCCAGAAGAAATTTACACTGGACACAAGGTAAATTTAGATAACTTACGTGTGTTTGGTTGTTTAGCATATGCTGTACAAAATAATCGTAATAAACTGGATCGCAAATCTAAACCTTAGTATTCGCGGGATATTGTGAGAACACAAAAGGATACAGGCTCTTGGATGTTGAGAGCTATAAGCTAACAATAGCGAGAAATGTTAAGTTCATTGAGAATCAATTCCTCAAGCATCTGAACTTCACTAAAGTAGAATCAGATGTGGTAATAGAACTTAAGACTCCTTGTGTAACCGAGAATAGAACAGAGTCAGAACAAACTTCTGTGACTACTGATGATGCTAATGATAGCGAGGCTTCGACCAGTAGCTTGGTCACAGATCATCACTCAGATGCTACTTATGTTCCAGATGTTTCATTTGAGACAGATGACTCGAGAGCAGAATACGTGGAAGCTGATGAGAACTCCTTCCTGTGTGGTTTTTTGACGGGGGAGGCGTGTAGCAGTGATGATCCAAGAACAGTTGAAGAAGCGTTGAATAGTCCTGAAGCCAAGCAGTGGCGAGCTGCTATGAAAGACGAGTATCAGTCCTTTTTGGACAATAAGTGCTTTACCTTAACCGATTTGCCGAAAGGTGCAAAGCCAATAAAGACCAAATGGATATTTAAGAAGAAAAGAGGGCTTAATGGTGAACTATTACAATACAAAGCACGTCTAGTGGCAAAAGGATTTACACAAAAGTATGGAGTGGATTATTTTGAAACTTTTTCACCTGTAGTGAGATACGAAACCATAAGAATGTTATTAGCTTTGGCTATGGAGTATGACATGGAGATTGACCACATGGACGTAAAAACAGCCTTTCTAAACGGTGATTTAAAAGAAATCATTTTCATGGAAATACCAGAAGGTTTTGAAAAAGGTAGAGGCAATAATAAAGTGTATCGACTACGCAAAGCTGTTTATGGTCTAAAACAAGCGCCTAAATCGTGGAATGAAAAGATCAATCATGTTCTTGTCAACAAACTCAAGTTTAAGAGATTGCTCTCTGAACCATGTGTATACATAAAGCAAAATGGCGACAAGTTTGTGATTATCGCATTGTATATTGATGATTTAGTAATTTTTAGCAATTGTAATGCGGAAAAAACTAAAACTAAATCATTGCTGATGAAAGAATTCGCGATGAAAGATCTTGGTCCTGTAGAAAGAGTTCTAGGATTAAGAATCAGGAAAGAGAATGGCAAGATCACTATAGATCAAAGTGCCTATATTAAAAAGATATTAGAGAAATACAAAATGCAAGACTGCAAATCTGTTGAAACTCCAATGCAGTGTCAAAAATTGAACAAAGCTGAAAAAAAAGATGACAGTTTGGAGTATCGGGAATTGATCGGTTGTCTTATGTATGTAGCGGTCTGTTCGCGCCCTGATATATGTCACGCTGTAAGCGTATTAAGCCAATTCAATAACTGTTATTCCGATGTCCACTGGAAAGCAGCTAAACGTGTTTTGCGTTATCTTAAAGGTACAATAGATTACTGCATTACCTATAAGAAAACTGGCTTATCTGTGACAGGTTTTGCTGATGCAGACTGGGCTTCTAATGAAATTGATAGACGTTCTTATACGGGATATGTTTTCAAAATTGGGAATTCTATTACTTGTTGGGAAAGTAGGAAACAGCGTACCGTTGCGTTATCGAGTACTGAGGCGGAGTACATGTCGCTCTCCGATGCTTGTAAAGAAGCACTGTTTATAAAATCTTTCTTGCACGAATGTATAGGTAGTAACATTGAAATAACTATTTTCAATGATAATCAGTCGGCCTTGAAATTGACTGAAAGTAGTATGTTTCATGGTAGGTCAAAACATATAGACATACGTCGGCGGTTAGCAATGGTGCAGTAAAAATAAATTACATGCCAACGTCCAAAATGACGGCGGATGTCTTAACTAAACCTTTGTCGGTAGAGAAACATAAGTATTTTGTAAACGAGTTAGGTCTAGCTACGGATGTATGTCTACAAGATAAGTTTAAAGGGCGGTGTTAGAGGTTGCAAACCTATAAGTTTAATATAAACTACATCTTGTCTACTGCTTTCGATGTGTCCTAGCAACCGAAGTAACATTGTTCTAAAAATTATATATTTTTCTGTTGCACTACAAATAAGTATTTTCTTCCTGCAACCTTATCCCATTCTCTAATATGTATAGTTTCGTCTGTCTGTCTGTCTGTCTGTCCGCGGTTTAGCTCAAAAACTATTGGTACTAGAAAGTTGTAATTTGGCATGAGTATACAAATTAATGACGCCAAAAAAGTGGTAAAATAAAATTTTGAAAAAAACAATTGTTTAGGGTACCTCCCCTACATGTAAAGTAATTTTTTTTTCGTCCTTCCCATAGTATGGGATATCGTTGGATAGGTCTTTTAAAAATATTAGGAGTTTGCGAAGACTGTTTTTTGATTAAGTAAACCGTTCGTGACTTATCAAGCTTTAATGTACCAATTTTCGTTAGAGTCAAGTGTCTTCCACCTCTACCAACTAAACGGTTGTAGTAAGAAATTTAAATGTTACGGCATTAGTACTTATATATAACGAAGTTTAAAGAAAAACTATCACACTTAAGTGGGCTTTACAAGTTTACGAGTAATAATCGACCAACTTAAATTTGCGGTTGCAAAAACATGTTCTCCCATGTATTCCGTATGGGAGAACATATTTTTCAATTACAAAGTTTATTTATACATTAGACATAACTTTACAAATGTTTAATATATATAAAAAATTAAAACTAATATATTATTATGCAAATTACAATATAGCGTCGAAAAATTCATCCGCATCGCTGTCGACTGGTAGTGTGCCCAAGAGACTGGCCGCATTGCCACGTTGTATGGCAATGCTTAGCCTCTGGCCAAGGTAAAAACCAGCTCTTGGGTCACGGGAAGTGTCAACCAGTCGTTTAGAGATTTCAGTGAATATTACAAAGTTAGTTTGTTCTTACGATAAATTCATTCCAACTACGGAACCCTTCATTGTGCGTGGTCCGACACGCACTCGGCCGGTTTTTTTGTTCTTCTTTACGATCATGTTTTTTGTTATTATATAATTGTGCTTTTGTGTGTTGTGCTATTTATTTTGTTTGCTCCGACTGTCTTTTGTTTGTTTTGTTATATAACTATATCAGCACTATATTATACATTAGGTACCAACTAGTACGAGGGGTATTTGTAACTGTTAATGGCGGCCTTATACATATATTGTAATGACAACAGTAGGTAGGTATTTATACTTAAGGTAACATTTTGCTCAAATAAATAAATAAATACAAATAAAATGTAATTAAATTATATTCCCTTTTCCTTAATTTGTCGAACCAAACTCGGTCCTATGTAGCTACGTATACGATTACCAAAAATGATTAACCCACTTTCCACCGCGCCGAAACTTCGCGTAACAGAAGTTAGAAATGGCCGTGTCATCCGCTGATATGATCCGAGACTCGGATACTCTCGGATATCTTCGGATAAATCCAATACACATTGTGATCCAACTTAGGTACAAGTTGTTCGGACTAGTCTTCAAGTTGTTTCTTGATACCAACTTGTTTTGATGCCTTGTAACATTTTGTTGATTTTGAAACAGTTTTGGTTCTTGTAAAGATGTAATCGGTGAACTTATAAGAAGAGTGTAGATAGATAGATTTTGTGGGATGATTCTAGACAGATCGAAATTTGGAGGCCTGCCCAAACTACTCTAAATTTAATAGCACCTGGAGCCAAGACCACAAATTAACAATAAAGCTAAACCAACATGTCTAACTAAAGCCAGCTACACGCGAAACGATAAACTGTAGCATTTCATTGCTCCTAGTACCTCTTTACGCAATCGAGTTCGTAGGTAGCCAGTAATCAATTGAAATTCGCGCAGGAACCATGTCTCGAATTAAAATTGGTAACGCAACTCAGGCCCCCAAGTTACAGGCGCTGCCTAATTTGGAGACCACTGTTTGAATAACTATATTAATAAATATTCTAGTTATCTAAGCAAACAATATTATTATTTAAAGAAAATATTTTGTAACAAGAGACCAATAAATTATTCTTATTGAAATCTACTTCTTGTTTTTTTCGTGTGGTTAGTAAACTAACCTGGTGTCAGAGTTTTAAAGTCACCCACGGGCCTCTGACTTGGCTTCACATGCCGTCGAGAAAATATCTCTCAGACATGCCGGTTTCCTAACGATGTTTTCCTTCACCGTTTTTTGAGCAAGTGATAATTTAATTAATTTATAAATAATCTTAAATTTATTTACTGTTAGACAAAGCATAGCCTAAACCACTGCACAATTAGGTTTCTTACATAACGGAAGTGAGCATTAAGGAAGGATTTTAGAAAATGCATCCCCTAAAGCCTAAAGGCATTAAATAGCCCAGAGGATTAATGGAAGTTGGGCCATTTTTGTCCGAAGTTCCACCAGGCAAAGAATATAAAATTCAACTGTAAGGGATGGATGTTGCATATAAAATTTCCCGCCACAATTTTGTCGTACAGACGATCAATTTATCTGTGCAAATCAATTTGCACCTAGGTAAAAGTATCGTATCGTGTGTAGCTAGTATAACTATGTAAAGCGTTGCATAAGCTCGCTCGATGGGTAGCGACCACAGCGCCCCGTGCCTTTGTGAGTGATCTCTCATTTGCTTATGAATGCGCGTTTGACCGATACAAACATTTTGACACAAACATTGACTAACTCTACGCATATAGCGTAGATTTTGTCAATGTCTGTATCAATTTGTTAATAGTGTAATGCCCTAGTGGGATTTATATATGTGTCCGTAGGTGTGTCCGCATCATCACAGTGGGCCTCTATCAAAATACCAGCGGTATTTGTTTTTAAAATATCGCAGCATTATGCTTAGATAGGAGCCTTTTGGCCTCGCACATGTCGGCTTTTTTCGTTTTTCTTTGCTTGAAAAAATACATAATAATATGTTAATTTTGTTAGTTTTAAATGCTCCTTTTTTATTTCTGTTGTATTTCCTGTGCATGTCCCATTTCTTTTATAAATATAAATTCATTATTTCTTCAGAAATACCTTCTTGTTTCCTACCACTAAGGAGCGCCACTCTGCAGAGCATGGAATCAACGCACAGGCAGCATCTAAAGATGGCAGTATCGACTAATAAAATTCGTGGCGCCGAAACTGCGTTGAGCGCTTACTTCTGCCATTCCACCATTCAAAGCCGTCAGTTTATCTACGTCATTTGCGTCGTAGTGCGAGCAAACAATGACACGCTTGATTTATATGGAAAGAAATAAGCAAAGTATTTTTTTTACAATTATTGTCCCTTCAATCGCACGTCAGTGGTTATACGAAAACTGCACTTACTGGTACATAATAAAGGCGCTGTTACTGACAAATTGTTACTGGTTGCGGTTGATTTTACACCCAGCATAGAACAAACAAGTTTCTCTAAGCAAACAGTGTGTGTGTTTTTTTTTAATAAAAAGTACCGCTTCGATATATCTACTTCATATTATATTAATCGATCCTTCCAAAAATTATTCATGGGCTGCCTTACTAAGCCATTTCATAATAAACCGAGGCCTGGCCCGAACGCGCAACGGAAACGTTACGATTTTAGAATCTTCAGCTATACATACATACATATATCGCAGATTCAAACGGATTAGCATCCACGTGCTTGATGTCCGCCATGTTGCCTTATTATCAATCAGTACGCACGCCCGGCTCAGGTGCTGTCTCGAGACTAAGACATATAATAGTAGTCTATGGACTAAGAGACCTCAGAAATAGACGAACGCACTAGTGATAGATACAATTGACACTGACATCTTCGACATTGACAAGTCCGAAGTCGTCTATGATGTTTGTTGCTATTTGAATAAATTAAATATTTAAAATAAATGACGTCGTATGTGTTTGTGAATTAATATCTCTGACATACATAATTATATGTACCGTAAATACTTTCATATAATGCCTTTAGTAAAAAACTTTTATTTTGACATTAGGTACAAACAGACACTCCGATTTTATTATTTGCAAAGTACACAAAAAGTAAAGTTCTATTTGGTGAAGCCTTTTTCTTAAATAAAAGTTACACCTTATAACATGAGCTATTTGTCGGTGAAAGTTCCGTGAAAATCGGTTCAGCCGATTCGCAGATTAGCCGAAACAAACAGAAATACAGACAATTTTTTTTTGTTGTAAGCGTTAGAGCGCTATCCTGGCTCCGCGCTATAGCGCCGAATTGTGTTGCACTATGACGTACGTTTACTGTCAAACAGAGCGCCAGCGCTAGCAACGCCGTTATGCGTTGCTTGCTGCGCTATACTTAGCGCTCTGACGCGCGCTATTTGGTCAAGCCTTAAGGGTCCACGTGGGCTAACCAAGGGCAGCAACTAGTCGAAAATACAACTCTAACATTCTGATTTAAATTCTTGCGATAAGCACACATATGAATAAAGTCTTAAAACTAAGTAAATATGTGGGAAACTTATGGCCCTCACATGATCTGACCAAGATTATGTCTGAACTTTAAAAAAGACTTTTTGTGACCTCTCTAAGGCATTTGATTGCGTCGATCACGAAAACTTACTTTTGAAACTTGAGCATTACGGACTTGGAAAACTTGCACTCAATTTAGTAAAATCTTATTTAAATGATAGACAACAGCAGGTTCAAATAAACGGTATCAATTCACTAGGTTTAAAAGTAAAAATGGGTGGGCCACAAGGCTCGATATTGGGTCCATTCCTCTTTTTAGTGTATATTAATGATCTACTCCATTTATTTAAAAATCAACCACAAATGGTGTTATTTGCTGACGATACTTCCTTAATTTTTAAGGTAGATAGACGTGCTACAAATTTTGACGACGTAAATAACGCCCTACTGCAGGTCCAAAATTGGTTCACTGCTAATAATTTAGTATTAAATGGAAAAAAAAAAAACTAAGTGCATAAAATTTTCTTTACCAAATGTCAAAAGTAATAATTGTGAGATAGTATTGAATCAAGAGAAACTAGAATTTGTCGATAAAACTGTTTTCCTGGGGATCACGCTCGACTCAAGGCTACAATGGGGTCCTCATTTAACATCTCTTGCAGGATGGCTAAGTTCAGCAGCATATGCTGTCAGAAAAATCCGTCAATTTACTGATGTAGATACCGCGAGGCTAGGCTATTTCAGTTATTTTCATAGTATCATGTCTTACGGTATTTTACTTTGGGGACGGGCTGCAGACATCGAGTCTATTTTTATTCTGCAGAAAAGAGCGATCAGAGCCATTTATTATCTCCGCAGGCGCGACTCTCTTAGGGAACTGTTTAAGGATATTAACATCATGACGGTACCTTGTCAATATATCTATGAAAACATCATGTACGTAAGAAAAAAATTACATATTTTTAGTAAAAGAGGTGATAGACATAATTTTAGTACAAGAAATAGGGACCTATTAGTACAACCAGGTTTCAGACTGGCTAAGGTAGACTCATCTTTCATGGGGTACTGTTTAAAATGTTATAATAAAATTCCTCCCCACATACTTCAACATAATGAGACGAAATTCAAATATTGTATAAAACGCACACTATGTAGGCAGGCATATTATAAGTTAGGGGATCACATAACTGATAAAAATGCTTGGCTCAATTCTGGTCCTGCTCCACAACTAATTGACATACACACTGATTAACATTTTGAAAATACTGATGGAGCTGCTGAAGATTGTAAGACCATTTTTTATTGTATAAACCCAATTTCCTTTGTATTATATAATTGTATAGCACAGGTGTGAGTACTAAAGAGCTACCATTTACCGGGTAATATGTAGTATTTCATTGACTTGAATGTGCCCTGGCGGCTGTGAGTATGTCATGCTCACTCAAATGTCTCGCTGATGGTGGCGTGTGTGTTGGATCATTTAGCTCCCTTCAAAATGGTTGAGCTGAATGGTGCTGATCCATGCGTCATGTTCGTGAACGGGCGCCGTCAGTTGGGACTGGTCATCTCTTAGCTGCCATGGCTTATTTTAATTTATTTTAAGTTTTTGAATGAACCTTTTTTTCTTTTTATTACGGACGCTTTTACGAACGTGCACGTCTTATTACATTGTTCTCACATGCATAATTTCAAAATGAATGATGTAACCAATATTTTGTATCAATTTTATATTTTATTTAAAAGAGTCCGTGGAGTTTCTTGCCCGTTCTTCTCCATAGGTACCTACTACGCTTTGGAATGGGCAACTAGCTTCATATTTTTGACTGACCGACCCCTTGACAGTTCAAATGTGCCTGTAAATGGTTTAATTGAAATAAATGCTTTGAGTTTGAGTTTGACCCCTGAGTTCGTTTCACCATTTCTTCTCAGGGGTGACTTCTGATAGGAATAGTCGACTCCACCTAGCTTATTTTTTTAATATGATATCTGATATCCTATCTATAGAATAAACAATTACATTTAGAAAAAAAAGGAAAAAAAGGAAAATGATTTCACCCAGGTTAAAGGCCCACAATATCCACATAAAAAAAAAATATGATAAAATTGTATTGTGTGTCTCACGGCTGCACCAAATAGACCCAGTTCAACATAAATGCCAGACAACTATTGTCCGACGCTGGTTTTCAACTGGACCTTATGTTAGGAGGACGTCGTACTAGTCTTCACTTAATTTCAGTATTTTCAATGATATTATCGTTTGTAATTACGTCGCGTTTATTTCGCGCGTTTGTGCTAGGCCCACTGATCCATAACAGATAGTATGTCAAAATCCTCTATACCAAGTCATATGCAAATGTGCGTTTCATCCTCCACCGGATTGCTTTCAATGGGGCTCTGTATCCACTTTCTCGTTTGTAGGCGATCCCGGGGTAACACATTGTGTTATTCTGATTGTATTTGTTAGAAATCCATCGTCGATGATTTGTATTTTGCGTGGTCTGTTTTTTGTTCGAGTTGATTGTGTAGCATTTTGAAGCGTAGGTATGCAATGATGCTGTTCGTGACGAGGACACCGCGTTTTCTTCCTGGGTGTCAGAAGTTACGCTCTCTGTCGTTCCCAGGTGTTCAAGATATAATATAATATATATTATTATAGCATCATGTATTCGGAGTCCCCTCAGGGTCCAAGGTTATCGGAGCCCTTTCTATATTGTTCTTAAACCCGTCTCGAGGGAAACCAAGATATTATTTCCTCCGTCATGAGTTTATATTGTACCTGCTGCAGGGTTGTGGAGCTAATACGAACTATTTCTACTAACTACCTTTAACGTAATTTCAAAAATAACTTATAGATCCATACTCCATACTAAACTATAAATCCAAAAGTAACTCTGTCCGTCAGTCTGTCTGTTACCTTTATGCGACTTAAGGGCTGAACGGATTTCGATGAATTTTGGAAGTTTATTCGAGCTCCAAAGCATAAACAGCTAATATAATTAAATTAAAATATTTATTCGACTTCGGATTTTATTTATTCATAGTTCGAACTGAATGAAATTTGCAAGAATGTACTCTAGCTGGGCCCCGCGGTTTCACCCGCATAAGTTTCGATTTCGTGGGAATATCGGGATAAAAAGTATCCTATGTGTTAATCCAGGTTATAAATTACCCGTGTGTCAAATTTTATCCAAATCCGTTCAGTAGTTTTAGCGTGAAGAAGAGACAAACATACACACTCACAAACTTTCGCCTTTATACTCGTAATAATATTAGTGTAATGTGATTACAGATGGTGGGATTTTTGATCAGTTTCTAAAACAATTCTACAACTACACTCAATCTACGTGGTCCTCATAGGGCCTGACCAAGATCATGTCTGGACTTTAAGAGACTGCGACCCATTGAGGTTTAATGCAAACTAGAGCATACACTACCTGACGCGCCACCTGTATACCACCTAGTTGTCACACTTGACATCCAAGGAACACAATTTTCGTTCACGGTGTCTGTCGAATATAGTGAGACTAAAATTACTTTTCCATGTTATTATGTACCTATATTCTGGCACATAAATAAATTTCATTTCATTTCTAGTTTACATTGAATCTCAACGATGCGACCTCTGACTTTGTTTCGGCCTATCTTCTCAGAGTAATCAGATAGGCAACGGCGAACTTATCTAGCTTATTATTAACATTTTTTTAATATGACGTGTAAAACTGATTATAATATCCTATTTTTACAGAATAAACAATTTCGGTAAAACTAGCATGCAAAATAACATTAATTAATGAGGCTAATAAATTTGAACTATACATCTAGGTTATAGTTATCATATTAATAATAAGAATGCCAATCATTTGTTAAATAATAATAGTAAAATGTTAGTGTGAATATTTAACGTTTAGGTACTCATTCACAGAATATAATGATCTTTCTAAGATTTTTATATAATTGAATAATGCTGTTTTAAAATAATTGATTTGCAGTTCCCTAAATGATATTGGGAATTTATTATAAATCCTTATAACCACTGAAAGCCACTTCTGTGATATAAGAGTATGTGACTTTTCATTGGAGGAAAGTGGCTTTTCAAGTTGCGAACATATAACACTGCAAATTGACGTTCCGTGCCAAAGCATAGTTTTTAATGAGTTACCAAATTGAATTGTTGTCGAAATAATATGTTAGGATAACAGTTAACTATCGTATTAGGTAAAAAAAAAACCTGTAATGATAGTCGTGAGATGGACAAATGAATAAATTTGTTTAACAATTAAATTTCTTGGCTGTACAGACAATTGCATTAATTTGCTTCCATGAAGGATTCCCAATTAATGCAGCTGCTGTCTGTTCGTACACTACGCAATAAATTGAAGCTTCATACTTCAAGCTATATTAAATTATGTATCTAATATCTAATACGAAGTCAGTATGGTTGTTTGTGCAAACCGCATCGATATTGGAGTAATAAACTTGAGATATGAGCAAATATTATTGAGGTACCGCTCTTCGGTACCTACTAGGGCGCAATATCATTTTATTTGTAATATAAACTGATTTGTTAGGGAAAATATTTTATTATTTTATATAAAAATGTCATGGTGGAATCTTCGCTTCTTATGCGCCAGAAAATCTAGGAAAATGCGTTGATTTTTAATTTACATGTATTATGTAAGATAATAAATATAATAAAAAGGAAAGATTTTTTTGTTTGTTTGTACCTAATAGGTTCCGAAACTACTGGACCGATTTGAAAAATTATTTTATCACTAGAAAGCTTCGTTTTCAGGGAGTAATATAGGCTACTTATCATCCCGGGAAAAATAACGGGTCCCGCGGGAAAAACCACGGGAGCGAAGCCGCAGGCAAAGTGCTACCCCTCCGTGCCTCGGAAAGCACATTATGCCGTTGGTCCCTTCTGTCTGGAGTTTCTTGCCCATTCTTCTCCATACGAAAACTACCTTTTGGAATGGGCGACTAGAATCAGTTATTATTATTTTTTGTAAAGTTTGACGTTCAAAAGTGCCTTTTTTGTGCCTAATTGAAATAAATTATTTGACTTTGACTTTGTCTTTCATGGATCTTTGACAGTCGTCACGGGTAGTCAGAAACCTGAAAATCTGACGTCTTAACAAAGGGTATCGTATTACTCAGTAACTGGGTTCTGAAGGTCAGATGGGCAGTCGCTCCAAGTAAAATGCTGCTATTCAGCTGCATCTGGGTAGACTGGAAGCCGACCCCAACATGGTAGGGAAAAGGCTATGCAAAGGATTATGTAAGTTCTCACTCCCTAAAAATCTTGTGACTTATTGTGAAAGAAAATTGGGACTAATAATGGTCTAAAATCAGCAACACGCAGATAAAAACTCGACTACTGAAAAATCACGCTCTACAAAGTATAACAAGAAAATATTTCAGACAGAAATCAAGACATAGGTACAAAAATGGTCAAAGTAAAGCCGTGACCGTATGCCTGTACACCTACAAAATTACAATGGTATGCAAATATTTTCTTGTTTCATACTTTTTAGAACGTGATGTTTCAGTAGTCGGGTTTTAGTTTTTGGACTTACTTTTTGTTTATATTATTTTGGGGTTATAACTTCGTGAAAAAATATTTGCAGAGCCACTTCAATTTTTTTTTTGTTTAGGTTTTATTGTATGATAGGTATTAACTTCACAGCTACGCCGTACGTAGTACAGTCTCACTTAGGTATGCTTATTTATAACAATTTAAACATATTTATTTACTGAGACAATATGATATATAAACATAATATTTGTAATGTGATCCCTTTCATTTTGATACCCAACATGGCATAATTATAGCATAATATTATATTAGTTTAATGTGACGTCACATTGCCTATAACCAGCGGACGATCAAGACACTTGAAACGATACCTCATTTGTCAAATTATGATCAGGAGTTATGAGGTAATAGATGAACGTACATACATATCAGTAACTTAAAAAAAAAAAAAAAAAAAAAATTACACATGTATAAACAGACAAGATGAAAAGAACAGAAAAATACGTACAAAAATGATGCTTATTTCTAAAGAAATCTCTTCCAGCATACTTGCGATAGGACAGAGGGTTTTACTTCCTTCCTACTTTTTTTACTTTCTAAAGAAAGAAAGAAAGAAAATACATTTATTTGGCACAGACTAACTAACTACATGTACCTTCCTTTTTGCTTGGCCGTAGTCAGGAAAAAAACAAAAAACTCGACTACAAAACCATACACTAAACTGAAAAGAGAAAAACAAGCATCTCTGAGTGAATTCACACGGGCTGCATTTTGTAAATTTACTCCTGATTGTGCATAATAATATAATTTTAAGTCTAATCTTTGTAAGTTATTAAAAAATAAAACTACACTATTGTATTAGGTAAGCCTGTGATGATAGTTGTATGTGAATAAATAAATAAATAAATAAAATTATAATTTATATGGTGTAACTTTTGTTTGTTTGCATCGAGTGCGTTAGGGAGTTTTTTTTTTAACTATCCATTTTGCGCCAACAATCCGCCATTTTTTTTTTTAATTTTAATATACCCAGTGACACCGCGCAATAAAGACGAATCTATAACGACTTATCATTCTAAATTGGTTAAATCGTTTAGTAGTTACGAGGGAACATAGAGACAGACACACATACATACAGGTCTAACACATAACCCTCCTTTTTGGCTTCGCCGCAGTCGGATAAAAATGCAGAGATCAATACCGTTCCTCATCTACGAGGCCTTACCTTGTAGCAAAACAATAACATTACAAGCTAATTTTGTGTCAATGATACTTACTCCAAAAAGTAATTATTCTTCACTTCAAAAATATCGTGTTACAAAAGTATCCGACACTAAATACTTTGATGCTAGCTTACAAAATTACAGACGAAAATTAAATTAATTAAATTAAAAGCGAAAATATCGCATTTCAAATTAAAAGAATATTCCTCACTTTAAGGCTCGCTTACACGAGGCGAGTTTCTCGACCATCATGAAGCGGTTTTTTTTAATTTAATTTGCTTTTATTATAAAACTAAATGCACATACAGAAGCGGGTATAAAGCTTTAGGCATTCTCCATGCGAAACGATTGTCGTACTCATGCGTTTACACTCAAGCGAGAATCAAAAACACGAATATGAAATAATGTCACTCGAGATTTCTCAAATTGTGAAAATATTTCAAGTAGATACTCACCTTCAGACATGCGAGTATTGTAAGAGAATTTGTGAAAGTAGAATTTTAATTTATTTTCGATACCTAATCGACGCGACAAGAGCTGCTAGTGTAACAGAGCCATTACATATGTAATGAAAGAATGGATTTTACAATTTATAGGAGACTCCGAAGTCCATTGTTCGGGCAATTTCTGATTTCAATTAAAGTTTCAATATATGGTAATGAATCATGGGGAATATTGTAAAAGCTGGACCGTTTCATTATTAATTCCTAGTTGAGAGTTAAGGGCAATGTTACTATTTGTATTGGTTTTGAGTTTTATTTCGTGTGTATATAAGTTTAGTTGGTGTATAAGTTTTAATTGAAAGGAGTATGTGATAGTAGGATACCTTAAAAAATAAAATATAGGTTAATTTGTTTTATGGCATGGCATTTTCCTGGGTCAAGTAATGTTTTCTTCTGTCACTATTTTTATTTGGATAATTATGATTAAATAGCAATTTAGCGACAGAAGTGTGTCTGATTTATTGCAAAATAAAATACCTAGTCTACAGGACTTACCGTTCCTCTAATATTTTTAACTCAAGTTTTTATTTGCTTTCAATAATTTTACTACCCAGTGCAGTAGTTACAATATAAACCAGAAAGCTCGTCAAAACTTTAGAAATATATAAAAAGTCAAACTATCTCTCCCTTAACAGAGCCAGCTGGTGATATTGAAAGAATCGCCGGAACATATCGAGAGTTAAAATGGCGGCCATTACCATTCGTATGAGATTGACTCTGTACCTGCAATGTTACATAATTGCTTCTAGCTGGTAGCCGCCATGTTTGATCGATGGGGCTCCGATGAATATTTTGTGACGTCACGTTTTTATTGAATATGGATTTCGGATTTTTCGATAATATTATTGACGTAAGAATATTTTTCTTATTTGTTGTAGACAGTTTATCTAAGCAAGTTTAAAACAAAATCACTTTTCGTGTCTACCTGTGCGACTAATTAGATTTTGTAAACTACAAAATAACCTTATCCTTTTAGAGCATACATTCCATACATTCCGGAAAGTATTAAATTAGATTTAGCACAGAAATCTAAATGTTTTGGCATGACGTCAGTCCAGCATCTGCATCTGGTCTAACTGACTTAAAAGTATATTAGTTGCAAAATTATAAAAGGGATGATGCCTGGCTCAAAAAAAAACATTTAGTTCGTTGCATTCTATTTAGTTGCAAAATTATAATAGGGATGATGCCTGGGTAAAAAAAAAACCATTTAGTTCGTTGCATTCTATTTAGTTTCAAAATTATAATAGGGATGATGCGTGGGTCAAAAAAAAAAAACCATTTAGTTCGTTGCACATTCTATTTAGTTGCAAAATTATAATTGGGATGATGCCTGGGTCAAAAAAAAACCGTTTAGTTCGTTGCATTCTATTTAATTGCAAAAATAATAATAGAGATGATGCCGGGGTCAAAAAAAAAAACCATTTAGTTCGTTGCATTCTATTTAGTTGCAAAATTATAATAGGGATGATGCCTGGGTCAAAAAAAGAAAAAATAATAAAAATTCTATTTAGTCTGTCAGTCAGATAAACAAAAAATATTAGAAAAAAAATTGAATAATATTATTAAAGAAATATTATTTTTTGGTTTATCATATTAATAAAAAATAACTTAGATAAAACGCATTATAGTTGGGGGGGAGTGGGGATTGCTACGTCACAAATAAGTATAAAATCTACATACTAGTGACATCATGGCACATTTTAACTCATTGTATCGCCGTAATCTTTTGATAACGTAAAAAAGAAAAAAATACATGTACGGTATTTTTTCATAATCTACATGACAAACAAAAAAAATAGTTTAGCCATCCTCCCTATTTTATTCAACTTGTCTCAATTGACGGATCTCAGCAACTATAGGCCCATCTCACTAGCTACTGTTATGTCAAAAGTGTTTGACAGTATGCCCAATACACAACTAAATAAAACTGTAAATATTTATGACAACCAGTTTGGGTTTTAACGTGGTTTATGAACAGAAAGTACAGTGTTGTGTCTTAAGCATACTTTCAGATACTATACGCAGCGAGGGACGCCGATTTATGCTCGCTTCCTCGACTTATCCAAGGCTTTTGATCTGGTTGCTTATGACGTACTGTGGCGAAAGATGGCGAAGGATAAGTTGCCAACGGAGCTTATATAGACATAAAACATAACATCACGCCTTGTTTCCCCGAAGGGTTGGGCAGAGGTGTACCTATAGTACACCCACATTTCGCCAGTTATGTTTAAGTCCCATGTAATAGGGGGCGAGCTTATTGCTAACAACCGGGCACAAATCCAGACTCCGGGCTGCTACTGAGAAATTCTAGAAAGAAAACCCAATGACACTTTGCCCGACCTGGGAATCGAACCCAGGAACTCATGTTCAGGAGTAGAGCTTGCGACCATTAGACCAACGAGGCAGTCAATATTGGTATGGCAACCAGATCAATAATGTACGATGGACTGGAACTTTTTGCGAGCCATACAGGTTGGAATGCGGGGTGAGGCAGGGAGGGTTGAGCTCACCCACGCTTTTCAACTGGTATGTGAACGAGCTAATTGGTGAGCTCAACAGCACCAAAGTGGGTTACTATATAGATAGTATCTATGTAAATAATATTAGCTATGCAGACGATATGGTGCTTCTGAGCGCGTCAATCCGTGGTCTCAGAAAGTTGGTCGCCAAATGTGAGGAGTATGCCAAAACACATGGTTTGATGTATAACTCCAATAAATCGGAGATCATGGTCTTTGAGGCTGGGGGTAGTGTGGTGTTATGTACCACCTGTATTACTCAATGGGACTCCACAACAAAGAGTATTTAAGTTTAAATATCTTGGTCATATGTTGACCCCGGACCTCAATGATGGACTCGATATTGAGCGGGAGTGGAGGGCGTTGTCGGTACGGGCGAACATGCTGGCTCGCAGGTTTGCACGCTGCTCATTTAAAGTAAAAAATTCTCTATTTCGAGCTTATTGCAGAACGTTATACACGTGTAGCCCGTGGGCTAGATATACCCAACGATTCGTGTCCAATACAGCAACGCTTGCAGGGTATTTGTGGGGCTGCCTCGTTTCTGTAGCGCATCGGGAATGTTCGCGCAACGATGCGAATGAGGTGTGCATCCCTGGTGTGCAGAGTACGGGCCAGCTCCAACAATATCCTGAAAATTACCGGTAGCAGGCTCGGTTGCATGTACATCAATCACTGCAGTTCCATCTCCCATGGGATGAAATAAAAGTAAAATCAACTAACATAGTACTTAAGTTTACTAACACATCGAGTCCTAGTTGCTTGAATAAAGAATTTTATTATTTATTATAATTCAGATCAAACAATTATTTCGCTTACGTGCCTTGTTTCTAATTTGGTCCCGAATGTCATCGTGGATCTTTGACAGTCGTTACGAGTCGTCAGAAGCCCAAAGTCTGACAGCCAGTCTTACCAAGGTGTATTTCCCAGCTACTGATTTGTGGAGGTCAGATAGGCAGTCGCTCCATGTACAATACTGGTATTCAGCTGCATCTAGTTACACTTGTTCTCACATGCATAATTTCAAAATGAATGATGTAACCAATATTTTGTACCAAATTTTTGATTTAAAAGAGTGTCCGTAGTTTCTTGCCCGTTCTTCTCCAAAGGTATCTACTACGCTTTGGAATGGGCAGCATGGGCTAGCTTCATATTTTTGACTGACCGACCCCTTGACAATTCAAAAGTGCCTGTACATGGTTGAATTGAAATAAATGCTTTGAGTTTGAGTTTGACTGAAAACCAACCCCAAGATAGTTGGGAAAAAAGGCTCGTGCAGACCAGCGCGACGCGATGGCGCGACGCGACTCGAACAATACAATTTCTAAGAAAACTTCACGGTATAACAATAGCCGGTGTCGCGTCGCGCTGTCGCGTCGCGCTGTCGCGTCGCGCTGTCGCGTCGTGCTAGTCTGCACGAAGCTAAAGCTAGGCAGATTGACGCGTGAACAACAAAAAAACTTCGTCGTCCTGTGACAAAAAAGATTACAAAAATCTTCACGGGCGTCGACAACAATAAAAAATAAGTTGTACCAATTAAAACTAATAAGCCTGGTTTTATAAAATCACTGTTAAAAAAAAACTTTTAGGAGACGGCAAAGTTGCCTTGTTAAAATTATTTTCCCATTTTTTGAACGGTAATGATGAAGCCTTGTTCCAAAGTTAATCATCTTACATAATTAGCATAGAACAGTTTTATTAATTAGCTGATTGATCGTGATATTGTAAAGATGTTTTTTTACCAATCTATTATTAACTTTTCGTAGGTAAGTCCCAACTAATCATTTTGTAAATCAAGGATAATTTGTGAAGGTGCAAAGAAATCAGTGTTTATTATTTTGTTATAGTTGTGAAGTAAAAAGGTTTATCTGGAAAAATGAAACGTGTCTGCTACTAAGCTAAATTGCTGTGTTGCAGTGAGGCATGCACATATAAAAAAAATCTTTCAAAGACCCGGTGACTTCACAACGCCCACGAAGTTTGGGGGAGGCCTATGTCCAGCAGTGGACGTCTTTTGGCTGATATACCTAATCATCCTGATGATGATATTTATCGTATCTATTTAGAAGCAACGTATTTGAAATTCGATGTTTGGGCATCGTATTTCAAATACGTTCCACACCTCAAGGTGTCAATATGCACTTGTGATCAGGCAGGTCTTTCACCTGTCTACCAACCTATTCAAAAAGCATGTTCTTCTTTTCAAACATAAGTCTAATAAATCTAGCTAATTAGGTCGCAAGTGAAGTCCTTTCAATCAAAGAGACCGACCGAACATTAGCAATGAATACATTCGCGCCGGGTCTCCAATTAGGTTGATGTTTGTAGGCTATTAATTCAGGCACACTCTGCGGGGTCACTGGTGACATAAGTTATGTCACTGGGATGTTGGAAGATGGTTGGATATGGTAGGGTTGGGTCGCTGAAAAAAATCCAAATACACACAAATTCACGCCTAGTTCCCATGGAAGTAGGCAGGAATTCTACCTGACGATCCTTACATATTCCTTTGCTTCATTTACAGCAATACGCGCACACCGATCGCGAGTACTTACTAGGTGCCCAATCTTTTCTATTTAAATCCATGTTTTACATTAAAAATAAATGTGTTTAGATCATATTAAAGTTCTTTTCTTCTCTCGTATCCGCACGAACCATTCAGCAAACTCATAATGTGGTAAAAATAATTATTCAGTCAGTAATGTGGTAGCAACTCACCAACCAGCCGGTCGATTCTGTAAAAATCTCACCGTGAAAACTTAGGTGAAGTGAGTTTGTTTTTGCTTGGAATTGACACTTTTGACAGCTCACTCCACGCTCACTTCACCTAAGTTTTCACGGTGAGATGGTTACAGAATAGAACTGCAGTACTGGGCCCGCGTGGAAGATTAAAACTTACTCCTTCTCGAAAAGAGTAGATATTTGTCCCAGAGCGAGCGGTGGGAAAATAGGGATGATGATGACTAAAAAAAATTGTTTTTGTCCGTCATGTAGATTATGAAAAAAGTATACGTACACCATTGATGTATTAAAAGAGGTAGATACGGGACTTAGTCACAGCGTCTGGTCCTACTCAACTACGGGATTGCCCGTAGTTGAGTACTCGTAGGACCAGCACTCAGTCGCGCACGGAACATCGTAGATCACACAGCTCAATAATTTCAGTTTTTTTTGTAATAAATACGCATCAAAATGACTTCTTGTGCAGCTAAACAGTGCTTTAATAATCCAAGAAAGAAAAATGAGACACATGGGATTACCTACCACTCGTAAGTACAGCCAAAAGTGTTAATTTGTTGAAAATTATAATAATATTTTGACGTTTGCTTGGCCATATTTGTGAGAGCGAGATAGATATTAAAAACATGCTTGAAAGACACGATACGCACACAATGCGCGAGGTGCTAACGCGATTTCGCTCGCACGTCAGCTCCGTCTCCTATCTCTATCCTCGTCTATCGGTAACTGTAGCTTTGCGACTGTGAGATGACACTGATCACAGATGTGTGAGTTTCGGTGCATGTAGTCGTGCGCCGAGCCCAAGTTTACTGATTGCGATGTTAGCGCGTAACATATCTTCCTCCTTTTAATACATCAATGACGTACACATATTTTTTCTTTTTTATGTTATCAAAAGATTACGGCGATACATTGAGTTAAAATGTGCCACGACGTTACGAGTGTGTATATTTTATACTTACTTGTGACGTAGTGAACCCCACTCCCCAACTTTAATGCGTTTTATCATATTAATAAAAAAGAAATGATAAAGCAAAAACATGGGTCTAATATTTTTTTATTATCTGACTGACGATTACGGACTAAATAGTTTTTGTTTTTTTTTTTACCTAGGCATCATCCTTATTAAAGGCTTATTTTTCTTCATGTCGCTGGTACGATAGTTACTCAAATGTTATTAGCCCAAAACTTCGCCACTTCCACGGCGTTATCGGTGACAGTGCAGAGGTCACTTTTACTGCATGTTTTGGGCCACAGAGGTCTGATAATGATATGCTTATCCTATTGTGGTAGCGTTGCTGACTCTCGAGTGTGCCTGCCAGACGAATATTTGAGAATCACTGAGCGTGTGATTGAATGATGATGATAGTGACATCAATAATAATGTAAGTATGAAATAAGGAAGATACTACGTCGACCTAAGTAAAATAGGACAAGGATAGGAGGATAATGAAATGCATTAGTAAGTGCAATGAGCTTACAAACTGTAGAAAAAAATATTTCGGTGTCTCCAGCTGATTCAATTAATAACAAAAAAGACATCACCTATGCAATAGCTACTTAAGATAAGCAGTGATAGCCTAGTGGTGTGACCGTCAGACTGACAAGTCATAGGTCTCGAGTTCGAACCCAAGGCACGCACCTCTGACTTTTCGGATTCATGTGCGTATTATATAATTATCACTTGCTCAAAAACGGTGAAGGAAAATATCGTGAGGAAACCGGCATGACTGAGAGATATTTCTCGACGGCATGTGAAGCCAAGTCAGAGGCCCGTGGGCGGCTTTAAAACTCTAACACCAGGTCAGTTTACTAACCACACGAAAAGAAGAAGAAGCTACTTAAGTACATACATCTCCTTTATTGTTCAGTGGCGCAGTCCCAACAGCCACATCAAACTAGGTCACAATCAGCTTCATAACTCTTCGGGTACACTGAAGTGCACTAAAAGCATAGCATACGAATTCCTCGAATTATTTATTGAAGCAGTGAATTCCGACTATGTGCAAGTTCGTGCACTTCCCAAGAACCTATTAAAGTCACGGCTATTATAAAATCTACTTAATTAGTTAGTTCCACTTTAATTATAAAGTTGAAGTTGAAAAGTTTTTGAAAAATTTAAAGTTTTTTTACTATGGTCTTGGATGTTTTATCTGATGGTGGGTTTGGCAGAATAAAGATTTTATTGAGGTTAATAAAATTAAACGTCGGTTAGGAATTTTAATAAGAAAAGTTTTTATTAAATTGTGGATAAAAAACTGGATATAAAAATATTTTATGGGGGAATAAAAAATATGGGGGGTTTTAATAGGTCTTGTTTGAAAGTATCATTTGTAAAACGAAACTACCTGTTATAAATATGTATAAAATGAAAAATGAATGTCGTCAAACAAATGCGTATCGATTGTTAGAACTATTAAAAAGCAATATTAATAAGCAACAATAAGCATATACATATAAATTATTATTTTATATTATTTATATTTGTATATTATTATTGTATTAATAAGCATCACCTTTGTACGTATTTTTCTGTTCCCTTTTTTGTCTCTTTATATGTGTACATAAACTGTTAAATAAATATTATAGTAAAAATTCTTTTAAAAAAAAGAAAAGGTTCTAAATTTTTCTGTATGTATTTTTCCACCTAAGCGCCCGGTATATTTTCGTCAATTATTGTGAACCAATTTTTTTTTTTTCATTTGGTAGATGAAGCTTGGATGAAGTCCCATATCGGAAGTGTGAATGTAATTTACGTAGTTTTAATTATTTTTGGATAAAAAATACTTATACGCAAACGATTCTGAACTAACTACTTTCATAATGTGCATTAATTCAGTTACATGGGCACATTGAAATTCTTCAATTTCATTTCAATATAAACATACCAACTCGAAGTTTAGTTATTCAGTCACCAAGAACCTTCAAACTTATACTGCAGTAAAACATCACAACAAGTAATAACAAAACGTAGCTTGTAAAGTACGTAGGATCGATGCAGTCGCTGCCACTGGGAAGTTTAATGAATATTTCCATTTACCGTGCTGCAATAAACGGCTGCAAGGATGAAGTGGACCGGGAGTTGGGCTTCAAAATGATGGTATATTTTTGGTGGTAGAATAAAATATTCATAATGTATTGGAATATTTTTCTGGGAATTTAAAATTAATTAATTAATTAATTTGGTAATGATACGAGTATACTGGAAAAAAATATATTTTCATGAAATGTCAGACCGATTTTTTACTTAAATAATAATAAAATGAGGCTTCAGTAAATATTCAGTATCGTAATTATGGATATTTGATTTCTCAAACTCAAACTCAAAGCATTTATTTCAATTAAACCATTTACAGGCACTTTTGAATTATAAAGGGGTCGGTCAGTCAAAAATATGAAGCTAGTTGCCCATTCCAAAGCGTAGTAGGTACCTATGGAGAAGAACGGGCAAGAAACTCCACGGACACTCTTTTAAATAAAAAAAATTGATACATTAAATTGGTTACATCATTCATTTTGAAATTATGCATGTGAGAACAATGTATTACGACGTGCACGTTCGTGAAAGCGTCCGTAATAAAAAAGAAGAAAAAAAGAATCATTCAAAAACTTAAAATAAATTAAAATAAGCCATGGCAGCCAAGAGATGACCAGTCCCAACTGACGGCGCCCGTTCACGAACATGACGCATGGATCAGCACCATTCAGCTCAACCATTTTGAAGGGAGCTAAATGATCCAATACACACGCCACCATCAGCGAGACATTTGAGTGAGCATGACATACTCACAGCCGCCAGGGCACATTCAAGTCATCAAGAAATTTTCATTCAGGTGTAATTTACACCTGAATGAAAATTTCTTCGTACGTAATTGTTATGTATCATGTAAAAGTAAATTCAGACGATTTTTATACACAGTCTAGCAGCAAGCAAACCGTCCTTGGTCCTAGATGTAATAATTATATCATTAGGTATAATACGTATGGGAATTGTTCAAGGAGCGATAGCCGTTTAAGCATTAGAATCCTTGAGTGGGTGAGTAGGTACTCAAGCGCGAGGGTCTAACGCTCTGAAGACAGCGAATGCGGTGGATAAGTGGCAGAGAAATGCTTATTGTGTTAGAGTTAGGATAGTGTGGCATTGAAATAAGCTCTTAATTGGGCTTATAACAATGATATTTAGGAGCGCACCGAGCTTCTGGAGCTCATTAATGGGATGGGCGGAATAAATAATGGGCGGTTCGCGCGCAAATTTAGGTATTTAATTCGTATTATTAAAACAAATACACATTTTTCAAATGTATACGTTAGAGGAAATCATGTAGTTTTGTTATTAATAACTGATGACCTTCCGTGAAGTATTTACGCCGTACTAAGGGTTTATTTTATTTTTATTAGAGATCACATTGGATTTTTTTTCTATCGAAGAAACTAAAAGTAGGTAATCATGTTTCTAAAGTGTATGATTTATCGAGTTAATCCTTAAATATCATAAATATATATTGCATAACTAAAGGTTAAGTAATATCGATGCAGCAAGGGATCAATTATTTCCCAATTACGTATCATTCGCTCGGTGCGCTCTTAAGTACTCTGTGTGTAGTACCACGTCACGTTTGACGTGATATGTTGATATTTCAGGGTTTATTCTGCCGCTTCTTGATTCTCACTTTCAAAAACTTTAATTTCGATAATATGGGACGACAAGTTCTCTTTGTTGGTGTTTGTAATTTCGTTTTTACTACTTTTTCTGCAAGAAGTCAGACTACGGTAAAGTCTATTACTAGATGATTTTTTTTTCCGTTCCTTAAATTTCATTCCTCATCAATAAATTTTGAAAGGATTTATTTACCTAAAACAGCAAACTGACCGAAAAAAAATATCCTCAACAGAACCCTTCAATCTGTCCAACAATGTACTACAAGACTTCCTCAATAACACCCTTGTATGAACCTTCCTTGAAGCCCCAAACTGGCCCCTAACATTAGCGCACATTGAGGTACATTTGGGAGTCCAACTCCTGAACTACAGAAATAGTGTTATTACTTACTATAGGAGAACCGAATAGCTTAATGAAGTGCTCAAACTCAATTAGTTTACTACATGTTTCCAACTTAGATACTGTAATAGGTCATAAGGACTTAGTACCTACATGTGGGTGGCTGTTTGAGTGTGTGTTTTGTGGGATGAATGTCTGGAATCAATAATTAAATTGGTTCGGTTGAAGGTAATATAATGTTGTTGATGTCTGTGGCTTTGTTTGTAGTTACAAAAGGAGCTTTAATACTGAATTAAGTATTCAATTTGATGTTAATTGCATAGGTAACCCAGAACATCAAATCCCTTTTTTTTTGGGTGGGAAGTTATCAAATAGCTTCTCCCGCTCTGGGCGGAACGGGAGGGCGTGTCAGACTCTTACTGACTAAAACCCACCTGTATTCCTTCAATTGCCTGTACGTTGCCGTATCCCCTTTGGACTTTCCCGCGACCGCGGCAGGCATCGGTTCTAGCGGACCTCGTCAGTTGTGCTGACATCTCTTTGAGGCGTGCGTGGAACACAGCGCACCGTCGCTCGATCCGGGCCTGGTCCTTATCGGCAGCGAGCTACACATTGCTCACCGTCCGCAGGCCGTCGGTGGCCTAGAATTGGCCTGGGACTCCCAACGCCAATTTTTTTTTTTACGAACATCTATCCCTTGCTTTTTAAAATGTAGCCTTGTTTTAAATAAGCGGTATAAATATTTGACGACTCGTCATAAGCTAATAAATCTAGACTCCTAGAAATTCTAATGTGAGGTTCTTTGTCTGGTCTTAAAACCGCCAAAAATATTTTTTATTTGTGGAGTGGTACCTTAATATCTGGCAAAGGTCATGATGTAATCGTAAAAAATATATTATATTGTAGTCCAAAAAAAAAAACATTTTATTTATTTTGTGCACAACTACTACCATAAGTATACTGATGACATTACAATCTAAATAAGACCACCAGTAAAAGTCAGATTAACCCCCGTACTAGTTGATACTGTATTACAGTGTGGTATTGCCGATGGCAACATTCAAATAGTTGGTACGCGAGGGATGCCGTGGGCAATGGTAGTCCTTCCTTCCTACTAATATAATAAATGTGACAGTCTGTATGTATGTATGTGTGTGTGTCATTCAATCACGTCTTAGTGCGGATTTTACCAAAGAAATTGAACGCGTTCAGAACACCTAAACGCATTCAAGAGCTGTCAGTGTACAATATTCTATAACAATTTTGACACTGACAGCTCTTGAACGCGTTTTAGAAATGCTGATCACGTTCAGTTTCTTTGGTGAAATCAGCCCTTATTAACTTAAAAACAGAACGGATTAAGATGACATTGTCACACCGGTATACTTTGACCTGGATTGGAATAAAGCTTCGTGCAGACAGGCGTGAAGCGACAGAGTGTCGCACCAGTCTGCACGAGGCTTAAAGGATACGCGGCCGAAGCCGTTGGCAAAAGCTAGTATGGAACGATTTAAGTCATATTATTATACAAAATGTGACACACAAATCATAACTCGTGTTCTAAGACTGCATAATCGCATTACTCACAGATTTTTGTAGCGAACTCCCCCTGTTTCAAGGGTCACTTAATTCTCGTGATAAATGGCGGGAGATTAGGCGCCATTACGTGCGCCGTTCGCGACCGAAAACACGTAAACTTATTTATATTACAGTGAATGGGCAAGTTCTTTACTATAAAATAAACGTAGTTTTAATAAAACACGCTAATTAATGGTTATTATATAAAGTGTGTGTTTTAGAAAATTGGTGATAATTAAAGTAAAAAAAAAACGGTTCGTTTACATAATTATGATTTTATTCATAAAGTTATATTGACTTACTTATTATGTTTTTTTTCTACAGTACGACGTTTAACTGAATTAATATAGAAGCATGAATGAGGAATCAAATGTCTGTATTTCTGCAACCATACATTTTCTGCATCTTCGATCCGAAAAACAAAAAAACGGAAACCAAACTGGTACTAAGATTGTCTCGCAGTGCATCAGCTGCTGAAAATACGCGACGAAAAGTTTGTTACGCCTGCTATTCTCATATAATAGAAAATAAAGTATGTGGAATTTCTGTCACTTAGTTTTCGGCACATGTGTCGCTACGCTAAGATTCAATCTTCTTGTATCAATAAAAAAACCTAATCTTACAAATTAAGATTTCCAATATAGTAAGAGAGCAGCTCATGCGCCATGCTCTGCAGACGTGCTTACATCGAATGGACCAATCAGGTGAGACTGCACGCATTGCTGCACACCAGCACGTGACGTCATTACTTCTCGTTTCTATACCATCTCGATTCTCAAGTATCTACGTTACCTCCAGGGCGCTCAATCTTAATACAAAAAACTGGGGTCAGCAATGGGTACAATGATACAAAATCACGAAGTATATGTAGTCCCTTAAGTAAAGATAAGTTTTTTATTTAATTTTGTTGGATTATAATCATTATTTTTCGAGCGACTCTGAAGCAATGCTCACTTTAATAAGCCTTGGTGGTTTAATCAAAAGTCAAAGTCAAAGTCAAATAATTTATTTCAATTAGGCACAAAAAAGGCACTTTTGAACGTCAAACTTTACAAAAAATAATAAAACTGATTCTAGTCGCCCATAATTAACAATAAACTGGTAACCCCAACACAAATGTCTGCTAATCACTGACGCTTGCCGAGTTTTACGTTATTTTGTTTATTTTTGTGATCTATCTGTGTTACGAGTATGTTGTGCGTTTGTCGATGTGTAGAGCGAAAGTTCGTCCAACTAATATTTTGTGAGTCGTCAAAACTGAGATGGAATAAAAACATGATTACCAAATTGTATTTAATTTACCAATTCTTCAAATTAACACCAAAATACTACAGACTAAAATTAAGTATCTATACCCACATTACTATTCTATACGAAATACAGTTCTAGCTGTGAATATCAGATGGCGCTAGTTTCTAAACGAACGCAAATTACCCGGAACAAGATTGGTCTCTCTCAAAAATACCATTTTAGACAATAATCTACATGGTCATCATATGGCCTGACCAATATTACGTCTGGACTTTAAAAGACACTGTGACCTCTGAGTTTGTTTCGGCCTTTCTTCTCAGAGAAGTCAGAAAGGAAACGCCGCAGTCATCTAGCTAATTTTTAATTTAAAAAAAATTAAATGACGTGTAAAAGTGACTAATAAACATTTTAATTCCTTTTTCTATTTCAGTATAGTATAAAGTACTCTGTGGTTACCTCACGACAGTGTCTGATCACGATTTATTAGAACCTATCCTTATGGATTTGTAGGGGATGCTTCTTGAAAAGTCAGATTTTTACACACACCTATATTTTTGATTATGAATATGAATACTTAGTAAGTATGTGTACATTTTTATGAATAGAAGAAGATGTGTAATTGACCCCCGAATACTGAAACGTCACTCAAAATTTAAGTGCTGCTTAACATTTGAGCAGCTCCTAAACTTTAGATTTCGTATTGTCAAACGTCACTTTTGAGTATCTGTTAAATATAAGTTCTACTTAAATTTTGAGTGACGTTTCAGTATTCGGGGGTAAGACATCTATAGTCTATAACTTAAGATCTTACAACCAGTATGTTGGTTCTAATTTGTTAATTTCTTGTTAGAAACTGGTTTTAACTGGATGAATGTTGTCTCTTACTAAAAAGTTAAAGGGAGGTGGAGCTTATGCAAAGGGTCAATAAAGGCTAAGTATGATGAAAATATTTGCTAAAATGTTGAGCTAGACGCTTTGACTGACATAAGATATGATGGATAATCGAGACTAAACCTCAAAATCGCTATATGTATCATACAACAACATGACACCGAGACTTATTAATAGTTTACCCTCAGAAATAAACAAATGTATTTTACTCATAAAAATATCAAGTGTAAACTTAAGTATACGCACTAAGAGAACTACGTAAAACAGCGAATGAAGAAGCTGCACTCAACGCCTATCACAGCTACGTAGCGTCTGTATTGAGGTACGGTTTACTCTTATGGGGTAACTCGTCACATTTCCAAAGAGCTTTCATAGCGCAAAAAAAATGCTTGAGAGCAATAACTGGGGCGCCTCCATATGACAGTTGTAGACCAATCTTTCAAAAGTTAAAGGTTTTAACGCTAGCTTCTATTTATATTTTAGAAATAGCCATATTTGTTAGGAAGAATTCACACTTCTTCTCCACAGTAACCGAAAACAATAGATTTACAAAAAGGGACCCCACCAAGCTAAAAAACCAATTTTGTAACAGCGCTCTCCACTACAGAAACAGCTACCTTATGTCCATAAAAATTTACAACCATATTCCAAAAGTAATAAGAGAACTACCATTTAATTACTACAAAAAAAATCTAAAAGCGTGGCTTCTCCAAAATACATTTTATACACTGAAAGAATTTTTTGATTACAAGAGTAATACATATTAGATTTATTTAGTTTTATAATATCTACAAATATTGTTGTTGTTGTGTTTAATTTTATTTTATATTTTAATAGTCTAAATGTCAAAATGTAAATGTGTGTCTTTGTGTCTATAGTCTAAGCGTTTGGTATTGTTATTAGAATATAAGTAATAAATAAGTTAGGTTTTAACCATGTTAATATTCGTATGCCGCTTTTAGCGGCGGATGTGTCCTGAACATAATTATACTTAACCAACTAGTATGTTCCATATCCGACGAATAAATATCTTTATCTTTATCTTTATCTAAGCAATATTTTTTAAGTATTATATCTGTATCGGCAGTAACGCGTACATAAAATGCTTCTTAGTATAGTTAGTTATTGAGATAGACTCATGATAGCACAAGTTTAAACCTTAGTGGTTTTTGGTTGCTATTTAATATGTAATCCTGTGTTATATTGTATAAAAGAAAAAAAAAAAAAACGCTAACATGATAATTCGCCTCGAATTTCACTACTTTCAATCTACTGCAATGCCATCCCGATTCGCCAGTCTACATTGTCAGTTCATATTATCTCAGAGAGCGATCCAACAGATGGACATCTGTTGGATCCCGCTCTCTGGGATAATCTGCCGCACCTGTGCTAAGAAAAATGTTGCTATCACACGCGATTCGAACCTTTTAACATCGACAAATCGTATATATCTATTTAAAATGTATTTAGGGATCTTTGTTAGCAGATGTTCGGGAGATCATGTTGATGTTCAAGCTTTTTGTTTCTTTGTGAGATAATTTAGAGTTGGTAGATTTTAGTGACCCGTTGAGAGACCCGTTATACTTTTTGGCATTAGCATTTGTTTAAATATCCGTTCTATCACCTTCACTTGTAAGGTACTTGTCAAGATAAATCTTACCGGCCCAACACATCAGGGCTATCTGGTTTAGTTGAGGAGTTTCTGTGGCTACCTTCTGGCTCTATCATCAGACCCTGGACTACACCTTAGGCTATAGTTTTTGTCAAGATAAAAATAACTAGTCCAAACACATCGAGGTTATCTAGTTTATTTGAGGCGTTCCTGTGGCTACCTTCTGGCTCTATTATCAGACCCTGGACACGACTTATGATAAACGACTTGTCAATACATAACCAATGAGTCCAAACACGATGGTGCTATCTTGTTTCATTGAGGAGTTCCTTAGGCCAACTTCCGCTCAATCGTATGCCAGGAAGTGCATGAAAAGTGAATGACATAATGGGAACTGGAACTGGTAAACCTTGTAAAAAGAAGATGAGTACAATAATGTAGTGACTTTATTAATTACCTACTGAAACTTTGCACACGTCATGGGTGTCAATACCTATCTAAATACGACAATATAAAAAGCTTTGGTGATTTTTTTGAGGTCATCGACTGCTGGTAGTTTTGTTACTTGAAGTATGAGTTGAAAATCTGTTTTTTTTTGTTTTATCGTGCTTACATAATATCGATAACAATCACGACTGCGGAGTTTTTCTAGCTTATTTAATTTGACTCTATGTAATATCAAATGCACGAACTGATTAAAAAAATTGAAATATTATATTATAATAAAATTGAAATATGATTTACTGACTATCATTATTCTGTTAAGTACCTGGTACTTGTTGAAATACCTACAGACTGTCCTCCCATACCTAATAACACTTTTATTTGAAAATATTGTAAAAGCCAATTATTTTTAAAAGAGTAAGCGTGGAGTTTCTTGCCAGTTCTTCTCCATAGGAAACGACCAATTGGAGCCGTGCACCTAGCTTCTGCTGTTTCATAAGTGCCCATGTAGGTTTATGTGAAATAAAATATTTTGAATTTTGCTGACCATCATTATTCTGTTAAGAACCTGGTACTTGTTGAAAAACCTACACTGTCCTCCCATACCTTATAACACTTTTATTTGAAAATATTGTAAAAGCCAATTATTTTTAAAAGAGTAACCGTGGAGTTTCTTGCCGGCTCTTCTCCATAGGAAACGACCGATTGGAACCGTGCACTTAGCTTCTGACGTTTCATAAGTGCCCATGTAGGTTTATGTGAAATAAAATATTTTGAATTTTGGTTGACCATCATTATTCTGATAAGAACCTGGTACTTGTTGAAAAACCTACACTGTCCTCCCATACCTAATAACACTGTTATTTGAAAATATTGTAAAAGCTAATTATTTTTAAAAGAGTAACCGTGGAGTTTCTTGCCGGCTCTTCTCCATAGGAAACGACCAATTGGAACCGTGCACTTAGCTTCTGCCGTTTCATAAGTGCCCATGTAGGTTTCTGTGAAATAAAATATATTGAATTTGACTTTGAAAAAAGAAGTGAACTCGTTTGGCCTTGAGCGAGGTTTATCTGTAGTAGTAGTATCACAATTAAGATCAAAAATACTGAATAGGTTATCTGTTCCGTGCTCTATTTTTATCGTAAACAAGACATTTTATTTCAATATTGTCTTCCCTGTTCCGACCGAAAGTCTTGCAAAAGCAATCGATCTCCCCAATTTGACAATACTTGCGAAAACAATAACAAGGTATACGGGAAAGTTGTTCCGATTGGACTCAACCGGCAATTTTGTTAATTAAAAGGTTCAACATTAATTTGTACTGTAAACAAGTTGTATCCGAAATCTAACTCGATTTGTGTAAGGTTTTGTGTTTGTGAAATAAAACAAATTGACGTAATATTCTGAAATACGATAATTATGTGAATTCTGTTTGAGTTTTACGTGTTGGTTTATTCTGTTACTGTGGAAAGTTGTTTAATTAATGTCAAACATTGGTTCTTATTGTTTTAATTTAAGCTTATGACATACATTCATATTCATTATTTCTTCTTCCACGCTTTTGGCTTATTCAGATTTAATGCATATAGATGTCTGCCTTTTTCAGACCAATATTTTTAGTTTTTTCAATCCCAGCTAAGGGGTATCGTACCCAGTAACTGGGATGTGGAGGTCAGATAGGCAGTCGTTTCAAGTAAAATACTGGTATGCAGCTGCATCTGGTAAAACAGATCACATTTACTGGATTAGTTAGAACCAAATTACCAAACTCTTACTGTTGCTGGTACAGTATTCTTAAGTTCTGATCTTCTTTTCGTGTGGTAAGTGACTAACCTGGTGTCAGTGTTTTGTATTATATGTATAGTCCATTATGTAAAGCCGCCCATGGGCCTCTGACTTGGTTTCACATGCCGTCGTAATAAGTTAATTACCTACTGTAAAATAAATGCATAGTTTGTTAAAGGTACGTTTTTAGGGTTCCGTATTCAACAAGAAACCCTTGCACTTTTGTAATTGTGTGTATTTTGTCTTTTTTTTAAATGTGCGTTTTGTTAGTTCAGAATAAAAAAAAAACCTTAATTTCTTTCTTTATAGTTTCGCCATGTCCGTCTGACCGTCTGTCTATCCACGGCTTAGCTCAGAGACGTAGTACTAGAAAGCTGTAGCTGTGTGTGTGTGCTGTGGTCATATGGTTAGTGAGTAATTTGGTGTCAGAGTTTTAAAGCCACCCATGAGGCTCTGACTTGGTTTCACATGCCATCGGTCGAGAAATATATCTCGGGCATGCCGGTTTCCTCACGATATTTTCCCTCGCCGTTTATGAAGCAAGTGATAATTATAAAATACGCACATGAATCTGAAAAGTCAGACGTACAAGCCTTTTTTTTTTGGCTGGGAAACCATCGAATGACATCTCCCGCTCTGGGTGGAGCGGGAGGGCGTGTCAGAGTCTTACTGACTAAACCACACCCGTGTTCCTTCTGTTGCCTGTGCAATGCCAGGGGGCCACTGTATCCCTTTCGGACTTTCCCGCAACCCCGGCAGGCAATGGTCCCATCGGACCCCTTCACTTGCTGACATCTCCTTGAGGCGCACGTGGAACACAACGCGCCGTCGACCCGGGCTTGTTCCTTACCGGACGGTGAGCTACCCATTGCTCACCGTCCGCAAGCCCGCGCCTACGGTGGCCGGGAATCGTCTATGGATTTCCGACGCTCAGGGCGTCTCCTCCTGCAGCGGCTAGGGGCGTGAGGGCGCGAAATTTGCCTCTCCCTCACGCGCTCCGCCTCCTCCTTCGCGAGCATTACTGCTTCGCAGATGGAGGTGACGGCCTCTCATGCCCTCTCGCTCCGTACTATGGCCTGGACCAGGGCCGGACGCGAGAGATCCCCGCCACCGATCGCCGCCACGAGGACACGGCCGTGCTCTGCCCAAGCCGGGCAGACCTCCACCGTATGCTCCACCGTGTCCTCCGGCCGATCCACACAGTGATGACACCCGGGCGTTTTCTCCCACCTGATGCCAAACAGGAACCTCCCGAAACAGCCGTGTCCGGTGAGGACCTGCGTCAGGTGGAAGGTGAGGACGCCATGGCGCCTCTCTAGCCACTCCTCAAAGAGGGGACTAGGGGTGCATGACTTGGCAGTCTGCCGATCACACCAGTAGGTTATCACTCCTGTTTAAGTTCAGTAAGATTTTAGAACTTAACAAAATAACCAAACTTGGTCCTCCTAAAACAAAAATCGATAATACAATCGGTGATTAAGAGTGAATCTCCAATAAATTCACCATTATTTAGTCTCCAGGGCTCGAAAGTCGCCCGTTATGCAAATTCAACAGCATAATCAGTGAAACTGTTTAGAAGGGTTCGCCAATTAAATGTACAGCTGAAAATTTCACTTCCAAATTCCTAAATCGATTCTCTCTCTCGAGTTTTATTTTATTTGCTTTGGTTTGGGACATTCAAAGTCAAAGTCAAATAATTTATTTCAAATAGGCCTTTGTAAGGCATTTTTTAACGTCAAAATGTACTGAATTGATTCTAGTCGCCCCTTCCTAAAGGTAAGATAGATAAGATATGATAATTTTTATTTGTACAAATATGAAGATATAAAAAGGTAGTTTTCGTAAGGAGAAGTTCGAGAAGTTTCAAATGGGCAAGAAACTCCACCGTTACCTACCTACATAAAATACTGTAAAACATTTTAAAAGATAAAATGTTTTACAGTATTTTATGTACGTACATTAGTTATCAAATTATATGTAAAGACAATGCAACTAGAATAAAATTAATATACTAATAGGTAAAAAGAATTAGAAATGAAGCAACAACAGATAAAATAACTATGTGATAGATAGGTACATGGATGGTGCTCACATATTTACAAACATTGTAAAAGTAGACGATTTTCCTAAAAAAATATAATTAATAAGTCAGTGTGTGTGAGCAAGTAATCAAAGAATGTAAAATCAATGTCAAATAATAAAAAAAAAATATACAATAAAATTAGCAACCAGTTTGATTTTGTCTAGATTCTAGATTATCCTATGGAACAGCATCAGCATGTTTCCAAGCATTCTTATCTTGGATATAATCCCCAAACGGCGCAAATATAGCAACCTTATTGGCAGCTATATTTTTGAGCTGTTTGGGGTTGAAAACCTAGGGCCGGGTAGGGGTCCGAGTGCTCAACAAATATTTCGAGACATCGCCAAGCGGTTAGTCGACTCTTAACATGCCCAGAGGGCTGGCCTATTCTAAGGACGGAGAATCAGTATTGCCATCCAACATGGCAATGCTGCCAGCCTTTTGGGCACTTTTTCCGCTGACAGAGATGCGGACAAATTTTTTGATGCCCAATGAGCTCCTTTTAATATATTTTCTTATTTTTATAGTTATTTAGTTTATAATTTAGTGTTAAATTGTTTATTGTATATGTAAAAATCCTCGAATTTGTGTTACGCTTGTTTTGTAGCTCATACAGGACTAACAACTTTATATTTTCATTTAGAAGTTAAAAGAGTTATTTAGACGTTTTGTTATTCTTCTAAAGGAAAATGTTGTGAGGAAAGGTTTTAATATGAATGTGGATGGCCAAAGAGTAGGGGAAGACAAAAGAATTGATGTAGGAACTGTGTGAGAGATGATATGGCTAGAAAGGGAGTGACTACCAAGATAACTACTAATAGAGAAGTATGGAAGAAAAATAAATATTGCGCTGACTCCCAATAAATTGGAATAAGACTAATGATGGAGATGAAAAATATCAGAAAAATAGGTGTATTGTAAATACACCTATTTTTCTGTAATTTTTATGGAGTACAATAAAGAGTATTCTATTTATCTAAGATGACGATTCTTTATGGGCAGGCGATTCAAATGAATGTTAAGTATGATCAAGAATTAAGTGATTAAAACATTCACTATTCACTTATAAATCATAACGCAGTAAAATTCATCTTAAGGTTAAAATAATAAACCTTTGCTATTCAATCTGACTTTGCAAACACAAACGCATTTTAATCTCAAACTTATTAACTGAACTACTTTCAACCTTAAACTTACACTTAAATATCTAAGATTTGAATTTTCAAGACCAAAATGTTTGCATCTTGCAGAGAATTTCTTTAAATGAATATTCGTTTGTTAAAGTCAAAGCACAGAAAAGTACAGAAGGTCAATTCCATTAAGCGAGCGGGAATATGCGCACGCACACATGGACGTGCATATACTACGTTCTGAGTCCACCAAAGGCCGGTTTAGACCAAGCGATTGAATGCACATCTATAATTCCCACCCTACCAAATTATTTTTGTGTGAACAAGGATAGTGCATTCATTCGTTAGTCCTGTCTGTAGAATCCTGTTGATATCGTATTATAAATAATCCTGTCGACACGAAAATATCAAGAATGACAAGAAAAAAATGCTATTATTCTGCTCATATTCTGGTTCTATGTTCATTTAGTCTAAACCCACCTTGAAACGAATGCCAGTCGCGAGTGCACGCGCACTGGCTGTACGTGAAGCATGTTTATGTGTGCGTATTTTTTCGCCCGATGTATGGAGTTGACCTTCTGTAACTATTCTGTGGTCGAAGGTTCACTTAATAAACCTGGCTAAAAAGCGCCTAACTTTCTTCAGATTTGAGTACTTCGAAGCTTTCACCGATTTATTTCGCTCTATTGGGCTTTAAAGGTATTGCAAAATGTTTTTAGATATTCAGATAATAAAAATACGAAATCTGTTTCATAGAATTTACCGATTTAATAATGGTGCAAGGGTACGTAGAGGTGATAAAAGTCAGTCAGTGATTTTAAAGGTCTGCTTTCGGTCGTATCTTTATTGTTATAAAAATATTCGTGATTTTTGCGAGAATATAGCGTATGGTGTAGGGGAGTTGTCTTTTATGGATTCAAAAACATAAAAAAGCAGTTTTTTTGAGCGAGGTCAAGCGAAATATTTATTTCCTTTATAGCCGTTCGTTTTGACTTCATTATAAGGCCAAGGACATTTAAAAGAGGACTTTTTTCGGTTAAACAGACTTTTTAAAGGCTTATGAATACCAATCCTCCCAAAAAAAAAAATGTTTCCTTAAAATATCAATCAGTCTCACCTACTGAAGGTAAGGGTATGAGGGTAAATACAAAGGACATACTTAATGTAAGTACCAATTGTCGAACAGAACGACAAATTTGAAAAATCTTAAGAATTGTTAAAGAATGCATTCCAACTTAGCACTTCTCCTTAAACATCTACCACATGACCCACCCCAATAAACCAGCTTACCTAAAATAAAATCCACACACGATCGACACAATCTAAACACGGACTCGTAACAATAAATTTGTTCTGCATCGGTTGCCGCGTCTGCGTACAATTTATGTCGGCCGGCCGTCTCAGCCCGGAGATGTATCGCATCCGATCGTTGCATCGACGTGTTCATTTGCCCTCAAGATTTACTAGCCGTATTCACGTGGTTCGATTTGATACGTTCTAGAAACGTCTTTATTTCTTTTATGGGGGAAGGTTCAGTTAACTTCAGTTCCGGCTGTTCGGAGTCGAAAGGCGTTTGTTTTATTGTGATAAGATGAATAGTCTAAGAATGTAAGTGGTTTTGAAGTTCGTTGGTTGAAGGTGTTGTTGTGTTTCTTGTCTCTTGTTGTATTTTTGACCTTCTACAAAAGGAGACTGCTATTGCCAGTCTTCGATCATATTAAAACTTTCAAGAACGTTATTATATTTCGGTGACAAAAGCTAAAATATAAATATAAAGAAACGATGGATGGACTGTGTGAAAGATGATATGACTAGAAAGGGAGTGACTACCGCGATGACGATGAATAGAGAATAATCAGCCTATAATGTACCCACTTCTAGGACACAGACACCCAGTGAGAGGGAGTGGGCCGTAATCCACCATGCGGGCCCAGTGCGGATTGGTAGATGTCACAGGTCTTTGAATTTTTGGTTCTAGGACATGCCGGTTTCCTCACGATGTTTTCCGTCACCATTTTGAGAGCAGTGGTGATGAAATAATTTACACATTTATATAGTACCTATCAGGGTTCAAATCTACGACCTGCAACTCTTAAGTCGCGGTTAAAGTCGGCGTTACCGCTGGGCCACCGCTGGTCTAATTGAAAGTGAAATACATGTTGCGCCGGCTACCCCAAATAAATTGGCCAGGCGAATGATGCTGAAGCATATCAATACAAAGTATCGTTTTTAAACTGATAAGTCTCAGTGTTAAAGCGCATTTTAATATTTAATGTCTGGACTTTAAAAAAGATTGACCCCTGAGTATTTTTTTTGACGTTGCCCCTCTTCAGGAGTTTCTCCTGTATTGTGGGTGCCTTTACAAATTTAAAGTCACATACACAAAAAAACCCTTTCTAATCTGGTTTTGGTCGCGACTCGCCAAAAGCAATAACATTGAACTAGCCTAGGAATTCAACGCGATATCTGCGTGTCACTAATTAAATGCGCACTAAATATGTAGGATACACGTATTATCACACCCACTTTCACATCCTGTGCGTGTTTCTAAACTTTTAAATATACGTACTACGTATTATATTTTACAATAAAAGCGAAAACTGGGATGGATTTTGATTTTTTACAAATGTCCTCAGACAACATAGAGATACCACCTATCAAACGTCAAACGATCGACATCCTTTTTTACTCGTATAAATTTATCTTGTCATTGAAATAATAATAGTGATTGACATAATAAATATATACTGTTTGTTTAAGGAGTTTTTAATAATCTTATTGAACAAAAAAAACAATTTAATGTATATAATATTTTACAATAATCGTGTTTTTTAGCTAGGATTTTCAAGATGCTGTTGGAGCTAGTCCGCGGTTAAAGATCCGGTGTTTTTTTCTTTATTAAATAATGTCGTAGGTTTATAGGTAAATGTGGATTGCATTTATATCTTGTTAATTTTTACGGTTTAACATAGGGACGTATTTCAATAGAATTACTTTTGATTAGAAAGTTACTCAATATAAAAAATACAGATGTAACAACACCAAAACTTAAAGATCATACTACTGCATCACTAAACCACCCAACAGACAATTTTTTGTGGCCATATTTGTTTACATCTTTGGCAAATTTTTAAACGACGGACCTTAGCCCATTTTTTAAATATGGCGTGTAAAAGTGATTCTGATAAATTCAATTTACAAAATTTTACAATAACTCACATTAACTTGTCCCTTACGTCTTTACGCGTTATAAGACAAACCACACGGCACACAAGCTCCAAATTAAAATTACACACGAAAAAAATTACAAAAGAAGTTGGAAAGAATTTTTCCCTCGAAAACCTGAGCATAATACTGGTCTGAAGGGGTTTTTTTCAAAGGCAACGCGTCTGAACGGGGCTTTGTGTCATGAAATGATTTTTTTATAGAGAACTCCTTTATAGTACATGGTCGGTTCATTACAGGAGATAAGGCCCTTGGTGGTATTATCATGGCGGGATGAACGGTGGTGAGCAGGCTTTGAGATCATGCTGCTAATTAATGTTTTTTTGTTGTGGATGCTTAAGTAATTCGGTTTCTGAACAGAGAATTTTAAGTAGAAAACTTGTAAAACCCTACTTTAGTATAACTTACAGTTATGTTTAAGTTACCATGTAACAGGGGGCGAGCCTATTGCCACAAATACAGACTCCAGGCTGCTACTAAAAAAACCAGATGGATAAACAGTGTATATCCGACGCACGACTGGAGTTTACTCCTTAATACTATTATTTTTGAATATGCAATATAGGCAACGAGAGTAAAGTAACGCATCATAACCACCCCCCTTCCCTCCCCCCACCCCTATATAGAAAGAAGAAAAAAGAAAGAAACAGAAAAAAAGGCACACAGCACAACGTAATCATACTACAAGTTAAGAAAAGAAATAAAAAACAGGAAATAAATTAAAAAGTGTAAAATAAGAATTTAACAGGAAAGTGTGCCTCACGGTTGCGCCAAATAAGCTCAGTTCAGCAAAAATGCCAGACCACTAGTGCCTGACGCTGGTTTTCAACTGGACCTGAACTGTGAAGTGACGGATGTAAAATGTCAATTTTATACTGCAATGTGCATAATTGCATTCTAATATAACTTAAATGAAACAATAATTCTAACAATAAACTAATAATAAATGCGGGAGTTTAGATAGTAGAGTTTGTTTGTTTGTTAGGCTTTCACGCTAAAACCCCTGAACGGATTTGGATGAAATTTGACACATGGGAAGACCATGACTTGGATTAGGATATAGAATACTTTTTATTCCGATATTCCCACGGGATCGAGACTTATTCGGGTGGCACCGTGGGGTGAAGCTAGTTTACGAATAAAACCCAAACTTAAAGCTTATAAATACATATTTCGCTCCTCACTAAATTTCCGTACCGGGAGCTTTATATGAAAATCGATTCTTAAGGAATAAACTCCAATAATTTAGTAATAATAATAATCTATAATTATAAATAAAATTAATATGCCGTATCTCTATGTATTTTACTGGGTAAAAATAAATAAATAAAACACTTTGCCCGACCGGGGAACCGAACCCTCATGCCCACCAGTAGTGCTTGCGAACACTTGACTTACGAGGCAGTAAATAAAAAAAATAAAGTATTATGATTGTATTTAATTATAAATTTAATAAAACATAATAATATATTTCTTGAAGGAAAGCCACTTTTTGGCCTCGTACTGGTGTTTTTTATACTTGAAAGGCACCGACTCCACGGACGAGAGAATCGCGGCGTTTCAGTCACGCTGTGCCTTCAAATTATAGCCATGTGGAGATTCTGATTCATTTATAGACTTTCTATTGAATTTGATGAAACAACGAGACTCACCACGATTTTTTAGTCCTTGGAGATGGTTCCTTAGTTTGAATCTTTTTTTATCGTTACGATTGTTTGTATATTTCCTGATATTTTTCTTAATTTATTTATTTTCTTAAATAAATCAGCTGCTCCGTTAATTTGGTCAGTCAATAGATTGTTTTTATGCAGATTAAATGGCAATAGTTACACTCGCTCCGTATGACATGGGACTTATAACAAAGATGGCGATTTACGCATACAATTATTGGGGAAATTAGCTGTGACGTTCCGCTCCACAGCAGCCCACGATTAAGCTACGCATGTGTAACTTTGCTTTGTATGAAAATGTAGGCGGAATAAAAGAAAAAAAAATGGGAAGATGTCGTGGGATACTCGGTTAGAACGAAGTTCTTTTCGCTGTATATTATGATTGTATTAGAGGTGTTCCGACTATCCGGCCACTTTCGTAGGCGACTATTCGGCAAAGAGCGCCGACTATCCGGTTTCTTACTTTGTACCTATGCATTTCTCAATTAAATGTATAAGTATAGTAGGAATTACATTAATTAAAAAGCTTGATTGTTATTTAATATTTTTATTTTAGAATCAGTTTTACACATTTTGAAATATAAAGTAACCTTTCCTTCGGTAATCCATGTACCAATTTTCAAATCAGGTACTGAGAGTGATCCCTCTAATTATAGACCTATATCTGTGCTACCAGCATTGAGTAAAATATATGAAAAAATCATGCTAGACCAGATGTTGTCACATTTTAATTCAAATGGGATTTTACATAGTTACCAGTTTGGTTTCACGAAAGGTAGGTCGACGACTGACGCTGGAGTAAAACTCATCAGTCACATTTTGGAATCCTGGGAGAAGTCCCAGGATGCAATTGGCATTTTCTGTGACCTCTCAAAAGCGTTTGACTGCGTTGACCACAAAACACTGATCTGTAAATTACACCAATTCAATTCAATTGTAATTCGTGGACAAGCTGGTGATCTTGTTCTTTCCTATCTATCAAACAGGCAGCAAAAAGTAAACATTAACGGGGCGACATCCTTGGGGTCTCTAGTTAAGATGGGCGTGCCTCAAGGATCAATTCTTGGCCCTTTTCTATTCCTAGTTTATATTAATGACCTTCCTTACATGATGGCTAACTTATCAGACATAATTCTATTCGCTGATGACACTTCTCTTATTTTTAAAATTGATAGAAAAGATACGGATGTTATACATGTCAACGATAGTCTAGCAGTTCTTTCGAAATGGTTCGCAGCTAATAATCTTTTACTTAATGCGAACAAAACTAAATGTCTTAAGTTCTCATTACCAAATGTACCTCAAGTAGGTCTAAATTTAAAACTTGATGGTAAGAAACTAGAAGCTATTACGGAGACCGTATTTCTAGGAATTACTTTAGATTCGAGATTGCAATGGGGCGCCCACATTAGAGTTCTTTCAGGTAGATTAAGTTCGGCTGCATATGCAGTAAGAAAAATAAGGCAGATGACTGATGTAGCTACAGCTAGGTTAGTATACTTTGCTTATTTCCACAGTATTATGTCTTATGGCGTTTTGCTGTGGGGATCGGCAGCTGACGTAGATTCCATTTTTATTTTACAAAAGAGGGCTATTCGCGCTATCTATAAAATGGGTCCTCGTGAGTCCCTTAGAAATAAATTCAAAGAAATTGATATACTAACTCAGCCTTCTCTTTATATCTTAGAATGTATTTTGTATGTTCGGAAAAACTTAGGACTTTTCAAAATTAGAAGCGATTTCCATAATATAAATACACGTAGAAAACATGAAATTGTGATACCCAAATTTAGGTTAGCTAAAACTAGTAAGTCATTTGTTATAAACAGTATTCGATTTTATAACAAGTTGCCAAAGTCGGTTACAGAACTTAGTGATGGAAAGTTCAAAACCCACATCAAACGTGTCCTTATCAAAAAAGCATATTATAAGATTAAAGACTACGTTGAAGACAAGGAAGTTTGGCAATAATTCCTTCTGCACATGTGGCTTCCCTGGTACCTCAATAACGGCATTACTATGTAATTATGTCTATTAATTACTGCTCCCAAATTAAGATGATTATTTGATTTTACCTATTTTTCTTTTTTTTCATTTACGTACTTTTTTGACATAATCTTTTCGTTATTTGACATTATATAACTTCACTATACTATATTTTTTATAGATTTGTTACAGCTTTAGTGGCAGTGATGCCATTTAGTTTAAATAGGTTTTTAATTGGTTTTTTTTTATATAGATTCTCTTTTATATTTTGTGAATGTGAGAACGTTGTAGGCATAACCGACTTTTAGATCTGTCGATCGTTTTCTATCTTGCTAAGTACCTGGTACTTGTTGATAGGCCTACAGTGTCCTCTCATACCTATAAACACTGTAACTTGAAAAGATTGTAAATACCATTTATTTTTAAAAGAGTAACCGTGGAGTTTCTTGCCGGCTCTTCTCCATAGGAAACGACCAATTGGAACCGTGCACCTAGCTTCTGACGTTTCATAAGTGCCCTTGTAGGTTTATGTGAAATAAAATAATTTGAATTCGAATTTGAAAGTCTCTTAAAACATCGCTATCACCCGTGAAAAAGCAAAAATCAAGAAACAATGCGAATTGTGTTTACACAATTTTTATGATTATTTACCTTTTTATTTTGTTATTGTGTTTCACGAACTGTGTCAAAAATAAATATTATTCTTTCTTCTTTCTTTCTTTTAAACAAAACATGTTCCGACACGCTCGCAGACGGTGGTGGCGAGTTGCGCGCGTATCAGTTGTAAATGAAGCGTCACGGAAATTTCCGAATACCCCTTTTTTTTTTTTTTTTTTGGGTGGGAAATCATCAAATGACGTCTCCCGCTCTGGGTGGAGCGGGAGGGCGTGTCAGACTCTTACTGACTAAAACCCACCCGTGTTCCTTCTGTTGCCTGTGCAATGCCAGGGGGCCACGGTATCCCTTTCGGACTAATCCCGCAACCCCGGCAGGCAATGGTCTCATCGGACCCCTTCACTTGCTGACATCTCTTTGAGGCGCGCGTGGAACACAACGCGCCGTCGACCCGGGCCTGGTCCTTACCGGACGGCGAGCTACCCATTGCTCACCGTCCGCAAGCCCGCGCCTACGGTGGCCGGGAATCGGCAATCGATTCCCGACGCCCAGGGCGTCTCCTCCTGCGGCGGCTAGGGGCGTGAGGGCGCGAAATCTGCCTCTCCCTCACGCGTTCCGCCTCCTCCTTTGCGAGCATTACTGCTTCGCAGAAGGAGGTGACGGCCTCCCATGCCCTCTCGCTCCGTACCATGGCCTGGACCAGGGCCGGACGCGAGAGATCCCCGCCACCGATCGCCTCCACGAGGACACGGCGGTGCTCTGCCCAAGCCGGGCATACCTCCACCGTATGCTCCACCGTGTCCTCCGGGCGATCCACGCAGTGATGACACCCGGGCGTTTCCTCCCGCCTTATCCGAAACAGGTACCTCCCGAAACAGCCGTGTCCGGTGAGGACCTGCGTCAGGCGGAAGGTGAGGACGCCGTGGCGCCTCTCCAGCCACTCCTCAAAGAGGGGACTTATCGCCGCAATAGTGGCGTGCCCAGCACTGGGCTGCGACAATCGTACTCTCCATGCCGCCATGAGATCCCGTCGGAGCTCTGTCCGCTGTGCCGCGATTTCTCGCGGCATTGGAGTCAAGCCCCGGCGTTTCGCCTCCCCGCGCCACTCCCAAATATGCGCGAGGACTTTTGCCTCCAGATCCCATGGCGGCAATCCGGCAAGGAGGCTCGCCGCCTCACCGGAGACCGTGCGGTATCCCCGGACCAGCCGGGTGGCCATGACCCTCTGGGACGCGTTCAACCGGCGGGCAGGCTGCCGCCTCAACGAATGCGCCCACACCGGTGCCCCGTACAGGGCCATGGATCGCACGATCCCCGCGTATAGCCTCCGGCAGGAGGCGTTTGGACCCCCTAGATTGGGCAGGAGCCGCTTCAAGGCAGCCCCGGCCCGGTCCAGTCTGGGAGCCAAACGTCGGAAATGCTCCACGAAGTTCCACCGACTGTCGAGGACGAGTCCCAAGTACTTCATCGTCGACTCGACGCCGATGTGAACCCCTCCTACCGTTATTTGGGAACCCGACGGTGGCGCATTCCGAGGACCATGAAAACACATGGCCTCGGACTTGTGCAAGGCCACCTCGAGTCCCAACTGCCGGATTCTGGCTACGATTGTCGCAACCCCGTGTGTCGCTAGTTCGACCGCCACCTGGTGCGACCTCCCCTGCGCCAGGACCAACGTGTCGTCAGCGTAACAAACGACGCTGACGCCATTGGGGAGGTCGGCGCGCAGCACCCAGTCGTATCCGATGTCCCACAGATGCGGCCCCAGGACCGATCCCTGTGGGACACCGCACGACATCTCTCGCCGGTTCCACTCTCCCTGGTGACCGGGGTAGATGATGGCCCTGTCCGTCAAATAGGCCTCGACCACACGACAGAGGTAGGTCGGCATCCGGTGATACCGGAGTGCCTCCCTGATGCAACTCCAGGGCAGGGTATTGAAGGCGTTGGCGATGTCTAGAGACACCGCCAAGACGACCCCACCCCGAGCCACCGCATCCCCCGTCGTGAGGGCTCGCACGCGCATGATGGCGTCCACCGTGGAGCGCCCCCTGCGGAAACCAAACTGGCTCTCCGCCAAATCCGGCCCCACCCGCACCAGCCGCCCGACGAGGCGGTCTGCAATGACTCTTTCAAAGAGCTTGCCCACCTCGTCGAGCAGCACTATGGGCCGGTAAGCGGACGGAGAGTCCGCAGGGCGCCCCGGCTTCTTGATGAGGACCAGTTTCCCCGTCTTCCAACGAAGCGGGAACTGGCCCCTCTCCATGCATGCGCTTAGGAGCCCCCTTAGTCGAGGCCCGAGAGCCTCTGAGGCCAGGACCCAGGCTTTCCCAGGTAAGTCGTCGGGTCCTGGGGCGGTATTTCTGGCATTCAGCCTACGTACCGCCACCCTCATCTCTACCTCGGTCACCTCCAGAGTTCCGAATACCCCTAAAACCGTGATCGGCTGGTCCAGCCAGTCAGTTGATTAGTCGGCCTTTTTACTACCAACTTAATCAGCTAGTCAACCAGTCGGTAAAAGTCATTGTCGGCACATCTCTAGATTGTATACACATAGCCATCTACACTCGAGAGCAATGAATCCGGGTCACTTAAAGAATCCTAAAAATCTCGGAAACTAAAAATGCTAGGTTAATGCAATAAATTGTATTTAATAGACAATGTAATACTCCTTAAATGAAGGTATTAAAACTTCTTAGTTATTGTAAAGTTATATCATAAAAAATCAAATTTGAAAAAGGGCCACTTTCGAAGATGGAACTACGAAATTACAGCATTTGGTTTTGCTTTTGTTTGTAATCTGTCATTTATGTGGGTACATAAACCATGTTGATAGTGCTCTATATTCATTATTCAAGCTGAAATTATGTCGCTTACGCCTGAAGAATGCACCAGAATACTTACAATGCTGGAAACCGGCCGGAGTCAGCGCGATACAGCCAGGACTGTCGGTGTGTCGCTGTCAACAGTACAAAGAGTTCTCCGACGTTACGAAGAAACTGGTTCTAACCTACGCAGACCAGGAACGGGCAGAACCAGGTGTACCACAGCACGAGAAGACCGATACTTGGTGAACACCATGCTTCGAAATCGCTTTCTTACAGGAACTGAACTCACAAATCAGTTTCGACGCCTCGGAGGAAGTAACCCAAGTGCATGGACAGTAAGACGTCGGCTTGCTGAATCTAACTTAAAACCCCTTAGACCTGCAAACGGCCCTAAACTGGAGCGTAGGCATCGTATTTCAAGACTAAGATATGCCCAGAGCCACGTAAATTGGAGTATTGAAGATTGGTCAAAAGTTATGTTCTCCGACGAATCAAAATGTATGCTCTACAAGCACGATGGAAGACACAGAGTGTATCGAAGACCAGGGGAAAGATTCAAGCAAGCATGCATCGAAGAAAAAGTAGCCTACGGTGGTGGGTCTGTACTTGTGTGGGCCGGAATTTCTTCTGAAAGTCGCACAGAGCTGGTGATCATAGAAAACGGCTCTTCAACTAGCGAAAGATATGTGGAAGAAATCCTCAATGATCACGTTGGTCCATTTATGGTCAATTTAGGTGAGGATGCTATATTTATGCATGACAATGCCCGACCTCATACAGGTAGGATTGTGAATGACTACCTTCAAGAGATGAACATTACTCGTATGGAGTGGCCAGCGCGCAGCCCGGATATCAACCCGATCGAGCATGCTTGGGACGAGCTAGGCAGATGCGTAAAACAACGAAACCCTCCCCCAATCACGCTTCGTGAGCTCAAAATTGCTCTCACAGAGGAATGGGAGAATATTCCCCAAAATCGTATAAGGAACTTGGTGTACAGCATGCCAAACCGCGTAAACGCAGTAATGGAAGCACGAGGAGGCAATACGAAGTATTAAAATTCAAGAAAATCGTAATAAAGTTCAAAAATTTCATGTTTCCTATTTTTGTTTTAAGGAGAGATCAGCAGTTTTTTTCTTTATGTAATTTTGTGTTAATAAAATGTATGGTGACTCATATTTTTTTAACTTTCATTTAAGGAGTATTACATTGTCTATTAAATACAATTTATTGCATTAACCTATCATTTTTAGTTTCCGAGATTTTTAACATTCTTTAAGTGACCCGGATTCATTGCTCTCGAGTGTAGTACGGTCTCAAGTTTCCAGTGTCAAAAGATTTGTTTTTTTAATACAGAGCCATCTAGTTTAAGTTTTTAGCGTGCTAAAACTTATACGTTTTCGGACATAACGCTTTTTCGTTATGTGATGATTTCTACCAGTTTAAACCTACATACAGCAAGCCGCGTTAAATACGTTCAAAGTCAAAGTCAAATAATTTATTTCAATTATACACATGAAGGGCACCTTTGAACGTACAATTTGGAAATAAAATAAAATTGATGCTAGTTGCCCCTTCCAAAATGTAGTTTTCGTATGGAAAAGAATAGGCAAGAAACTCCACCATTACCCTTGAAAAAGTTTTACAATATTTTGTATACATTAATTATATAATTATACTCGTATGTGAAGACGATGCATCTAGAATAAAATTACTATACCACAATAGGTAGAGTTAAAAATTAAGCAATGACAGATAAACTAATTAAATGTACCATCACATTTAATTAGTTTATCTGTCATTGCTTAATTTTTAACTCACATATTTACAAACATTGTAGAAGTATACCATATAACAAAAATTTTAACAAGTAATACTAATAGATTACTACTGACACACTGACTAGTGTGTGAGTTAAAGTAATCTCAGAATGTTCCTAAAATCAATGTCATTCGTTCTCGTTCCAAAAAGAAAGAAACATTGTTTATTATACACAAACAAGACGCACATTACACAAAAATACATATAATACACACAATATACAAAAGAAGCCAAAAGCCTCATATTCAACGCATAATATTTCGACAATGTTTTTCTCGGTGACCCACGGCCACGCTACACTGCGTTCATCCTTGTACTGTGACGCGATTGGTAGCACTGTTCTGTCAGTCACCATTTGAATTCTAGTAGTACTGAAATTAAGCTTGACAAGCAATGGTGCCAACATGATGGCAAAGGACAAGTTATAGGGAACGGTCTGTACGCACGAATGCGTAGCTAACGTGGCCAACCTCTTCATGCACATCATGCGTTGTACTGGACAGTTGACTTTATATGTTTATGTGATGCAATATATGCTCAGTTTAGCGCACTGCGGTCGGATTTAAAAGTGAGAACTCAGGAGGCTTATAGACTGCATTGTTCTAATGTGGAAAACAGCCTAGGCAAAAATCCAAAATTATTCTGGCAGCATATTTCAAGCCTGCGATCTAAGGGCGGGTTTGAGCCAAACGTTGTGCTTGATGGAAGAGTCAGTTCGGGTGTCAAAGCGGCCGAGGCATTTGCTGAGTATTTTTCCGGCGTATTTCTGCCGGACACACCTGTATTGGACCCGAAATCAATCACGGTGAATAGTGACGGAGGTAATTTTCCCCTGCCCGTTTTAGTCGCCTCAGACGTGATTAGGGGAATTTCCAAACTCAAACCATGCAGTTCGGTTGGCCCTGATAACATCCCTGCATATATCGTTAAGGGATGTAGCAGTATCTTGGCAGCTCCTTTATGCCATGTTTTTAACCTAGCTCTTCAGTCAGGCGTGTATCCGGAGCCGTGGAAGACTTCGCGTGTTACTCCCATCCCTAAAACCAGCGACAAGACATCTGTCGAGGAACACAGACCCATCGCTATCTTATCAACCATTGCAAAGGTTTTTGAGCATATACTACACACCGATATCTGCAAACAAACAAATATGTATCTTTCTGACGCTCAACACGGTTTTCGACCCGGTCGCTCCGTGAACTCAAATCTACTGACTCATGTTGACTTCATATCCAGTAGCCTGGAATCCGGTGGGCAGGTCGACACACTGTTCTTTGATTTCCGGAAGGCGTTTGATAAAGTGGACAACGATGTGCTACTGACAAAGTTGGGGGCTACGGGCTTCTCATCTGGCCTTCTTAACTTCTTCGCCGACTACCTACGGGATCGCAAACAGTTCGTCCGGCATGGCTGCTTTGAATCGAAGTCTTATCATACTCGCTCGGGCGTGAGTCAGGGATCCGTGTTGGGGCCCCCGCTGTTCCTGATCATGATCAATGACCTAATTTCTAAGATTAGGTTCGCAAAATGCCTGTTATATGCCGACAATCTAAAACTAGCCGCGCAGATCAGAACTGAGGTGGATTGCGAACTCCTACAAAAAGATATCGAAACCGTCTATGAGTGGAGCATTGCGAACAAGTTATTATTTAATATTAATAAATGTTACGTTATGACATATGGTCGAGGGTTGAGACCAATAAAATTCGATTATAGTTTGGGGGGTACAGTGGTCACTCGTGTCACCAGCGTTAAGGACTTGGGAGTGACGTTCGACCGCAGTCTGACATTTAAAGATCACGTGTCTGCCCTTGCAAAGGAATCTTTCCAGCGCCTGGGATTTGTCTTGAGGAACGCTCGTGACTTTCGCAATCCCAGTGTTATTGAACTTTTATACACCACTTTGGTTCGGAGTAAACACGAGTCCAGCGCCTTTGTCTGGCATCCACATACTGCGTCTCAGACTCTGATGCTTGAGAAAGTTCAGAAAACCTTCCTGAGATTTTTGTATCAAAGGCGGTACCACTTCTTCCCATTTATGTACCCAACCAATTATTTACTAGGGGTATTAGGTTTCAATTCGTTGGAGGTTAGAAGGGGCTTTGATCAGCTCGCGGTTGCTTGTAAGACCCTAAGTGGTCGGATTGACTGCCCTGAACTCCACGGACTTTTCTGCCGTCTGTTTGTGCCTGACAAATACCTTGGGCACCGGCAAAGCCGCCGTCACAATCTGTTCGCGCCACCGCTATCTAGATCTGTCGCTAGAGCCGAATCTCCAGTATGTCGAACCCTAAAGATGCTAAACGCCCTCCTGACTGCCGACCCTGAATGTGATGTGTTTGCTTATGAATGGAAGAAGATTATGCGTGCTTGTCTGGAGTTCTGTGAGAGACAATATGCGAGGGTGTCCACTGTTACATATTAGTTTGTGACGTGTATAATTAATTCAACTATTTAATCAAATAATTATTAATAATTTTATCCACGTATTGAATGGAATTGTATTGTACATGTTTATGTTATGTTATTGTTATTATTGTTTTTAATTTTTATTGTTATTTTATTTTTCTCAATTCTATGTTAATTAATGTAATTGGACCTGTGCCGTTTTAATTAACTATAAATTAATAAATAAATAAATAAATATTTCTTTAGTTGAGTCAAACATGTATCTTCGGAAATACTTATTAACTTCAAAATACCTACTGTTGACCATCCTTTCACTATCTCAGACGTACACACAGAACATGTAATGCGTCCACGTTGTGTTTTAGTTCGTATTCTACGTGACAGGAGGCGACACTTATTGCAGTCTTCTTAGTAATAAACACGTCTTGAATTAAGTACTAGAAGTGGAAAAATACACTCTTGTTCTGAAGAGAACTGAATTGAAAACTCTTTGTATTTTTGGAAACTGTTTATTTGCCCTTCACAGCAAATTGACGATAGAACTATGCAATAGTTTAAGTGGAAAATTATAAGGTTTAGATACACTGTGGAGTATCCACCCGGGGAACTAGTTAGTACTGTCTTTCTCGTAGAATATTTTTGTTGAAACCATGTGCAACTTAGTATGGAAGACTCCATACAAAGTTGCCCAATTCTTAACGGTGATGAAACTTATACCATATGAAAGCTTTTGGGGTTTTATTTAATGTATGCAGCTAAGTCAAAATCCAGCGCGAACATGGTGTTTTTGAACATTCAAAAAGGTAAGGTTAGATTAGGTTGCTGCGGAAAGGGAGGGAGGGAGATTGAGACCACTCTCCTGATCCGTAGCAGGACGGTGGACCGGGCATCGGCGGAGGGCGGACAATGCCCTCTTCCAGCCCCCGTAAACAGGCCCGGAAGGACGGCAGACTCGGGGGCGTACGCCGCCCCCATCCAACAGGACTCGAGGTGGCGGTACGTAGTGTTCCACGCGCGCCCTTATTTGACATCACGGGGGAGTCCCTAAGCTTACCTTTTTGAATATTCCAAAACACCATGTTTGCGCTCGATTTCGACTTAGCTGCCATAGTAACTATAAATTAAATAATACCCCAAAAACTTTCAAATGGCATAAGTTTCATCATTGTTGAGAGTTGGGTCTAAAATAACGCATGGTCCTTAAGCTGTGTTTACCGAAGCTCTTAAAAAAAACTTCTTGTATATTACACTTTTGTCACACTTGCATCGCCAGTAATTGACCAGTATCTCACCCGATAAAAATAAGGTTTATATTCGCATAAAACGCTTCTAAGAAGGTACGCTTGATAGCTCTCAGCCTAAGACAAATTTAATATCAGAAATATTTAGCTCTATAATCTTCCCTTTAATCTTGCAGGAATTTCCACATCCTTTAAACACAAAATACCTAAAATACAATATCAAATAATTTAACGAAAATCAAACCCTGAAAATGGTTCTATCATCTAGCCAACATTAATCATGTTTACGACGCAAATAATTGTTCAGCGGACATTCTAGACTCAACTGAGACAAAGATTTGACCGGTACGTGCGGAATTGCCCTCCGTCCGGTAGCTGGGTAGGTCCTTACTATTTATGCTGAAGTCACTATACTGTAACTGAATTGTTAGGGTTTTTTGAAGTGAAAACTTCGTTAGCGGCATTGCGCACTTTTTTGTGATGGGTAAATGTTAAACTCACGTCAGGACACCTGATCGAAAATTCGTCAGACGGAGGGAGAGTAGACCGGTGCAAAATTATTCCCTAACCATTCCAAAATATCAAAAATGTACAACGTAAATATTCAAGTTTTCACTTCTGCCGGCACTCCCAAAGTGTAGCCCGTATTTTTTATGTTTGCTGTATATGATGATGGCAAAATTACTGAGTAGTGTTTAGGATTGGGGAAGTATAATATTCAAGAGTTATTTAGGACTCAAATAGACAGAGACTCCAGTCCTTTCAGAGTTATTTTACCGGTCATTTTGTTTTTGTTTCACTGGGCTCGTGGTTAAATAATAACAGCCGCACGGGTCGATCCTCCAGGTTAAGCAACGCTTGCCGAGGTCAGTCCGTGGATGGGTGACTATCCTTTACATACCGTGACTCCTGCCTGTCTCGGAAAGCACGTTAAGCTGTTGGACCCGACTGTCATTCATAGATCTTTGACATTCGTTACGGGTAGTCAGAAGCCCAAAAGTCTAACAACCAGTCTTCGTGTTACTTAGTAACTCAGTCACTCTATGTAAAATACTGGTATTCAGCTCCACCCGGTCAGACTGGAAGACGACCCCAACGTAGTTGGAAAAGGCTAGGCAGATCTGTCAAAATCACATTGATCTTTATTCCTGTTATAATAGGGCTGCTCCTACTGACAAGTTTGTTAAAATCACAGTGAATTTTACTCTTGTTTCAATAAGGTTGCTGTTAGGTTGCTGCTGTATAGCTACGGCTCCTTAGAAGAGTGGTGACCGCTCACGTAGCGTTTGCAATTTACGGGCGAATGACGTCACTGAAACTTGACTATGAAAGAATTTTGGTGTGGTTTCCTAGAGAGCATTTTCGACACCTTATAGCAAACCCCGCCCCCCAAAGATTTAAATCGTTAGATTTGCCCTCACCGTACTCAGTCACAAGAAAAAGTGTCCATAGGTACCGAGAAGAGTGAGTGAGCACACATATAATTAAATAACGTTTCCATGACAAACAAGTGTAATCACTGCGTCATTGTGTGTCAGAGGTGTCAAAACGAAATAGAAACGTGACTATCTTTTGACGTGGAAATCTAACGATTTTAATCTTTGCCGCTGTCACCATTTTTATGACAGCCGTCACTGCGGCCATCAAATGCGGCCACCACTTTTTTAGGAAACCGTAGCTTTAGCGGTAAAATAATAACTGTGAAAGGAGTCTATGGTCATAGAAAAACTTTTCGGAGACCAGCTCTTTGTGACTGTCCTTTCCAAAACCTGTGGATGAGGACAGCCGTAGGCTTCTGTTAGGTATAGGTATACTAAATAATAATACAAACCTATTATTGTCCCACTGTAAGGCCAAGGCCTCTTCTCTCTTACAGAGAAGGTGGGGAAGGTCGGCCAAGGCTAATTTTAGATGGCACTGATCATACCTAGGTTCCATTCATTCATTCTAATTCGTTTTCATTAATGAGTTTGGTTTTATTTCACTATTTCGTTGTTTTCGGTGATTTCAATAGTATAAATCAAAGAGATTGAAGATATATGAATAATTTAATGTCTTTGGGTTAAATCAAGTATTTGACATGGAAAGTGTCAGAATTTCAAATCTTAAATATTTCCTTGTAATCATTTTCTTCAAAATGTTTCCGAAGTAAACTTGGACTCAGTTTAGTTCTAAAAAATCTCTACAAAGCTTTAAGCTAGAATCTTCAAATTTTAGGGTCTTTCGGGAAAGACACAAATTACACAAATTGTAATGAAGCCCAATTATTATAGTTCCGTAAACTCGGAATACTCATTAATGTATTTAATTATTCAGTCTGTCTGTCAAGTGTCACAGTGGACAAAAAAGAAGGTAGACCTTGTAACAAGACCTTGTGACCTTGTTCAAGGAGACATTTTAAACCAACTGCATTGCTGGTTTTTTTTTGGGTGGGAAATTATCAAATAACATCTCCCGCTCTGGGCGGAGCGGGAGTGCGTATCAGAATCTTACTGGCTAAAACCCACCCGTGTTCTTGCAGTTGCTGGGGCCACGGTATCCCTTTCGGACTTTCCCGCGACCGTGGCAGGCATCGGCCTTAACGGACCCCGTCAGTTGTGCTGACATCTCTTTGAGTCCCAATTGCCGGGTCTTGTCGCAACCCCACGTGTCACTAGTTCAGCCACCGCCTGGTGCGACCTCCCTTGTGCCAGGACCAACGTGTCGTCAGCGTAGCAAACCACGCTCAAGCTGCTAGGGAGGTCAGCATGCAGCACCCAGTCGTATCCGATATCTCACAGATGCGGCCATTGCCTTTAATTTATTTTATTGCAGAATAACCTTAAAAATTAATTAAAGGACGTTAGGTATCTTAGTAAACAGTATTTGTTTCAGTATAATCAACTAGCTTTTGCACGTGACTTCGCTCGTGTAGGAGTCTTAAATTATCCCACGGAACGGACTATCGGGGTAAGTATCTTACGTTCTGATACAGGTCATAGTCTACCTGCGCGCCAAATTTCATCGAAATCCGTTCAGTCGTTAAGGTGTGAAAAGGTAACAAACAGACAGATTATAGAGACAAACTGGAGTTTGACCAAAGACCATAAAGTATGGATAGTAAACCGATGCAAAAAATATTAAATAAAGAAATTATGAATTTAGGCATATTAGGCAACGTATATTTTCACTGGTAGGCAATAATAATAAAGTCTATAACGGGCCTTTACGATTTAACTCGCATGCTAAAGGTTTGAAACCCCATGGTACCACGTTATATTTAAAATTACATCATTTATATTAGAGCTTACAATACAGTTTGAACAAAGCAATTGATGACTTTAAACGAATCACTAAATCATCTAAATACGTGTGTAAATAAAATTTCACTAATCACTTCATCCCATCTCAGATAAAAAACCAGTTCAAAAATGCACTTTGTGGTTTAACAGAGGCTAAAAAACCAAATAATGGTCACCTCACCATGAAAGCGTCACACAAATGACATTAAAACCCCTAGTAAGTGGCCAGGTCAGGAGATATCATGATTTATTCGACAATTAATTTTGTAACGGTTATAAAGGGCGGGTCCCGATACTTCTAACAGTTTTAGGGGATTTCTCTACCTGATTCATTTGAATTTTGGTTGTAAAGACTCGGAATACCAATAAAGGATTTTGTTGGGATAATGGAAATTCAATGGTTTGGAATTTGATTTGGTTTGGGAAGAAAATAGTGCAAACTGGTGCAACCAAGAGAAGAGAATAATTTTTTTGTCCTGGGCATGTCATCGAATACTGTTCTCAAATATGTGTAATTTCAACATGAATGATATCTACTCATAAAGAGAAAAAAAATAGTTTTATTTTTGTTTGTAATGAATAAACTCAAAAACAACTAAACCGATTTTTAAAATCTTACACCAGTAGAATGCTATAAATGAGTAACAATAAGCTATCATTTATAAAGATACCAGCTGCAACCCTCGGTTTCACCTGCAAAAGTCTCGATCCTGTGTAAATATCGGGATAAAAAGTATCCTATGTCCTAACCCAGGTCATGGTCTACCCATGTGTCAAATTTCATCTATATCCATTAAGTCGTTTTAGCGTGAAAGCGTAATAAACAAACTAACTTACTTTCGCATTTATAATATTAGATTAGATACATATGCAGCTAGTTACCAATAAGTCGGCACGGTTAGCACAGTGGTTAAGCGATTGACTGCTGCACTGCATGTAGCGGGTTCGATTCCCGCTCGGAACAAATATTTGTATGACCTACAAGTAGTTGTTTCGGGTCTGGCTGTTTGTGTATGTGAGTTTAATTTTTTGTAAATGCACCCTCGATACCGGAGAAATTCCTAGTGTACGGCAACGTTTAAAAAAAAAATTAACATATTCTTTATTTCAGCCGAAAGACGTCCAATACTGGACATATACCACCCTCAAGCACGGACACTTCGACCGGTTCTGTGCTTCCCGCATCCAGCGGAACATATTATTCGATTTAAAATAGTTTTCTAGCCCTTACTTCTCCTTCTTTGAAAAGAGCAACTAGCTTCATCTTTCGGACTGACCGACTCCTTGACAGTGAAAAATTGCATGTAAATAAAAAAAAAAAAAATATCTTTATTCTGCACAAATAAAACGCACATTTAAGGAAAAAAGACAAAATACACAAATACAAAAGTTGCCAAAAGCCAAAATCAAATCAAATTATTTATTTTTTGCCAACACTGGGTATAGTTATACATGTTTTGATAATGCTCTGCCGTCACTAGGGAATGTAAAATTTTTACACATAATTTACAATCTATTATCAAAATACCATGCTGAATAACAATAATTAAAACATTGAGAGCGCAGGCCGGATAGCACGGCACGCCAGCATCAATGACATAATCCGTCGTGCTCTTGTCACCGCCGGAATGCCAGCTGTTTTAGAACCCAAAGTTTTGGCACGCGACGATGGGAAGAGACCAGATGGGCCTGTGATAAAACCATAATATTTGTTTTTTTTTTATTATTATGTAAAATCATTATATATACCAGTTTTACTTTATTTTAAATTATAATATAAAATGACATCATTAATTTGTTGTTTGTAAAGTATTATATTGTTTTAATGATTGTGAATGTGAGGACCATGTGGTTTTTTGATTCCTCATATTTTTTTTTCTTTTTCGTTTAGTTTTAATGATGATTGTTCGTGGAGTTGAGCTCCACGATTACTGACAAATGCTTGCACTGACAGGACAGGTCCACTCAAATCTCTGTGGTTTTTTTCTCCAAAGACCATTTCAGACTAATCTACATGGTCCTCATATTATGGCCTGACCAAGATTATGTCTGGACTTTAAAAGAGGCTGTGACCTCTGAGTTTGTTTCGAAGCCTTTCTTCTCAGAGTAGTCAGATTGGAAACGCCGAACTCATCTATTTTTTTTTTAAGATGACGTTTATAAGTGATTCCAATGTCCTATTTACAGAATAAACAATTTCATTTCACGTGACCAGAGGTCTGGCCTATTCTTTGGCCAAAGAATCAGCATTGCCATTCTACGTGGCAATGCTGCCAGCCTTTTGGGCACTTTTCCTGTTGACAGCAATGCGGGCGAATTTTTTGATGCCCTATAATTATCCCCCCCCACTTTTTATGTAATATATACTTGTACATATTATTAATATTATTATTTTAAGTCTGTTAGTTTTTACACAAGCATAAGTTAAACATTTGTTTAAACAAGTAAATAAAAAAAAACTGAATTGTGAGTTACACATGTCATTTCTATTATTGAATATCTGATTAATAATGGTTCGATTGAACAAAATTTAAAGTCTTTCAGTTTGAATTGCTACTTAGCAGCTACTAAACTCATAAAATATATCTACGTAAGTTCCAATTAGAGTGCGTTCTTCTACATCCATTGTTTCCAACAAAACTAAAACTGCACCATATTCTAATGTATGAAACGCGTAAGCTCAAACCACACTTGGGTGTAGGTGCGCACATAGTAATTTGTCTCGCATTTACAGTCTCTGAAGCGGTTGCATAAATTTGCACCAGACGACGGTTGTGTGTTCACAATGAGCTTTTAATGTGCTCTGATGCAGTATACATTCCCCTCTGTTTATTAGGATACGTGGGTCTGGGGTATTGATTAGGTAGACTTAGGGCTTGTGGGCTATGAGCTGCATAATTACAAAGTTTGTTTGAACTTGTTGAAAGGGTTGGACTAGACGCTTTAAAAAAAAAAACTACTTCCGAAAACAACACTACAAAGTGAAAAATAACTTAAATTTCGGAGGTCGGTGTTCATGGTTTTGTATTTTCGTTATTTGCCACTGACATCCTTTTTTTTTTTTTGAAAAATATTTTTATTTCTCGCTTTTTAGTGGGTCAGTTTGTAACCGTGGTTTGTAATTTATCTTAGTTCATTACCTAATATCAACCACCTTTTACAAAACATTGCTTTTCCCGATGCAGGGACGTTAATCGTTGAGGAATTCTCCTGGTACTTCACCATCAGCTCCCACTATGGCGAGCTCCATTGTGACGAGCATCTAACTTGACAAACATATTAAAGTAATCGAATCGCAACCCGTGAAATAGGACTTATTATTGAGTAGTTCCAGCGGCCATCTGTGGTTTTCATCATCGGTTTAACTTCATCAAATGGTGCTTTCCGAGAGCAACTGCACGATTTACTATAAAAATACCCAAATCACTATAGGTGTGCCTATAGTATTTGAAGAGATCCCACGATTTCTCTAAAATCCCATCATCAGATCCTGACTTAATGAAAATAGGACCATCTTGAAAGCATAACCGTTCAAACAAAAAAATAATTTTGCTAAGTAGTAGCACAGTCTAGTGAGTAGTTGCTAGTAGTAAGTGCCGCAGAGTACTAGATATTGGATAAATTGGTTACTGGCTGCTACAACAGGAGGTCATGGGATCGATTCCTAGGTAAAAAAAAAAAAAAAAAAAAACATAAACCTACATGGGCACTTATGAAACGTCAGAAGCTAGGTGCACGGTTCCAATAGCTCGGAGAGTTATTTGGTTTTTCCATCCAGTGTCCGGATGTGAGCCTGGTTGATGGCAATAGGCACCCCATAGTATGGGACTTAAATATAACTCATAACATCACGCCTTGTTTCCCCGAAGAGTTGGGCAGAGGTGTACCTATAGTACACCCACATTTCGCCAGTTATGTAATAGGAGGCGAGCCTATTGCCATCAACCAGGCACAAATCCAGGCTCCGGGCTGCTACTGAGAAATTCCAGAAAGAAAAACCCAGTGACACTTTGCCCGACCTGGGAATCGAACCCAGGACCTCATGTTCAGCAGTAGCGCTTGCGACCACTAGACCAACGAGGTAGTCTAGGCACCCCATAGTATGGGACTTAAATATAACTGGCAAAATGTGGGTGTACTATACCTCTGTCCAACACTTTGGGGGAACAGGCGTGACGTGTTTTCTGAAACGATTAAGTCTATCTATAAATATTACAATATTGAAAATTCACATCTCCCTGATAACCAAGTGTTTTCTGAGTTAGGTACAGATGTAAGTACAGTCAGGACCATATTCTAAATAGGAGACAAAACCTTACTTCCGTACTTGTATTACAGGGTGATAAAAAAACACTGTACACATTTTATATCTCACCATTTCCCCTCCCTCAAAGCACCTTGATTACAGATCCCTACAAAAATATGAAGTAACAAAATCTTTGTCTTTTAAAAGTCGCACTCAGTGCTATCTATCTTAACCACCCTCCCTTTGCCTTGTTCCCCTATAAAAAAATAAACTGTCATTTCAAGAGGGTGCATTTTCCCATTTTTCCTTTATGGTATTTTCTTTTTTTTTGCTTTTAAAATTTCTCTATGGCAGCTGTAATTTTTTATACAGCGTTTTTGTGGCCTAAGGTAATGGTTGAAGGAGTCTGTCATCACTTTTGGTGTTTAGTGTGCAAATAAACTTGGTCCTTTTGAAATCAGAGACCAAAAGATAAAATGGTAGATTATTTAAACTTACATACATAAACTCTTGCCTTCTTTCCATGGGGGTAGTTGAGTTACGGTTTCCAAGAAAAGCGGTGACCGACGGCCGCAATGACGGCTTTCATTAAAATGATGAAAGCAGCAAATATTGAAATCGTTAGATTCACCCTTCCGCGTCAAAAGATAGTCGCTTTTCTGTTTCGTTTTGATACGTCTGACACACAATGACGCAGTGACTATTGTCATGGAAACGCTATTTAATCATGTGTTGTAACGTTACATTTTCCCGGGAGGGGGAAAATGTAAGGTCAACGAGGTAACTATCACCAGAACTGGAGGAGTCCCGGCTTAAAAGGAAAAGTAAAAAAGAAATGGTAAAATAATTTAATTTATGTAAATAAGGCCAGGGAAACCGGGGTAGAAAATTTAAGGTCCAAGTTGTTGAAGAAAAGAGGCTCGCAGGTTGTGAAGAAAAGAGGCTCGTAGATTGTGCAGAAAAGAAGCTCGTAGATTATGCAGAAAAGAGGCTCGTAGATTGTGCAGAAAAGGGCCTCGAGTCAGGCCTCCACGTCGCCGACCTCGGAGGGGCAGGCCGTGGTAGAGAGGACCGGCAGAGGGCTGAGAGCTATCAGCGGTCGGCGTCACCGGTTTGCATGACGTTATCCCACGAACGATGTCCGGTGTACCAAGACGCGTAGACTTGAGTTTCGAGTTTGAGTTTTCTTCCAGCACAGCCCCCGCTATCAGAGGGCACAGTCCTCCCACCGAGCGCTATCAACAGGACCTCCTGCCAAGGCGAGCCCAAGAGTAAAACTGGTCTGCTGGCCCCGGCTCCCTTCCTTTTCGGATCGGTTGTCATTTCAAAGTTTTAATGTGATTCTAGAACATAAAAGAATAATAATTTATAACAAGGTCTAATACGTATACAACCTAACCTACCGGCAGCTCTAGCAATAAATTAAAAATAAAACCTAGGCTTGTCATTATCTGACATTACAAAAAGTAAACAAACATTCGGAGAGCACTAGAAAATCTAAATAGCTAAACATAGAGGCCTAGGATTGCTTAAACTACAGACAATGGCCATGCAGATAATTGGAGAGAACATATAATATCTAATTAAAATAGCCAAAACGTAAGTAAAAAAATACGAACATTACATTTCCCCGACAACCCCGGAAAATTTTTGATTACAATGAAAAAATTTTGTTATTAAGTTAGATAAGGCATTGACCAGCTAAAATTAACCTATATGACTATTTATAGTGGTACAGAAAGTTTTACAAAAGATAAAAATTACGCTACCCGATAACCCCAGAAAATGAACAACTGAGAAAATTTCGATGTTGTAAAAAATAACCTTGCTCTTTCATACACCTTTCATCAACCCACATTTCATACTCCCTCAATCATACATCACCAACATACTTAGGGGATATGGTTCACATTCTATGACTCATACTCCACAAGGAAATTTTTTTTTAGAGTTACGAAGGCTTATTTATTTTAATTAGGTGTCGTAATCCGCACCTTTTTTAAAACCCGTTAAAACTAAAATAAATATTTACAAAGCTTTCCCAGCTTAAGAAAAGCAGTCAAGGTTTGAAAGCATAATTGCTTAAGAAAAGCCTTCAAGTTTCAATATGTTCGAGTATTAAAAATAAAACTTTCCAGCTTAAGAAAAGCAGTCAAGGTTCAAAGCATAATTGCCTTTTCAAGTAGCTAAATTCAAGTAAAAAAAAATAAAGATATGGACACACCAAGGCTTATTTAACGAGTTAAGTACCGCTCGACACTAAGGCTTTATTTTACGAGTTATGCTACCGCTCGACACAATGGCTTATTTAAAGAGTTGTGTACCGCTCTACAAAAAAAAAAAAGTGGACTAAAAATGCCAAAAGTTTCTGGAGAAAGTAAAACTTGTGAAGTATTTACAATGAACTTAATGTTAAATGGTTTTTACAATTATAAGTAAAAATGTTTAAAAAAATAAAATAACCACTAAGTCAAGATGTTAAGATTTAAAAAATAAAACTTATAAGCGTAAAATATTATAAGACATTAAGATAAAACAATTCAAAAACACAGGAGATAGAAAACTACACTTTAAAATGTTTAACGTGCCATTTTCCTCTTAAGCCGTTCTGATCCTCCAAAATGAAAACCAGTGGTGACAAATAAACTAAATGAATTAATGTTTAAAGTGTTTATTTATGTTAAGTTTTGTATAAACGACCACAGGATATTGTCCTGCAGCCGTCGTGAAGTGTGCCAGCCCCCAACTAGTAAGTGACCACGAATGGTTTTAAGAACACTCACTAGCGAAGACTGGTTACGATTACCAGAGGGTAACCGCAGTGGTGTGCAAGTGTGTGGGATGCAGTATAGTGAGGTATTAGTAGGGAGTTATAATGTACCTAGGTGGTAACGACTATAGGATATTCTCCTATAGTACGTCGTAGAGTAAGCCAAACCCCAACTTGTAAGTGACCACGAATGGTTTTAAGAACACTTGCAAGCGAAGAATGGATGACAATTACCAGAGGGTAAAAGTAGTGTGTGTGTGTGTTTCAGTATAAAGAAGTCTTGTAAAGGTTGAGATGGATGAGGTGATGAAAATAATAGCTTACCAAATAAAAATCACTTGAGCAAGTTTGTTTTAGAATTTTGAGAAATCTGAAAAAGTTTAAGGAGGGAGGGGTTAGTCAAAATTGGGCGCCAGATTGTAACGTTACATTTTCCCGGGAGGGGGAAAATGTAAGGTCAACGAGGTAACTATCACCAGAACTGGAGGAGTCCCGGCTTAAAAGGAAAAGTAAAAAAGAAATGGTAAAATAATTTAATTTATGTAAATAAGGCCAGGGAAACCGGGGTAGAAAATTTAAGGTCCAAGTTGTTGAAGAAAAGAGGCTCGCAGGTTGTGAAGAAAAGAGGCTCGTAGATTGTGCAGAAAAGAAGCTCGTAGATTATGCAGAAAAGAGGCTCGTAGATTGTGCAGAAAAGGGCCTCGAGTCAGGCCTCCACGTCGCCGACCTCGGAGGGGCAGGCCGTGGTAGAGAGGACCGGCAGAGGGCTGAGAGCTATCAGCGGTCGGCGTCACCGGTTTGCATGACGTTATCCCACGAACGATGTCCGGTGTACCAAGACGCGTAGACTTGAGTTTCGAGTTTGAGTTTTCTTCCAGCACAGCCCCCGCTATCAGAGGGCACAGTCCTCCCACCGAGCGCTATCAACAGGACCTCCTGCCAAGGCGAGCCCAAGAGTAAAACTGGTCTGCTGGCCCCGGCTCCCTTCCTTTTCGGATCGGTTGTCATTTCAAAGTTTTAATGTGATTCTAGAACATAAAAGAATAATAATTTATAACAAGGTCTAATACGTATACAACCTAACCTACCGGCAGCTCTAGCAATAAATTAAAAATAAAACCTAGGCTTGTCATTATCTGACATTACAAAAAGTAAACAAACATTCGGAGAGCACTAGAAAATCTAAATAGCTAAACATAGAGGCCTAGGATTGCTTAAACTACAGACAATGGCCATGCAGATAATTGGAGAGAACATATAATATCTAATTAAAATAGCCAAAACGTAAGTAAAAAAATACGAACATTACAGTGTGAGCTCACTCTTCTCAGTATGGACACTTGTGATTTAAATCTGGAGGGCGGGGTTTGGTTTACGGTGTCGAAAACGCTCTCCAGGAAATCACACCAACTTATTTTCATAATCAACATTTCAGTGTCGTCATTCGCGCTAAATTGCGGACGCTACGTGAGCGGTCAGCGCTTTTCTATGAAACTGTAGCTTTAGAAACTACAGAACACCACATGCTACGATCCTGACATACTCCTTTTGCTTCGTTAACTTCAAACATCTGCTCATACATACGTGCTGGTTGTGTGTACTATGACACTTGACCTTTCTGAAGAAAATCACCAACAACTATGGGCACTATATTCGCGGGAAGTCCGAAAGGGATACCGTGGCCCCTGGCAACGTACAGACAACTGAAGGAACACGGGTGGGTTTTAGTCAGTAAGAGTCTGACACGCCCTTCGGCGAAGTTATGTACTGTAATTTCCCACACAAAAAATGGACACTATATGTATGTATGTCCTTATAGGGCGTTTTTGCTAACATTATTTGAACTTTGTAATATAATATATGAAATGTTAAGCCCAGTGGTAACGGCCGCAAGTAACAAGTTGTAACCCAGGCAGACGCTTTACTTTGTGTAAATAATTTCATCACCACTGCTCTCAAAACGGTGAAGGAAAACATCGTGAGGAAACCGGAATGTCCTAGAACCAAAAATTAAGACATGTGACATCTACCAACCCGCACCGGGCCCGCGTGGTAGATTACGACCCACTGCCTCTCGAAGGCTTGTGTCCTAGCAGTGGGGACATTATAGTCTGATTAAATGGTAAAAATAATAATTTTCTCATGGAATTTTAGGGGTATGAGGAACAGGGTGTAAAGTTCACTCATCCACCACCATAGAAAAGGGAGGATCCTCCGACCAGACGGGTGTTGTGTCTGGCGGGCAACTGCTCAACTGTTGATGTCGGATAGTCTTATATATGTCGTTCGTGCGGTAAACTCTAATTGCGTGATGCAGGATTTGTGTGACGTCATGTCTTTGATGCGTAGTTCATATGTGGCGGTGTAACCGCTACAGCATCAACACCATTTCCTAAAATATTCCTACATTTACGAGTATATGTGAGAAATACGAATTTCCAAAAGTTCTTCAGCAACTCTGGTTTTTGGTCTTTCACAAGTCAAGAACCAGTCGTAATAACAGTTTCATAGCTCGTTCAATACTCAAAATAACTACTTAAAACCCTTTCCAGATAGGACGTCTGCCACCACCGTAAGGCACCGTTCACACGGTCCATAACGATGAGCAAACGAGCTCTATTTGTTGCCATAACAAGTTTTAGCAAGTCACTGACATGAAAAGCTAAGAAAAAGGTAAGGCTTGAATTATGTTGGCATTTGTGTCAACGGTGAGGTTTAAGAAGACTTGATGACTTTGGAAGTCTTCTTCTTTTCGTGTGGTTAGTGACTAACCTAGTATCAAAGTTTTAAAGCCACCCATGGGTCTCTTTCTAGGCTTCACATGCCGTCGAGAAATATGTCTCAGGTTTCCTCACGATGTTTTCCTTCACCGTTTTTGAAACAAGTGATAATTATACAATACGCACATGAATCCAAAAAGTCAGAGAACTACGACCTATGACTTGGCACTCCAACGGTCACACTTTTAGGCTATCACTGCTCATGGCATTTGAAATAAATTGAATTGAAAAGGTAAGTGCAGTTTTTTTTTTTTTGTATTTTTTAAGTGGTCGCCATAGACTCCTTAGCATGGTGTTCTAGGTTGGATTCTTTCAGCAGCAGCCTGAAGTCTGTATATGTGCCCGATCAATGACCATAGGCTCTCAAAATGTTCAGCTATTAATTATAGCTAGCTTCTACCCGCAGCTTCGTTCCTGCGCCCCGCGGTTTCACCCACATAAACTCGATCCCGTGGGGATTTTGGGATGAAAAGTATTCTATATTCTAACCCAAGTCATGGTCGACTCATGTGCCAAATTTCATCCAAATCCGTTCAAAGGTATTGAAACCGTAAAAAAAAAACTTAGTTTCGCTAAGAAACACACAGTTTTCACAGTTAGGATTAATTGGGATATTTAGGCTTGAATTTTAGAGCATAAAAAGAACTGTCAAAGTAAAACTAACAAGCTTATACCCTTTAGGTACACAGATATTCTGGTAAATTTATCAATGGCACGATATCATTATTTTTGTTATGAATGTAGGTACGAATCCAAAAAGCATGAAACATTTGAATGGATGAATTTTATAGGATGCCATACTGCTGTCTCTTTGTCTGTCACGGCCAGTTACTCTTTGTTTCTCAATCGTTAAGTTAGGTAGGAAATAAAATGAAATCGGCCTTAAAAGCCTAGATTATTCTGACAAAAAATATTAGCGGAAAGCCTTTGACACAATTTTCCATTGATATATTTTTTTCTGTGGTATATCGTGACTTATCATTACGCCTGAATGACCCAAGGTGTAAGCAGAGGTGTACCTATCTATAGCACCTTATTATTCCGCCATATATTTAGTTGATTATGTTTAAGTCACATCATCCCATGTAATAAAACATATTAGTAACCTATATATATATTATGTATGGAAGTGAATGCTGGGTGTGGCAAAAGAAGCATGAAAGTAGGATAAATGCTGTGGAAATGCGTTCCTTGCGAAGCATGTGTGGTCTAACTATGAATGATAGGCTGAGAAATGATGTGATAAGACAACGGGGTGAGTTAAAAGAAGATGTAGTGACAAAAATTGAAAAGGGTATGCTGAGATGGTTTGGTCATGTTGAGAGGATGAATGAAAGGCGACTAACAAAATGTATTTACAAGGCAGATGTGAATGGAAACGCCGGGAGGGGACGCCCTAGGAGGACATATACTGACCTTATTGGTGATGTTCTTCAGAAAGGACAGGTGCGTAGTACTCGCAACCGGCGTGCGTGTATGACCAGATGTATGAACGTAAACGAGGCAAAAGGAGTATGTAAGGATCGTAGCAGGTGGCATTCTGTAGTTTCTGCCTACCCCCATGGGAAGAAGGCGTGAGTTTATGTATGTATGTATATATATTTAGTAACCTATTCCAATTAAATTCCTACGCAGCAGTCTAGGGTCTAGATTCGTATCCGCTTAATTGATTAAGGCGTGTCTCACCTCTCAACGAGGCATCTTCGGAATGATGATTGATTTGTCACGAAACCGAATACGGCGTGTTGCCACGCCGAGCGCCGGATGCTGGGTTTTTTATTAGTTTTTTTTTTTTTAAGACATGACCCACTCTAGGGATCTCCTGTATTGTGGGTATGTTTACAAACATTTAAACTTACATACACAAACAGTCAGACCCTGAACCACTACTTGTAGGACATACAAATATTTGTTCCGTGCGGGGTTCAAATCCACGACATGCAGTGCAGGAGTCAATCGCTTAATCTTTGCTAGAGACACATACACACACACACACTGACACACTGAGAGTGAGCCATATCGGCCGTCAACCCCACTTATACTGCCCAGTCCACTTCGGCTCTGTTCGTTGTCCGATATGTCTGTAGGAATTTGCGATGGAAACACTTAACAAAACTTTTTCCGACCTGGGAATTAAATCCAGGACCCCGCTCCCCAGACGCGCTTACCACTAATAGACAGTCTAGCAGTTTGACTATGTATTACATAGAGAACCAACTCAATTATATAACCGTTAGATTACGTACATAGTTTCAATTATTCAATTTCAAACACAATATTTCCAATACCGTCCAAATATTTATAAACCCAACCATTTAAAATAATATGTATTATTTAACAGACTGGAACTCGTTACAAACTCCGAAATACCACAAATATATAAATTTTCCACTACTTCCTAATGACATGTAAACAATAAACCAATCTCAAGTATTTCATAAATTTTGCCGAAAACCCGAACTAACGAAGGAAGGGGCCTTATCTCAGTGCCTCTAATTAACACCTATGTATTCTACCCAAACGGAAGATATTCACAAAGTTAACGCCACCTTACGAGAAATTCAAAAATCAACTCTATACCAAAGACATAAGGTGCTTCAAAAGTGTAAAGTAAAGCTGGTAAATCTCCTCCCTTGTCACACTGGGTAGGTATAAATTAATTAGTTTTCTAAAGCCTTTCCGGTGAAGGATTTGTTTCATTTTTAGTTTAATTATTTTGATATGGTTTTGATTTTATTTATAAGATTATTTTAAGGTACCTATCTGCATAAGCTATCAATGGGCAAAGTTAATAACTAGGTACCTATCTTGAACACTCAGCGAACACTACAGCGTAAAACTTGTTTTTGAATCTAAATTTCTCGTCTCGTAATAAATAGGTACACTATTTTATCTCTATCACGACTTGTTTTATACGCTGTTAGATAATAGTAGTTTATGAAACTGGTTCATAAATAGGTACCTTATTATGTGCCATTTCATACGCTACTTTATCTACTCTAATACATTGGGATTGAATCTACTGAACAAAAGATTAAAGTTAAAGATCAAGAATAAAAAAATCAGTACAAATTCTCGTATGAATGGTGCCTGCACCCAGCACATCACCGCGCATGCGCTAGAGCGATTGCTGCTGTCCCCCGTGACGTAATAGTTTTTTTTTAAATGTTATATTGTTAGAGAAAAAGTGTTAGAATAAGATTCTATTTTTAAATTTCGGTATTGTTATAATAAAGTATGTCAATTCGAATATTACTATAAGAGCGTAGATAAACTCATTTATATTAATTTTATTTTCTTAGCAAAATTCAAAATCACGTATAGTATTTGTGTGTCAGTCACACACAAATACTACGGTTTCAGTAATTACCTTATGTTACATTATTAAACAACGTCGTAGTTAAGCATTTAGTATCCTAATAATCATACGAGTATCAGCAGAAAGTCTTCTTGTTTTGGACAAACGTCTTCTCCAAGCATCATCAAAACGACTGGTCTTCGCATCTGCATCCAAATGTTAAATAATGATTTCAACTTTGAGAAAAGACCTATTTGATAGTAGTATTCTTTAGAAAATACTATATCTGTAACACCATACAATTTCTACTAATACTTCAGGAGAAAATCACTTTTGAAACTTGCGTAAGCCCACGTAGCACGGACGAAATAAAACCGCGGTGTTATTTTTTCGTGCACTGGATTTTTAACGCTATGCTTAGCGCCGAGAGTTGAAAATCCAACAGTGTGTTTTTCAAAGCGCTAGGACGAAAGTGCGTCCCAACGCGTTGGATTCTCAACGCTCGGCTCAACACAGAGAGTTGAAAATCCGCGATATTTTTACGTCGGTGTGAACGTGGGCTTGGTATGAGTATGACTGTTCTTGTAAACACAATTAATCTACAGGCAGTTTCTGCACGCCACAGATGCCGAATGTATCCTTCCACTGAATTTGACAATACCTATGCGGTCAGGCTACATACAACATAATACTATAAATCCTAAACATAATAACATATTCAAGCCTCTGTAGTAATTGGTATCGGCAAGTGGCATTCGCTTTCGAAACGTTTTGTATTTCCACAACGACTTTTAACAACACCTCAATTATTGTGTAACGCACTTATAGACACTATCTGAAGGATTTTAAAGGAAATTCCCAATCCATTGCTTCATGTTTGTAAAATTATTCTGCTTCAACGTAAATAAAGTAATAGAAAGAAAGAAAATACGTATATTGACTGCGATGAATGTTGTTGAAAATATTTGAGTCTTCCGTCATGGTTGTCTTTACTTGGGCTATCAAAACAAGAGGTTTTGATAGACCAAGTTTACTTAGCCTGTGCTATCTATTTGTCAGTCACAAGGTTCTTACTCAGTTCGGTTACAAATAGCCGATTCAAATCATGCGTATGCGCTGCTCAGTCTTGGATCGCTTGTTGTAATGCTTGGGGGAGGCTTAATGTCTAGCAGTAGATGTACTCGTATAACGGCATTATCATGATGATCGTGTGTCGTTTGTTAGGTTTCAATTTATTATGTTGGCAACACTGAAAGATTCGATAAATGGCGGAAGAACGGCCTCCTGGGTCGGGCGCTCACGAGAATACGAAGTGCTGTGACGGTTTAAAAATATAGATTGACATAAGATGGTTGGAGATCTACTGTAAGTTAAGGTAACCTATTAGTTTTATTGTAAATATTCCAATATTAAATAAATAATGATATTATGTGGGGAATCAGGAGATGTGATGGTATGGTGTAGAATATCGAATTTGATGTTGGCAAAGAAATATAAATTAATGACAAAATATCTTGGTGTTTCATATTATTTTCCTTATCCCTGAAATATTGTAAATATGTAATTTTATTAAACAGTTTTGGATTATTATATTGGGGTAACGACTTTAAGATTCATTTGGGGATTAGTATCTATTTTCAGGTTAAATAATTATATTCGGAATTAAATTAGATACTTTTGAGTCAGGATAGTTTTTATTTCATGTTGAATGAATTTTGGTGCAATATACTCAGTACCAGTTCATCATCATCGTCATCAGTGAAAGATCCAAAATGATTTTCGACACACGAACCCTTTGCCCGACAATATCCTTGTGCCACAAAAGCTGAAAAGCCGAAACAATCTTTTAAAGTGTGTCGTCCCACTCACTGGCGAACGACCAAAAGAGAGAGAAGTTGTGGCGAGATAGTGCTTCCTTACCCAAACCATTCGTTCCACCTGCTGAAGACCTCCCTGGACATGAGTCAAATCATTTATTTCAAATAGCATAAAGCACTTTTGAACGTCAAAATTTACACAAAAAAAAAAAATGATTCTAGTCGCCCCTTCCAAAAGGTAGTTTTCGCATGGAGAAGAATGGGCAAGAAACTCCACCGTTACTTTTTTTAAATGTTATACAATATTTTGTATAGGTACATTAGTTATATATGAAGACAATGCACCTAGAATAACATTAATACCACAACAGGTTAAAAGAATTAGAAAAATGAAGTAACAACAGATAAAAAAGTCTTTAAACAGACTCCGGACCCAGGTTAGTCGAAGCACGGAAAATCTATTCAAGTGGATTCATAGACGACTCCGCGTTGGAGCGTAAATGTGGTGCTGTGCCACAAACGGTGGAACACTGAATGCCATGTCCTGCGTGTCCTGTCAGCTGCACGTTACAGGAACTAATGGACGCTAGTGATGGCGCTAAACACGTGGCCGAATTCTGGGCCGAGTCTATTTAGATTGCTATATTTGCTATGAACACGCTAAGAAGAAGGTCGACATCATCATTGGCAGTTTTGTTCCACCCACAGCTGAGCATAGGCCTTTTCCCTTGTGTGCCATGTCGATCACTTATCTATCAATACAAATAATAAAGCTAAAGAGTGTTTTTTTATTTTGTAAGCGTTACTCTCTGGACCTACCAGTCCGATTTGAAAAGTCATTTTTGCATTTGTCAGCCAAATTCTCGAGGAAGGAACAGCACTCCAACAACAACTCTTAGGAGCCAAGCAAAAAGAAAAAAAGTAGGAAAGCGAAGTAATAGCATGGGTGGAAGATGCGATGCGACGCGATGCGTTGGGGGCCGAGAGTGGCCTCCCGATGAGAACCGAGCATAACAACTGCGAAGAGCCAAACTATGTATGCATGTCAACGTGCCCTGGGATAATTTCCGACCTCGACACGGGTGAAATTGCGGGCAAAAGCTAGTAAAAATGCCGAATAGTCAGGAAATTCAACATTAAACCTATTCCCTTCAACACACGCTATGTTTTTGATTACGCTGCAACATTGCCCCAGCAAGCCCCGAGACAGCGCTGATCTCTAAGCTCTAGCAATATACTAAGATAATATTCTGTCATTGTTGCTATGCTATAGCAACAGTTCATAACCGAGCAATATCCTGTTTCAGATTGTTTGCTCCACCCCATCATCTTTACTCCACTGCACTTAAGTTTGTAATGGCGGATAAATTAATCGAGCCACTGGAAAATTTTAATTTTCAGGCAAACCAAGCTAAAATGTTACGTAGACAATTTAGTGCATGAAATGTTGTTTTAATGCCGTTAGTAAATTTTGATATTTATGGTGTGCCTAGGTGAACAAAATTACCGCCATTATACTTTACAGCTTACAGTCAGCAAAAACAAGAAAATTGTGTCTTCCAAGAAAAGAGAAAATTCCTTTACAGTTTCATGCCAAATTTTTCACAATATTTTAATAATATGATAGGTACTTTAGTCACTTTTTATTCTTTATCCTTTTGCCTCACGAATGGCTAAAATATTTGTAGCCAGGATGCAGCTGCAGCAATAACTATTTCATCTTGTGTGATGTTTTTTATCTTCCTCTTAGCACTTAAGTTTGTTAGTGCTAATAATATGACTGCATCCACAAGTTATATTTTTATGAAAATGGACACTAAAACTTAGAATATACATTTTCCTACTAGCTGGCGTAAAACTGATCAAAATTTCATAATATTTAGAATTTATGAAATTTTAGCACTTTACATAAAATATTATAAAGATCAGTTTTTCCGCAGCTAGTAGGAAAATGTATGTTCCAAGTTTTAGCATCCATTCAGGAAAAAACAAGTACACAAAATTGAATACCTTTATTAATTCCACTAAAATTAACAACTAAAAACATCAACATTTCATTGTAGCTTTTTAAGTTAAAATTAAATACATTCACAGCATAACTCAAGATATAACGATAATAATTAAAAGAAAAAACATTTGCCGTGCAAAAATTAAACACAGGCCAAATTAATTCCTGAAAATTACAAGGCCGGCTTGTTTTCTAAAAATACTTTAAACAAAAGCTATAGAATTTTACGGCGGCCGCCAGTGTATCGGGGCATAATTCGAGTGTGCAAGCATCAAATACGGCCGAGTTATTATGAGCTTGTTCCCCGTAAGACTTAATTAAAATTCTGTTCCTTATTGCCGTCGAGAAAATTATTCCATTATGCCTTAAGCTGAAAACGCTTCGTTCATGAAAAGAATTTCATGTAAGTAAATTACCTACTGTTGCTTTGAAGCTGTAAAATAAATGCATAGTTTGTTATAGGTAGGTTTTAGGATTCCGTAGTCAACAAGGAACCCTTATAGCCAATAGTGTCATCACAATGTCTTGTTTTTTCTTCCTTTTATATTTGTTTGTATATTGGCACCTTGCAGTATAGTAATTATTTAATCGTGTTTTTGTATGCTGTGCTGTTTTTTGTGTGCACTAAATAAACGATTTATCTATCTATCTATCTATCTATAAATATAAATTTTTACCTTATAATAATATAATTTTGTAATAATGTGTATTTTATGTCATTTTTTTATGTGCGTTTTGTTTGTGCAGAATATACATTTTTGTTTCTTTCTTTATAGTTTCGCTAAGTCCATCTGTCTATCCGTCTATCCGCGGCTTAGCTCAGAGACTCTTAGTACTAGAAAGCCGTAATTTGGCATGGGTATACATACCTCCTTCTTTGCGCGTGGTTAGTGATCCGAGTAACCTGATGTCAGAGTTTTAAAGCCGCCCATGGATCTCTGACTTGGCTTCACATGTCATCGAGAAATATCTCTCAGTCATGCCGGTTTCCTCACGATGTTTCCTTCACCGTTTTTGAAGCAAGTGATAATTATACAATACACACATGAATCCGAAAAGAGGAGGTCAGGAGGAGGATAGGAGGAGGATCAGAGGTGCGTGCCTTGGGTTCGAACTCAAGACCTATGACTCGACAGCCCGTCGGTCACACCACTAGGCTATCACTGCTACGGCATACATATTAATAATGCCGACAAAGTGGCAAAATTAAATCATGCAACCTTTATTTTCCTTTTCTCTCATCTATCCCATTGTGTGGGGTATCGTTGGGAAGGTCGTCCAAAATATAGGTATAAATATGAGTGTGTACAAACCATGTTTTGATTCAGGGATCCGTTTGCGAAATATACTACTGTTTATTAGAGTCAAGTGTCCTCCCCCCTACCAGCTATGGTTGTTTCTGGGTATAATACTGAAAAATTCACAGCAGTAGTTAAAAAGAAAACTATCACAGCTAAGTAGGCTTTACAAGTTAACGAGTTAACTTACATTTGTAGTATTTATGGAAGAACATGTTTTTCAACTACAGTGTTAAGTTTTTTCTTGGGATAAATCTATGCCAACTACGGAATCCTTCATTGTGCGTGGTCCGACACCGACTTGGCCGGTTTTTTTATTTCAATGAGTGTTGATTTAATGTTGTTCTTCGTTTATCTACGTTAGGCTTGTTACTTCAACGAGATTACGAGATTGGTTATATATTCCTATAGGTTTTTGGTTGGACTATATGCTCGATTTTATCTTATCTGTTTTTCTATTTTATTTTACACATATCATAAGAATAAGAATAGAATAAGAATAAGAATAATTTATTTTTGCAAATATGGGTAGATGATACATCAATAGGTGTTAGTACAGTACAAAGATCAGCCATATTTTGCCATTCGGCATGCAAATATTTACATCAAGTTATTATTATTGTATTTAACATTTACATCAAGTTATTATTATTGTATTTTACATTTACATCAAATTATTATCATATATTATTTACATTAAATTATTATCATATTTTATTATTCACATCAAATTATTATCTGTCATTAAATCAATTATTATTAAATGATATACCATTCAATGAATAATTATTAAATTAGAACTCTTTATAACGATTTCTAGAAAAGTCAACTAATCTTTTTCTCAGATACGAACTCAGTCACACTGTAATACGTTTTATTTATCAAAAATTTACGTAGTCTATTCATAAAATCAAGCTTCTTTTTCTCGTAGGGTTAAGCAGAGGTGGAGAAATATGGGTGTACTCTATGTAACACACATATTTCTCCAGTTATGTTGTTTCATGTGTAATAGGGGGTGAGCCTATAGTTGTCGACCCCGGGCTGCTACTGAAAAATTCCTGTTGTCAAAACGTTGATCTTATCTATACGAATATATAAAAATGAATTGCTGTTCGTTAGTCTTGCTAAGACTCGAGAACGGCTGCACCAAATTGAATATTTTTTTTATTGTTGTGTTCGTTAGTCTCAGGACAAGGTTTGTAGGTAGGTTTAGGTAGTATAGGTAGGTATTTAAGTAGGTAGGTAGGTAGGTAGGGTAGGTAGATAGATAGGCAGGTAGGAACCTATCCTACCCTCTACATAGGGGGTAGAGAACCTACCCTCCCCCCTAGGTAGGTAGAGTAGTAAGGGTAGGTAGGGTAGGTAGATAGGTAGGTGCGCCGTAGATAAGTACTAAGTGCTACCCGTGCGAAGCCGGGGCGGGCAGCTAGTTTTATTATAAAGTCTAATAGCCTTCGTTGTATCCCCACTGAAAAAACAAACTATCTCAAACCATCTCCTCGCTACATAAACTACAGTTTCAATTAAGATACTGCCATCAATTCAGAGCCTTTATAATGTTGACTAACATGATAGCTGTGGGCGGAACAAAATAGATACAATAATACCTTTTAAGACCAACTCTTTAGATACGCGCTAGCTGAAAACCGCTTTATCTTTTCCTGACCCCAGCCTTGTGGTAAGTAGATGTTTCAATTTAGCGTCAACATTTTGTTTTATACCCTAAATTAAAATAGTAGTGCGTTGGTCTAGTGGTGGCTAGCGTGCGCTACTACTGAGCCCTGAGGTCCTGAGGTCGGACAAAGATTCGCTCCCTAAATATAACTGGCGTAATGTTGGTACATTTCTGCCAGATCAATCTGGGGAATCAAGGCGTGATTTTATGTTATGTCCTATGCGAGGCTTGCATTTGACTCACTCTATCAGATGACGATGTTAAATGATAATTGTGGTGTCGATAAAGCACGGTTTGCCTCTCGTGTTTTGATACGAACAAAAAACTAATCTGCTATTTAGCAGCTCAATATCCCGTGCACTTTGCAGTGAGTTCAGATTGCTCGAAGCTTTAGGGATGATGCAAAAGTGTCTTAAGGCCGAATGATCGATTACTTCAAGAGGATAAACAGCAATATCGTCCTGTCTGCTAAGGCTAATATCTTACTAGGATAGGTTAGGAGGTGCAAAATATACACCATAGCTTTATGGTGGGTATCTCACAAGATACCCAATTGGTTGCGCAACCAACCATAAAAATTTTTGGTAGTGCGACTGTGGTTCCGCCAACATGGTGTCTTTGTGAGATATGGGCCTTAGTGCTAGAACGTGCATTTAATAACCTAGAAACAGAAAAAAACTTGCTTGTTTTTTTTAACTTTGGAATGTCTACGAGTATGTTAGCTATCCTGCTAATGTTTTTGAGCAGTGATAATTATGTTTTCGATTTTCACGAACATACAATTTTTGTCTCTCACATTATTTTTCTAAGCCAATCTAAGCACAAACATCTACATACCTCCACGCGACCCATACCTGCAGCGACCACGAACCTTCATTGTGCTAGTGACAAACTACATGAGACGTTTAATAAAAGCAGCCTTGAGAAATGTGCCCGCGTCCAAGCCCCTTTGTAACTCCGCCATTTGTAAAATACGGAGAATAAAATATTTTCTTAGAGGCCGGTATGCGTTCGCGTAAACAAAGGTAAAAGGAATTGTTACCGTTCTCTTTTTAGGATATTTTTGACTTGATGAGGATTGTTGTTTAGGTTATTGCGTTTATACTAATAAAAATAATAGAAAAGATTCTTAACCTCAAAGAATGTAGAGTAGAGGTAAATACAAGCTGCTGTAGGATGAGACCACATATTGGCAATCTTAGCTTAGGACACCGTCCAGTTATGTAGAACTTTAAAATTCGCCAGGCTCAGATTGAGTACGGAAGACAGACAACCCCAAAGCATAGGCTTTATTGGGCTTATTCCAATCGGATCCCACTTTATGGGATTCGTTAGGGATGTGGATAATAGTAGATTACTAACCAAGGGGATAAAGCAGTGTCTTCTGTCGCGGGTGACGATTTAAATCGCGAGTGTAGCGAGGGATTTAAGTTCAACCAAGACTAAAACAGCTTTATCACAGAGGAAAATACTCTACTTTTCGTATCATTTGTGAAAAAATTAACACAAAAATAATATGAGATAAGCATTTATTAAAAATAATGACAATTAAAAGTGAAAGTTAACATTCGAAACATTGGTCCAATTATTGATAGAGAGAGTTACATTTTTGTTTAATAATCATAACTGCATAATAAATACGTATTCCTTTTTCAAAAAGATGCATGTATGGCCACACGATGCGTTGCTGATGCCTTGCGACGACTCATGGACCTCGGGATTATATTTTGGTATTGGTTCGGAAGAATATAATTATTAATTTTTCGTACCACTTGCTCAAAAAAGTGACAATCTATGCCACAAAAAGCGAACATAACAATAGTCATTTTTAATCTGTTAAAAACAGGGAAAGAAAATTGTACTGAATTTCATTCATCCTCTAGGGGGAGAATGTGATTTAAATTTGGAATACTTGAGTTTGTATATAATGCTTTATATACAAACTCAATGGTGTAAACACAGATGTAGTTCAGTATAAATTTCGGTAAGTACTCCAAATTTAAATCAAAAACTAAACTAATTAAAATTAAAACTAAACTAATTATTATATTTATTTACCAAACAGGAGGACTCATTGAATGATTTCATCTTCAATTGAACTGAACAGACAGCTGTTCTGGCGGGGAGTTTGATGCGCTATTTCGCCAGCTGGGTGATCCCACCTAATGCACTAAGAAGTAGTGAAGGGCGGGTGTTTTGGGGAATTGTCTTGTCATTTTGATGTTCGAAATGTGCTGATTCTCTGCCTAGTTAGAATAAATGAATGTTGAATTTGACAGGAGGTCTCTAATGGAAATAATTATGGTTTATGTTTAAATTTACTATGTGTAAAAAGAATCCATATTTCCTGTTAGCTAACACATAATTAAGCCGTATCAAAGTAGCAAAAGGGTCTATCAAAAAGCAAAGCAAAAGGCGTACAAAGTTTCCCAGCAGGAAGTCTTCAATTCCCGGCTTATTCCCAGAACCTTACTCTGCAAGGAAGTGGTCGTATACTCATTAGAAGACACATGAACTGCTCCTGCCTCGCTTTGTCGGAAACTAGGTTGGGTAATATCTGTTGCAGACAATTAAGATGAAGGAATTAAGATAGTATACCTATTGTAATAGCGGACGATGGAAAGTTGGGAGTTTTCGGTGGCGGCTCGCCAAAATATAATGTTATTGTTTTGGGGAAGGATAATAATGCTCCGGGAAATCTTTTCTTTTTGATAGTTCAATAATATTATTGAACATTGCGTTGAATAGATTCTTATTCATAACGCAGTCTTCGGTAGTAATAATAGTTTTCACTTTATTGATGATGTTCTTTAGAAAGATCAGGTGCATAGTACTCGCAACTGGCGTGCGTGTATGACCAGATGTATGATAGTAAATAAAGAAAAACTGGTATGTAAGGATCTTTGTGGGTGGGGTTCTGTAGTTTCTGCCACTGCCATACACTCACGGCTTCTAGCCATGGGGTTACATGGCTAGAAGCCGTGATTGTATGAGTAAGTGAGCTTTCAGTATTCAATCCAAAAAAAAAATCTAAGTATTGTGCGTTGTATTTTGTGGTCTCAATAAGAACTGTAAGGAATTGGTTTTGGAAGATGATATTAATACCTGAAATAAAACCAAACCTAGCTTTGTTCGTTTTGAACCGAAACTTTCTATGCGACGGTGGCCAAAATACAGTATAATTCAGATGTGGCCATTTCATATCCATAATAGTGCAGTGATATGGATATCACTGCACTATACTATCACTGCATTGACATCTGAATGAGCCACCTATTTTATTGAGCCTTATCTTATATTATCCATAATATAAATAATAGGAACAAACCAATGTCTTACAACAAGGCTCAATAAAATAGGTGGCTCATTCAGATGTCAATGTATACGCTTTTATAATAAACTTCCAAGCCTTGTTCAAGATGTAAGCCTAAATAAATTCAAATCGTTCATTAAACGTAAGTTGTGCCAGAAACCGTTTAAAGGCTTAGGATAGAGCCAATTTTTTTGTTCGTTTTTTCCTCCTGAGTTAGTTTTAGCCATGGTCTGGCAGTTTGAGTAATTAATGCGGCCTACCTAAATGTCCTTTCTTTGGTATTGTTCGTTAAATCATTAAGCTCCTTAAATTCTGAGTTGAGCTGCACGATTACTGACAAATGCGTGCACTGACTGGACAAGTCCACTCAATCTGTGTGGTTATTTCCTCAAAATACCATTGCCTTTCTTCTCTGAGTAGTCAGAAAAGAGTACTATTGCCGACCTCATCCAGTTTGTAATTAAAAATATGATTGTCATGTACAAGTGTTTCTACACACCAAAATAAATTGAATCATTTATCATAGAATTTGAATACATGGTTTGCGTTATCAGATAGTTGCTATTTACGTTGTTAGCATAGGACTTAAACATAACTGACGAAATGTGGGTGTAATATAAGTGTACTTCTACCCAACTCTTTGGGGGATACAAGGGTGATGTTATGTTAAATTTATGCGACATTGCAATTGTATTCAAAGCAACACTTTTAAAAATCGTGAGCCTCAATTTCCCAAAATCTACCCTCGTAAAAGCACGAAACGCATTCCGAGATCCATTGGCACGTTTTGGACACAAAACACCCTAGAGGTACACAAACAGCACCCATTCGGCAATTCTTCGCTAATTTCGTGCACACGTAAACGCATTTAGGCGTCCTCATTTCACTTAACACTGGGAACGATCTAAAATACGTTCCCACACATTCGTTCATGTAAATAGGGGAGAGTCGGCCCCCACGTTCTGTAATAAATGCAAATTGGCTCGAACTCTCGATTCGCGGAGTAAAACTTTTAGCTGTACTACCCTAGTGGACCGAGTTTCCCGAATTCACCCTGTTTCTGATACGAATATTTCGTTCGAACTATTAACTAGTGAGGGGGTGAAATGAGCCGATTGCCTCTATTGCTTATTGTTTTGATTTCGAGATAGTGTAGTGACATGGAACGGGTGGAGTGTTGCGTAAGTGGTTTATGAATAAGGAATAATTAATAAGTACTTCGAAAAATTCGTACTGTGTATGAAATTGATAATAGTCCAGGCAAATAACTGTCCATTCCAAGGTTTCCTGGCCGCCCATTGTATATTTTGTAGTGTTTGATTTGTTTTCTGTTATGTATTTTTTTGGTTTAATATAATGATTTATACATAAATAATAATAAATAAATAGTTGGCATATAGGAGAAATAAACATAAAGAGGGGCATTGTTTTACTTTTTCCGTCTCTTTGAATCCTAATGTAAATATTGTATGCAATAGAAAAACAAACAATAATACTGGAATGAGGGTTTCCATGAAAATTCACGCCACCAGTTGGCGGCACTTTGAAAAGTCAGTCATTTTAGAAAACCCTCATTCCCGTCATAATTACAAATTTCAGTAATTAGTCCCAGAGAAGTTACGTCCGTATTATTATTTGTCTATTATATTCAGTTGCTGCAATTAGCAAGTAAGCTGCTTATAAAATATGAACAAATTATAAGCTGCATATTGCAACAGCTAGGCGATTTTTAAGTGGTTTGCATTCAGATGGTTTCGAGTTTTTGTTAAGCTTTATATATGAGGACTTGCAATAAAATGCACGAAATATGCAAAACAATACTAAACTTAAAAGTATGCCATTATCTCCCATATTGCAGTAGGGATTATAATGTCAGTAGGTTGGAGCTTGAAAAGAATCTATAGTCTTGACAATTTTCATAAGGCAGTGCGTACAATAGAGTCAAATCATTAAAGTTCGGCTTTGTATCGAAAGAGTTTTTCAGTACATATTTTTTAACCAGTTTAATTATTATGAGACTGTTATGTTGTGAATGTGTCAACAAGAAGTAGTAGTACCTATAAAACCTCTTTTTATAGCTGTAATTTAACTTTTCTTAATTTTTAAAAATATGTTTTATTTCTTTTGTTTTTCTTCTTATATTGTGTCATCTCATGTAGGCATTAGTTATCTCGATAAATATTTTATATTACGAGTATTTCAATATTTTGTTTGCTTATTTCTAACAATGTGCGCGCCTCATCATTAAAGGGACTGCCTTTTTTTTCTTTTTTTTTTCTGTTCTACGCTCTTAAGTGATTGATAAAGTAAAAACCAGTTACCGATCCGCTTGACCACCTACCACCGTGGAGGCCGTTACCGAGCCTCTTCATATAATTAAACCTTCTGGCATTGACAGTACTGAAGTGAAATAACAAAACGAAAAGCCATTTTCAAAATGTTTAACAAAAACCCAAGTCTCAACCCGTCAATAAGTTGGTTCTAATCGCGATCACGTGCACATAATCCCATCCGCCAGTACAAAGGTTGCTAATAGTCATTAGTCGACATCACGCCCGCGGCTCGAGCCGCCATTTTAATCACGGCTAATAAGCGAACTCCCTGTAATAGCGGTGAGTTTGACCGTGATAGTGACGGTCAATGATTTTTATTTTTATTGGGTTTGTAAGGACTTTGGTGGCAGGGTTAATAGGCGTTTGGTTCTAGGTGACTTTGGCGTAACGATTGTGACGATTGATTTGCTTGCTTTCCCTACCTGAAGCTAATAATCATGTAATGGTTCCACGTTTCTTGAGAAATGTCGAAAACGTAAAATATTTAAAACTAGGTTGATATTTTTATAAATATGTTTGTTACTCAGTGATAATGTAGCATTCAACTGATGAAAGAATGTTTAAAATCGGTCCAGTAGTTTTTGAGTTTATTCAATACAAACAAAAACACAAATCTTTTTACTTTATAATATTATAGTTTATATTAATTCCTTTATTTAATATAATATACATATACTTTACATATTTAAATATTTTTATAAAAACAAAAAAAAAACAAAAACATTTAAAAATATAAAAAATTGTAGCCCACCGGTATCGGGAACAGGGTCCAAGCTACCGGCGGTCAGGGCTCCTGAGAGAGGAATCTCCTAACGATATGCGCCGTGTCCAGGATCCCTGGACTGGAGAATCGCTTTCTGGATCAAGCCCTTGATCCAGCTGCCTAACGAGAGCCTCCTCAGATATTGGTCGAGGCTCTTGGCTATTATGCCATTGGCTGTCACGACTATCGGCACAATGATTGCTGTATCCACATAGTTTATATAATACTAGCCTTCGCCCGCGTGGATGTCGGAAATTATCTTGCGGGAACGTATTACCGGTATAAGTATCCCATATGTTGTGCCAGTAGAAAGGCAGCACTCCATATAATTTGGGTGTCGCATTTAAACTTCGCGTACATTCGTAAAACTAGTCTCAAAATCCGATCAGCCATTTTTGCGTGATTGAGGAACAAACATCCAAACATACAAACTTTCACATTTATAATATTAGTAGGATACAGATAGGGCCTGAGTCGGCATCAATGTAGAAAGTTTACACATCGTTTAGTTTAGTATCTAAACATGGAACTAGAACTGCCATCAAGTAGAATAAGATATTAATAAAAACCTTATTCAACGGCGTTCCAATAACATTCATACAGGGTGACATTGACCACTTCACTGCACGACCGAAACCGCCTACCAAACCGTCAATATTAATGGCCTTGTGCGTTATACAGAGCCATTGGAAAGCCCATGTTGACTGGAGCTATACCCAACAATTTCTAGTTCAAATCTCCATACAAATCATGCAAGTGGCAACGTCAATACATCTGAGGTGCTCGGGGCTATTCTCCGTACGATACATTCTATTTGTGTGGCACCGTGGAGCGTGAACCTGCATCAATCGCTTATGTAAAGGTATCTACCATATTGAGTGCATGTGCTGAATTTTGTGGAGGAATTTTGAGAGTGCGTTAAAAAATGGAAAAGTAATTCAAATGATATTTTCTGATTGCTTGTCTTCGACCTCTTCGTCCTACAAAATTATAGCTTAACCGATGTTCTCTTCATCTGCTTAGCCTTTTTCCAACAATGTTGGGGTCAGCTTCCAGTCTATCATCTGACCTCCACATCCTCGACCCGCTACTGAGTAAAACTACCATCATACCTATATTATTAAAAGAAAACTAAAAGTTTGATACCGGCGTTAAGTTTTCTAAATGGTCTAATATTTTCTTTTAGTATTAAATCTACTTTTCATACCGCGAGTTTCCCGATCGCGTCGTGATATCGCGTAACACCGCGCATTAATGCGATGTAAACGTTACGTGTGCGTTGTGCTGCCAACAAACACACCACGTTGCTAATATACAGATGATATTACAAGCACATGACCTATCCTCCAAGCACATGTGCTTCCAGTCGATGGTAACATATCATCCTGCCATAATCTCAATTTGGTTTAGGGTGCAGTACGTTTTTTCTACTATGCACCTCTATTAGCAGTCATCTCTCTGCGTTCATTTACTTCCCGGTCATACCCTCTTTCGTAAAAAGCCGTCAACCTTTTCTTAAGTCTACCTGTTTTCTTAAGTTTATCCACATTTTCTCAAAACGTTAAGAGTAGTGCTGCCTAGATGGATGCGACATTGCTCATCATTTTCAATAAGATGATGATGATGGCTTGTGATTGTGACGTCTCCTCGTTATATGAAATTCCATTAATATTGACTGCTAAATGTGAGGAAAAGCTGTCACAGACGGCTCATACAGTGCTGCTGGTTTAAATGAAAGAGCCTCCACAAGTAACGATATTACTATTACCCAAACATTATTTCAACCTGCTGAGTGACTAACATTCTCACCATGCCTTGTAAAAGTTTCTGATCAGTGCCAAAACGAGAGAATTTCAAAAATAATTATCGTCGTTTCTCATTCAGAAATTCGAATTTAAAAATAGGAGGTTTTCTAAAGTAGAAATTAAATTACATAAGAGCTGCCTTTTAAAACAAAATTGTACCCAAATAACGTGCTCTGGTTTCACTTTTTAAATTACTCCAAATATCCTCACCGCTCCGAGTGTTATTAACTTTATATTTAACACCTATAATCCTCAACTTGAAAGCAGCAAAGCAAAAAGGTTTCAAGTACTTAAAGTTAAGAGCGTTGAATTCAAGTAATTTGTATAACAAGTTGTAGTGAAAAAGTTGTGTACAGGTAGCTTTGAACACGGCCACGGTAATAATGGAAGTTTTGTAACTTAACCCTTGTAGGGTGCGTGACGGAAGTTTTTAGTTTTGACCTATTTATTAAAAAGCGGGTGGTTCAAACTTACTTAAAGTAACAGGTATTTATATCGTGGTTATATAGCAACTATGTCAAAAAACTTAGCAGCATCTTCTTGACAGCGACAAATTGCAAATGCGAACGTTTATTCGTTTGTAAAGTGTGTGATTATGAAAATACAACTTTTGATTGAAGGCCATAACCAGCAGTAGACGCGTGTGATTTGAAATATGATGACATTTTACAATACTGTGTGTGACTAAGCAAATCATACATACTAAATAGAAAGTAATGCCAATCCTAGTCAAACAGTAATTCACACAGTCTGTGACCCAGTTGCCACAGAAGTAGACCTAAGCTAAGAAGCTTTAATTAAAATTACGAAGAATTTGATCACGAATAACAGCCATCATCAAAATATTTCTTTCTCAGTTTACCATAATAATTTCAACTTACTCCCTAACCTTAGCACCTCATAACCAGCCCATACACCACAAAAATCTTCCTGTTTCATAAACCCTGAACCCTCAACCTTCAAGACTATAACTCCTATCACGCTTATCACTGCCAAAAAAATAAAAACATGATAAAATTTACGATTGCAAGGCCGCACCGACTCCACAAAAAGTTCCAACCTTTTGTTTCGTAGAAACCTTACCTGTGAAAAGCAGTAAATAAATGCAAATTGTTGGAAGCACTCTCTTGGACCCCTACCTACCCCTGTACTGACACCCGACCGCCTTTCGGACCAGTAGGGCCGTTTGATTGCTCCTGTTAATGTTTTAGTATTCGGTACGAAGGTTGGGGCAATTTTAGGAGGTAATTAGGTTAGATAGATGTAGTTTAGATACCTACCTTACACGATTTTTCAGTCACTGCCACTGGTAAAATATAAAACAGATGGATGGTTAATGAAGTAATGATTCTTTAATGTTTTTTTTTAATATGCCACGATAAAGGCAGTTAGCGCTATCGATAGTACGGACTGAGCATCTATTCAACTTTATACCTCCTCGCGTTTTGGAGAAAAACAGTCTTGACAGATTTACAGACAGACAGATGGACAACGAAGTGATCCTGTAAAGGTTCTTTCCTTTTGAGGTACGGAACTAAAAACTACTACCATACCTTCAACTTCCACCTAGCATCTCGACTTTGCGAAAAACCAACCACTTTATGAAAAAGTATTATAACTATTAGGCTATTACAAAACATCAGGTAGATTTTCTAATCATTTTTTTTTTAACTAACTGGTCCGACAGTTTTTGTCCTGTGAGCTTCATACAAAAACACATTGAAAAAATTACTTTCAGTCTGTTTTTCCCGTATTTTCTCATTTTTCGGGCAACTTGTAATTTTTTTTTATCCCTTTAAACTTTATCTAAGACTACTCGTATTACGAACATTTAAAAACAATTAACCAAATATACCTGAAATCCGTTCTCAAGTGCTGCGTTTACCTACGAACAAGCATTTAACTTTTATTTCCAACAACTGATTTCCAAAAAAAAAAACAGCTAAAAATCGAAGTCTATCCTTTGTTATGTAAATAGCTTTTAGTGACAAACGAGGATTAATTGGTTCTATTCCTAGCAAACTAGACAGACAAGTTTATTTCAATAATAATTTAATTTATGGCATACATTTGCAATATTCACTAACGAATATGAATTATTTATAGTTGACACTTTTTTAAGTGCTAACATTGAATAATTCTGGGTAAACTTTAAAACGTTTACTGAGATATTATTCACGAAAATTGTCTTGTTTTGAAGTACTAATTACAATGAAAACTATTGGGTGGATTGTTATTATTTTCGCATAAATACGAGTAAAATTATAGGTAAAAACAAATGACCAGCCGAGGTAGGACTTTAGGTCAAGTTCATAGGGTCAAGTTTATCGTCAGCAAGTTTACAATCCAGCCGTTCTTGACAGCTGTCAGTTTCATAGTAACGAATATGTGTTTTTCGAATTTGATCCTTATTACTACTAGATATTGTCCAATTGACTATCAGTTATCAGGAACGCAATCCTTCGACGGCTAGACTTTAGGCACAATTTGAACCTTAAGAAATTTGATTTTCTCAATGTTTTTAATGTGACAAATATTCGAGCGCGCGTAAACTGCTGTGATTGAAAGAATGATTTATCAACAGCCAATCGCAGCAGATTACACGCGCTTGACAATTTTTCACATTTATTTTGCGATAAGTTTCGATCGAGGGACCGGCTCATAGACAAAGCAATAAAAAAAAATGTTAACAAGGAAACCAAAAAGTGGTTATTCCAACCAAAAGGATTTACGCCAGGGCTATAACGTAGGGCGATGCGTATTGTGGCGCGTGGCGTCCTGCGACTGACTGCGCCATGCCAGAACCCACCAGTGGCGGCGGCGACTGCGACCACGCCGGACCTATTCAGAATGTCTTTATCAAAAGTCGCACTCGCTGGTCGCAGTGATCTAGCACTTTTTCACCACCCGCCTCTCCACTTCCCGTCGGTCGCGGTCACTCGAGGGTTTCCGCGACGCACGTCGCACCGCGGCGACTCATGGCACGCTTTAAATAACTTCGAATATTTGTTCTCGCCGCGGTCGCAGACGCAAGACGCAGGTTGCGCAAGCGGTGATGTCATCATTTTTCAACCTGAGAATTAAGCTCATCACCTATTCTGAGTTTGTTTCGGTCTTTCTTCTCAGAGTAGTCAGATAGGAAACGCTGAACTCATCTTACAATTTTTTTAAAATATATTTTTAATATGACGTGTAAAAGTGATTGCAATATCCTATTTACAGAATAAACAATTTCATTTCATTACATTTCATATCATTCACCACCCAGCAACAACTACACAAAAAAGTTCAACCCAATATTCATCACTATTAATCACTAGGTACATACTCGTATTATAAAACGAAGTCCGTATCCGCGTCTGTCTGTCTCAACGCGATAAACTCAAAAACTACCGGACGGATTTTAATACGGTTCATCGGTTTTCACCGATGGAGGGAGTGATTTATGAGGAACATTTAAGTATTTAATACATTACGATTTTATGTAAATTGGCTGCAATATGACGATGTAAAATACTTTACTAGAATTAACATCAGTTACATTTTAACTAACCCACATGCTAGACACAACAGGCCAATAAGACAAAGCGACAGAAAAAAATAATAAAAATGGCGTATAATAGTCTGCTACCCGTGCGAATCCGGAGCTGGTTGCTAGTCTACCTATAAAACACATTCAATTTACTCACACATCCACTTGTTCCAAACGCTCTCTCACTTAGCACGATTGGCGAGTTCTTTTGTTTTTTTGCAAGCCTTCGAAGCAATCAGTTGAATAGGTAGACCTAATGCGCTGACATTAGCAGGAGTGCGGTTAAAAGGGTGTTGAAGCTTGGTCGTAAATACTGGCCAGCGCAATGGTGTGAGCAAAGTTTTGAAAGGCTGCGGGTAAAAATCTTGGACATGTTTTGTCGTTAAATATTGTGCTCAAATGGACACCCTACGTCAATTTGGCGTGTCATAGCCATTTCATACAACTGACAAAGAAACAAAGTTGCGGACAACTTAAGTTGGTAGGTAGTCAATTTGCTCAGTAATAAATTTCCTTGAATTTACTTGCATTGGTAATTTTAAATATTCAGAACCACTAGGTACCAATTTCTACCTTTTACAGTGGTATTAGTAAGTACTACGAATCGATAGTACTTACTTATTACTACTAGCTCATTCATTAGTTATGAACTTCTTCCATAGTACATACACAAAACTCGGAAGCAAAATGTTTAAGCGTCAGCATTATGCTTAGGTCTCTTAACGGGTTGCTAAGCGCTGATTTCCAGGTTTAACCCTTGACGTATGTTTACAAAAAAAAATTAGTAGGTAATTTTTATGTCCACGCGATGACTGCCAATTCCAGGGTTGCTTGGAATAAGATCGCAGAAAGCGATAAGAATTTTATGTTTTGTTTTGTTTTTGCTATGTATTTTCTGGTGTACAATAAAGTAGATATATATGTATAAATAAAAAAAAATATAGCAACAAGAGATTATTATACTAAATAATAATGAGATGATGATAATTATTATTATTAAAAGCATGTGACGTCCCAGTGCAGGGCAAAGGCCTCCCTACTCTCTTTCCACTTCTTTCTGTTATAGAACCCACCTGCTAAGGAGCAGTTCTTGTTAAGAGAGTCCAGTTTATACCGTCATCTCTCTCTGGGCCTGCCACGAGCCACGATGTCGCTTGCCATTAAGAGGGACCATTGGATCGTGATTTTGGCCCATGGTCGTCTAACATGCGGCAGATGTCTCCAGCCCATTTCCATTTTAGCGTGGCAGCTTTCCAAGTGACATTAGTTTTCTTTGTGATAGAGCGGATGGTCGCATTCCTAACCCGATTTAAAATCGTGATCACACCTTAATATTTAAGAATTAGAAAAAAATAGATTTTTAACATTTTGGGACACAGAAAGCGACTTCCGTTTTTAATGTGTATAGTTTTGCATAATAGCGGTGTGGTACGGTTGTGGAATTCACTTCCACCTGACATTAGGGACTGCCAAACTGTTGCAGTTTTTAAAAGAGGAGTAGGAACACTATCTTTCCACTTCGTCATAATTGCATATTTTGTAGTTATTATTATATTTTAAACTAGATTATAATTATAAGTATATATATATTTTTATGATATTTATTTTAGGAGAAGGTTGTAAGTATATTCTCATTATTGTATGTTTATTTTTAAATAAGTGAATATAAAGTTAAATGTTTTTATTTTATGTATTATATTTTTCTCTCCTACTCTTACACACGTTGTATTCATCTCTATTTATCCACTTTCCTATCACAGGTATGCTGATAGAGATTTCTTTAGAAATAAGCATCACCTTTGTATAGATAGTGTAATCCACGACGACGCGCCCCGCTCCGCTCCGTACTAAAGTATAGCTTACGGTACAGTAATCGCGGAGTGGGGCGCGTCGTCGTGGATTGCATTATCTGTACGTATTATTATGTTCCTTTTTTCTTGTCTATTTATATGTGTGTACATAAACTGTTAAAATAAATAAATAAATAGACGTTCAAATGTTCACTAAAGACTTCCTACATTCCTCTCTCACACTACAAAATGCCACTTACATATCACACGTATTTAATCAACCATTGAGTATCCCCCTTTCATATCGTAGTGCATCTGACCGATTTAACTATTTTCAATACGTGGCCCCATTGCCCCCATTCAGACAGCAACCGCTTCCTATTAGTTTCCGACTACTATAGCCTCCAGGCCTTTGCTGGCCTTTGAAACTTAGTATTCATGGATTTCCTTGATCTTGATGTATGTTTGGCCATAGTTTTAGTGGCCATATTGCTTTTAATTTTGGAGTACAGATATATGTATCTATTAATGCATGTGTGAAGAGCATGACGGCTTTACATGTAATATTTATAATTGTTCACATTAGTTTTAAGGGAAATCATTCTCTGGATGGTTAGTACAGTCCCACAAGCATCCTTGAACAAAAATGACGGATAGTGTCACTTTTCATAGACACCTCCTCACAATGTCATGAGTACTATTTAGTATAATTATTTTTACTGTTTGCTTCCATTGTTTAGTCTAAACTTTATCCATACTCACCATAAACACAACTTGAATGTCGCATAGCTCCTATAAAGGGGAAACCACATAATAGTTTGAGAAACTCTAAAAGTTAAAGAGAATGCGTCAAGTTGAGCTATCCCAAAGTTTTCTGCCCCCTTTTGGGGAATACCTCCGCAGATTGTTGGAAATCAAATGTGTTTACTGTCGTTGTTGCTTAACTATTCTCTTTGATGAAGGAATTTTGATTCTTATTTCATTATAATAATATTTAAGCAAATCTAACGCTGCTTAGATGTTCAGAATTTGAGTTCCAGGCAACTTTTAGAGTATAATTTGAGAGAGGGTTAGAAGTTTGTTGGATTAGGCTTAATCCTATGACAGGGACACGACCAGGCTTATCTAATGATAGTGACACAGAGTACACTTCATTCTAACTGTAGCCTCACAATAAATTTTTGAAAACCTATTGTATGTATGTACACAAAAATATTTATATCAAATTTTAATAAAATGTCCGATGTTCATAGTTTAAATACCAGGAATAAACACAACCTTGCCGTACATCTCTCCACAGAGTAGGCAACTCGTTCATGGGTTAATGTGTAAGCTTTTACAACAAACTTCACGTTGACATTCAAAACTTATCCATTAGACGATTTAAAAGCTGCATTAAAACCAATATTTGGATAATACAAAAGGGTACTATAAAATTAATAATTATTTTGAAGGTAAAAACGTGTGGGATTGAGCTAAGCCTATACAATTTTACATTTAATATTATGTAAAATCATTAAAATATACCCATTTTATATACATATTGACATTGTTGAAAATTATATACAAAATGACATGATTACTCTGTAAAGAATGATATTGTTTTAATTATTGTGAATGTGAGGACAATTTGGATATATTTTTTTCCTCTTTCATTATTTTTTTCTTTATCAGTTAGTTTTAATGATGGTCTGGCAGTTTGAGTAGTTTATGCGGCCTACCCAAATGTCCTTTTTTTGGTATTGTTTGTCAAGTTGAGCTCTTTAAGTTCTGAATTGAGCTCCACGATTACTGACAAATGTTTGCACAGACTGGACAGGTCCACACAAATCTGTGTGGTCCTTTCCTCAAAAGACCATTTCAAACACTACATGGTCCTCATATGGCCTGACCAAGATTATGTCTGGACTTTAAATGAGACTGTGACCCCTGAGTTGTTGAACTGTGACCCCTGTTTCGATCGTTCTTCTTAGTCAGGAAACGCCGAACTCATTCAGCTACTTAAAAAAAAAAAAAAAAAATGACGTGTAAAAGTAATTGCAATATCCTATTTACAGAATAAACAATTTCATTTCATTTAAGTTATTCGGCGATCCTATAAGAAAATAAACAGAAGCGCGATAACACAAAGCTTGTAACGTAGAACAAAATATGAAGCAGTTGTATTACCTATATATTCAAAAATGAGTTGAGTAATCAAAAATAAAAACAACCAAGTTCTGCATTCAATTAAGTCAATATTGTTGTTAATTAAGTATGTACCACGTACGTTTTAATTTAATACAGATATTTTGAATTGGAACTCGGTTAGTTTATCGTTAAATTGGATCGAGTTTTTATTTTCATAACGTGTTTTGGTAACAACAAAATTTTGAGAAATATGTTCAAGATTAACATATACATTTTTCTGGTACTACAATCTTTACAGATTTGTCAATTTTTTTTTAATACTAGCCTTCTTAGAACATTTGCTTCTTGTCAGTGCCTTAAGATCGCCGCATAACTTTTGCTTTGACCCGGTATGATGCTGCCCAGAAGAAGCTATTCATTAAGATTTCCACACATATAATAATAACTTTGAACAGTGATGTAGATACCAAAATATAATCCTATGGCTTTCATTCATTTAAACTAAACTAGAAACACCAAAAACCGCAGCCAGCATTTCCGAATCAAGTGTCCTTATAAGCCATTTAGGTACGATCTTAGTAACTAAACGTTATTCAGGTAAAAATGTCCAACACGCGGCTAAGCTAGGATAACAGAACAAAAAAAGGTTATCCGGGATTACAAGTTGCTTCGTTTTGTCGAGATATTTTTGTGGAAAGCTTGGTAACGAGTTGTAAAAATACCTAGTTTTACGTTTTAGCGTGAATGAAAATTACTTTATTTTTGTTTCAGTAAAGAGGTCATAATTTGTTCAAATTGGAGTTACTCTGGTTGTTTATGGAGTTTTTCCAGCAGATATTTCTCCGTAGCCCCCATTGATGGCAAATAGGCTACCCTATTACATGGGACTTAAAAATAACTGGCGAAATTTGGGTGCACTACAGACACACCTTTGCCTAACTTTTCGGAGATTACAAGCGTGATGTTATATTATATAGAGTTGTTTGAAAGATTATGGGTTGGTTAACACTTACAATCCGTGTAATGAAGAATTTTACAGTCAACTAGGTGACTCGACAGAAGTTGTCCTGTCAAAATTTCAATATGGTCTAGAGATTATACAAAAAATCCATAGAAAAAAAGCATTTTAATTTTTCCCGAATTTTCCTATTTTACGGGCAACTTTTCTTTTTTTTTCTTTCCATGATAACTATTTGTATTATTTATCTGTTTTATTTTTATTTAATATCACTCCTAATTAAGTAAATATTTGTTATTTCCTTTATTTAATTTAAATACTTACAACTTTTCCAATTTTTCTATCATTAAAAACTATCTGTATTAATTATCTGGTTTTTATTTATCTATTTAATATCACTCCTCAATATGTAAATATTTGCTATTGTTATCTATATCTTACACAAATTTATTTCATTTACTCGTAAGTATGCATAAACACAGTGAAGTATAAAACTGATTCACATCGGACACCTCACACTTGAGGTTCTCTTGAAAACCAACGTCAGGCACTAGTTGTCTGGCATTTTTGCTGAACTGGGACTATTTGGCGCAGCCGTGAGGAACACATTCCTGCTACATTTGTTAAATCGCACTTTACACTTTTTATTTGATTTTGTTTATTCGCAGTATACAGTTTGCAGGGACTTAGGCGCGCAACCTGCAGGTACCATGGGTTCAGTACATGATTTTGAATCCCCCTGATGTGTAGTTGTTAGTTGTAGTTGTTTAGGTATAAAAAAAAACTGTTTTATACATTTTTACACAGCAGATTTTTTTTTAATAACCGGCGATAACCTTCGTCCCTAGCCGGTCTAGAATCATGTGCTGAATTCATGGTTACAGTTTGCGAGTCAATTTCCGTGCCACCCTGTATGTTGTGTGCCTTTTATAGATAGTGCAATCAACGACGACGCGAACCACTCCGCTCCGCTCCGTACTAAAGTACAGCTTACAGTACAGTAATCGCGGAGTGGGGTTTGTCGTCGTGGATTGCACTATCTGTAGTCTGTGCTAAATAAATGTATCTTCTTCTTTTCTTTCCAATACCTAACCGGCTCTGTGGTTTAGTGGTTAGACCATCTGTCACAGATCTAGAGTTCCCGGGTTCAATTACCAGTGGGATCAAACATTTTTGCTTGGTTTGGTGGTAGGGCTTGTTCTAAGTCCGCCTGGCTAGCTACCACCATCTTATCTAAGTCTGTCGCCATAACAACAATGTTAACAGCATTGTTGTGTTTCGGCAGTTAGAGATAAATAGCCTCTGTAGTTCCTCTGTGGTTGAGGATTCCGGGTGATGCTTGGCCTGATCATCACTTACCATCAGGTGAGATGCAGGCCAAGAACTTCCCCGTTGTGGATAAAAAAATACCTACATGGACCTATGGTCCTACGGTCTCATAACTATTGTTATTAAAATTCTCTAAACTTACCTTATTCCATATCGTTTCCAACCGTTGAGGTATATCACTAATAATTTCCTAGCAAACGTAAAATATCTCGTCCAATAACAATAGCAATTTATTGGAATAGTTATCGGGTAAAACTTCACAGACAAAATGAAACATCCAAAGCGAACATTTTCGAATATTTCCATTTATTTTCGTTTCCCAATAGTTTAGTGAAAACATTCCGACAGTTAGAAAGACTCCATTTTAAACTATTTACAATTATTTAACGTACAAACTTAATTGTTTTTTTTAATTTATAAAATTATTAACTAGCAACAGAACAGGATATTTTATATCCGCTAAAATTAAAAGTTGCAAAAATTTAAAATTTTAACTAATATCGACCCATTGTTCGATGTTACCCGTCTTAGGGCGTCGTTTTTATAACTGACAATGTGGAATCTAACTGTAAGTATTTATAGCACAACATTTTTCATCTAATATTTTCAAAATGATTTACTAAAATGAATTGTCACTAATCAATATTATTTCTCAAAACCAGTGAAAATGTTTATATTTTTCTGCATTCAGATTTCGAAAACGCATAAATTTTGCAGGATGTTTATTAAAAAGACTATTTTTGGAAATCCTCTATAAATAGAAAAAATAAAAAAACTATAGTGCAAACATGATTTACGATACTTGGTATTGGTATCAATGCAGTTGTTACTGCACCACTACATATACAAAACACTTGTCTATTCTTTTATATTCGTACCAAACCAAGCCATATTCTAAAGGCCTTATTTGCATTTAGTTCCAATAGTTTATTCCCCAGCATAACAAAAAGGTTGACTCAAGGTCCCTCTAACTTTGAGCATTATAATTTAGCTCCATAACTTTGCAGACTATAATAATTCTCATAGCAATGTCTTCTGTCACTTCCAAACAATTGCTATGACATGTTATTAAGACAAATAGGTACACTCACAGGTATATTTCACAAAGTCATGTTTCCATTAAGAACGTCGTTTACACCACTTTAAGACACAAATAGGATTATAACCGTTATAATACAAAACATATTTACATTGTTGCTGTATGTACAAAACCCTTAATGGACAAAGTAATATGAACTATATTGTTAATGGCTCAAGTCTCATGTTCATTTGATAGAGTTTGCTGGTTGATACGAAGTAAAACGTTTTATGTGATGTGTGTTTTAAACGATGTAAATGTCAAGGGGATATTTCAGACTAATGTAAACATTTGTGTTCGTCACAAAATTCATTAAAACAAAGCTATTAAAATAGCAAATACATTTTTCAACTGAATTCAAAAAAGTTTTTATTAAAAATTAGATTACTCAAAAAAAAATTATGCTTCGTGAGAGTCCACTAAGATTTTAAAATATTAAGCAGAATTTAATAAAATTTAGATATTAAAAACTTTGCTGATGAAAAGCACAGACATTCTTATTATTACTGTACCTATTAAACCTCTAGTACCTATATAGTACTAATTAAGTTTTAATCAAGATAGGAAAATGGTGGTCATGAATCTAGCTTATGAAACAGTTTTTAAAATTGCCTTCAATAAACAATGTTTGGCAGTTTTCTGTTGCATTAATGAAATAAACGAACAGACGTACTAACTTATCGCAGAAACACAAGTTATTTGTTATGAAAAATCTACAAATGGTGTCAATGGTGTGAAAGGCAATTGCTTGAGCTGAGATGAGAATGCTAAGAGGGATGTGTGGTGTTACGCGAATGGATAGAATAAGAAATGAAAACATAAGAGGAAATCTGAAAGTGGCACCACTTTCAGATTTCCTGACTGAAAAGTAGTGCGGAAATTAGTTGTCATGGTATGGGCATGTGATGCGGAGGAGTGAGGAAAATGTCGTGAGAAAAGTTTTGAGAAGACCAAAGAAACGACGAAAGGACTGTGTGACAGATGATATGGCTGGAAAGGGGCTGATTACTGGGATGGCGACTAATAGAGTAGTATGGAAAAAAGGGACATGTTGCGCCGACCACAAATAAATTGGTTTAAGGGCAGAAGAATGATGATCATACAGTCAAAACCGTTTATAACGACTTCGCTTAAAACGACATACCGGTTATAGTGACGAAATTGTGAGGGCCCATAATTTCTGTTTACTTATCATTAGCGTTTGGATAAAACGAAAATCGGCTAGAACAATCGTAATTCAACGGTTCCTTCGAAGTCGTTAAAAATGGTTTTGACTGTAATAAATAAATAAACGGTAGTTAAGACAGGCACAAAAATAAATAAAGAGCGAGCAAAACTCAACCGTAAATTCTAAAATAAGTTATAATCATAATCTTATAAAATTTGAATTCCTGATATTATTCATTCAGATATTTTATGAAAAATCATTACTGCCTCTCGTAAAATTGACATTTGAATTTTGCTTACTCTTACATACATCATTTTCAATCTGTCTGTACCTATATAAGTGCACGACACATAAAACGTTTGCGAAATCAAAAATGATTTGAATTTTCAGTTTATTAAAATTCGTGAGTATTATGTGACCCGTTTCAGCAAACACTACAATGAACCAAAGAATCTAAGCTCACCCCTTATTCATAAAAATGTGAAAAACGCTCGAAAAATCTTTACCTGACATTTCAATATTACGAGTTTTTTTCCATTGATTTAGAGAGCGTTTTTATCAAATATTATTCAGGAATAAGGGGTTCAATTATCACATTTTAGTGATTATGTTTATTAACTAGAATATCAGTTTCATACTAACTATAGTAGGAAATATTAGTCCAATCTTCAACACATTTTTTAATTCCAAACTTTAAATGGTATTTTCTGTGGGCAATCAGAATCTGATGGAACCTTGTACTGTTGTACCTATAGACTTGCTGAAAGAAAGGAAAATTAAACGTCAAATGACGTTTAAGATGCGTTTTCACTCTGGAAGTAGTTTGCACGTTCGTGATACGGGTTTATGGAAAGACCACTTGCATGCGAGTTAATTTCTAGTATTTTCTAAACAGAGGCAAGTAGCGTGGAAGCAAGCTCTGTCTCTGTCTGTCATGCTACGGATACATTGTCGCGATAACACGTACAGATATTATACGCGAAAAATAGTATACGCGCGCTCTGTGTTTGTTGTACAGCGAGATGTCGAGTGATGTACGAGAGAGCTCGCGAAACGTAATTCTCGTTATCGCAAAAATAGAGCCGTCGCATTAGAACATACTTGCGTAAAGCAAACATATAACTTGCACTAAGTACAAGCAAGTTTCGGTGATATTATGACGCAAGTATAACGTGCAAATTACTTGCGGCAACAACTAAGTGTTTTAACTATCATCAAACTCTGACCGTCCACAGATTACATTATTTTGATATTCATAAATACTAGTTTACAAACGTGGCTTGTTTATTTTCACAACCATTTATAAACGGAAAATGAAAACTTTAAAACAACGACAATCCGATTTACACTGTTTAACATTTTTTGAGTATAAATATTGTTTTTGAATGTATTTTATAACTAGAGTTTATATTGTATTATATTTACATTTTCATGATTTACAAACGAATGGTAACAGAATTTTCAATTATTTTATCCTACCTAATCGGAATTCGACTAACAATAATATCAAGTACGTGCTTGGAGTTCTGCCATTTTTATTATTACTCGATTTAAACATAGTCATTTATACGAATGCAGTCTCTTCTCTTGCAAGCATTTGCATTTTGCCTAGAGTGTGGCTCTGCACCTACAAATTTCGATGACTGCGAGCGTTGATAGGTACACCAGGGACAGGGAGGAAACACCGACCGGTGTGTCGGTCATTAAGCAAGATATCAAGTTTTATTCAAAATTCCAACTACATTTCATAGATTATAAAGTAGTTAAAGTATTTTCACCAAAATACAGTTTGGGCACACAGTAGTCACTTCAATTTTTTTAAAGATATAATTTTTTTAATAAATTTGTGTATAGAGAACGTGTGCCTAAAGGATACACAGCGCATTTACCAAGCAGAAAGATATGTCATACTTTTGAATAAAACACTGACAAAAAGATACATATGGCACTGAAGGTGTTTAAAAACTGTCGGAGTGATAAAATGAAGAGGAAAAACCGGAAGTAGGTCACGTTGGAGAAATATATTTGACGAGGCTAAGGCCCACCCTCGGCGGTAAAGCCTTAGATGATGATGATGATGTAATTAGTCGCTGCAAGTAAACAGTCACTTGACTAACAACTAAATGAGTTGGTCGTACGTTTAAGCAATCATGATCGATTTAACCTCTACTAATGACGGGAAACGTGTGAATAACCCCTAAAACGAAGTTGCCAGTTGCCCGCACAGAGATTTGTGTTAAAAAAATCCAAAAGCTACATTCTAGCTGTTAGTGTGTGCTGCCAATCACACGTGTCCACATCACAGCTCGGAACGTCAGAATGGCTGATGTAAACAAGTTTTGACAGTAGGGATGTCAGTTAGTTTCGGGGTGTCTAAAAGCTCGACCACTATCTGCTGTCAAATGTTATAACCAGGTTTGACTGGTTGCTTCTATTTCGGTCCACGAATGAAAACAATGACGCATCATAGTGGAGTTAATTTTTATGATGCAATTTAGTGACAAAACATTTAAGAAGTATGCTTAGATGGTTTGGTCATGTTGAGAGAATGAATGAAAGGCGACTAACAAAAGATATTAATAAGACAGATGTGACTGGAAACAGGAGGGGACGACCTAGGAGGACATAATAGTGACCTTATTGCTGATGTGCTTCAAAAAGGTCAGCTTACAACCGGCGTGCGTGTATGACCAGATGCATGAACGTCCATGAAGGAAAAGGAGTATGTAAGGATTGTAGCAGGAGGCGTTCTGTAGTTTATGCCTACCCCATGGGAAGAAGGCGTGAGTTTATGTATGTATGTAAGGTCTATTTAATTTATGTTTCGAATTGATGTTATTTCCACTTAAACAAACATCAACTTTATGCTGGTGTAAATAAAGTTGATTTTAGACTGACTATTACTGTTGAAAAAGTTATATAAAAATGAAGTTGTTGCGCAAACTAAACCTTAGGTGTAGGCATTACAGTTGTTTTTCCTAAAGCTCGTGTTTGTTTACATGTTTGGCAAATAAACTGCGAACTCAGATTATGTATGTTTTGGTGTAACTTACGAGATGACTACAAAGTGAAATTTAGAACTGTTTACTGGGTGCTTCGTTTGTCTAGTGGCTGCAAGCGCTACTGCTGAGCATGAGGTCCTGGGTTAGATTCCCGGGTGGGGTAAAATTCTATTGGGTTTTTCTATCTGGAATTTCTCAGCTTGGAGTCTGGATTTGTGCCCGGTTGATGGCAATAGGCTTGCCACCTGTTACATGGAACTTAAACATAACCGGCGAAATGTTTGTGTACTAATAGGTGCACCTCTGTCTAACTCTTCGGGGAATACACGAGTGATGTTAATTATGTTATGCTATGATTACGGGGTCTACGGCCGCTGGTGTAGTCACTTGAAAAATTATGAGTTTGAAAATACTTTTCTCTTTGTTTTGTCGTCATTAGACATCGATACATATCACGTCTATAAAATAAGTCAAGTCAATTAAATTTTTATTTTGTGACATGGTTGATATTTTGTGACATGGTTAATATTTTGTGACATGGTCGATATTTTTAACATGGTTGATATTTTGTGACTTGGTAGATATTTTAGCTGCTAATATTTTAAATGAACACGGTGTTAAACAAGTCTTAAAAGAAATAATATTATAAATGTAAAAGTGAGTTTGTTTGTTTATTAAGCTTTCACGCTAAAACGGCTGAACAGATTTAGATGAAATTTGGCACAGGGATTTTTTTCCTCTGACCTGGAGAAGGACATAGACAACTTTTCATCCTGGATCGCAAAGTTAGAACATTGAATATCAAGACAACTTCAATGTTGAACACTTAGCTAGAACTTTAGTAGTTTTGTAATAAAGAGCCACGACGAAATCTTTTAGTTCCTGTTTTAATTTCAGTTCATAAAGTCATTGCAGTGAAGTTTATTACCTACTTTGTTTTATATAGCTTTGGACGCTGAGCAAAACCATTTGGAAAACAATATTTTTCATAATGTCATAATAATTGTTATTATGCATAAGATAAAAATCAAATCAAGAGATTTTCAACCCGTGAGTTATTACACAGATTCTGTTATTAGTGAGTTATGATCGTTATGGTTTTATTTCTTGTCAGTCTTTCTAACTTTATTGAAACGACAGCTCATTTACAGCTTTTAAAGATCACTTTGAACAGCACAACAGCAAGTACTTGATATCAATAACAAAATAACTAATCACTCGATTTAAAAAAAGTTTTGAGCACTTGAATAACACAGTCGTATTTACATGTCCTATAGCTGCGTGGTCTGTCAGAGCGGAGTGTCGCGGGGGGGCAGGCGGGGGCCCGTCGTCGGGACCCCGGGCGAGGGCCCCGGTGGCCCCGAAGGCCCCGCCGGTCGTGGCAGCGTGCGCAGGTGCTGCATGGGGATGCCGCCCGCGGGGCCCAGCGTGGAGCCCCGCGGGAGGGTGCACGAGCCCGAAGCGAACCGCGCGGGCGGCGGAATGCCCGATGACGGGTTCTGGACGAAGAGAACACCATAAGAATATCCTTCTTCGATCTGCTGGAGAGATTTTTGCTGGTACAGTTTAAAGTTTTGTGGTTCATGCATTTGTTTGTGACTTATAAAATGTCTATGGTAAGAAAAGTTTCACAATAATAAAGTATTATATTATCTAGGTACATAAGGCCGAACTCAATAACCTATCTATCACCAGTTTTGGTATACTGGAGGTAGAAAAACCTATCTTTCTGTGGTTTTAACGTCCCAATAATCTGTCAGTAAATAAGGAATCTTACGGAATTGTGGCACAATATTCATTGACAGATAGAATGTGTAATCTACGTACCCCTGACAGGCAAGGATCATCAATACCGTGGAGAATAAGAAGGCAAGCTGTCTGTTGCAGGGTTTTCAATTGCAAAAATGCAATTTGTTAACCTATCTTTTATAATTCGTATTATCTGTCGGGTTCCTGCGACACAGGGCATCCTAGTGCGGAATAAAGTGTCATACCTAAATATTGTTACACTCGTTTTTGAATCAATAAAACGATTTATTATTATTTCGTTTACTCATTTGTCTAACATATAAATTATTTATTATTATTATTATTAATTAAATGGTCTACCGTCAACAGCGGTCTGTCTTTTACTAAAAATAGGTTATTGGATTCGGCCGTTAGACGTCCAAAGATATATCCACGGTTGTAAGACGGCGTTATTATCCAAAAAAACGTCTTACGTCCGTGGATAGTTAGTTAACCAAAGCAAAAGTTTTAAAACAACGTCATCTAATTCATTGCGTGCTTGAACATCGTAGGAAGAGTGGATATCGTAGGAATGCGGTGAAATCGTAGAGTGGTAAGTTCTTGTTACAAATTTGTGTTAGGTCTTTGTTTCCCAAAACTACACTTTCCACCCCTACTAGATCAAATCAAACTAAAATTTTACCTATAGTTTGTTCCAAAGTACCTATTAGATGAAAGTGTAAACAAAATAGTTCAGATCAAATTCTTGCGTAATCACCCACTGAAGGGAATTAGTAACACATGAATCTGTATTTAGAAGGTTTTTTTTAAGTCTCACCACTTTCTTTAAAAATGTAATTGAAATATCATCGACGACAATAAAATTGAGGTTATAAAATTAAGTTGAATTGTCAAATGAAAACAAAGCACATTTTCATTTGAAAGTGGTATTATAAAGTGACATCCACAGGTACCGACGTGTTTTGAATCATTTGTTTACATTTTCATCAGATACTTTCGGAACAGACCATAGCAGTAACACTCACCGTCGGCTGGTCATGCATGGTCCCGTGGCTGGGCGGCGGCGCGGTGCGCAGCGCGCAGTAGGCGGGCAGGCCGCCGCGCACGCCCGCCACCGAGCCGCGCGCGCCGCGCGAGCCCGGCGGCGGGGAGATCGTGGACACTTGCTGCTGACGGTAGTAGTCCATCTGGATGAGCGGAAATTGCTGAAGATGGTTCGAAGAGACAAGGTCAAAATATCTGCCTAGCCTTCTCCTATATATCGTCACCCTCCCCGCTAACTGTCCTATCTAGCAATTGATATTTTTCCAGGGCAATAGTTTTTAAGTCGTGCGCTACAATCATCTTACTGTCGTTGCGTTAGCTGTGACTTTATTAATGAATGAATAACTTTTATTATATTTTGCCCTAAAGCTCAAAGGTCTCACCTAAAAAAAAAATTCGAAAAGTTATGAGCACGTAGGTAATGTCTCCGTAGATACGTCAGTTTGTGAGATACAACAGTTAGCGGGGAGGGTGACGATATGTTGTGGCCAATTTCCAGCTGACCAGATGCAGCTGAATACGAGTATTTTACATGGAGTTACTGTTTATCTGACTTTCACAACCCAGTTATAAATAGTGCAATCCACGACGACGCGCTCCGCTCCGTACTAAAGTACAGCTTACAGTACAGTCATCACGGAGTGGGGCGCGTCATCGTGGATTGCATTATCTGTACTGGATAACACGGTACCCCCTGGTAAGAGTGGTTGTCAAAGTTTTTGAACTTTTGACTACCCATAAATGACGAAGATCTATGAATGACAGCCGGGACCAACGGCATAACATGCTTTCTGAGGCACGGAGGGGTCTCGATGTGTAATGGATGGTCACCCATTCACGAGCCGACCGCGGTAAGCGTAGCTTAATCTACGATCTACTCGTGCGGCTGTTATTATGTAGCCACTAGCCTAAGAGACAAGGTTGTAGTTTGAAATTTCTGAGAGCAAATTCCAACGTTCTGCTGCTGATGATAAAGTCCATTTGGGAGACAGTACGGACAGAATACCCCTTATTTATAAAAGTTGCTTATAGTTAAGAAATATTTAAACGTCAGAAAATTTCTGCTAAAGCAGACCCTTATCATATTATTTTTTTCAAGCATATTTTTTAAGGGACGTATGGTTTTTTCACAAGTCGTGTTTCGTCACTGTTGGTCTTTTGAGAAAAGTGAATAATAATATATACTTTATGGACACAATTCCTTATAATATTATACTTAATATCTAGCTTATGTTCACAATAATTAAAAAGTGCACAAAAGTTTAGAAGTTTGTTAAGACTTAGGAGTCAGCAGTCAAATCAAGTCGTTTAATGAAAAAAGAGCGAGCCTTGCAGTAGTCGCTTAGGATGTGTGACATCTGACATCTCACCTTGGTAATAAGCAACATTAAAGGGGCGGGGCCTCCTCAAGGTCATTTTTGATGGACAACTCGACCAACCGCGCGCGCTCTTTGATCAAATGTCAAATCAAATAGCGCGCGCTTCCCCGGGTTCCTGTTACACACTTCCATTGCTTTCACGAAATCACTCCCACAGATTTTATTATTTTGATTTTTTTTGAATTTGTTTTTGATTGCAGGAAATTAAGAGGAAACATGTTACACATAAAAAAATCACATGTAGGCTCTAATTCTTTCGAGACAAATTTTCAGTTTGTAGGTAACTGCATATTTATTGCAATCATTCTGTTGATGTTGATAGGCGACTATTGGTACTTAATTTCGCCATATTTTCAGTGGGCTATTTAAGTATGCGAATGGGTGTGACAATATGTAAGGTAAAATACTACATAGTTTTAAAAATAGCATCGCTAAATAAACCTTATGAGTAATGACCAGTGATCGGGAATAGGTGAGCTTAATATACCTAAAGTTCAAAGAACAGAAAAAAAAGTGGACTTCCTTACGACTAAAATATTTTTTCGGGACTAATGTTGGAGTTTCGGGACAACACGGGGTTAGCCTAGAAACAAAAGTATGCATATCCCAATAATTATATTATTAAGAAATAGATTGGAACATAACAATCCTCTAGTAATTTAAAGTATGCTTAATTAGTAAATTAATAAAAAAAAATCATTTTAATTTCCAACCATGTTTGAATAAAACGACATCTAGTGGAGTCCGAAGTTACTACTATTTACTTTGCATGTGTGTGTAAAGAGTAAATTCATGCGGCTAAATCATTATTTTGTTCTTATCTTTGTATGATACCAGTTAACAAGCACAGTGATGATCTAAAAAAATCAAGTTAATGCCCTAGGTTTCGCTAACAATAAAGTTGTTTATTAAAAATTTCTAAGTTAGGTGTAAGGCGATTATCACACTGCACCGCGTCACGCTGCATGTTGCGTGTCTGTGATCTGAATGAAACGCGCGTGGATGCATTTCCTGTGTGTTGGACTGTGCGTGTTTTCTATACAAACGGAGATACTTACAAGCAACGTTAAAACACGCATTCACGCGCTACGCTGCGTGGTGCGTGGCAGTGTGTTAATCGCCTAAAAATTGAAAATGTTCGAAATTGTGGATGTGTCGCCATCTAGCGACAAAATGGCAGTGAGATCATCTAGGGATCCACCTTAAGTAAAAATTAAAACAGTTAAAAAAGACAATTTTATAGCTTTTCATACTATTTATTCATTTGGTCCAATTAATGGAACTAAACGTAAACAGAAATCAACCTCATTAATTAAGAAAGTCACCTATCTTAAGACTCAGTCAGAATATTATTTCCGTTGATTAGACCCGAAAAAATGTTGTGAATATAAAAATATTGACCCGAATAGACATTAGACCCGAAAAAATATTGTGTCGTAAGCCGTCTCCACTTTGCCTCTGTTCTTATTCGAACTTTAGGTATTTTAGCTCCCCTATTTCCGATCACTGGTTATGTCTTTCTGATTTTGTAGTAAATTTAATTGTGTATGCATAGTTAGAACAATTTCCTTACTAACAAACTACTTTACTCTGACATGTACCTGCATCGTTTTAAGTCGGTATCCTCACCTGCATCTGGTCAGTATCCGACGGTATAATGTCAGGGTTCCGGTCGTCGCTCTCGCTGTCCTCCTTGTCCCTCAGCTTGTCGGGGCTGGCGGGCCGCGCGGCGGGCGGCGGCGCGGCGCGCGGCTTGCGGCGCGCGCACCGCTGGCGCAGCGCCACCAGCGACAGCACCAGCACCACCGTCAGGATGATGCCGCCGCCCACGGCCACTGACATCGGCCCGGTCATTTGGAAGGCTGTTCGCGGTAGATCTGTTGACAATACGTTGGCTTTTACAATGGGTTTGGAATAAAGCCTTGCGTCTTGAATAAATTGCGACGAGTGGTAACAAGAAACTTTTAAATGCAAAAGTTGTGTATTATTATTTATTATTATTTATTGGCCTTTGGTTCCACTGACTACAGAATTTCCCTGTAATATAAGTGACTGTTTTTTTTACAAGTCATGATGAATCACTGACCTTGACTTTAAAGGTCCAAGGTCAAGGTCATTATTATAAGTTGAAGATTGGAATTATAAAAGAGCAACTTTGTAAATAATTTAAAAAAAAACAGGGACTTTTCTTTGCTGGTAAGCACAGAGCACAGAATTTCTGCATTGGCAACGTCTAGAGACCGCAATGTTTATTAAATTCGTGGTGCCAAAAATGCGTTGAGCGCTTCTGTCACGAACCGTCTTCAAAACCGTCAGTTTCCATAGAGACTAGAATACGTATTTTCTCACTAAGCCTATCTAGATGATGATATGAGAAGTTCCTGTCAGCTATTTACATAGCAGGTAGTGGTATTCGAATTTGTGTGGAGTACATAACTAAAAAGTGAAAAACGTAAACTCGGCGGCAAAAAACGAAAATTCAAAACCAAAGACGGACTTCATAAATTAAAGTAATTTTTAATTTGTAGTGATTTGAAGTCCGTTGTTTGTTTTTGATAAAAAGTTTTTAAACGTTAGTTATCGCACAAAATACTTACCTAAACTCTTATCATGAACATGATGTTTTTCTGGTGGCCGCAGCGTGCTGGCTCTCAACGGATAGGGATCCCCTCTTCCCTTCGCGTTGTACGCAAGTACAGCCGCCGCGTACGTCCGGCCGGGGGCCAGACCCACCGCGGTGAAGCGGGGCACGGCGCTTGAAACATTGGCTACGATCTCCTGTTTGGGAAAGATGGTAATCAAGTTGATAATTAATGAAAGTAACTAGCTTGGTAGATACATGGGTGTTATCACAGATGAATATAGATGGTGAATATAACTGTAGGTAATTAGCGCTCTATGAGCTGAATTGCACTTTATTGTGTTGGAGCAAGAGTCGCTTTTTATTTAAATGTTTTTGCGGAGTGACCCATCTATACTAATCTGTGGTGTTACGTGAATTAAGATTTTAGGTACACTGAGTAGGGTTTTGAAAAGTGACTTTGCATTGCTACTACAGGTGTAATCACGATCCGATCACTTTTGGGGTCGTTTTTTTTGTAATTATTTTGCACTGCGGCATCAATCGAAAGTGTTCAATAACCAAAGAGCATTCAAGTTACATAAATAATACTTTTATACTGAAATACTTTTATTTGAGAGTTTAATTAAATATAATTTGATTGTTAGTGAAGAAAAAAAATTGAATTACTAGAGAAATACCATGGTAGATATTTTTAGTTAATTTACTTTCTAACAGATTCTTACCTGCGTTACAATCTCCCGTACTTCTAGAAGAAAAGACTGGGGCATGCCTCCGTTGAAACCTTCTGAACACCGAACCCCAAACGATGTCAGTGATGCATTTACCAATGTGCAGTTGTGAACTTGATCGGGACGACCTGCAAATAAAAAAGATAATATAAAAATGTCCTTGTACTTTTAAAATATTCATGTTATGACCTTAATTTTTTTTTAAATCCATTTCAAATTGACGTTGAACTTATGAAAACGACAACGTTAAATTGACCTTGACCTTTAATAATTACAATGTTGAATTTCACAATAATATATCAAGTGGATACCTGAAACTCAACTTAGTTCTCAAGTGAGGATAAGTAAGTTAAGGCTTTGCACAGTAAACTTTAGACTTCCGTGTTGATTTTGGAAATTAAAGAATAACTTATCGTTGGTTGCTTAAACTTACTTTTCTTGCGATTTTTTGCAATTTACATGTCAGAGTCAGGTTATATGTTGATTAAAATATGATTTGCGACCGTAAAAAATATGGCTTTACATAATTATTATCATTAGAATCAGCAATACAACTGCTTGTGTTAGAATTGGCTTCAAATGTCATGATTTCATGAAATAGTCATTCAAAGGTAGGTAAACTTAGAGAGATGAAATTATGAATTGAAAAGATAACCTCCTCGCCTTGTTTCTCCGAAGGGTTGGGCAGAGGTGTACTGGTAGTACACCCACATTTTGCCAGTTATGTTTTTTATTCCCATGTTATAGGGGGCGAGCCTATTGCCATCAACCGGGCACAATTCCCAACTCCGAGCTACTACTGAGAAATTCCTGTTGGAAAAACCCAATAATACTTTGCCCGACTTGGGAATCGAACCCAGGACCTCATGCTCAGCAGTGGCGCTTGCAAACACTAGAGCAACGAGTTGATGAATTGAATGATTATAATTCTATAAATAACTATTTGATACGGCCGCGAATCATATTTAGACAAACAAATAACAAAACAAAATACTGATCTGAAATATTTGAATTTCGTGGGCGACCCTGGCGCTTTCGCTACGAGGTTAAATCTAGTTCAGATAAAAATCACCATATTTATCTCTGCCAGTGAAATTCCAGAAATTATCATTTATCTCGATGTTAATATTTTAACATACATATTATGCGAATGAGCTCAAACGTATTTTGTTTTAAAATAACATCTTTATTTCGGATCTCATACTTACTTATTCCTCTTCATTACGTATGTTACAAAAATGGGTCCACAAGACTTTAATAAAGTTGATTACGAAACTTTTCATAAAAACCTCACATAATAGTCATTGAATATAGAACGGTAACATTGAAATATAACAAATAACCCTAAGGCTTTCAAAGTCAAAAAGACAACACACAAATACATGAACAAAGGCTTTAGTAATTCGTTTTCTAATGATCTAGTCCCCAATGCCCCAAGCTCTAGTACAGTAAGCCGCATGTCAGTTGTAACAAAACTGGTATAATATGGCCTCTTATTTTACTCAAACTCAGCACAACCACAGTATAATTATGGACAGTACAGAAACTACGTACGAAACGGCACATTCAAACAGACGCGCTCATTATCGAGACTTCAAGCGATTGTCGCGGTGCTGTCAGATAGGTACCACCCGCATCCGTGTCAAGACAAGTGGTCGCCGCGATCTTTTTAAAAATGGAGCGTAGGTAATTATTTCAACAAATAGGCGTAGTTTCCATACTCTCCATATTTATACTGTGGTACTGCACTGGTCAAAATGTTAGCCGAAGTGCGGGCAACTGTACGAGACTTTAAAAAACCTCAATTGAAAAGATATAACATAATGTTATACGTCTGCCAAGAGATAATAAGACGTATATGTTTTCCATCTAAAATTTGATTATTTTAGTGTACAAACAAGTAAATCCATCAGAACTTGTGAAGGTTTCACAGAGAATTTGGACCCACCCTCAGGCAAGATGAGGCATTTGCGGGATAAAATATACAAATACATATTTTGGAAAGGTATTACATGAAACTATGTACCGGCACAGATTACTACAGATGGTTCACTCCGCAAAATCATTTAAATAAAAAGCGACTCTTGCTACGACACAATAAAGTGCAATTCAGGTCGCACTGCGCTAATTACCTTACAGCCGATCTATTCTGTAAACATCTCACCGTGAAAACTTAGGTGATGAGAGCGTGAAGTGTGCTGTCATTCCACTGATGCTAGGGATGTACGAGTACCTACACTAATTGACAGCTCACTTCACCTAAGTTTTCACCGTGAGATTTTTACAGAATAGCGCTGCAGTTATATTCACCTAGAAGTTGCGTCTCTTTCTATCGCGTAAATATTATATTATTAATATTCTTTTATTATTATTATATCTTCTGACTACGTTAAGCTCACTGAATTGGCCGGACAAGACGAGCTCGCCGCGAACTTGTAGCTTCATACCAAAAATGCTGAGTGAACCATCTTTAATAATCTGTGGTAGTGGTAGATAAAAATTTATACAAGATTCTCTCTTCAAATTATGGCTCGTAGCATTAATACATAATCAATCCTTTTCGAAATTCCGAAATTAATTTATTACAAAAATGTGTTCCAAAGAAATACCTAGGAACTTATTTTTAAAATTTTGAAGGTAATATGATTGATTTAATAGTTATTTTTATTTAAAACTATATATAGGTACCTATTTTGCTTGAAGCCATTTATGGCGAAAGTACTAAGACACTTTTTGATATATTTGAAATGATTTTGATTTGATAGAAATGAATAAAACTGGGTCAGGTGAGCTGTGGGTTAAAATAACCACTGATTGGGTCCTATTAAATACTAGATGACATCACAGCAAACCAAATGAAAATGGAGGAATTGACTTGACTCATACCGAAGGGATTGGTCCGCAATAGAACAAAAAAAAATACGGGCTCAATAGATTAGACAAACAATAAAGATAATAAAAACTTACCAGCTGCAATAATATGGTAGACACACGGCACTCTCTGCTTCCCGATCCTATTATGTGCCCAACAGAGTAGTGTGCCATAGTCCATCTCTGTATGAGGAGTGTAGGTAACAGTGGAACTGGTACCAGCTCGGGAGACGTACGTGTCGCTGACCTCATTGCTGTTCGCTGTGTTGTTGAAGGTCCAGCGGAACTGTGGAAGAATGTGGTGCTTAATAAAGGGGGAAATGGAAATAGATCTCATATCATTTGGTTTAAATAGGTTTTTTATTTTTATTTATTATTACTTTCTTGTCTATTCCATTTTGTTAAATATCTAATACTTGTTAAGGCCTACACTGCCGTCCCACGCGTTGCCATGCCTATTAACAGTGTAATTTGAAACATTGTAAAAGCCAATATATTTTTAAAGAGTAATCTTTCTTGCCGGCTCTTCTCCATAGGAAAAGACCATTTGGAACCGTACATATTTTAGCTTCTGACGTTTTCTAAGTGCCCATGTGTTTAAGTGAAATAAAATATTTTGTATTTGAATTTGATAGGTAAATTTACATTAGATCTCACAACTTTTTGTGGTAAAAGAACTGCATTGCGAGACTTGCAAATTTGTACATGTTATGTTTTTAATGGGTTATTCATAATGCTTTAGGTGCGTTACAGCTACTACACTTTTCAAGCAACATGAAAACAGATCAAAATCCAATTATTTACTTTTTCTTTTAGACAAAACAGAGTTTTATTTAAGACCTTACACGTGCTTGTTCTACGAATCCTATCCTTACCAGGACTTTGTAAATAATAATCTTCTAGGCAAAGAGGCTCCATTTAATTGCCCTGACTTATGTAATATATAACAAAGTAATAATCGAGAATCATAATTGGAATTTAAATAAGTCTATTACAAAATATATTTTTTGGATAGGTACACAACAAAATAAATATTAAAATTGTTTTGTTTTCCACAATACAACGTATAGTAGATACTATTGTAAGCTAAGTCATGCTGCAGGGACACAACCTCATCTATATTTATTACGCGATTACTGTACTGTACCTAAGCTGTACTTTAGTACGGAGCGCAGCGGAGTGGGGCGCGTCGTCGTGGATTGCACTATCTATAGCTGTTGCCTGCGACTTTGTGTGCAATCCAGGATCAAAAGCCTATGTCCTTCTCCAGTTTATGGTCTACCCATGTGCCAAATCTCATCCAAATCCGATCAGCTGTTTTAGCGTGAAACAAACAAACTCACTTTCACATCCATAGTAATATTATAAATTCGAAAGTAATTCTGTCTGTCTGTCTGTCGTGGCTTAGCCATGAAAAGGCAAGGAGATAGATGGCATCCTGGAGAAGGACATAAGGTACTTTTTGTCTCAAAAATAGTCCTAAAGGGGGTGTATAGGGGATGAAAGTTTGTATGGGAAACCCAGCATTTCATAAGTTAGGGATATGAAAATTAAAGTGTATGCTTTTGGTAAAAAATAAAGACTTTTAAAGTTTTTGTAAAATCATCCCCCGCGGGGGTAAAATAGAACATGATTTTAAAATTCACATGTAATATTGATTTTTTTGTGTATTCTTTTCAAGATATACTATACGGGATTGGAATATAGTCATACTCTTAAAAAAACGGAGTGTGAGTAGGACTTGCGCCCTGAGGGTTCCGTCTCAAAGCTGTGCTTGCTCGGCTGCCAGAATTTCCAAATCCGGAGTGCAGGACCAACTTAAGTTTCCAATTGAAAAACCACTTTTAATAGAGTGGAGAGTACCAATTTGAATCAAATGAGACTAAATGTTACCTACTTTAAGACACGGCCTATGAAATTTTAATCCCAGATTGAAGAACTTAACTTTGTGTTCATATATCAACAGCGTCTAGATAACGTGCTAGAAGTGATAGGAATCCCTAAAGCTCAAAATGAAGACCTTGATTCGATATCTGTCAAGCTGGCTGAAACTCTCAACTTAGATAGATCACAGATTTTAAATATTAAACGTGTGGAAGACCGAAATGATCGTGAAGGAAACATCCAGTTGGAGTTGCAACAAGCAGAACAGGCACAGTCATGGGTACGTGCATCCAGAAAGAAAGAAGTTCTGTTAGAACAAATTGTTTTGGAAGCCCCTGTTAAAATGTCCAAGTCAAAAGTGATCCTGCGTCGTGCCCTTACTAAATCTAATAAATCGCTACTGTGGCTGGCCCAACAAAAATTGCGTCCAGCATATAAATATGTCTGGTTCCAGGATGGAAAGGTGCTGCTACGTAAAGAAGACAAAGACAAGCCTACAGTCGTTAGGAGCGAAATGGACATCGATCGGCTTTCGACCACAACGCAGGCAGGACGAAAAAATCTGTATCGGTAATAGTTTTAAAATAAGTTATCCCGGATCTTTCTCCCGATCACCAAGAATTATTAGACTGTGCAAACATTAATGTTCTTAGTAAGCGTATACCTTCCATTAATAAAATTAATCTGAATATTGTTCACGTAAATGTTAGATCCATAATTAAAAATTTTAGTCATGTAACACAATTAATTAGCTCATCCAACGTAACTATAGATGTCTTAATTTTAACAGAAGTTAATATAAATGAAAACACTGTTCATATGTACAGCATCGATGGCTATGAAATGCACAGTAAGTTGCGTAAAAACAGAAAAGGCGGTGGAATAATAATTTACGCCAGAGATGGCTACATATTCACACCAATGAATCACACATTAATACACTGTGAATGTATTATTGGTCCATCACTACACCTCACAACTACCACGCATATATCTGTGCAATTTATAGACCACCAAGCGAGAGTAAGCATCTATTCGTAAAGGAAATAAGCAGTATCTTATCCAATTCTTCTATTAAATCATACGACACTTATTTGCTAGGAGACGTAAACATAGACCTAAAGACATACGACAACATTCGAGAATACTACGTAAGTAGCATGTCCGAGTGTGGTCTAACGAGCGCGATAACTGACTACACAAGAATTGAAACACGCGGAAATAAAACTACACGGAGCTGTATAGATCACATTTTTTATAAAAACACGCTCGTTAGATCTGTACTCGGCCGCACTCGGAACTGTAATGGCAGATCACCGCATGTTAATACTGTCGTGCATAGGGCTTGACACAACACGAATACAGGTTGATACAAAAATAATACAACAAATTGATAATGTTAAAATTAAATCCTTACTCAACAACTTAAAATGGAGCGAAATAGATGATACAGAGTGTCCAAACGTAATTTACGACTAGATAAAAAATCAATTTCATAGATGTTACGATGAATCAAATTATATCTGAAAAATTAATAAAAACAGTAAAAGAAACAAACAACCATGGATAAATAACAAAATTAATACCATGTGTAAAAAAAAGGACCGATTATTTATAAAATGGAAAAATGATTCAACGAATAAAATACTGCGATTAGAATATAATAAAATAAGAAACAGAACTCATAAAATCCTCGAAAAATCTAGAAATAAACATTATTTGGAAGAAATAAATAATAATAAAATGAACTCGAGAAAGCTATGGCAAATATTAAATAATCTGTCTGGCCGCAACAAAAAGTCGGTTGATGAAGCCATCTTGAGAGCCTTTAAAAATAATAATGTAGAAATAAAAACCAAAGCTGATAATTTTTAAGAAGATCTTGCCCAAATGTAACCGTTATCTATTGAACGAAACAGAATATATGTTTCCCCATAACACATCAATGTACTTCAGGAAAGCTACAAATAATAGTGTCAGTAAACTAATTAAAAACCTTAGTACTAATAAAGCTCCTGGAGTAGATAACATTAGGTGTATTGACATAAAATCCATTTTTGACAAGATGACAGGCGTTATTGTTAAATTGATCAATTCTAGTGTCAAACAAGGAAAATACCCGGAAGTACTAAAAACTGGTGTAGTGCGCCCAATTCATAAAAACGGCAGTTTTGCGGACTATGGAAATTATAGACCGATCACTATATTACCTGTTATCGACAAAATAGTTGAAAAATATGTTTGTAATCAGATACAAGACTTTTATGTAAAAAATGACGTGTTGTCCAGCACACAATATGGTTTTCAACCCAACAAATCCACCTCACAGCTGTTATCGAAATTCACGGATGAGGTCAACGAATCTCTTAATGATAAAAATAACGTAATTTTACTATTTATTGACTTCAGCAAGGCGTTCGATACCCTTAGACACGACACGTTGCTGACAAAATTAGATAACTCTGGGGTTCGAGGACCAATACTCAAATGGTGTAAGGACTACCTTAATAACCGTAAATATAAAGTAAGGATATGTAATGAAACCAGTGACGCCATTGAAGTCACTGAAGGGACAGCCCAAGGCTCAGTACTTGGACCTTTACACTATCTAACATATGTCAACGACATGGAACATGTGGTTAATCACTGTTCCGTCTATCAATATGCAGACGACACATGTCTGGTAGCTACCCACCGAGACGTAAAAGTAGCAGCTCAATGGTTACAGGAAGATTTCACTCAAGTTTCCAAATGGGCACACGATGCTGGGCTGGTTCTTAACGCAAGTAAGACCAAAATCATTCATGTCCACTCTAGCCATCTAAAGCATATTTTTTATTTTAAGATAATCGCACACAGTCACAGTTGCCTACACTCCACTCTGGCAGGTACATGTCGATGTGAGGCAGTTGACCAAGTAACGCATCACACCTACCTGGGATTAGTTGTAGACAATCGTTTTAGCTGGACTTTTCACGTGGACTTAGTCTGTGACAAGTTGTGAGCTATACTGGCAAAGTTTTACATTTTGAAACCTAAAGTTCCGTTCAAAATCTTACTCAACATGTACATTGCTTTAGCAGAATCAATTATAGCATACGGAATCACGAGTTATGGGCGAACATTTAAATCATATTATACTGAAAGGATTTCCAAATTGCAAGTTAGACTCTTAAAACTTATCGTACCCAGAAAAATTAAACACCAATATAAAGACGTCATTGAACTATTTAAATATTGTGAAATTTTGCCATTTCAGACGAGACTAAACATGACCCTCTTAATTGAGCAATTTAATAACAAAAGCATTCAAATACCGATATCCCATAAAATAATCACAAGAAGTATCACCAGAAATAAATTAATAGTACCTCAGGCTAGAAATTATTATGGCAGGCGAACTGTAAAATGTTTAATAACCACAATTTACAATGAAATACCAAAATCTATAAAAAACGAAATAAACTCGAAAAACTATAAGCAAAAATACAAAAAATACTATTACAACTACTTATCTAACTTGGTTTCATAAAATATTTTTCAAATTTAAAACACTATTTTAATAAATAAAAGCGAAGCAACATGTATAGGAATTTATTTACGTTGACTAGAACCGGTCTTAATGAGCCGCCGAGTAGCGAGCAGCTCAGATCCAAAACGTTACATGTGTGTGACTCACGTACTTACTGATGGATGTTTACGGCTTAAATAGTTACGTGCAAATTATTGTTCATGTACCTACATTGTTTGCTTATTTTTATAATATAGGTAAATAATGTACGTACATGGTTAGTATACATGAATAATATATTATAAGTAAATACATGTTATATTTAACTGATTAAGAAGTCTAATGGCGAATGTGAGTACCAATACAAACCATTTCTGGTTTAATGGTACAAAACAAACAGGAACTTGTAATAAGACTGTATGCAATAGAAAAAAAAAAAATATAAATTACCAATTTTAGGATTTCCTATACTTGACCTTGCTTCTCGGCAAACTTCATGCTGCTGGACCAACGGAAGTACCAAATAGGCTTTGGATTATTTGCGAGTATCAAAATATGCGGCTTAAAAGACCTTATTTTTTTGTTGCGTTAACTTGGAAGTTTGGTTTTTCGTTAGAGATTCAAGGGACCGTAGATCTAATGCTAAGCGCACACCACGGGGGCGCACACAAGGAAGATAATTTAGACTAGCTTAAACTTCGATCAAACCGTTTAGCTGTTAATTAGATACGAGCCTGTCTTAATAATATATTACTTAAGTCCTTACATATAAAATTGGCTTTCATCGAAAAACCCCAAATATTTCGAGCATTTTCACTTTTCCAATTTATTTCAAGTGAATTAAAATTGTTTTATCACTCACACCGAAGCCTGCCGCTAACTCTGACGTATTTTGCGATGGATCCGCTTCCACGATCACTTTTAATTCTTCATTGTCAACTAGGGCCTCCGGTCGTCTATGGGATTTGTTATGTAGGTCAACATTTCCAGAACGAAAAAGTTGGAACCAAAAACGTACTGTATTTCCTTTTACAGTAGCTTCGCCATACACATCATTAATCTTTTGAGCTGTTTCTGCAGCGCTGTCGCCATGGTGGAACTCGTATACGTAAATGACGCGATATTTTAAGTTTTCCATGATGTGAACAGAACGATGTCAAAGAAAAATCAAATGGAGCGAAAACAAATGAATCACTACATTCGAAACACAAAATAAATACACAAGCTTAAATTTTAAATAAATTTGAATTCGGAATTCATAACCCAATGCCAGATATTTGAGCTCAAAGTGGCTTTCCTTACATATGAAATTGGCGTTTTATCTAACTAGATACACAACGCTACGCCAATTTCATATGTAAGGAAGGTCATTATAGTAACAGTACCCAATATATCGCCCATATATCGCCAATACTTAAAAATATGTAGATTATGTAAGTACCAACATTAAAAGTCAGTGAATAAATATGAAAGAAAAAATACTCGCTCACATTACTTTATGGGTGACTTAACTGGTTGTTATGTAGCTAAGTACCAATTACTCGAAGTGATCATATTATTTATCAAAACGATCTTGACAAATATTTCGGGAATATAACTCTATTATGTATTATCATTAGCACAATGGTTAATCCGAAAACAATTATCATTTATCTATTGAGACCGAGACCAATAACATAGGCTAAATAATACCATTTCCTCAGTATAAATAAGTAACAGTATTATATCTTCATAGAAAACGGCCGAAATGACGCGCTTTAAAATCTCTATCAGTACTCAACAGTATCGAGTGTGGCTGTTACGTACGGACGCGGAAGGTTTATCTACCGAGTGGCCGGAGGTAATTATTTCAAGGTCACTGCCGATATAATATTGTTACTCATTTATACTGTGCCATTTCTATCAACTTTTTGCAATGAATTCCATCGTGATAATATAAGTTCATATTACTTAAGCATGGTTGCTTTTAGTCAGAGCTTGAAACTTGATGATTTTGATCAACTTCGCACTTAAAAGTTTTGAGTTGTCCTTTTAAAATTATCTATTTTCGACGGATGAGTTAATTACTGAGAAAAGAGTAGGCGAAATCCTTTAAAGTGGGAAGTCAGGGAAATTAGGTAGTGGTAACTTTGTGATCGTTAAAAATTAAAGCTAAGATGTTGTAGTTTTCTTAGTTTACAAGGTTGAAAAAGGTGGTTTTTTACTTCTCAAAATGTACGAAAACAGAACACCCTTACAGTCTAATTTTAATCAAGATCGGGGTATTATTTTCCAACATAAAAACCTCTTGCTTGTAACTTTGCATCTTTCCATCCATTACAAGCCTTAGTACGTCAAATCCTACATGATTAGTTTTAAGCTGTTGGGCCCCTGCCAAAAACTTATGTAAGTAAGTAAAGTAAAGAACCAGCTAATAGGTAGGTAAACTGCTAAAAATCTTTCGTTCGTCTGTTAGCTTATTGGTACCTAGTACGGTCGGCCGCACGTCAGAGTAAATCCAATATAAACTGTCTTCTAATTCTATTGAAAGTCCGTACTACGCTAGGTTAGTAAAGGTCAGTGTTATCCCTGACGTGCGACGAATATTTTTAATATTTTTTAGCGCGACTGCTGAGCTGGTCCTGTGTTCGATTCCCGGGTCGGGCAAAGTGTTGTAATTTCCATTAGGAATTTCTTAGTAACAGCCCGGAGTTTGGTAGGTGGCGGTGTGATACCCCCGTGCCTTGGAAAGCACGTTAAGCCCTTTGTCCTGCGCCTGATTTCTCTCCGGTCGTGTCGGATTGCCGTCCCATCGGGCTATGAGAGTGAGGGAAGAGAGAGTGCACGTTTGTCTGCGCACACACTCTTGTGCACTATAATATCTCCCGGGCCGAAGACTAGTCTCCTTTGAGATTGGCCGCCGTGGCTGAAATACGGTCTGGAGGACTATATATATATATATATGTTTTTTTTTTTTTTAAATGTCAGAACGTGTTAGCCTGTTTTACCATTTCCTACCACAGGAGTTTTTTGCAGAAAAAAATAAAGAAAAAGAAGAAACGTTACAATTGAATTGTTATAATTGAGCCAATATTTTAGGCAGTGAGAGGGGGAGGGGGAGAGGCTTATAAGGAAAACCGCATTGTAATTCCCTCTTGGTTGGCAAATTTACCCTCAACCTATAGATATTTATGTGAAGACCGGGTTTTGTATAATTTCTGACTAAATTAACAAACCATAAATGAACTGAGCTAGCGTCTTCCAATTATGTAGATTGTAAGGTGGAATACTAAATTGATTTACTTACACCTTTCTTGTATTGGTTTTAGTAGGAATTAAAAGATCCTTTTATTTAATGAGACTTTGATTGCTATTCTGAACCAAATTTTATTTGTGGCAAGTGGCGTCCTTTCAAGCTACAATATGCTTCAGTTGTTTATATTTAAGACCTAATTATATATGTATATACGATATATTTGATATTTGAGAATTTTTTGTTGTTTTTATTTGTGACCATTTGGCGCTATATAGGTACGAGTACAATGACTCAAACTCAAAGCATTTATTTCAATTAAATTTTGAATTGTCAAGGAGTCGGTCAGTCAGAAATATAAAGCTAGTTGTCCATTCCAAAGCGTAGTTGGTACTATCAAAGAACTTCATATCTACTCGTAAGCAGTTTGAAAACAAAATCCCGTGAACACGATTACCACTTATGTTACCACCCCGGTTCTATAGCGGCCGAGCGCTGCAAGCAGAAATAGTCCTTACGGTGTATAGATATGAACTTCTTTAATGGTACCTATGGATAAAAACGGGCAAGAAACTTCATGGACACTCTTTTAAATCATATTGTTACAAAAATATTTATAGATCATCAATGTTGAATTTAAAATTATAATGCGAGAACGATAAAAAAGTATACGTTAAAAGCGTCAAAAGCACAGCAAATATATACAAACAAAAATAAACAAATGAAATAATAAAATAAACCACGGTAGCTGAGAGATTACCAGTCCCAACTGACGGCACCCGTTCACGAACATGACGCATAGATCTGCACCATTCAACCATTTTGAAGGGAGCTAAATGATTCAACACACGCGCCACCATCAGCGAGACACATTCAAGCATAGGGCACATTCAAGTCAATAAAAGAATGAAAGAAATATATATATATATCACCCGGTAAATAAATAGTAGCTCTATTAGTACATATGTAGCTCTCACACCTGTGCTATGCAATTATATTGTAGCGGTTACACCGCCATATACGAACTACGCATCAAAGACATGACGTCACACAAATCCTGCATCGCGCAATTAGATTAGAGTTTACCGCGCAAACGACATATATAAGACTATCCGACATCAACAGTTGGGCATCGGCCCGCCAGACACAACATCCGTCTGGTTGGAGAATCCTCCCTTTTCTATGGTGGATGAGTGAACTTTATACCCTGTTCCTCATGGCCCTAAAATATACTCTTAGATGGGTTCAGATTCGCAAAAAAAACTGTCACGTCATGAGCTTAAAACTGGAGTGTTTTTCACACAAAACAGCTACATAACGACGGCACGGTTAGCGCAGTGGTTAAGCGTGTCGCGGGTTCAATTCCCGCACGGAACAAATATGTATGACCTACAAGTAGTTATTCCGGGTCTGGCTGTTTGTGTATTTGAGTTTAATTGTTTGTCAACGCACCCACAATAAACGAGCAGTGCATAGTGTTTTTCGAATTTCTTTATTTCATTATTTTTTTTAAAAAAGAATAAAAAAAATACAGGTTTTACAATCATTTTCAATTCTAGGCGGCTCCATATCCTTTTATGATACTCAACGAAAATGTTTGCCAAATGCATTATTATTATTATATGGTGCACACTCACCACAACTTCAGGAGGGTTAGCGTCCACATGGCAGGTGATGTGAGCGCGCTCTTGTTTCGCCACGCCATGTACCCTCTGCTGGGAACTCCTGCAGGTTGGTGCATCTGTTGTTCAAAATAATTGGATTTGTGAGTTATGATATCAAAGAGAAGGGAGTGAATGATAGCGTGACGGTTGACAGGAGAGAATGGAGGAAGACAAAAGGTTGCGCCAACCCCACGTAACAAGGGAAAAGGTCAGAAAGATGATAATGGTTAGTTATACGAGGTTCCAACTGTACTGTTGGTGTTGGATTTGTCCGATATTTTCAGACAATCTGTTTTTTTTTTATATCAAATACGACGAGACACTCGGCATAACTGTTCAATCTAAAAATGCAACCGAGTTATACAGTAAACTGAACACACATAAAAAAATAACAATCAATGCCGATTTATACAGCACCAAACTGCTGCTCCTCTGAATTGATTTACTCTACGACTAAATGCAGCATGCGGCTTCGCCCGCGTAACCGTTACTACTATTTATAACATCAGCTATCTGCCAGTGAAAGTCCCATTAAAATCGGTCCAGCCGTTTCGGAGATTAGCCGAAACAAACAGATACACAGACACAAAAAATTTAAATGTGTTTTTTTTTGTTATAAGTACCGTATATGCTTTCATGTGCATTTAGTAGAAAGCTGTTATTTTGACATTACAAACATAAACTATTTTTATTATTCAGTTTTAACTTTCACGGGCAAAAAATCACATAATTATCCAAAGTTTGCCAACAGTGCTGTATCTTACGTATGACCAATTTACTCTCTTCAAAGTCTATAAAACTATTAATTTGAAATAGTTGGTAAGCTCTCATAACATAAGTGAGACTATGAGCTATCTAATTGCCTTTTCAAAGTGCTTGTAATCACAAAGTGAACTTGAGACATCATTAGACAGACAAGTGGCTACAAAGGTATTCCGACACATGCATTCTACTTGAAGCAATAATTTAAGAATTTAATATTCTGATGTGAAGTTAGTCTGTATACATTATTTTATCTCTGTCAAACAAGAAATTTTGTAATGCTATTTTTGGAATGTTTTGAGTATAAATAAGTTAGTTCTTTAAATACGTTATTTACTCTTTAAACCATTTTATTACATAAACATATTTTAGAGCTGTTGTATGATATAAATTTATAGAAAGCACTCCGACATTGTACATTTTACTTTAAGGTGTAGAGCACGCTGCGTAAGAAAGTGTAAAAGATTAAATCTACACAATTTAGTAACCTGAAAACAAAGTAAAACTTACACAAAACATTCAAAGAGAAGGGTTTACTCTCCCCATCTCCCTCTGCGTTGAACCCCACACACGTATAGTTGCCGGCTGTCTTCCTGCCCACCCCCTGCAGGACTAGCGACTGGTTGCTGATGATGACGCCATGACCCACGTTGTGGAGAAGAGTCTTACCCTGGTAGAGGGAAAAATAGCTTGTTAATTTCGCAATATAGGGTGTAAGCGATATCAATGCTAACCCAAGTCAGATTTTTTGTCGCTTAGTAAAAAAAATAATGGAAAAACAGAGGGCTAAAGACCTAGAGGCCAAAGCCTAATAAGGTAGTCTGATCAAATATCCGAGCAATTGACGATATAACTGATGGAAAAAGACCGTTTACAATTTGATACGGAGTCACGATTCTCAGCAGTGAGGGAGCGATTGAACAGAAGAGATACAATAAAAACTGCTGTTTCATACAAAAGTCCAATACCACCACGGTCAAAACGTAAGGAACTTCAGTTTTATTTAGTAATCGACAAAAGTTTTAATTCTAGAATTAGTAGTGAAATTCACGGTAACAGTTTGCGCGACGATGTTCCCTTACATTGAATAGTGTTCTAGTATTTTATTTTTAACTATTCACGTTTAGGGTTCAAGGACAGTTTTTTCAATGTACCAAGGCCACAACTTTTTTTATTTTAATCAAAAGTGACTTGATTGTCGTAGCAGCTTGTGCTACGACGTAGCTCAGTGCAAGCTACGCCGTAGCTCATCGCGTAGCATTGCAAATTGGTCGCGGCAGCAAACGCTTACGCTCTTTTCAACTTTTGTATTAAGTTCTAAAATATGTTTATTTTAATTGTTCATAATAATTCATTGATTTGCGATCAAACCTTCCTGTAGCCAAAGAAATAATCTTCTTTTACTCAGGTCAAAAGGATGGTAGGTACATATTATAAGGCACGCATCTGTACATAATGTTATGGCAAAACTAAAGTTAGTCTCAGAGTTAAGTCGCTGTTTCAACCCTTTTATGGGCCCCATGGGGTTGAAACTTAGCGTTATGTCTCTTCACTATATAATACATAGCTTGAATATAAGTTTGACCCTTTCGAAGGGACATTGTTGAAGAGTTTATCTTGTTACGATAGTTGACTGAAAAATGTCGTGAAAAGATTTTTTTATTGTAATTGCATAGTTAAAAAATGCGGTATTATTTATAAATAGTGCCTTGTTCTGTTAACTATTTCAATAAGTTAAAATAACAACAACATTTTGTTGCCATAACATAACATAAGAAAACAATTACTAGCTAAATAGTTAACTAGCTTCATATTTATGTCTGACTGACCCCTTGACAATTCAAAAGATTGAGTTTGATTACCTACGTCATAAATTTTAAATCGAATTCCTGAAAAACAACATAATTCAAAACAACAGTTAACCTAGTTTATTCCACTAAAGAATTCATGTATTAGCAGAGATAAGGACTTTGTTATACAGCATGTTTAATCTAATAATATAAATTAATTTAACCTGAATTTTTTACAAGTTTTTCCATAGATTTCTTAAAGAGTACTTGTCGTGAAAATGTGACAATGTTGTATTTTTTTGACAAACATATCGCATCGTCAGTTATATTTAACAGGGCCTGTTCTAAGTAGGTAGTAAAACCCATGGATTTATAGATCCTTGTTCTTAGTTATAAATCAATCGTGTTGCTTACATTAATATTATAGTTTTACAATTATATACTCACATTGTGCCTCCACTCGACTTTATAAACATAAGGATGTGCTCTGATGATACAATCGAAGTAGACATCAGTGCCTTCTCTAATGTTTGAGGGGTCCAAGTTCGTTCCTAACCGGACTGTCGTTTCGGGAACATCTATATGAAAGCAAAAGAGAAATTAGTTTGGTAAGTTGATATCAGATGTTTTTGTGAAATTTTAACTTGAGTAAAGGTTATATTTTATTTAATTCCACTTTTCACAAAATTATATGGGACCCTGGATGAACCTTCGTATGCTTCTTTAATTTCTTTTTTCGATCATTCGACAGGCGAGTGAAAGATGCCGATGCCTTCAACATTGTTAGATCGGTTCGATTCATAATTTTTTTGACAAATTTTATGTTCGGATGTTTCATTCCAAGTGAATATTGGCTTCAGCACGTGCTTTGGCTAAGTATTATACCTGTCACTTTCGCACAACTGTCAAACTACAAAGGCAAGATAGAGACGGGCATTTCTTAGCCAAAATAAGTGCTTGGTAATGTTTATTAAATCTCGGTCTTAATGCACATAAACTAACGCGTTTTTCCCATAGTGGTAGTAAGAAAGTACAGAACACCATCTACTACGACCCTTAGGCCGTGCTAACACATACGAACACGCACGAACGATCCCGACCTTCCAAGTATTAAGGGAGCGCGCTGACTGAGTGCGACTTAGTTACGTATACGTACGTATAGTACCGTACCAACATCTGAAAACAATCCGAACTTGTTGGAATTTTTCGTGCGTTCAACGCGATACCACCGCAACACTACATACGTAAGACCACGATCACACGTTTACGTACGATACGAGTTCGTGTCCAAAGTGCACGCGGCCTTACATACTCCTTTTGCTTCGTCCATATTCATGTATTTAATCCTACACGAGTAAGGTCTGTGGTTATCCTATGTTATATGTGAATATAAACATTACGTCAGAAATTACAAAATAATGATGTTAAAATAAGCATTTGAATGTGTTTTTACCTACACCTAAAAACAAAGACTACCTATTGGAAAACCCAATTCATAAATATTTAATAACCGTTAACCAAGCGTGCCAAGTTTTCTACAAACAATATAATAAGCAGGCTGTTATTTCAGTCTTCAATATCAAGAAGTTTTTGTACTTTCGCAAAATTTTCATTCTCGGCCATAAAATCTAGAATTCAAGAAAAACAAAGTTGTGTAAAGTTTCAAGGCTCGCTCGTAATAAAATTCGGGAAATTTCGGATAAGCTTAATTTTTCTTTGCCGTTTTTACTTCCTCGTGGGACTTAAGATTAAGATGTTCAACGTACTTTAGAAAAGCTTACAATTCTGCGATGGAACACTGCGATAAAATAAAACCTTCAATTACCTATGCTTTGAAGAGTATTCTCGAAGTCAAAGTCAAAGTCAAATCATTTGTTTAAAATAAGGCAAATTTGACCAACAAAATTTACAAAAAAAAAAGATTCTGGTCGCCCCTTCACTCTCTCGTTACTCTTTTAAAATGTTTTACAATATTTTGTTTATGTCATTAATTATATAATCATACACCTTTTTCTTTTTTACTTGGTAATTTCCCACCCAAAAAAAAGAGCTAGCTCTGGATGGAGCTTACTGTCAGACTCTTACTGACTAAAACCCACCCGTGTTCCTTCAATTGCCTGTACGTTACCCGGGGGCCACGGTATCCCTTTCGGACTTTCCCGCAACCCCGGCAGGCATCGTTCCCATCGGACCCCTTCACTAGCTGACATCTCTTTGAGGCGCGCGTGGTATCATACACCTAACATCTTCTTTAGTATTAGTTCAGTCATAGCCTACTGATGTGACCGTCAAACTGCCAAGTCATGGGTCTCGAGTTCGAACCCGAGGCCCGCACCTCTGACTTTTCAGATTCACGTGCATATTCTATAATTATCACTTGCTTCAAAAACGGTGAAGGAAAACATCGTGAGAAAACGCATATCTGCGAGATATTATCTCGACAGGATGTGAAGCTAAGTCAGAAGCCCATGCGCGGGTTAAAACTTGGTCACCAGGTTAGTTACTAACCACGAGAAAAAAAAAAAAAGTAAATTTGTCATTTCAAATCTTCTTAGCATATGTCTCGATGAATGGTTACGGTTTATCGCTCACTTACACTGTATATCTAAAGTCCAGTCATCTTCTAAGGCTGGCACTAAAGGCATCTGAGGGTTGGATGCTCTGCACGCCAATTTAGCTCCAGCATCAGACTTCGTCAGTTGTAGGGATACTGTTGATGTTGTTGTGTTGCCATCTGTTGATAACTGTGAAAAAGAATAAGATAAATCTCTGGTTTTAAAATACTATTCAGGATAGTTTGCTTTTGAATTTCATATTTGTAGGTTAATCTACGTTTAACTTAGTTTTTTTCTAAATTTGATCAAATAAACATTGTATATTTTATAGCGTTAGTTTTTTTTTTTTTTTTGTTACGTTCTTTGGTGGTGTACAATATATAGTACCTATATGTAAAATAAGTTCTCGCCACACCTCGCCAATTTGTAAGAACTTTATTTGTATCTAATAGTCACGGTAAGAAGAAACTGTCATATCTTTTTGCTTTATTTAAACGTTGGAGTATTATTTACTATGTAAAAAGAAAAAATGTATAATTCGCTATCTATGTTTCTTGCATTATAAAATATTTCATTTACGTCGAACAGAAACAAATCAATACAATTGAACACGTACCACAACTTTCCTCCCTCAACATAAACAAATAATTACCCAACTTAAATATCGATTAATTAAAAATAACTTTGAAATACAAATTAAACTTACTAATAACTTTTAGCTATTAAATTTTACTCGAGAAAGATAATAATCGAGTATCATATAACAGATTTGCAATTACACTCAAAATCGTTTGAAGTCGAGTTTACAATCAAAATTGGGTTTAATTAATATCATTTTGAAATTCACTATGAAAATGTCATCTGATTAATGGGGACTTTAAAATGTTATAATTGTACTTGGCAGGTAAATTGGTCTTTCGTGGCACGATTCTATCAGTTAGAAGCAAATGCTGCTGCCGGTCTACTTAATATAATCCTTTAGTCACCATTGCGAGACACTAGTAGAAGGGTGACTTATTTACCTTGAATTTCAAACAATAGAACATTTAAGCTGCTCAAATTTCGAGTCAAAGAATTTTTATAAAAGAATATAAACGTTTGTAAATAAAGAATCTGTAAGCAATGTGTTGTGAACAAAGTCTGGAATCACGTCCAAATATTAGCTCCTAAACTTTAAGAATTTAATAAAACCATCACGTCCAAGGTCAAAGACCTAAATCAAAATCCAGACGCATAAATTGAAATCAAAAACACCAATCGCAAGCCCTGAAATCCTACGGCGAACAATTCAACCAATCACAGGGCTTACCCTTCGAATCTGTATTCAGAATTGATTTTAATTAAGTGTTGTTAATATTAATTTCTAGTTGGCATGTTGGCTGGTTTAATTAAATTACGTAGGACAATCAAACCAGTTTGAATAGCGTGTGTGAGACTTGATTGACGTTCCCGCGTTGTGTTGTAATCAAGAAGCTTGAGTTCCAACTGATATTTCGGCTTTGCCAATGTAATCTAGTTAGATCGTCACTTTTGTTTAAGGAAGCGTGGATTCACGGAATTTAATTTTAGTGACGCGTTCGTTGTGTTGATGAGTTTGATGAAAGAGAAATATTGGTTTTAACTTTGTATAAAACTAGGGACTGTGACTTCGTTCTCCAATATTTGCTCTTTGGGGTGGGAATTTTAACAATTTTCTCTTAACGAAGACATCGGACCATATCTTTTAATACGTTTACCGCTAAACATATTATTTAAAAGATCATTCTGTCATCTTGAAATGATTGATAGAAACAGATTAATGTTACTTAGTACATTATGAAATATTAAATGAAAGGACATTGTTAAAAATGGCCTATGAATCAACACGCATGAAACATTTACTATAATTACTGGTTTCTTTTATCATGTACTTTACAAATATTTGAATAGCACGGACGATCTTAATTTCGAAAACATTTTAAAAAGTATTCACTTCCGTCATAATCCTCGGTGTTATTATTTTTTGGTTCAATTTGTGGTTTTAATAGGCGAAGGTATTATAGCTCATACAGCCAAATCTTTGTAACAGCACTCATAATAAGAGTTTGACACAGACAAGCGTCAGTATTCTCAACACTTGATATACGATAATGGTATTTAGTTACAAACAGTCCGCTATGATGTCGCAGAACCATACTACGGCTTATCAAAAAAACTCGATTGAAAGCACTGTTTGAAACGAGCAATAATATCGACATTGACAATTGATGAATTGACAGATGACAACATTTGACATTTGGTAGTAATGTCACTTGGCGCGCGCATTCTGTGCTCGATCTGCGTTTGCGTTGGTTGCGTTCTGAATTCGTTTGCATTTTTTATTATTCTTTCCGATTTTATCTAACAACTTGGCGTGAACAAAGGACTGTGTCAATCTAAAATCCAATGTAAGTCCTTACTTACATTCAGTAATAAATGCTAAGTTATTGCTACATACCGAATGTTTTTATTGACGTAATTATAACCTCAAAATCCGAAAGTGTTTTGATTTTTTCCGAATTCTCAAAAGTGTCCGTAGTTTTAATTTAGGTTCGAATATAAACATTATCTAAAACCCAATAAGTAAAAACACCTCCCTGTTGGATCTTAGGCCAACTATGTATGGACGACGAGCAATGTCCTTTGATGACTTATTCGATGTGTTTTTTTTAAATTATTGGTTTGTGTTCGTTTTTATTTGTTAGCGGTAAACTGGCGGGTGGATTGAATGGATCTTTTTATATTTACGTATATATTCACTATTTTTTAACGTTTATTATTAATATATATTTATATAGTGTCGATGTCAGATAGGAATGACGACAGCGCCATTGAAAGCTTTTTATCGGCTTGTAGTAATGACAGCTTTGTGAGTTTTCCGTCCCTTGCTGACACGCTTGAATCTCAGTTTTCTGATGTAACTAAATTTTTTAATGTAGTCCATATTATTCCGGCACATTACCCTGACATGCTAGCTAACCTAGACTGTAAGAACGTCCATGCTATCCTTGTCTCAGATTCATGGCTATTATAGCCATGTCTCCCTTCAACTTCCTTGCCGGGTTTTCAACTAATAAGAAATGATCGCGCGCGCGGCGGTGGAGGTGGTGTTGCCATATATATACCTTCGTCCACATATTCCTTTTTCTATTGTCTATTGTCTGCACAACCTTCACCGCAGAACGCGGGCGAGCATCTCTTTTTGGAAGTAAACCTGAATCACGTGAAAGTCCTTCTAGGTTTTTATTATAGCCCTTAGTCCCGTATGAATTTCATTTCATCCTTTGAAAAGATCCTTGAAAACATTACACCTTCTTACAGTCATACAATCATCATGGGCGATTTCAATATTTGCTTACTGAAACTCGATTCCCGCTCTTCCTCTCTTCGATCAATAGCTCAGTCGTCGAATTTATCAATTCTCCCTTTAAGTGCCACACACTATTTTCCAAACTGTAATCCCTCACTTTTGGACCTTCTCATTGTTTCCTCTCCTCAACATGTCAGTAAGCATGGTCAATGCCCCGCTGACATGTTTTCTTACCATGATCTATAATTCCTCTCCTACAAAATTCGCCCACCTAAGGCAAAACCTAAAATTCTCCTGCAGCGCAACTTTAGTGGCATGAATTCAGATGATCTCTGAAGAGATACTAACAGCATTGATTAGTCTCCTTTAGTCAGTGTTGAGTCGATTGACGATAAAGTCAACCTGCTGACAGACAACCTTGTGAAACTGTACGATGTCCACGCTCCCATTCGTGCTGTAAAAATTAAACATCTTCCAGCATCATGGATTACAGATGATATAAGAAGTATTATGCATAGGAAGGCTGTAACAAAAACTAAATTTAGGTGTGGGCCCTCGCTGTCAAACCGGGAGATCCTTGTGGATGCTCGCAATCGCTGCAATAAGGTGTGTAAAGATGCCCAACGCAGCCATATCCACACCTCAGTTGAAAACGGCGATCCAGCTAAAGTCTGAAAATTTCTTAAATCCTTGGGAGTTGGAAAATCGCGCCAAGAATCGATTCCAAAAAACTTAGATATTGATCTACTGAATAAACACTTCTCATCTTCGTCCCACTGCAATGAGACCATGAAAGCAGCTACAATAATCCATCTTTCGAATCTTCCAACTCCGGACCATCCCCATTTATTTTTAGTCAATTATCTGATTGTGATGTTAAGAAGAGCGTTGTTTCAATCACATCTAAAGCAGTTGGTAGTGATTGTGTAAGTCGGAAAATGATAGTCCCTGTCCTCGACGAAATTAGAAAAAAAGAAAGAAAATACGTTTATTTGCGGTACATATGACGCAAGCAAAGGAACAAACACTAAAAACAAATTTGAGGGAAAATATGCGTCCATCAAACATCCACGCAAAACGGCCATCACTCAGCATAATGCTGGGACCCTATGCGAGACAGAGCCCCAGCGCTGGTTTTCAGTGACAGCCGAAAAAATTCTTCCCGTCCTATGCTAATAAATCCTAAATTACTCTATATCCTATAGTATTTTTCCATCAATGTGGAAAGAGGCAAAAATCACTCCTTTACTCAAAAAATCGAATCCTACTTCCTTTTCCGAATACCGTCCTATCTCTATCTTGCCTTTCCTCTCCAAAGCCCTAGAACGTCTTGTCCACAATCAGCTTAGTGCTTTTCTTTGTAAGAATTGTCTGCTGAATCCTTTCAAATCCGGTTTTTGTCCTGGTCATAGACCACTACAGCCTTAGTTAACGTCACTGATGATATGCGGTTAGGCATGGAAGGAGGACATCTAACGGTTCTTTGCTTACTGGATTTCAGTAATGCTTTTAAATGTGTCGATTTCGATATCCTGCTTGGCATGCTTCGCTCGCCTAACATATCTCCAACGGCTATTGACTGGTTTCGTAGTTACCTGTATGGCCGCCGGCGACGTATATGCATAGAAGACTCTTGTTCTTCTCGGTGTTATACTTCTGCCGGAGTACCTCAAGGTGGCGTTTTATCTCCTTTACTCTTCGCAATATTTATAAACTCTATTCCCAAAAAACCTGTTTCGTTCGTCGTACCTTTATGATTTACAAATATATGACAAAGCTGCCCTTTCGGATTTGGCTGACGAAATTACTAGCATACACAAGGATTTGGATTCAATTTGCGAGTGGAGTAAGGCACATGGGTTACACGTCAATCCATCAAAGACTCAGGTCATTGTTGTTGATGATCCCCCAGATAAACTGGACGCAACTTCCCCAAGTTCAATTTAACGGAACTGCTATTCCAATGAGCAAAAAGGGTAAGGAACCTTGGAGTTTGGATCGACAAACATCTTTCTTGGGGTCCCCAGCTACAGGACGTAAGCCGCAATTTTTTTGCATTAGGTAAGTCCCTGAGACGATTGCGGAACTTTCTTCTCACTGCCACTAAGACTGCGCTTGCACAATCCCTTTTACTTACCATCCTTGACTACGCTGATATCAATTATCTCGACCTCACAGAGGCACAACTAGATTAACTTGAGCGACTTCGAAACTTTTGTATTAGATTTATATTTGGCCTGCGCAAATATGATCACATTTCTGAATTTCGTACAAAGCTCAAGTGGCTTCCCATACGTCTTCGCCGGAATTCTCATATCTTATTTCAGCTTTACAGTATTCTGTTCAATCTTGTAACCCCCTCTTATCTTAAAGAACGTTTCAAGTTCCCACATGACACACATAATAGATATCTGAGATCATCGGAAAACTTGAGACTAGAGATGCCGATGCATTCCACCAGCTTTTATGTCAATCTTTTACAGTTCAAGCAGTACGGTTATGGAATGCCTTGCTCGTGTCGATAAGGCGTGCTCAATCTTTGTACACTTTTAAAACTCTGGTAAAAAAAACATTTCCAGAGAGGAGGTGTTTAAAGTTAAGACCTTAAACATCATCATTACATACAAATCTCAGCTCTTGGTTCATGTTTATAATTTTATATAAGTATTATCTATTTATGTACATATATTTATATGAATAAGTGTATGGTTTATGTAGTATTGCCTATCCTGTTACCTTTAATCCATCCAAAGGTTGTCTGTAAAATATCGCTTTAAGCGATAAGACCGCTCATTGTCTCAACCTATGTAAAATTTCTAAATTTATGTCTGTAATTTATATAGGTGTACAATAAAGAGTATTCTATCTTCTATCTATATTTCTGGAGATTAAGAACAACATTATTTTTTCAACCAGAGAAGGAGTTAGTCGTACACCGGTTAAGTCTGATGAGTTATTAGTTATTACGATACTTTTTAGCAAATAACACAGTTATGCTACTTAGGAACTTAAGTTTGTTCTAATTGTCTAAATTATGTGGTCTATGATTTTGGTGCACGGTAAAACTCTAATGAGTTTATGTTTCCACCAACTTATTATGTATAAAGATGGATGTATTATACCACTAAATGAATAAATAATAATAATAAATAATGTATAATACGTCTTGTATGATATTTGTATTGAATACAAAAAGGGTAACTACGATGGCTTAAAAATCAACCAGCAGCCATTCGATCATAACAATATTTCAATGGTGAAACACGTAGGTTTTCGGAGAGTTACAACAATAGGGCCACCAGGCCATAGCATATAGTAGATTAAGCAATAAAAATCAGTTAGGTAGTTTAATCTGAGAGGAATCAAAAGCAGAATTCATTGGCATCACGGCTGGCCCAGATTTGATGACTGATTGGACAGTGCTGCATATGATCCGTAAAGAAAAACTAACGTGAAATATAACTTCAAAGGATTTTTTGTTAAAGCGAGCTATGTGTTAGCTTCGTTAGAGATTGGGGAATTTCGCTGAAAAAGTTTCCTATGAAATACTGTTTGTAACAAGAATTCATGGAGCACGATAGGGATGTGTTCATATTCGGTTATATTTTGCTGGACCTTTTATAGATATCTACTTTCGGGCACCATTCTCGGATAATTTTTGAGAATTTTATTTACTCTCTTTCATCTACTCTACAGCTCGGACATTACTAAGTCGATGCAAGAATCAGAAACAAAGGCAAATAAAAATTGATTTAAATTAGAGACGAGATCAATGAATATACGTTACGGGTGTTCAAAATTCGAAGCAGTATCGAGGAATCCTATTTAATTAAATATATTTTTAAAAGCATTGCTCATAACAAATAATGTTTTATTGATTTTATTCGGTCCGTAAACCTGATAATTATGGACTTAATTAAACTCCATGAAGTTAAAAAAATAATAAATTTACATTTTTGCGTTTAAATGTGTGATTATTGCACAGTAAAAAAATATAAATTTTGCTGTCAATGCAATGCACTTTATGGATTACTTTAAAAAGTTCCGTTAAGCATTATGAAAAAAAAACCGTACCTATCAATTTTACAAAAATCATATTTTAATATCATTATTTTTATTATCATTGTTAATACCGTTAACAAGAGGGCACAAGAAAACATGGAGGAGTCAACATTTTGAGTGAGGTCGCACCTAATCCTTATAAGATGTCGTCAAGGATACTAATATTATTGTGATCAAACGTATTTATAATGTAACGTTCAATGACCTCACAAAAAAAAGAAAATGAGGTCCTAAAATTGGGCGAGATACTGCTCAAGATTACATTCCTCCAGAAAAAGTCCAAAACTTAAGAAATAAAGTTTCTAGGACCAAATTTTTCACGGCCCAGCTAATCACGGTACCGAAGGACCAACTGACAAATTTGCCTGAACGTAACTTAGCGTAACTTTCACTTTGGTACATTCACAACAGGAACCCTGTTGGTCTCTTACGAGCGATTTGTGCACGCCATAAGCAGTCTCTGCCCCATTCAATCTACATTTATTACTTTTACGTGCCCCTATTTCAAGTTGCTACACTGACGCCGTATAAGATGGCTACTTTGATTAAATTTCTATGCAAAATTAGCTTTTCCCTGGAAAAGTTTGGGAATTGATGAGTTAGTTGGTCTTATCTGTTTTTGAGTTCGTTTGTTGTCAATCTCGATAACTCTGCGACTTGATGGCATTTTCTTTTGATCGAACAAAATGAATCGCTAAGTTATTATAATCGAAATAATATGAAATAGGTATTATTCTCGTCGTATCGTTACTTTGAAGGAATATGAGGTAGGTATATTAAATTAATGTTACTAATAACATTGCTTTGCACATTTGCACATTGCTTTGTCACGATAGACGCAGGTCTATCGTGACAAAGCAATGCGTACCGAAGCTTCGTATGTCTTGCTCACTAAAAAGTTATCGCGCTAATGCGGTGGTCACATTAGCGGCTTTGCTACGTTTATTATGTACCGCCACCCGGGCGATAAGTGGTACGCAACCCGAACTATCACGATGATAACCGATAATGGTTGGTCACATCTGTGTGTTTCGTATCAATGTACGAAGCTTCGTTACGATACACACAAAAGCGGCCGCAGCATTATGGTTACAACGATATAGGAGTTTTAAAAGGAAGTTTCGGAAACAATGGAAGATTACTAGACTAACATCAAAGTTCTCGAAGTGTGTTAGTTAATTATAAGATGTTTGTATACAAATAGGGTAAACTAGTATAACTTGTGATTAAATTAGTGGTTCCAAGTTAAGTAGTCATTTGTACAGTACCAATACTAGTTTGGACCAAAATTTCAACCTATAATCAAAATGAAATTACGTGTTTAGGTCCTTACTAATATTGGTACTTTAGGGTACAAATTTTACTCAGTCTTTTTTTTTATCTCATAGACTAATTTGACATTTCAAGTGATTGTTTTTTGTTGCTTCAATTTGGAGTTTGAAATTTGCACCTGTCAAAATAGGCTACGAGATTATAACCAGATGACCCGGTGAACTTCGTACCACGTGGGACTGACCATTTTTTTTTATTTTCAATTTTTCGGCTGTTACTTTGGGGTTTTTCTTAATTTTCTTTTTTTCTAAAGCTCGAGTAAAACACAAGTACAGAGCCGAACAAAAAAAAAGTATTCAAATCGCACATAACACCACGGCTTGTTTCCCCGAAGGGTTTGGGTAGAGGTGTTCCTGTAGTACACCCACATTTCGCCAGTTATGTTTTTAAGTCCTATGTAATAGGGGGCGAGCCCATTGCCATCAACCGGGCACAATTCCAGACTCCGGGCTACAACTGAGAAATTGCTGTTGGAAAAACCCAATAATACTTTGCCCGACCTGGGAATCGAACCCAGGACCTCATGCTCAGCAGTTACCACTTGCGACCACTAGACCAACGAGTCAGTCTCTATTCAAATCGGTCGAGCCATTTTCGAGTTTTTGCGAGACTAAATGCACGTCAATTGATTTTTATAATATAAATAAAGAAAATAATCTATATACGAGTATCTTAGGTAGATGATGGTTCTTACCGTTTCCTTAGCATTGTTTATTCTATGTCCATTCTTCCACCATGTGATGGAGGCTGGAGGTCTTGACCCTGAACTCTGACAGAGCAGGTCGTATCTTCTGCTTGCTGATAATGGCTGGTTGGATCCGAGGATGTGGACTGTCAGTGGTGGAACTGCAAAGAAAGCTGGTTTTAGTAATTATACAAAGAGGAGCCTAGGTAACCTTCCGTCTTTCCCTCTCCTGTGAGAAGGAGGGACCGAAGCTAACTCCTGCTCAGGTATGATACCTGAGGATGAGCCTGGGACTTAGGCGCATTAGATAGATTAAAAGCTGATAATGCTTTATTACTTATAACCTTATCATCATCATCATTTCAGCCCTAGGCCTCCCCCAATGATTTCCAAATCGGATGGTTGGAATCGACCTGCATCCAGCGGCGTCCTGCGACCTTTATTAAGTCGTCTGTCCACCTTGCAGGTGGACGTCATACGCTGCGCTTGCCGGTACGTGGCCTCCATTCCAGAACCTTTCTGCCCCATCGGCCGTCAGTTCTGCGCGCTATGTGCCCCGCCCACTACTTATAACCTAAACGAACCAAAATATTCTAAAACTATACTATAGTTATTTTAGTGAAAGCTCGTATGTTGTAATTAAGGTTTATATCTGAGTAAATAAACTAAATGTTTTGGCACATAAATACAAATACGAACTAAAACCTGTGGTATAAGTAAAGTACTTATCTAATAATTGTAAAATTAATATTTATAGCAAATCATTGTACGAAAACTTAAGTATAAACTCGCGCATTTTCTTAGTAATGGAAGACAAGATCAAGTCATACAAATAATTAAATATCTCTGTAATGCTGAACAACTGGTCCGCTAGAACGGTTTAATCCCTTTACAAGGGTCAGTAGAGGGTCAACTTAACAGTTGTCAAGTTAATGTTTTGTTGTTGACTGATTTGACTTGTTGACAGTGTGTTTTGACCATTTTGACATAGAAAGTAGCACACCTTTTGAATTCGACAGCAAATGTAATTAATTGTATGTACTTTAAAAAGTAAATTTTAATAAGTAGGTATTTAAGTAAATGACTAGATAGAAAGAACTAAAACGTTGTATCTATTAATCATTAAATGAAACAACGTTTGATCGGGGTCTTTGTTATGCATATTTTAATTAGTAGGTAAATACCTACTGATTACACTTGCCTTTTTATTATTTTTCAGAGCTAAACTTCATTAAATTAAGGCCGTAAATCCATGTTCAGACTATTTAATTATCTCCAACAAACTTATCCTGCGCATGAAGTCAAACGGCTAAAGGAAATTATTTGAATTTCCGTGTTCACAAAAGAAAATATTATTAAGACCTCCAAATAAATAATTTATATCTGTTATAACGTAAGACATTATTTCTTGGCAATAATATGACTTTATCATTTAAGTAACCACGCAATATTTCGTGAGAAAGCTTTTCTGTCAAGTGTGGTTGACTTGGTCAGTAGGAAAAAGAATTACATAATAAATATGATAAAACTTCTTACGGTATAAATGTATTGTATGACCTCGCCTGTCATTCGTTGTCACATAGGTAGAGAAACCCGTTTACGAAATATATTCTTTGTTTTCTTGAGAAGGATGGAAGGACCATGTCTTTTTTGACAAGCGAAATAAAATTCATAAGGAAACGTTAAACATTCAGAAGGTCAAGGACTGATCTGCTGTGGATTGAAACTTATATAGTTACGAATGGCGGAGTGATACAATAAAAAAATAAAAGTCCAAACAGTTAACAGTCCCATGTAAAATACTGGTATTCAGCTGCATCAGGTTAGACTGAAAGCTGACCTCAACATAGTTGAGAAAAGGCTAAGCAGATGAGGAGTCCAAACGGTTAAGATTCGAAGCTTACCAGTTGCACTATTAGTGTCGGTTAACGTTCATCGTTCACTCCTATTAGAACTTCATGTCTTCCTATTGGTTTCAGAAGTAAACACAATAGAATATCACAGACTGACACATGTTCTCATGAATAATAACTGAACCGGATTAACGGGAGCTTATTCATAACTTAAATACATCAAATTTTATAATAATATTAAACTTTTTCAACGACCAAACAGAAGTCAGGATTGTTCCATTACCTACTTTTTCATTTCCTTGTTGCTAACTACAGAATCAGTCAGTCAGAAGCTAGAATATGAAGCTAGTTGCCCATTCCAAAGCATAGGTTCCTATGGAGAAGAACGGGCAAGAAACTCCACGGACACTCTTTTAAATCATAATTTTGTTACAAAATATTGGTTACATCATTCATGTTGAAATTATACATGTGAGAACAATGTAGAAATACGTGCACGTAAAAAATCGTCCGTAATAAAAAGATAAAAACAATTTAAAAATTAAAATAAGCCGTGGCAGATAAGAGATGACCAGTCCCTACTGACGGCGCCCGTTCACGAACATGACGCATGGATCAGCATCGTTTAGCTCACCCATTTTGAAAGGAACTTAATGATCCAACACACGCGCCACCACCAGCGAGACATTTGAGTGAGCATGACATACTCTCAGCCGCCAGCGCACATCAAGTCAATGAAAGACGTACCCAGTAAATGGTAGCTATAAGGAATAAAGTACAGTCACGAACAATAATATGTAAACACTTGGCAAAATGCAAAAGTGTTTTACTCGGGGAATTATGATTGCAACTTCGAAATACCACCTATTCCATAATAGTATTGGTTCCAATATACTATGTTCGTATTAACACAAAATTACAATCAACACAGGAGGAAAAAATCACTTTTAAAAGTTGCTAAGTGTATACATATTGGTGCTCGTACATGGTCACAGTGCTCACACATGTGCTACGAAATTATACAATACTAAGAGATTGAAGTTACACATAACAAAGTACCGAATACTTACAATTCATATCCAAAGTGAGTGTGGTCTCAATAGGGTGCGCTCGCGGATGATTAGATGCCCTGCAAGTGAATGCGGCCCTCACATCCGCGCGCGTCAGTGGCCCAATGTGCAGCACCCCTCTAACGCCATTCGCGGATAGTGGGGTCGCTGGCGTGTCGGTTTCTACCTCGTCTCTGAACCATTTCACCCATGGTCTGGGACGACCTGTAAAGGAAATTTGGATTAAATGGTGTTTAGTCGTATAGATTTTATAAATAAAACAACAGCGGGTAGGATCATACCTATTATGAAATTCAAGAACGGAAAGGAGATTACAGCTCCGATAGTACGATATTATTTCCTTTATTTAATATATATACATATAATTTACATTTTTAAATATTTTTATAAAAACAAAAAAAAAACAAAAACATTTAAAAATATAAAAAATAGTAGCCCACCGGTATCGGGAACAGGGTCCAAGCTACCGGTGGTCAGGGCTCCTGAGAGAGGAATCTCCTAACTATACGCGCCGTGTCCAGGAGTACCGCTTTCTGGATCAAGCCCTTGATCCAGCTGCCTAACGAGAGCCTCCTCAGGTGTTGGTCGAGGCTCTTGGCTATTATGCCATTGGCTGTCACGACTATCGGCACAATGACTGCTGTATCCATATCCCACATGTCGACAACCTCGCGAGCCAGGTCAAGATACTTAATCTGCTTATCTTTTTCAGCTTTCACGAGGTTCTCGTCATGCGGGACCGCTATATCAATAATCATTGTGCGACGCTCTAATCGATCTATCACCACTATGTCTGGCTTATTGGCAACAATAGTCCTGTCAGTGATGATAGAGTACGATATTATTATTATTAATCATTTTATTTCAGAAAAAAAAAATGTTTGTATACCTATGTTAGTATAATTATTTATTGACTTTAATTATTTACAAAATTGCCCTATTTTGATTTTTTTTTATTTTATTTTATTCTTTCTTTAATTTTGTTAAAGTTCTAGTTGTTAGCATTAGTTTCACATGGTAGATAACAGGCTGCCATAATTATTATTTAAGTGAATATTTTTAAGAAAAATATTTTTACCAACTTCTAGATAAACTTACCCCCACTGACGTCACATTTCAACGTAAAGGTATCTCCTTCGATGTAAGGCCCAACGATGGCTTGCTTCACGTCTCCTTTGTCATCTGTGATCACCATCTTATTTGGTGGCACTGTTGACAAAGATTATTACGATATTATTTTTTAACCTTTCAAATATTATAAATGTGAAAGTGAGTTTGTTTGTTTGTTACCCTTTCACGCTAAAACGGCTTAACAGATTTGGATGAAATTTGGCACATATGTATACCATGACCTGGATTAGGACATAGAATACATTTTATACCGATATTTTTACGGGATCGAGACTTATGTGGGTAAAACTGCGGGGCTCTGCTAGTTTATCATAAACTTACAGACAATAATTTGAGACCTTAAGGCTCAAAGCAATATTACCCTGAAGGAAAACATAGACACGAAAGAATAAAAAAAAAAAATTTGGTGTAAATGACAACCAGCCTTACCAAGAGGTCTGCAGTGGCTTATGGGGAAAGCTCTCAATCGATTGCGAACCCAAGTAGGCCGCTGCAGACACAATTTCTCGAAGTAGGAGATTACTGACCCATCCAACACCCAGTTCGAGAGCAGTGCTTCTTATCAGACCATGCCCCACTTGCTGGAGTCTCCTATGTGCCCATTCCCCTGCACCTCGGATGACCTAAAGAATGCCACTGATGCCGCAATCAACGTGGCCACCTACTGTGCTCAAACAATATAAAATAAATAAACAACGAAGAAAAGTCAAAGTCAAATAATTTATTTCAATTAGGCACAAAAAAGGCACTTTTGAACGTCAAATTTCCTTAAAAAAAAAAAAAAAGTATTCGTTCCAAATGGTAGTTTTCGTATGGAGAAGAATGGGCAAGAAACTCCACCGTTAGTCTTTTAAAATGTTTTCACAATATCTTGTATACGTTATTTATATATTTAAATGTGAAGACGATGCACCTAGAATAAGATTACTATACCACGATAGGTAAAAAGAGGTGAGAAGAGTTTTCATGTTAACCAGTTACAGGATTGTAAAGGTCACATAGGTAGTCAGTCCATGTAAAAAGATGGTATTTAACGGCACCTGGTTACTCTGGATGCCGATCACAACAAAATTTGGAAAAGGCTTGGTAGATAATGAAGAATAATGAAAAAAATGATTTTAAAGAAATAGTGTAATTAGTTATCATCACATTATTTGGCACCAACAGAGCCGCAATAGATTATAGTAATATGAAAATATTTAGGTACTATAATAAAAACTCCTAATCTAAAATATAAATGCGCAAGACTTGCGCATTTATATTTTTATTAGGAGTTTTTATTATAGTACCTAAATATTTTATTTTTGTTTTTGTTTTTTTTATTTTTGTTTTAGCGTGAAAGCGTAACAAACAAACGTTAAACGGCTTAACAGATTTGGATGAAAATTAGCACATAGGTAGACCCTGACCTGAGTTAGGACATAGGATGGGATAAGACTTTTTATCTCGATATTCGCACGGGATCAAGACTTATGCGGGTGAAACTGCGGGGGCAGCTAGTTGATTTTAAATAAATAATGTTATTTGTTATCATCATCTTATTGGCACCAACAGTGCCGCAATAGATTATAATATTATAAAAATATTTACGTATATAAAACACAATAGGATAATAAAAAATATATAATTTTGCCTTGAGCGTGCGACTAAAGCGAAATTGAGGAGGGAAAGAAAAAACATCCTAATTCCTTCCGAGAGTCTCTAGAGTCTTAAGAGATTATATCTGACGGACAAGCAGCAAATCTACCTGTATACTGATTCCATAAAAAAAGCGTTTTAGTCTCCAGGTGCCCTTGACCCAATTGTTAAAATAAAGCCTCTTCACGAGTTGGTCAAGGCTTTTGGCTAAGAACAGAGACTGGCAAAGACTATGTGTTCAACGAACCATAGCTACGTCTACATCCCCCACACCGCGTGGGCTAATAATTTAATTATGTTTTTTTCTTGACTAGAAATTCACGTCTGAACAATGATTTTTTCAATTTATTGAAAGACGTTTTCATAGATCTAATTAAAATACTACTAAAATTATTACACGCATAAACACTTATGATTTGCGAAATCGATCTAAATTTAATGTTACTGAACATTTTTGAGAACTGAGTAACTCAACATAAAATGTAGAGCAAGTAAGTAGCTACTAAATCCACAAGTTTCAATAATGCAATATTGTCTAATATTAATCATAGTTATAATCCAAAAACCGATGAAAAAGCTGAAATAAACTGAATAAAACATAATTAAGTTGACGTAATAAAACCAGAGCACAAATCTAGCCGTAATTATAATTACAAAGTTCATTAATTGCTGTCAATTGGAGCTAAAGTAATTGGTTTCCATTGTTCGTTACATTCGACCGAAGTTAACAGTAACTGAATGAATCCAGTCTGTTCTTCGTCACAGTTTATTGCAGTACTTTAATTCAACGTTTTTGGTAATCTCTTGCAGTTTATTTAAAGGAGGAAATGTGGAAAGAATCTTGATAAACTGTTGGCTTATTTATTAGTGTTTGTTTTGGACTTAGTAATAAGTATTTACATGAAAACACTTCTTTTTTGGGCAGTCGTGTCAAAAAACAAACGTGTTCTGTTGATTACTTGTATAAAATAATATGTTTGGATTTTAAGTTAATTTTTGTAATCAATACTACCTATGAACGAAGTTCTTGTAGAATGTCCCAGAAAAGGAATACATTCTAAAGATGAAAACAATCATAGAACAGACTTTACCGATATTATTTTGTCTTTTATTATTTTTTCAGGGTTTATTTGCGTTACAAACAATATTATATACATTATTATACCAGATAATTATAACGTATCTATAACTGATCTCAATATAAATAAATGTTATCATTTTGCTATATAATATCAATAAAAATAAAAAATAGCTTATTGATTTCTAATTTCATTAAAAAAGAAACTATACTTTTAGCTGTGCCATAAAGGCGCCGTAAGTAATAGTACCTTCGTTTTAAGCCATTGTAAGATCTTTTATCATTATGGAATGCGAATAAAATTATGAATATGTAATATATTCTTCTTAAATATTTTTTTTCCACAAGTTTTTTTATAACTCATTTTCATATTTGCCAAACATGTCTAGACTTTTTATACAAAATCTTTGAACGTCCTTTTTGCCAAACTAGCAGAGGCATACAGCAAAAAGTATTAGGTTTTCCAACAAAAAATAAAATTAAATGGGCCAAAACTGTTCGGCTTTTACTCTGCTAACATTCTGCTGATCGGTCTCAAAGCATAAAATCTCGACTAAGAATATCGATAATAGCCTTAATATAATTTTCATAGCCCTATTTCTTTACTTTTTATTATTCATTTAGCATTAATTCCATTTTTATTGGACAACTTTTATGTCCAATTATTTTATAATGCTTCCCGTTGATTTGTTTAAGTGAATTTCGCTTTTTTTTATCCCGGGAGGATTGAAATTGAATGTCTCTTAAATTCAATGTGCTTTTTTGTCATGCATTTTTTGTTAATTTTTCAGTTCATCGGGATAAAAGGTAAATAAACATTGATTCTAAAAGTATATATATATATATCAACGTTTCCGTTAATAAAAGGAAAACTGCTTTTCATGCGTTTCTGCGTCACTCGATGAAGCGGAATATATATAACATCACAACAATAACAAAGAACTTCCAGATTAATCTTAGCCTGTTCAAGGGAAACTTCCTCAATTATTTCCTCATCTGCCATGATATTGATTGACACGACGAAAATAGTAATTAATTATATTTCCACAACCTTAAACGACATAATAATTAAACGAGGGAAAATTTACAAAACATTTATGAGAAAATATTCCCAAAATAAAACGGATAACATGAAGATACTCTGTGATATTCCATAAATTAATAATTTACTGAACATCTAAGATTTTAAGATGTTTTTGATAAAGGAAGAGATGGGATCAAAGAAATATTTCGAATTCAAAGTCGGCTATCGGCTCCTAGAAATTCGTTTATATCGAAGCGGAAGGCGGAATGAAATAAAAACAGAACTGTTTACTCGACGGCTTGTGATTGGAGGAAATGGATCAAGATGGCGGTTTGCAAGTGGTTTAAAATTGTTCTTTTTTTAAAAGAATGAAGCAGACAGTAGTGAGGTAGTATTTAAAAAGGATTTGCTGTTTTCTTAGAATATGGGAGCAGTTTTATACCTATTTGTAACCATCCCCTGACAATATTCCATATTTCTTTTAAACGTAGTTTTCTTAATGAAAGTATACCTTGTGTACCTATTCTTTGGTGTCAAGACTATTCAGCAAGTTTGGTAAAACACCTAACTACGGAGAAAATATAAGTCAGTTTCAAAACAGAACTAAAGCAGATACTGTGATATCAAAGTTTGTAGCATTTTAGACTAGACCTCATTAATAATTTCGCGTACTTTTGTAGCAAAGTAAGTAATATCAGAAAGTTATGCACAAAACTTAAAACAAGATCAAACATTAATTGAAACTAGCAGAACTTTGTAGTGCTTCAAGACAGTAAAAGATTCAGGTGAACTTAGAGCCCGCTACGGGGACGACACGAGTTGGAAATAAAACGAGAGGTATAAAAGCAATGCGGGGAAATGCAGCTAAGCTACTCCTTCCCATAACGAGTTACACTCATAAAACAACATGGTAATCTTCGCGTGAAAATCTTTATAGTTAGTATACAAATTACGTATGAAACTTTTAAGCCGTATGCATACCTTACACAATATGTAAAAAAAAAACCCTGTCCGATCCGAAAGGGGTACTGCAATAACATATTTTTTTTTTATTATTATTGAAAATAAAAAAAGTTATTGCTATTTAAAGTTCACATTTTTAACACCAAAATTACCCCAAAATCCACAAAAAATTAGAAAATTTTCAACAGTTATGACTTGTACACACCCGCTAAACGACGGCTGCCCGCGCCCCATGTATTAAATCGGTAAATATCTCCATTGAAAAAAAAATATGGGATTTTATTTTATTTTTTCCACATAAATATACTCTCAGTACGATACCTAGCAACACCCTCACGGATCAGACAGGTTTTTTTTACTTTTTTATAGGTTCCTATTTTAATGTTGCTTTTAACCCCGATCAAACAGACAGTTTATTTATTCTATATAAAATTTTTGTTGGTATCTGAAAATTAAATCCCAATGACGTAGCATTAGATAATAATAACAACTAAGTATATGAGATTATTTTTTTGCTTGAAATTTTTTAAAATATTCCTAAAAAATATTTTGTGTATTTTTGTATATTATGTAAGGATATACCTAAGACAATAACCACGTGTCAGGGGGTCTACTCCCTTAGCGATGACCGTAGATTCGGCCCAAGTTACGGACGCTTTGCCCTCCGTAACCTCGGCCAAAACTACGGTCTTCGCTTAGGGAGTAGACCCCCAGGTAAGGCCTTAAGTACGTTTAAGAATTGCTATTTTAAACGTCATTTGCTTCCAGCTACCAAGTCGATTAAATTTTTAATCGAAAACACAGACAGACTAGATTTTGATAGTTCAAAAACTGGATTTGTTTCTCAAACTGATGCTAAATGCTAAATTCAGTATGCAATTTTGATGTTCACACATAATAATACTCATAGGTACCCAAAGAGCAATAGTCTCGAAGTACAGTCACAAAATTGCACTCGTCTGATAATATAACATTTTGTTCCTTGTGACCTTGTGTATATGTCATGCACAGTAAAATGAACCTTCTGAATATAATATATTTTGAATAAAGAACATCGTGGCACTTGCCATAAATACATACTCGTATGAACGTGTTTCCTTTGTCTTTTGTCTGCAGTTGCAAAGTAACGTAACATTTTTAGTATCAATTTGCATTTCAGTATTTTTGTGAAGTAGTTTTGGTAAGAGAACAGGACTGTGGTAACTTAAAGCGCATATTTTGTAAGATCGCGCTTAGTTTTAATTGTGTAAAGAAAATAAAACTATTTTATCACTATATAATTGTGTTGGCTATTGCGATAATCTAAAGAGAGGAGCTCGTGGCTAAGTAATAACTGCCGCACGGGTCGATCCATCAGGTTAAGCTACGCTTGCCGGGGTTGGTCTGTGGATGGGTGACCATCTTTACATACCGAGACTCCTCCGTGCCTCGGAAAGCACGTTAAGCCGTAGGTCCCGGCTGTCATTCGTGGATCTTTGACAGTCGTTACCGGTCGTCAGAAGCCCGAAAGTCTGACAACCAGTCTTACCAAGGGGTATCGTATTACCCAGTTACTGGGTTGTGGAGGTCAGATAGGCAGTCGCTTCATGTAAAATACTGGTATTCAGCTGCATCCGGTTAGACTGGAAGCCGACCCCAATATAGTTGGGAAAAGGCTAGGCAGGTAGATTGCGATAATCTAAAGAGCGCGTCGCTTTCTTATCGATAGGTAGGTTCAGAACTTTTCTTCCCGTAAACCTAAATTAATATTTATAGGAATTTTATGTTCCCAACAAATCCCTTGAAATTATTTACATACATTAGTTTGCATACAACATTATAGTAATGCTAGCTGCGCCCCGCAGTTTCACCCATATAAATCTCGATCCTGTAGGAATATCGGCCATATTTCATCTAAATCTGTTCAGCCGTTTTAGTGTGAAAGCGTATCAAACAAACAAACTCACTTTCGCATTTATAGTTAAGATTAAAATGTAGACGCAGAAATAACAACCACACTCACATTATTCAAAAACTAAAGCATAAAAAAACACAATAAAACCTTCCCAAAAACACGTTCCAAATTCAAAACGACGTACCAAAGAGATGTTTTAATAATATCAATTTGTATACTCTATGGTCCCAAGAGTATTGCAATAACGGAGCCTTTGTGCTCAGTCCAAGAGGTGTACTTTGTGCAACAACCTACGAATTATCTTATTCTGGCAGAACTTCCCTCTCGAGATATAGGACGTTGCTATGGTAACGATGGCCTGTTTGTAGTCGGAAGTGTTCGTTAGTTTTCGGCTAATTACATTAGTGAAACTATTTATAGAATAGAGTTTGAAATAAATAAGTAAGAGTAAAGTATATTTGGTTTTTAGAATTGAGTAATCTTTTGTGACCACATTTTGATTTGACAGGATTTTTTTAAAATTATTATAGATATATGCGAGTAGTAATGCAATTTCTGAGTTTCTCTTGGACATTACTGACATCGGTGAGTGAAAAAATCATGAGTTTATGTCTATTATCATAGTACCTATAGTACATACATTTCGCTGGTTATGTTTAAGGCCCATGTAATAGGGGGTGAGCAGACTCCGGGCTACAGATCCGGAAAAAGATATAAAAACCCAATGCCATTTCGCCCGACCTGGGAGTCAAAACCAGGATCTGTTCTGCAATAGCGTTTGCGACCAAAATATTTACGTAGCAGTCATTCTTAGGTCTTCATGAATATGGATGAAGCTATGGGTCTATGTAGGGATCGTTAAGCCGTGGCGTTATGTAGCCTTCGCTGTGAGAATGATTTGTATCTATGTAGTTACGAGCTTTTCCCAGGGATCTGCCTACGTCATAAGTTTGCTCTTCTTGAACGATATCCTTGTCTAATGCCAAGTTTCTTATTAGGTAAGTACCTAAATTGTTTGGCATGCTTACAGTAAGGATTTGGAATAGATTTTTATTATTCTTGTGTTACTTTTATTCAGTGCTTTAATAGGTAGGTAATGATAGATATGTAGAGATCGGATATTCGGATGCATATTTACCTAAAGTTAATTTTTGGCTAAGAAATTATGGAAGTGGCTTCTTAATTTATTTTTTCTTAACTTAAATCCTGGAATACAATTAAATCCGGGAATGCAAAACTAATCGGATACATGGTATGGAAACGACTTATCAGCCCTCTTGTGAAGGTTACTTTTGCGGTGTTAACATAAAAATTTATATACCTACTGTAAACATTTTTTAATGAAACTCAAGGCACCAAGTTGTTTGTCACTGTGTGCTGTGCCAATTTGGCAACCTACTTTACAACAGTAGCTAGCATTTTTATAGTAAAAAATTACAAAAAATATCAATTCCGGAATCGCGAGATTACGCAATCGTGATACAAAAGTGCATTCCATAATAGCCAACACCTGACCTTAAGTAAATATACATTCAATTCTATAATCAGAACTCTAAATCTGTCGATCCCGGAATCCCGGGATTTTTTCGATACAAAAGTGCTTTCCATAATAGTCAACACCTCAACTTTAGGTAAATATGCATCCGAATATCCGATCTCTATAGATATCTCTATTTATATATTTATTATTATATATCCAGGTATAACATTCAGACACACTCAACACCAACACAACTATATTAATTCACACACTCACACAATCATAAATACTTGGTTATCTACTGTTTTCTTTGTGTATTAGTTTTTATTGTATATTCCTTTTGTATAAATAGTGCAATCCACGACGACGCGCCCCACTTCGCTCCGCTCCGTACTAAAGTACAGCTTACAGTACAGTAATCGCGGAGTGGGGCGCGTCGTCGTGGATTGCACTATCTGTAGTAGATTACGAGTAGATTATATAAAATTAAGAAATGTATTGTAACGTATATAAACCTTATATATAGCAATAAATGTAAACGGAATGAAGGATTCTGGATCTCATGACACAGGGAATCTTAGTGTGAGTTCCAAGAATCATAACACACTTCCACTAACAGGCTTTTAACCTCTATGTCTTATTTTAGATATGGATTTATTTTATTCTTTTTTTTTGTGTTACTGGTTGGTAAACAAACAAGTGGGCCCTTTAAAGGACCGTCAGTACTCGCGTTTTGGACAATCACGCCAAGAATGTAATCAGTGAAAAAAGATTCAAATGAAAGGGATCCAGTACTCATAAAAAGGCCGGAAATAAACGCATTGATTTGTTCCGCATTCGCCTCATAAAGTTCGCCCCACATTCTAAATTCCTTGTTCGCCCCACATTATTTTCCTTATTCGCCTCAGTTTTTTTTGTAAGGAAATTAAAGCTTGTAAAGTAAAAATATATCGTTGCTCAAATCTTTTTACCCGACATCAAACAAGAGTAATAAAGAGATATCTTCCTCGCGTTATACTAGATATTGTAAATAAGTACGTGGAAACTAAATGAAACAGTAGGGATAAAACTGTATTACTGAGATATTTTTCTCATTATTTGTTTTTCACACATTCACATTGAGACCAAAATTAAAATGAAAGTAACTAAACAGTTAGTAAGTATCTGATTTAAATTTACTGAAATTCTAACTAATATTACAAATGCAAAAGTGACTTTGTTTGTTACACTTTCTCGCTAAAACAGCTGAACATATTTAAATAAAAGAACAAAGGCAGTTTTGGTGTCGCTTAATTTCAGAAGAGTTCATAAAATGAAAGTAGTACATTAAATGAAACAGTTACAGGGCTTTTCTTATGAATCAGCTTTTTTTTTAAGCTGCACAAAGAAAAAAAGTAATACTTAAACAAATATTTTATTAAATCTGTAGCGGTTACACCGCCACATACTAACTACGCATCAAAGACATGACGTCACACAAATCCTGCATCGCGCAATTAGAGTTTACCGCGCGAACGATATATATAAGACTATCCGACATCAACAGTCGGGCAAGTCGGCCCGCCAGACACAACACCCGTCTGGTTGGAGGATCCTCCCTTTTCTATGGTGGATGAGTGAACTTTACACCCTGTTCCTCATACCTCTAAATTGGTGACCCCGAGTATGAACGTCAACGCAGCCTTCGTGCAACTACTTCAGCGTGACGTCATCATCATCACTCCCGCATGCTTTCGTGAGGCGAGTCACACAGACAGCCAGCACCTTCGGCTTCAACGGGTATCCTGACCACGAGCATGCAGCGAACGCGCATTCCTGGTCATCACCCTCAGCCTCATCACCCCGACTCACTGGGGAATCACCGCAATCATCTCAATCAGCGCAATCACCGCTATCACCTCAATCACCGCAATCACCTCAATCACCACAACCGCTGCAATCACTGCAGACAGTTCCAACTCACCGCGAACTGTTCGGCACCCGGTTCCGACTCACTGGAACCTTAGCTGGCACTGTGAAGCATCGCAAGATACAAGACTCAGCCCACTATCGACCTCCGGTCTCCGGAGGGGATGATGTAGCGGTTACACCGCCACATACTAACTACGCATCAAAGACACGACGTCACAAAAAAAACCTGCATCGCGCCATTAGAGTTTACCGCGCGAACGACATATATAAGACTATCCGACATCAACAGTCGGGCAGTCGGCCCGCCAGACACAACACCCGTCTGGTCAGAGGATCCTCCCTTTTCTATGGTGGATGAGTGAACTTTACACCCTGTTCCTCATGCCCCTAAAAATCTGACTATCAAAACGCAATAATTTGCAATGTCTAAACGCAGAACCTAGGACGGTAGCTATGGAGTAACCATACTCACCAGAACATGGTATTTCTATAATTGCTAATTAGCTGGATTTTGGTGGTAGTGGTTTTATCGTTTAAACTATTAAGATACTTTACTTTTCTTTTTTTAGAGGAGTATTACAGGACAAGACTGTAATTATTATTGATAATTCAGTTCTGTTCCATCAAATCTAAGACATTTTAGAGAAGCAGACTCCTGTCTCTTGAAACACAAGAGTATTATTCCAAGCTTTAGAGATTTTAGATAATATCTTGCCTCACGACCTTTTTCATCGTTTTTTATATTGCCAGACTTATCTAGGGATACGTGTCGTGGGAGGCTTTATGCGTCGCAGCCTGTCCGGCCGTGTACGGTGTACGATGCACGACGCAAAGCGATAGCGCGTTGGTTTGCAGTTGCAGGACAACCATCATCCACATTATTCTTTGGACGTATCCCTAGGTCGCATTTTTGGTTTTCTTCATCCAAAAGCGTTGTTTACATTGATTTGCCTTTATATTATACTATCCCCGCAACTTCGTCTGCGATTCAGGATATAAATTATAGCCTATGTCCTTACCCAGGGCATGGTTTATATGTGTGCCATCCAAATCCGTTCAGCCGTTTTAGCGTGAAAGCGTAACAAACGAACAAACTCACTTTCGCATTTATGATAGTAGTAAGGTGGACGTCCACATTAGTAGTAATCATAAAATAACTTTTTACAATCATAACGTGATTATGTCTGTTCGCATTGCATAAAGTCAAAGTCAAATAATTTATTTCAATTAGGCACAAAAAAGGAACTTACGAGCGTCAAAATTTACAAAAAATAATATTAATTTATTCTAGTCGCCTCTTCCAAAAGGTAGTTTTCGTATGGAGAAGAATGGGCAAGAAACTCCACCGTTACTTTTTTTTAATGTTTTCACAATATCTTGTATAAACTAATTGTATAATTTTAAGTGAAGACGATGCACCTAGAATATGATTACTATACCACGATAGGTAAAAATAATGAAAAATGAAGGAATGACATTATTTTAATTATGTGATAGATCCATGGTGCTAAAATATTTACAAACATTGTAAAATTATATGATATTCCTAACAACATTTTAACAAGTAATACTAATTATTATTAGTTAGTCAGTGTGTGAGTTCACGTAATCACAGAATATAAAATCAATGTTATAAAAAATAATACTATACAATTAAATTGGCGACCTGGTCGATTTTGTCTCGATTCTGAATTGTCCTATGGAGCAGGACCAGCACGTTTCCAAGCATTTTTATCTTGGATATAATCATCTAATTTGTAATATGCTTGTTTACAAAGTGTACTTTTTATATGAATTTTAAATTTTCATTCATAATTCTAATATATCACAAGGTATTCTGTTGTAACATTTAACATAGTAGGTACCCCATAAAAGATGTATTTACTTTAGATAGTCTAAAAAATGGTTGATCTATTTTATATTTATTTCTAGTATTAAAATTATGTCGATCACTTATTTTACTAAAAAGATGTAGATTTTTCTCACATACATAATATTTGCATAAATGAATTGGCAAGGTACCGGCATAATATTAATATTTTTAAATCATAGAAGTGTATAGAGTACAATACGACGTGACGCTCTTCTAGAGGTCCAGTGTGTAGAGGGCTTAATAAACAAAGTCAGCTACTAGTGATACTTTTTCCTTTAGTAGTAGTTATTGAAACTATTTTTATTTATTATTATTATTATGATCTTTGCGTTAAGCTCGTGAACGGGTGCTGCTTGTGGTGACTGGTCGTCTTGCTGATCATGGTTTTGTTATTGTTATTAGTAATTAACTGTTTATTTATTTTACCTCGATGGTCCTAGTTTATCAATTATAACTCTAGTTACAGCTATATGTAAGCGGGCACGCCCTTTATGCCTGGAGGCTTTATTTTCTTTTTAGATATTCTTTACGTTTAGTTATTTTTATTACTGCTTGAGTATAGATCTCGATGTTTTTGGTTGGTATATTGGCGTGTGCTAGCTGTCATATGGCTGATAATTTATAATTTAATGTTTTGTGTTGTGTTATGTAAATTATTTTGCATAAGTACTATAGTATAGAATCATTTTATTTTTCCTAATTGAACAGACAGCTGTGCTGCTGGGGAGTTTGTTGCGCCACTTCTTCTTCCCAGCGAAAGCACTAGGAAGTGGTGAAGGGTGGGCGTTTTGTGGGACTGTCTTATGTAACTTTGACGTTCGAAAAGTGCTGATTCTCAGCCTAATTTGAATAAATGACTTTTGAATTTTGAATTTATTAATTTCCGTCATCTTTGAATGTCATATACTGTTTACTCGTTGGCTTACTGCATAATAACTCTTTGGTTTACTGTCATGGTGTCTGTTTATATGGAGCCACTTGCTTTTTAAACAACGTGTTTCTGGCAAAACCCAATATCAAAAAAATATGCTGTGATTAATTACCTTTTATCTTAATTTGACCGAGATCTAACTTTTGAGACTATTTTTACGAATGTACGCGAAACTTCTAAGTGAGTGTTGCCTTTCTTCTTTGGCACTTAGGTAGACCATTACCTGGATTAGAACAGAGCATACTTTTTATCCCGATATTCCTATGGGATCGCGTGAAACCGTGGGACGCAGCTACTGATAAGTATTTAAATCGTAGTTTATATTAATTTGCTTGCTATTAATTGCTTCTTGCCCATTCATCCCTATAGGAAACAACCTTTTGGAAAGGGCAACTAGAATCCATTATATTTTTCATGTAAATTATATTATTTTAATTATATTGTCATGTATTTCAAAAGTACTTTAAATGTAATTGCTTTTGAAATAAATTATTTAACTTTGACTTTCGCATTGATTGTATCACCCGTTGACACAAAATCTGCCTAGCCTTATAGTTTGGATCGCCTTCCATTCTAACCAGATTCAGCTGAATACCTGGACTACACATGGAGCGACTGCCTATCTGACATCCATATCTCAGACTCAGTAACACGATACTCCTTGGTAAGACAGGTTGTCAGACTATTGGGCTTCTGTCTACCCGTAACGACTGTCAAAGATCGACGAATGACAGCCCATCACCCTTTGACACAAACATCACTATAATATTAACTGTCTGTCTATCTGAACGCAATAAACTCAAAAACTAACAAACGGATTTTCATACGGTTTTCACCAATGGACGGAATGATTCATGAGAGAGGTATAAGTGTATAATTCGTTAATTGTATGTGTAAATTGGCTGAAATATGACGATGTATAATACTTGAAGTGAAATGAACATTACGTTACGTTAATTATCAGTTACGTTTTAATCTTACCTAGATGCTCGATGCAACAGGCTTAAGGTTTATAAGGAAATCATTTTGAAGTGAAAACTTCTTTAGCGGCGGTGCTAATTTTTTTGCGATGGGTAAAAAATGTTAAACTCGCGTCAGGACACGTGACCTGATCGAAAATTCGTAAGACGGAAAAATGCACAACGTTAATATTCAAGTTTTCACTTCTGCCGGCACTCCCGAAGTGCAACCAGTTTTTTTTTTTTTTAAAGTTACTCAAAAAATATTCATATTTGGGGAAATTCAACGTCCCTTTTTCTTTGATATTTTTCTATGACCTATTGAAATTTGAACAGGTCAACGTCTGTTGGGTCAATAGAAACACAGACACGTTTTTGTTTAGAAACTACGACGGAAAAAGGAAATGCATAATTATGTCCTTTGCTACCCATGTGAAACCAGGGCGGGTTGCTAGTTATAAATATAACCATAGGACATTCGATCAAAACTCGATCTGTTTAATTTATCTGACTGCCTCGTTGGACTAGTGGTCGCAAGCGCTACTGCCGAGCATGAGGTCTAGGGTTCGATTCCCGAGTCGGGCATAGTGTTATTGGGTCTTACCATCAGGAATTACTCAGTAGCAGCCCGGAGCCTGGATTTGTGCCCGGTTGATGGCAATAGGCTAAAATATAACTGGTGAAATGTGGGTGTACTATAGGTACACCTCTGCCTAACCCTTCGGGGAAGACAAATGTAATGTTATGTTATGTTTAATTAGTCTAATTTTAGAAAAAAGGGTTCAAAATTGTACTTCAATTTTTTATTTTTTTTTTTGTTAATTAAATATTTTACTAGCTATGACGTTTTCTAAAGTTACCATTAACTAGCTTCCACCAGCGGCTTCGCCCACGTGATAACTTTATAAATTATAGCCTATGTTACTCAGTGATAATACAGCATTACATTGGTGAACGCATTTTTAAAATCGGTCTAGACTAGAGATGGGCATGCATTCAACCAGCTTTTATGACAAATCTTTTACAGTTCAAGCAGTACGGTTATGGAATGCCTTGCCCGTGTCGATAAGGCGAGCTCAATACTTGTCCACTTTTAAAACTCTGGTAAAAAAACACTTCCTCTCTCCTTAAACATCATCATTACATTTAGTTCCTTGCTCTTGTTTCATGTTTATAGATTTATATTATAAGTTTCTCTATGTACCTATATATATTTATATGAATAAGTTTATGCTTTATGTATGTATGTACATATTTATTGTATATGTAGATGGTACACCGATGACTACCTGCAGTATTGTCTCTCCTGTTACCTTTAATCCATCCAAAGGTTGTCTGTAAAAGATCGCTTTAAGCGATAAGACCGCCCATTGTGTCACCATAAGTAAAATTTCTAAATTTATGTCTGTAATTTTTATGGTGTACAATAAAGAGTATTCTATCTATCTATCTATCTAGTTTTTTTTTTAAAGTATATTCATTACAAACAAAAATATATTTTTTTACTCTCTATAATTTAGTGTAGATAAAGATTTTCTAGGAACCAGTATCTCAATACAAGTTTTTTTTTTTTTTTGTAAAGTATGTTCCAATGAAAATGTTGTCATTTTATTACGAAACTTGTTCCTTTGAAGATAATAATTTCTAAGAAAAATGATGATAATGTTATGCCTTTTGAATAGAGCTAATAATTAGGTAGTTTTGTTTCCAAGAATTGAGTTTTTAAAGAGCTTTATATAATTTATATTTTCTCGGGAAAATATTATGTTGATGAAAATGTCGATGGAAGCTGATGTGAGAGTATAAAGAAGATGTTAGATTTTTGGTACAAACATAACTACTTATAGATGTTTTTTTTTAATATAAATACTTTTTCTTTCTTTCTTTCTTTTATTTTAAGCATTTACACTAAATAGAAATTCGAAAAAATATTCTAATTATTCCTTTTGTGTTTAAAAACAAAGCAATTATTTTTATTATTACAAAGTGAGACACAACGTATCAATTGTAGCGAGGCTTTTGGGAGTCTAACGTTGTTTTACGTCATGTCATCGAGATTTACCAATAACAGTCAAATTGACTCTTCAAAATTCTCTCGACGCGAAGACGCTCTTGTTTGAGATATTAAAGTATTTTTAGAGTAGGTACAGCGGTAGACGCCCTGGTCTGATGCCTTCACCCGGTCTACTCCGAGCTCGGCTGGTCTTCTCTCGGGAAGGAGACAGACTCTCGACGCGAAGATGCTCTCATCTTACCAGCGTTTTGCAACGCCGAAGTCTCTAGAGACTCGCAGGAGTCTTACGTCGCTTTATGACTTAAATGAGAAAATTACTTACCAATAACTGTCAAATTAACTCTTGAGTTTCTCGTCTGGGCTTGTTTGAAGTCCACCCTACAGCGGTAGACGCCCTGGTCTGATGCCTTTACCCGGTCTACTCCGAGCTCAGCTGGTCTTCTCTCAGGGAGGAAGTAGGCTCTCGACGCGAAGACACTCTCATCTGACCAGCGTTCTGCGACTCCGAAGTCTCTTTCCCGGGCGTCGACGCTAGAAGAAAACGTATGTTATATAGATATCTTTGAGACACGTAGAACATAATAGGACTATCAACATAACATAATATAACGCCTATTCCCCGAAGGGTTAGTCAGAGGTATACCTATAGTACACCCACATTTCGCCAGTTATGTTTGAGTCCCAGTACCTGATCGACCGAGCCCTGCTCGGGTGAAAATAGAAAATGATCATTTAATAGTATAGATTAGTTCATACTAATTCCATGCCTAGTACTTACTAATTCCATGCTGCCATGTCATTATTCTAAGGTAGCCATCTTGTTCTAAGCTTTGGGGGAGCTCTGCTCGGGTGAAAATACGGAGAAAATTAATTTTCCCAGATATGAGGCCTGCATCGAAATCGTTAGGTCCGTTTTCAAGAGCGTGATTACAGATATATACTTAAACAAAATATTGCTCATTTAATAGTATAGGATTTAATAGGGGGCGAGCCTATTGCCATCAACCGGGCACAAATCCAGACTCCGGGCTGCTAGGTACTGAGCAATTCTAGATGAAAAAACTTGTTAACACATAGGACTAATCGTCTATTCAAATCATTGTTCTCAAACGGTTTTACTTGGGAATGGCTAGTACTTTTGAAAAACCCATAAAAGTTATTGAACTTGAAGCGCAATCGTAACTTTAAGTGTTTAAATACTTTTTCCAAAAAATAGATAGATAGAAGATAGATTAGGTACTCTTTATTGTACCTACATCATAAAAATTATAGACATATATTTAGAAAATTTACATAGGGTGACACAATGGGCGGGCTTATCGCTTAAAGCGATCTTTTACAGACAACCTTTAAAAAAATCTAAGTTGCTTTCGCAGATTATGATTATAGTCTTCCCTATCCATGAAATTAAACCGGTCAAGTGCGAGTCAGACTCGCTTAAAAAGGGTTACGTACTTCCGTATATTATTTAGCAAATAAATGAAAATACTAAATTAAGAATATATGACATGCCGCATGACAGGTGTTCTGTGACATACATACAGACGACTTTGGGTACGGTACTCTATAGAAATAGGAGCAAGCTAAATTTTTATCACAAGCTAAATGCTCAACAATAAATACTTCTTTCTACAAGGTTCACTGAGCTAACAAATGACCCAATAAACTAAATTGTATTCCAATTATCAAAAAAGCTTTACTTCCTTGGCATTGAGCCAAAAAACTTGAACCAGATACAATTTTTACACCAAGGAATAAAAACTAAACTGTTTTCTCACAAAAGCGGTAATCAAATATATGCATATTCTATTAATAACTGAAAATCAAATTAACTGATTAAATCCGATCCCTTGCCAAGTTTCAAGTTGTTCTTGTTCGAGTTTTGAGAAGGAGCCTACCCGGTTTAACTAAGAACTTGTGTCTATAATTCGAGTTACAGAAATCTTCATATTTTATTGATTAAACTTATGTTGGTATATTCATCTTATGCCTGGTTTTTGAAAGCCTTAGAGAAATTCTCAATAGCTGTTGATTGTACAAAGTTATTTATATGAGATTAAAAAAAAAATAACTAAGTATAAAAAATAAAAAAATATATTTGAGGCATGTTTTTTTAAATTTATTTATTTAATACTTCAAGCACAGAAATGTACAGAGGCGGACTTAATGCCATAGGCATTTTCTACCAGTCAACCTTTGGGTGATGCAGAGACAAACAGTGGTAGGTGCAATTACGAGAAATTGAGGAATATTTTTAACACACATATACCTATGACAAACTATAAATATAATATATATACCTAATTATATATAAATATAAGTACAAATAAATATACATAATTAAACGAATATACTTAAAAAAATAAGACAAACAATAGGAAAACATTAACGTTGTGATGATACTGCCAGCTTCTTACGAATGTGCTCGCGAACTTTAACTTTAAAGGATAATCAGTTGGTTGCCATTCTGATTTCCTGGGGAAGCGTATTCCACAGAGAGATAGACTGAATGAAGAAGGAAGAATGAATGAAGTCTGTGCGGTGAGCGGGACATTGAAGAACGTGATTATTTGATGACCGTAGATTTTTACTGTGGTTGTCACAAATGTACTGAAAGTGGGGGGTTTGATAATTAGGGGAAGTGGGAGAGTCAAGAAATGAAAACATGGTGGTTAGCGCCCTTTGCTCTCTGCGCTGGCGTATGGGCAACCACTTTAGAAGCGACCGATGCGCAGAAACATGATCATATTTACGCAGATTGAAAACGAATCGAATGAATAGCATTCCGCCTGGCAACCTTCAGGTACGGAACCCTAAAACTCGGGCATTAGAGTAGATTGAGTGGAAATAATAACTGGCATGTAGGGATAACTTGATATTTATTATTATATATTTGCTTCCAATAAAATACTAAACAACTCCGTATCGACTCGGTTTTTACGTTTATTTTCCTTGACTATAATAATTATATTGGATTACAGGGTTCTATTCTCTTTTGGGACAGGAAGACCAATGAACTAGCAATAAGGAATGGATTGAAAATAATGGGTGACCGTCGCAAAACGAATGAACTGTTAAACTCAATCTTTATTTTAGTTCCATTAAAGTCAGATGGTTAAGGCTCTGGCCAAACTGAGGTGAATCCCGCGCGGAATGAGGAATGAATTTGGCTCGCGCCAATTATTTTAATTAATTAACTTGTATGTCGTTGTTTAACAAAGTCAAAGTCAAATAATTTATTTCAATTAGGCACAACAAAGGCACTTATGAACGTCAACATTTACAAAAAAAAATATAATAATTGAATAACAAATAACAAACTAACTCTTAAAATGTCGATTGCACCCCATGTGTGCTAATTGTTAATCTAGCGCAAATAGTCGTGTGATTTATTAATCATTACAAGAATCAACACGCGTAGTCGCATCAAAATTCAAAATTCAAAATATTCTATTTCACATAAACCTACAAGGGCACTTGTGAAATCTCATCTTGCGCGGAATTTGCCTCAGAGTGGTGCCAGAGCTGAAAAGTGCCAGTACTATTTGATAACGTCCTTCCTATGCAGTAGATATACATAAGTACTACTTACTTAGTGAGGCAAACGTAATAACCACTTCACATATTCCAAGTTTCCTTTTACTTACAAATCAAAATAGCATACTGTGAGTTCCTCAAGTCTGCTTTGTACTCGTAACAAAAGTGCATAGCGCGAATGTTTAAAAATCTCTGGGAACATTCCCGCCGTTTCCTTATGAAAGTTTAAAAGGCGATATTTGTTTTAAATTCTTTTACCTTCAAGTTCTGCTTGTTCTTTGTCTAAGTGAATGCCCGTTTATTGTTTTTGTTTTTCATCTATTTTTGAGGTATTTTACTTGTGAAAATATTATTTTCCATTAAATCAGAAGATGTTTTCAATAACAGAACAAAAAGCTATTTCAACATGAAAAGTATCAATAAATCTTATTATTTTCAAATTTTAATAAACCTTCACATATAAAGATTTTAGATTAACGCCGGTTGCACACCTCCGCCGCGAAACCATAGCAGTGAAACCTCAGTAGTTAAATTCAATAGACACGCGTCATGTTCCGCTACTCGAATCGGATGCGAGTAGCGGAAAATGACGCGATTCTATTGAATTTAACTACTGCGATTTCGCTACTATGGTTTTGCAGCGGAGGTGTGCTACCGGGGTGAATCATATGAAAAGTCAGATTATGTTAATATAGCCGTACACTACATTGCCAGTAAAAAAAAACAAATTAATCAAGAAAACGAAACAAAATGTTTTATTCAGCACAATTTACGATAAGCCGGTCAAAAAGCAATGATATACCAAAACTATGTCTTTTCCTTTTACTCAAAAGGCACCTTTAATCTACAAATAGGGTTCAACGAAGCGTGTTTGAGTCACGACCCTTTTAAGGCATCTCATCCATAGTGGAAGCAGGGACTAGAGAAATTTGCTTTCGAGGAGTAGTATAAGCTAAGTTGATCTTGTATATTATATTGAAAAGACGGTTCGTGATTTTAGGAGGACGTTGGAATAAAGAATCGTGTACACGTCTCCTAGTGGTACAGTACAAGTGCTTTCTTAAAATTTCCTTCGGCAAACCTTGTGTTTCATCAGTCGTCGGATTTCTATCAGTTGCCCTTTGCACATGGTGCAGACCGGACACTCTCAATCGACTTGGAAGTTTAACGAGTTGTTAATACTCTTAACTTAATGTAATTTACTGATAGAAATGAGGTGACTAACGAAACACGAAGTTTACCGAGGGACATTAAGAAAATAGTTGTATTGTACTAACATGTATTCTGCTTCAAAATTAACAACAATCTTTTACTGTCGGTTGACAGGGTGGCCGCTGAATTTATTAAAATAACAAAATGGTGGCATTAGTTCAGATTTTAACCACGCTCCAATATATCCTTATACCGCTATACAGATGTGCGGTGCGCCCCACTAGTACATAACAGTAAGCTGTACTTTAGTACGGAGCGGAGTGGAGTGGGGCGCGTCGACGTGGATTGCACTATCTATACATGTGTGTTTACGCCTGGTAGCGGTATCACGCTGTCATTCAAATGACGACAAGCCGTAGCTAAATAAAAAGTAAGTATACCACATGAAGACAGCATGTAGCCGTATGATGACAGTTACAGCCGCTTAAAGTTCCAGTTTCATAAAGAGCTGGAGCTCTAAAGGTCGAACAACACCAACGATTAATGGCTAACTAACAATTTGTTTTGAAAACACAAAGCACCAAGGTTCTGTGTTTTTCACCCTCAGTAGAAGCAAGGGCGAAAGCGATAAATGTGTGCCAACCTTAAGCAAGTAAGTTCACTTCTACCGTTAGCTTCGAACGTCAAAGGTACTTTTTGCAGCGATATACACAGTCGATGCACTCAAAACTTTTTCGTATTCACGGAGCGAAGCAAAAAGTAAGCTCAAAGGATAAAAATACTTTCTCAAAGCTTTTTATCAACTTTAGTTCAGAAATATGTGAAATGATTACAGATTTCAAGTTGTCAAGGGTGTTTTTTTTATCGGATTGGGGAGTTATTAATGAAATACACTTTACGTTTTGCTCGTGGCGTGGTTGTTAAGGTGAACTTTTCCAGGCCTAGATTTTGTAAATTATAATAAAGTGTGATGAAACACTGATAGAAAATATTGCACTTTATTTTAGTGCAACAAGAGCATCTGCTAAAATAAACGGAGAAGATTTCAGTGTATCTTAGTTTTCGGACTAAAGTAATTGTAGTATCTCGTTATTTGATTGATAAAGACAGCTGCAGCTTTATAAAATAAAATAAAATGTACCCATAAACCAATCCCCCTTAGTGGTTTGGCAAAATTACGCCACACCATTTCTCTTCCTGTGGGTTTCGGTAATAGACGACAAAGGCTGAACTTCACGAATGAAACTGAACGCGATCAGTACCTCTAAGCCGCTTTCAAGAACTGTCACTGTCATCATTGTTGTAGAATATGACAGGTCTTGTATGCGGTTTAGATTGTGGTGATCGCATTTAGATTCATTGGCAAAATTTGCTCTAAGAGACTATGCCAGAATATTCAAATTTTCAAAGATATTATTAAAAATATATTCTATCGGTGACTACGATTGCAAAAGTTTAAGCAAAACGAGTGTTTGTGAAATTAAAATGGTTATTGAAATTACTTGGAACTGACTTTAAGATGAACTTTGGCAAGTTTAGACCCTCTTCACTGGGTTCATACAAAATTAGTATTAAAATTTAGATATTCGGTAAACTGTTCCAAAGTTAGATTTTGTTAAAATATTATGGCGTACATTGAAATTGGTTTGTAATAATATTAGATCAAAGTTTGTTATTTGGGATCATTTATTATTATAACGTGACTTCGTCGTGGTACCATTTATCCTTCGTGGTACCATCTTTACACAATGTTGGAAAATGGTCAAGAACAGAAGATTGACTGTATCACAACATCATATTCCCTTGTGCTCAAAAGATCCATTCGTTTGCTATTTCGGATTAGGTCAGTGTGTTAACGCCACATGCGAACTACGCATCTAAGACCTGACGTCATACAAATCGTGCATCGCACAAGCAGAGCACTTTACCGCCCAATCAGCTTATATATACAATGTGGATCTGGACTTACGACATTAAATTAAACCGAGCACAGTACTAGTCCATAGAAACATTTTAAAATACGAAGATTAGTAGTTAATGTAAAATTGAAAAATTGCAATTTTCAAACAAAATAAATAGCAGAATCAACTGCATAAAAAGTAAACACGCTTTATCTACGAAAAGTCACTAACCTGTTGCGCGGCCCGATGCGGGTCGCGGCGGGGGGGCGTATGACACCTTTCTCTGTCTCTCAAGCATATTGAGACGTAGAGGATAGAATCGTACGTTTTGCACAGGTTCTTGACCTTACAATGTTTACCTATTATTACGGACTCAGATCTACATCATGTTGAAAAATGAGAAAATGAAAAATAATTTCCTGTGGCTAAAGTATTCATTGGATTTGATTGATTTTTTGTATACGGGTAAAGAACATGACACTCTTTATGTGGTTTTGAGGAATGTCAATCGTCCTGCTCCACATTGTATAACTTTGCGACATCAATCGTCGGGCAGGCTCACCAATCACAACACCCGTCTGGTCGGAGGATCCGCCCTTTTCTATAGAGGCTGAGTGAACTTTATACCCTGTTCCTCACACCTCTTTATAGGCCAAGTATTTAATACCTAATGGTTTTCGTATACCCCATGGGTAGCAGTACTAGGAGTCTGGATCTATCCTCGGGTAAATAGCACTAGGTTCAAAACTTGTGTCATAGGACTTGCAACATACATAACAATCACAGTGTATACATACTTGCAATATTCAGTATATAATATTCCCACTGCTGGGACATATGCCCCCTCTTTTTGAGAGGGATTGGGCTGTAATCTAGATGTTACATAACTTCAATTTTTTGGTTCAAGGACGTTTCCTCACGATGTTTTCCTTCACCGTTTTGAGAGCAGTGGTGATGAAATTATTTACACAAAGTAAAACGCCTGCCGGGTTCAAACACACGACCTATAACTCGTTAGTCGGAAACATCAGCCAATATCACTGGGCCACCACTGCTAGGACTTGCAACATAAGTATATAATTGTCAAAATTTGAGTTTCTTATCTAAAGCCAGATACAATCAGACATTATAACTGTAATAACCGAGGAAGGCAGAAATGTATTCTACCATGTTAAATCAAGAAAATGTATTGTTTATCAAATTGGCACACTACGCCAATAGGGATGATGCCTGGGTCAAAAAAAAAAACTATTTAGTCCGTCAGTCAGATAATAAAAAAAAATTAGAATCGTATTTTTTGCTTTATCATATTAATAAAAAATGACTTAGATACAACGCATTAAAGTTCGGGTGGGGGTCGCTACGTCACAAGTATGCGCACACATAAAATCTACATACTTGTGACATCATAGCACATTATAACTCAATGTATAGCCGTAATCTTTTGATAACGTTAAAAAAAAAATACGTGTACGTTATTTTTTCATAATCTAAATTACGAACAAAAACATTTTCTTAGTCATCATCCCTATAATATTATACAACTCAAAGAATTTGTGATTTGAAATACGAACCATTTAAGTTGGTATTCAATTTGCTTACAAAGTAAATAAAATACACCTCTTCCGACCTCGGTAATATTACGTTACTCAAAGTGACTATTGCGCTGCTACTGACGAAGCCGAGTGCGAAGTTTTGAGCTAATATTTGAAATACTGTCCTGCCAGCAATACGAAATAGAAGAAGAATGAAACGTTAAGTAAACCAATTTATGCTTACCTGTAGATAGGCGTGCCAAGATCTTCCCTGTACCACAGCACCAGCAAGACGGCATCATCTTCATCCTGTGTCGCGATGTCGCACGGCAGGTACACAGGCTCGCCGGCCACGGCTACCACTTGTGTCATCGGCACTGTGGACAAGGAAAGAAATGTTATTAATAATTTATTAGTACAAGCAGTGAGCAGTACTGGCACACATAACATTTGGCATTTCCATGATGGTATTTTGCGATCCACAATCAAACTTAAAATTGGAATGTAATAAAATATGTAGAAATGCTTGATTATAAATGTTTACTATACATTTTTATATCGGAGAACAACAGCGACGACATTTTTTTTTTTTGCAATATTGTTTTGATCTTTGGTAGCAATTTTGCTTTTCATTGTCAAGGTATTGTAAAATTCAGATATTTGTTTATTCTTCTGAATTCCAATACATTCCTAAAAATATATTATTGGTTGTGTTTTCATCATTTTGAAATTGGAACACAGGACATAAGAGTTAACAGCCGTGATGCATGGTCAGTGTATTCCGTCAGTGAGCCTAAAAAAACATGTATAATTTTAAAAACATTAATTTCGTTTTGCAGCATTTATTTATGAATTTGTAATTGGAACACGGGACTTCAAAATCCGCAGCCATTTTTTTTTTTTTTTTTTTTTATTGAAGCTATGGCTTGGTTTTTTTTTATTTTAATGTTAGAACTATATAGTACTTTGTCTTTCGTATAATAAGTTCAATCGTTTATTTCTTAGAAGTTGTAGTTGCAAACTGTAAGAACTTTTGTAGTAAAGAGAGTTCTTCGTCGACTTTAGCCTATTAAATTGTCGTTTGACGTTGAACCATAATTTTACAATGTACAGTATACGCCGTTTTACTGCACATAAAAGTGCAACGAATATAGCGCACATACATTTTATTTCATTTTAAGAATAATGTTTTTTAAATAAAAATTACGAGGAAACCTTCCTTTTTGACGTCGGCTAAATATGTGTATTAATTCATTAATATCAAAAACAGTTTTTCTAGACGCTTCTTCAATTCAAGCCAAATTTAAAAAAAACAACCATTAATTCTTAGAAAAAAAAACATACTAACATAAAAGGATCTAATAAGGACTACACAGAACATCACAAAACACCCAAAATCATGGGGCGGAAACTTTGCATAATACATTTCTGTGAATAAGAATCGTTGGCCGCACTCCCTCACGTCGCCAGAGTGGACATGAGTGCTTTTTGCGCTCAACTGAGCAAAAGACTTGCAACTAGCACAAGCACATGTCAAGAAACTTACAAGTCCTTTGGAGTTTCTCTGAGGAGGTCTTAGAAAAGGATCCAGCGTTGAGGAATAAAAAATAAGTGGATGGCACGACTCCTTAGTTTTTTATTCTTTTTATTTGGTTCGTAGACGTTTAGAACGATTATTTTCAGCCAGGCCTTTTCTTTCCACTACCACCTGATTAGATGCAGTGGATTTATTTGTATTCAGAATCATACGAGTTATGTTAATTCTGCGGCCGCATCTGCGTCTATCGTGACAAATCAATGCGTGCCGAAGCTTCGTACATTTCGCTCGCTAAAAAGTTTAATACTCAATATATTTATATGCATTAAGTTATCGGGCTAATGCGGTGGTCACACTAGCGGCTTCGCCACGTTTATTATGTACCGCCACCTGGGCGATAAGTGGTACGAGCCCGAACTATCGCGACGATAACCGATAATTTAGATTACATACATATATAAAGTCACGCCTTCCCATGGGGTTAGGCAGTGACTACAGAACGCCACCTGCTACGATTCTAGCATACTCATTTAGCTTCGTTTACGTTTATACAGCTGGCCATACACGTACGCTGGTTGCGGGTTATCCTTCAGAATATATCTTTGCAAATCAATCGATATACACAGTTTAGTAAGACGCTGATCGCCCCATGTAGAGTTTTGATATTTTAACCATTTATAGTGAAACTGGACGCCGACTAAAGCTGAGCGGCTGTATTTCGAAAATCTTGACTCTAGAGTTATGTGTGAGTTTACGAGTATGTACCTTTATTTGCTCCGCTAAGAGTAAATCTCTTTAAATAAGTAGGAATAGCTGTCACTTTGAATTATCTATCGTTTTCTTACCCTCACTTCGATAAACAACGACGACAGCTTTACTTTGGCCATTATTGTACCTATGTCTTGATTTCTGTCTGTAATATTTTATTGTTTCGTACTTTTAAGATCACTCTTTTTCCCTAGTCGGGTTACAGTTTTTTAAACTTAATTTTTTATTCCATTTAATACACCCTAGAGTAGGCGTTAGGCGCGTACCGAAGTACACTTGGTACTTCGGTATTCGGCACAGTCGAACGGAAAAATGTGTATTCGAATTGTCCATCGGACTATGCCGAAACAAGCAGACCCGAACGAGTGAGTAGCACCGGTACACGTACTTGCGCACCTAAAAATAAATCAAAGTAATCACCAAACTTCTTTTTCCAATAAAAACATAGTGAAGAGCTCCAATTTCCTTATATTTTGGTCCTTGTATTTTTAGGCCCGACCAACGGTATTTTCTAAAGGCAGATTTATCTCTGTTTTTGTTTCGCATCTGCGAGGATTTCGTCGATCGCGAGTATTTGAATTTGAATATTATTGAAACTGCCATTCATATTTTTAGCTGTTCAGATGAATTAAAGGGAGCGGAAGACGTTTTTGTTGCTGTAGGCTCCGAGATCTGTATCTGTCAAGTTAATGAAAAGTGTTTTTATTTTTGAATGTGAAATATTGTATTTTTTGTATGGTTTGCCTCTGAAAAAAAATGGTTAAAGATTATCTTGTAGAAACGTGATGCCTACTGCTCGGAAATAATAGAAAAATATCAGACATCAGATTCGTATCACAGTTTTTCGTACACCTATCGATAGCTTTTTAAGTAGCACGTATTTGTAAAAGTTAGTAGTCAATCCAAAAAAAAACTTGTCGGGTTCTCGACTTGACCGATGACTATAACAGTTATTTATTATTTTGTTTAATTTGACAACATTGGTCCACTGGTTAGTACAACAAAATTATCAACTTAGGGTTAGTATTTATTTACGAAATACACACATAATTATTATTATTATTTCATTGATATTACACATTATTATTTCATTATTATTACACATTACTATTATTATGATCATTAATTTTCATTATGCTACGAGTGCGGAAAGTAGGTGATTTCCGACTAGTGGCATTTTTATAAGTCAACACGAGTCGAAAATCGTCTTACACACTTGTATCATACAACGTTTTCCTATGCATTGTGCGAGTAAAAAAAAAAAGCGAGCGAACCTTACAGTAGTCGCATAATGTGTAACATCTGACATATGGGCTGACGTATATAAATGATTTAAACAACATTCATGACTTTGACTTTGAGTGACTTTGACTTTTTGACTTTGACTCTTTGACTTTGACCTCCTCATTTGTAAAACTTTTCTCAAATAATTAAAACTCTGCAACGACGGGCTGACGACGGAGATAAAATTTAAAAAAAAAACAGGAATGTAAAAAGCACTAGTGAAAAAAAGTTACTCTTTCTGTACAAATTGACTGCTTGGAAAACGCTCTTTTCGAGCAAATGCACTGTAAAATAATAATCACCAGTACCCTCATAACATATCTAGACAAACAAAAGAGCATCAACCACTGAAAAATGCTCCTAATATCGCAAGAAGTTCAAATAATAAATCGGGCGATGTAACGGCGGGAATAAGTGACGTCTTCGCCACCCGGATATCCGTACGTCCGGGCGTTCTTACTCCTGTCCGGAAGCAATGAGACAATGCACCGAGAAAAGCGTACTGTATTTGTGTTAGTCCGGACACAGTTTATCCGTAGTTCTCTAACAAGTCCCTGTTCTTTTAAGTGATTTAAAATGTTCTTAAGTCTAAATAAAATATGTGAGAGCTCTCTGCTTGTTTTAAAAATTGTTTGTTAAGGAGTATCTAATTATTCTACGTCGGTAAAGTGAATTGGATTTTGTAGAAATTCATTTCAAATGTATACTACTAGTAGCAAGTATAGGTCAGTAAATGAATTTGAGGGATTAGGTGACATGACCATTGGTATCATATCCGGACCTTCACACATCCAGTTTAACCTTTTGTCGTTTTTGTTTGTCAAAATTCTGACTATTGAAACCTTTGGTAATACATGAATATTGATCGAATGTAAATGTAAATGTGCCGGTTATCTTAGCGGCCAATCCTCCGGATTCAAGCACTTTCCAACATAGTAGATCACACAATGCACCGAGTAAAACCATAAAGCCTACAAAGAAAAACCAAAACAGACACCATAAACTCCTCTTCCAAATAACAAGTCAGTTTACTTTCACAGAATTTCTGCCATTTCTATCTGAGATCATGAAACATGTATGCAGCAACTAAACGTCTATGAGCCACCATTATTGAATATCCTCGCTATTGGATATGGTTGCAATGGAAATCGGTTCTCGGAGCGTTGCGTCGGCGTCGCGGAAACGTTATTAATTTCCGAATGTCGATTCGTGTCAGTTTTGCGTGCGGTACGAGACAGTCTCGGTTATATTTAGAATTCCGAATGATGTGCGTTTAGGTAAAAATCTGGTGAGGAGTTAAAATTGAGTGTGGAATTTGGGGTGTAATGTAGCTCGAGATTCATTAGTTTGGTATTGTTATTTTAACTTGGTGATTGCGAAATTTTGGTATGAACAATGTTTATCTAGGTAATAAGTGAAAACTACACTGCGCAGTTGATACAAACAAGATAACAAAGTTCATAATAATGAAGATTAGGTTATAGATTGAGGTTAAAGAGGTAAGTAAGCATAATCTTAGGACTTAAAATATTCAAAACTTGAAATTATTGTAATTTTACTAACTGTGCGCTGACACGCACATTAAGGCGGACCACACTGCAACGCAAAAATCTTCCAAAAACACTTTCGATAATTTTGTACTTATGAACTATAGCACACTATAGGCCGCAGTGCACTTTTTTTTATAGAGGCCAATGAGACTATAATGTGCATAATCAGCTTCTTCGAGAGGGAGTGGGCTGTAATCTACTACGCGGGCCCAGTGCGGGTTGGTAGATGTTACATGTCTGCAAATTTTTGGTTCTGGGACATGTCGGTTTCCTCACGATGTTTTCCTTCACCGTTTTGAGAGCAGTGTGGATAAAAACATTTACACAAAGCAAAGCACCTGCCGGGGTTCGAACCAACGACCTGCAACTCGCAAGTCACGGCCGTTGCCACTGTGACACCACAGCGCTGTAATGTGCGCTTAGATACCTTGAAACACCGGGTAGTGTTTTATAAGACCAATCAGGTGTAAACACAATGAAAGATTACGATTACAACAATATTTTAACCGCTTTTTATTCCAGAAAATATCAAAGTCAAACACAAAATTATCACCAGTAAAGTCACGGAGTCAGTTCACTTCAATCCAATAATCTTGTTTGAGAACCTTCCCAGCAAACGTGTTCGAATAAATCCTATTTCGTAGCTGTGACGTCGGCATCCCTGAAAATACCCAAAATTTGACTATTCAGAGTATTCAGTACAGACGAACAGGAAATCGAGTTAAGCTCTTCTAATTTGGCTTTGATGTTTAGACATCGTTCGTGTTGATGTTATTTTGAAAGTACGGAGGACATAGTTAGTTTGAAATTGTTTTGAAGCGATTCGATATGTCCGGACGGACATTATGTATGTTCAGTACCCTAATTGCGAAATATACGATCAATCGGATTTTGAATCGTTTTGAAACAAATTGCGAATCCATTGCTTCATAAGTTCGAAAAAAAATCTGCTCTACAACGTAAATAACGCAATGAATGTTTTTGAAGTGTCAAAATGAAACAAATATGTCTTAATCGTTTACGAAAATGTGTTGCGTAATTAGATAGCTGGTTATTGGTCAAGTCAAACTGATCTACGGTGAGTAAAATGTTGACGTTCAAAAGTGCCTTATATTTGAAATAAATGATTGAACTTTAACTTTGACTTTGAATTTTCAAATACGAAGTTAGTCATACATGACTTTGCGTTGATTTAAAAGTTGTCTATTCCACCTCGTAATTGCATTACCATTTTTAACAACAATTTCCCGGAAATTGAAACGTCACTAAGTTTGAACTATCTAATCGTCACATAATAAATATACTTACCTTGTCATTTTATGACGTGCAAGTGACATTCAACCTCAGGGTGATAAAGAAATTGCGAGGTCACAAAGACTATGTTGTAGACCTGAGGATCATCTTCGTTCTGGTATCTTATTTTCTTTGTTTTATGCAAACAGTATACAAATGAAAATATACGCTTAACTTTATTTTACTTGCATACCATACCAAGCTAAGAAACCCATATTTCAACTTTATGCCAAAGATTTTACGGGCCTGACGTACTGGGGTGGCATAACTAATATGGATCTATATCCGTTCTGAATTGAATACTATTCGAAGTTACATTCGATACTAATGGATTAATGGCAATGGCCCAAAGATCACAGAAGACATCTAACTGAACCCTAAAATTACGCCAACCTCTCGAAATGCTTTTTATTATAAAGGAGCAGTCTATAATCAGTTTTCAAAATAGCTCTAAAATTCTGTATCACCCATCACCTCTTACCTTGCCTATTTTACTAACGACACTATGTAAATGAAGTAATCAACACACCTAATCCAATCTTTTTGTCGTCGTACCAAATTGCTCAAAAACGATATTACTCCCAAACTGCAAGCACAAACTGGCAAAAAGCTTAATAAAGTACCGATATCGCAAAAGGAAATGGCTCCACTTCTATTCAAAAACGTTGCTAACCCAAATTGAACTTTGACAATTGTATTATAAAGTCCAATTTGCTGCGCCATTTATTATTATCCAAAGTTGGGATTCGAGGACGCTAGTGGGACATCATTTGAATAATTAAAAAGCGGCTTTATCTATTTATTCAGTTTCTCCCAAAAGTTGTTGAGTTGCATTGTGTCCAATCTATAGGCGAATTTGAGGGTGCTTTAGTTCGCTACAGCGCTGCTTTTCTCTTTAGGGCTTTTGACAAGAGTGGGCATTGCAGCCGTCAAAATAGATTCCACTGTATTTGAGAACATAAAAATGTTTTTAAATTTTATTAGCTGTGCATTATTATTCGCGTTTCTTTTTCTCGAAAAGGTGAAAAATTTAATGCACTTCCAATTAAAAACTAATACACGTCTTCCTTTTTTTGTTTGATGCCAACTAACTATGAAATTGATTCTGCATTGTCCTATGTTGTCGTACTAAGAGTAAATACAAATGTAAATGTTATTTTATTCCTAGACATAGAATTACATTTTCTATTTTCCGTTTTTGCTTTTAGCTTTTATTTACTATTGTGTGTTCTCTTTGTGAGGACAAGGACCCTATTGACCCTTGAGACGTGGACCTCGATAGTCAATACGTTTCTTGAGAAAACAACAATCTTGAAAGTTTTCACCCAAAAACTGCTTTACAAATACTTTTTATTTGAATAGTCTAGAAGGATGGTGTCAAGTTCAGATATTAATCCAGTAAATATAAAAAAACCAAAGACAAAAGAGATGCTATCTTATGGCCTTATGGCTTATGGTTTAATTTCAAGTAGCAACTTATGTGTCCAAAAGTGACGGTTGTTCATTGTGAAGTGTCATGTATTTGTCGCAGAACTTATTTTATTAGCCTGTCAGTTCAACTAGCGGCCTGAATGATATTCATTATAAGTAAGGTTGAAACTGTGACCAATCACGAGCGAGCCGGATTGGTCGCAGTAACACCCCGACCAAACGGGTTAGGTTAAGTCAAAACTGTGACGAATCGGGCGTGAGCCGAGCGAGCGAAGCAAGTGGTGCTACGGCAGCGGCCGCTAAGGCTAATAAAGCTAGATGACTGCGACATAACGGTAAAAAGGCTTAACACGCTACTTATCTAAAATAAGGGCGTTTTAAGAATAAGTATAGATACATATGTAGAGTTCAGTCTGTGGTAATATTTTCTTGGGTTTTATCCTTGAACGGATTCAAAGGTTTTTCAATCCGTTATAAAGCTAATGATCCAAATAAATTAAAAAATACTTCAAAGTAATCGAACACTTCAAAGAACGAAAAACAACTCAGTATTCAACAAGTACAGGTAAAACTGAAAGCAGAGAAAGAAGGCCAACAAAAGCTAAAATAGCCAGATTAAAAATGCACAACAGCCAGCAACAATTTCAAATCCATATACTACATTTAAAAATCCCGGCAACAATTCAAGATGATCAAAATTTGAAACAAAGCGTGTCCAAGACTAAGATAGCTTAAGTATCTCGTTCGTGTAACAGTTGCGGGTGGAATATAAAACGGGTGCACGTACAACAAACATTGGTTCGCAAACACTTCGTTTGAACATGTACAGCAAACAATTGGTCTTGGTACTGCTTGGACGCTGGCCTTGTTTGGTGATTGGTGATCAGTTGGTTAAGAATTTTCTGTTTATAAGTGTTTATATTTACGAAGGGAGGAGGAATTCCTTTGGTGGGAATTGTAAAGAAGAATTTAAGGTGGATGCAATATTTTGGAATTCAGAAATGTCTGTAAGGCTTATGTAATAACTACGCTGCAAAATGCTTTTATTTTAAAAGGATAGTGACTAATTAGTACACGTAAAGAATATCAGAAACGAGTATTTTCACAATCTTCTAATTCTGTATTTTTGTTTTGTCCAAAAGCATCTTCTGTCTGGATTTTAACTCAAGATTCGTCTACAGTTCTCTTCAGTGTTTTTAATGCTGTACCGAAAAATATCCACCACAATCCATCTCAGATGATAACTAAATCCACCTGATCATAATCTTATCCGAAATTTCCATAAATGACCTTGTGGTGTCCTGAGGGAAATCTCCCCATGTCCCGGCTTGTCACGCCTGAGATATGAAAGGCTGACTGTGAGTAATGCTGGTTTCGTCTAGATGAGGCAAAGGATTTCCCGGATTAAGCCAGACGTGTTATTATTGCGTGTGTGAGAGTTACACGCTTAATTTGGCTTTGAATTTTTAAAAGCACGTTTAGTGCTGTCTTGGTGAGATTTGAGACGGGATTACCAATGATTTATTGTTTATTCTGTAAATAGGATATTGGAATCACTGTTACACGTCATCCTAAAAAAGTTTCATTATTTGGTGTATTAGGAAATAACAAACGTTTTATGAACAATGAACACACAAAATTACACTATTTCTGTATGTTCATTGTTTTTGTTCATGTTATTTATTTGAGGAACAAAATGTGAAACGTCAAGAGTGAAGAATTTACGTAATTCTTTACGAAAGATAATGGTCTTGCGTAAAGAATGACGATCAAATACCATGAATACTCTTTTTTCATATTTTACATAAAGGATATCATTAGGCAAGCAATATTTTCATACCCGTTTCCTATCTCTTTCAGTCTTAGACAAATGACATACAATAGATGTCCAGAATGTTTGATCAAAATATTTTTTTTTATTCAAGAAAAAAATCCTAGAGCCTTACATCTTAAGACGTATCTATCAATCAGAAGCGTACCAGTTGGCATTTGTAAATAAGTTAGGAGCTACTCATGTTTACTGCGACCCACACGCAGACAGACATTGAAAAACAACGGTACAACTACGTCAGAGGCAGAATTACAGTCGGTAATAATAAATGTAGGCTTTCGAGGATTGGAACAGTTGCTATCCAGGAGTCCCGACAGGAATAACAGGACAAGGAAGCAAGGAAAGTAATACACGACGTAGCCGGAATATTTTTGCTGAATTCCGAAGACATTTTAGTAGGAATGTAAATAATAATGTCTAGGAATCATATATGAAAATATTGTGACGAGAATGGAATCTCATGAGCGTTTGTTTATTGTGATATCAAACACATCATTACTGAGAAATAACAGGTAGCAAATTATAGCTTTAATGACTATCAGAATAGTTTACGGCAACTTATTATTCCGTTTTAATAACTTTTTTGTATACGTACAATTAAATTAAATTAAATTAAAATTCATTTATTTCAGGTACCACATAACCCTTATACAAAAAACGAATACCTAAAACGTTTTGTTATTAACTCGCCTCACCTTAGCCAAAAATATTGTCGTGATATAAATTCCACCTAAATCTTCCCTTCGCCTACTGTTACATACGTTCTATAATCACATTATCGGCTTTCACATCCAACACCCAGCTACAGCCTCGGAATCCTTACCATTCATCAGCTCACAAACATAAATAACAGCTCCCATCCTAATCAACAGGACATCACATAAAATCCAGAGTACCTACATGCTATAGATACAGCAAATATTTTTCCACCATTTATCCTGCCGGGCAAACACGGCCGTCCCCAGTGTAATTCCATTATAGATGGACCCGCCCGTCCTGTATTATTCAACGTCTCACGAATCTTTGTGTAAAGATTCTTGTGTTTCTGTTTTAATATTAGCCTGTTTACTAAGGAAATGGCCTGCTATATCTTAGTTGGATCTGTCTCTGTCCTTATCAGCTTGTCACTTTGTGTTTTTGAAATTTTTATGCCGCAGCTCCGTCCGGACGAAATTATGCCGGTTGATAGATGTCAAATATAAGCGGTGGTAGAATTTAACTGAGACCGGACGGCTCTCAAGTGTTTTTTGCTGGAGTTATTAAGAATGCAGGTGGCTTATTATATTTGGCAGTTATAGAAGTATTTTTTATTATTTCAGTTGTAGTGCTTCAACATTGCTTTTCCTGTTGAGTTAATTTACGTATCGATAAAAGTAGTTACAGTGCAGTCCAGTATGTCACCGTACGTAACGTTTGTACAGAGATACTGAAATTGATGCAGTCTCTGTTTTTCGTGTGGTAAGTAAACCAACCTGGTGTCAGAGTTTAAAGCCGCCCATGGGCCTCTGACTTGGCTTCACATGCCGTCGAGAAATATCTCTCAGGCATGCCGGTTCCTCACGATGTTTTCCTTCACCATTTTTTGAGCAAGTGATAATTATATTGATGCAGTGTGAACAAAAGTTACTTCATCTTTCATTAATATTTGATTTTGATTATATCAATCGGTTGTAAATAATTCTGTGACTAAACATAATAATATGCTGCTTATGTCTAACTTATTTAACCCAGACAATCCCCGTGATTAGCATAATAAGATTAAACACAATCGTTGTATTACAATCAAACCATTGATTATCGTTTGAAGCAATCATGTGTAGGGTGCCTTAACTAGTCTATGACTAATTACAGGACTGAATATATTATATTATTAAACGGGAATGCATTAAACGTGTTTGATTGGCGCAGTGAAGCGGCTGACCGCGAGGTTGGTCTCCGGATGGGAGGGAGGGACTGAAGTCATAATAGTACTCCGGAGACAATAATGTAGACCTTTAGATTTAACCGTATTATTGAACTTCAAAGGTAGCTTTATTTGATTATATACAAACGATGGTTTGCAGGTGACTGGACGTAATTCGTAGAATTGAGTGAGACTACGACATAGATGAATACAAAGATGGTTTACTCCGCATTTTAGGTGCTGTGCTTGTCCCAATAAATACTTTTTCTTTCTTTCTTGTTTCTTCTAGATATGAAGCTACAAGTACGTGGCGGGCTCATCTTATCGGACCATTTCAGTGAGTGTAACGTATTCAGAAGATCTATGAGTTACGCTATAGAAAGAGAGGTAACTTCTGGGTGAATATAACTGTAGGTAATTATCGCTGTGCGATCGGAATTACACTTTATTGTGTCGTAGCAAGAGTCGCTTTTTATTTAAATTATTGTTCGATCTGTATTAATCTGTGACTACGCACAGAATTGGTACTCTATTTAAAATTATGCCTCTCAATCGGTTAAAATTACATAGCGCACACATTATGTCTATAATCCCTGAAGGGTTAATTAATGCAGCGGCCAATAACATATAGGTAGATAAATATACATGTTGGAAATACGTTACTGAGTTGACTAACCGGGACGCCAGCGCCACCTATAGGCGCTCGAGAGAGTCTACAACATAACGCTCGGACCAGCCGGAACTAAGCAGGGTTCGTCGGTGGCGGTCAAGCAGTGAACACGTTTAGAAACTATGGCATGTTCAGAATAGTTGTATTGTATACCTACTACAGTGTGTGAATTGCTAGTGTGATTAATTTTATCGTTAATTATAATTTGATCTGAACTGAAAACGGTTTTTCTATTGGGCAATAACCAATACTGTCCACAGTGCACCCACAGGTAGTTGACATATAACTGATAATAACGAAAGAAACACCTACCCTCCTCCGTTATACGAATTTAGGTAATAAAGTTTTATATTATAGAAAAAGTAATTAGGCGTAATAATTTGTTTGTGTTCATTGTAAAATACTTTGTGTTGCTTTGCCGCTTTAATTGTATTCACGTTGTTTCAACCGCTTTTGTTTTTTTCACATTCAAGGTCGCTCGAGCGTTGATTTATTAGAACTCTAAAATTGGGTTAACTCACCGTTTTGTTTGCAATAGGAAACTTTCAAATGAAAAACAAGTTCAGCGTAAAAAGCAAATTACGCAATAAGATTCACGAGAGAAAAAAACAGCGGCCAACGAACTCACTTAATTCAAAATAATAGGAAGTTTCTGGGCACAGTTGGTCACAGATTTCCCAATCGGGGTCCAAACGTGGAGCATTTTGTTTTGAAGATATGCGAAGAAAATTTACGCCCGGAGGCCGCGAGTGGCTCGGATTGCTCGCAAAAGACCCGAAGTTAAATCGACTTCAGAATTGTTACTCCCTTCGGATGTGAGCTCCGATAGGGGCATATCGACGCAAAATTTTAGGCTCCAAAAGCTTTTTTCGACGAGAAAGGTTGGAATAATAGTTATAATCAGTTTTAGGGTATAGTACTTTGAGTTTGGGTGTTCACTTTGAAACGTGTGATAGGTTTTAAGTTTGATTTAGGTAAAGGAATGTGATTGACTGGCCCGTGATTAAAGTCGGGTAAGATTAAGTTGGGTCAAATAAGGAACTGGAATTTATATTCCACCATGTTTTTGGGTCGGGGTTTAGTTTATTGATTCTGATAGATTGGAAATATTTTTGAGTGAACTTTTCTGTACAGGCCCTGAACTTTTAAATGACGAGCTGTATATACTCGTATATTATTTAGCTTAATTACTACCTAATCAATTAATTATAACAAAAAAGCTTGTTATCAATAATAATATTTTTTTAGTTTTGACTGCCAAATATGTATAAGGATCTGAAGGCCGATTCTCGTACATAGAAAACGTTTACATTCAAGTCGCAATATGTCAAACTTGTCAAAAAAAATCTTGTATGTTGTATTTTTGACAGATTTCGAATGAGATGCGAATATGAACGTTCTTAAAAATTTCGGGAATTGAGGGCAGACTGGCGGCTATATTTTCCCCCTCTATTACACTTTTAAACCTCAATCCAAAATAAATACCCGAAACTTCCTAAATAAATAACCATCGAACTCCGACCCTATATCACGGATAGCCATTAAAATTTAAAGGTATTTTGGCTCGAAACAGTAACGAATGTTTCAATATATCTTATGTAGGAACAAAATAGAAAACGTAGTGCTTCACCCCCCATTAGCTTTATAGCTGGTACATCGTGCTGGCAAACTATTGTGCGTCGGGATGTATGGAGCTATGTGGGCGTTGGTCCAAAATTGAGTCGTCAATGAGCCAGTGAACGGGATGGCAATGTTAGCGTTGAAATGTGGAGTTGGTGATTGATTATCAATTGATTGGTAGGAGATTATGGTGTGAGAATGAAGTTGGTTTGTGAAGAATCATAACAACACAATATAGTTTCTATTCCCAAAATGGGTAGGCAGTTCACCCACATTTCGCAAGTTGTTAAATGTAAAAATGTAGAGAAATTACATATTTCTTTGGCAAGTAAATTATGTGTTTAGAGTTTTAATAATAATGAGACCCAAATGAGTTCTACGCCAAGTTCTTTTCACTAATAAACAAACAATTTACTGTCATTTTTCCACTAAAGACTAAAACCTGTGCTAAAACTATTTACACAAAGTTCTTATTTAGAGATTGGGCTACTCCAGATATTCGTAAAAGCAGGGAAAAGCTTTTTGAACTTTCTGGCCTAAACCAATATATTATTATGAATAATACAAGCTTAGTATATCGCAAAGTATTCTAAAACCTTTTAAAGGATGTGCAAAATAGCTAAAGCTCTTCACATTAGCAATAAAATAAAATTAGCTGAAGATAAAATAAAAACTACCTGGCAAATAATAAATAATGCAACCGGTAGGAAGAAACAGCATAGTACTGAATTTAATTTAGAGTCTGCACATGATTCCATCAACTCAGATGTAGAAATAGCTCAGGAATTCGAAAACTTTTTTGCTAATATTCCCCATAAAACTATTAAAGCTTTAAATTCCTCACTCGCGCTTTCTGCTGCCTTACTTAGAAATAATGTCAAGGCATGCCCTTTGGAGTTTAGGTTTCAGTATACAAACCCCCAGGCTGTTATAAAATCTTTTAAAGATCTTAAAATTAAATCAACAGAAGATCTATGGGAATGTCTTTAAAAGTCTGTAAATCTATCATCGAAACCTCTCAAAGCCTCTCGAAGAGCTTTCAAATTTAATACCAGTGTAGAAGGAGTCTTTCCAGATCTCATGAAACACAGTAAAGTGTTTGTTCAAATATGGTGATAGTAAAAACCCAACAATTATAGGCCGTGTTAATTCTGCGAGTTCTCAGTAAGGTGTTTGAAAAGTTGATGCTCAATCAAATTTTACGTCGTTTAAAATTAAATGTGTAAAAAGGTTTCATCTTTCATGATCAACAGTACGGTTTCACCAAAGAGCGTTGCACCCTAAAGAACATTTTTATTATTAATATTTTTATGAATGGGAAGAAGCACAAGATTCCATTGGAATATTTTTCGACCTCTAGAAGGCGTTCGATTGCGTTGACCATGAGACACTTCTGCTGAAACTGGAGCACTTTGGGATTGGGAATACAGCTTTCAGGTATGATTTGCTAAGATCATACCTGAAAGATAGAAAGATTAAAGTTCAAGTTAATGGCACAAACTCATTAGGGTCTGAAATGGTAATGGGCGTTCCTCGAGGTTCGATATTGGGTCCATTTCTCTTTTTAGTTTATATTAATGATTTACCCCAACTACTTCAAAATCAACCAAAGATGGTGTTATTTGCAGATTATACATCATTAATCTTAAAAATAAACCGAAGGTCACAAAATCTTATATAAAAAGTTCTATTGTTCAGGTCCAAGATTGGTTTACGGTAATTGATTTGGTAATAAAATTAAAAAACCAAAAATACCAAACCAAAATTGCAAACCAAGTATTTATATTGCTTCTTAATCTAATTAAGGCGATGCGTTTTTTGTTTTTGTGCTCACACCATAAATTATTATTATAAGTCTATACGTGAGTATTTGTAATTGGCTCTCTTGTGACTGTGGTCTCCTTTTTGTCTGTTTTTATTAGGTGTAAGTCCTCCATGTACTAAATACATAAATATAATAAAAAACAAATAAATTATATTTAAATTACCTAATGTTAGAAGGAGCGAATGTGACATCATATTGAAAAAAACTGGAGTATTAATCGAACGGTTTTCCTAGGAATCACGGTAAAAGAGAAATTACAATGGGGTCCCCATATAACATCTCAGGCTAAGCTCGACCGCATACGATGTTAAAAAGATAAGACAGTTAACAGATGTAGAAACTGTGCGATTGGTCTATTTTAGCTATACTTCCTACGTATTATGTCGTATGGCATTTTACTGTGGGTCGGGCTGCTGACTTTGAATCCATCTTTATTTTACAAAAGAGAGCTGTCAGAGCCATTTATAATCTACGTCGTCGTGAATCTCCCAGGGAACTATTTAAAAAGATTTATATTATGACGGTACCTTGCCAATTCATTTACTCGTATGAAAATATTCAGTATGTGAAAAAAAATCTACGTTTTTAATAAAATAAGTGATAACCATAATTAAATACTAGAAATAAAGAAAAAATAGATCAACCATTTTTCAGATTATTTATGGGGTACTGTGTTAATTTGTTACAACAGAATACCTTGTGATATATTACAATTAAGGAAATTTTAAAACTCTTATAAAAGTACACTTTGGAAACAAGCATATTACAAATTAGAGGATTAATCCAAGATAAAAATTCTTAGAAACAAAGTCCTGCTCCATATGACAATTTAGAGTCTAGACAAAATTAAACTGGTTGCTAATTTGACGTTCAAAAATGCCTTTGAAATAAATTATTTGACTTTGGCTTTGTTATAGAGGGCTTTGGCGATAGTAAGCGATAGTCTTTGGCAACCTCTATAGTTTAATTAGAAATTAGAACACGTTAATTCGACAGGGTCAAATCCCAACAGCTACAATCACAAAGTTATCATGGCACGATTTTGATTTCGTGATATGATAGCAAGTGAAGTAATGTATTGAGTGTAAACTAGGATGTTTTGTAAATAAATTGGCAATTTTAATAACGTTTTATTGTAATGATTTCGTGATAATGGAAACATTTTGTAATGCATGCTAATTTTATTACAATTACCATAAATAAACGGTAACATGCTCAGTTAATTGAAACTATTCCAAATCTCTTCCTGCTAATAATTGTTAAGAAGAAGAATTATTTAGTATTGAATCCTACGTTGCATTTCTAGAGCTATCACACAGAATTTAATATTGATATCGCTGTGATAACGGAAACTGAGTAGGTACTTATAAATTTTCCGTAGAAGTTCGTGCTTCACACTGGCACAGTATAAATAAGTAGCAGTATTACTCGTACATATTCATAGAAAACGGTTGAAATGACGCGCTTCGAAATCACAGTGTTTAACAGTACGCAACAGTCTCGAGTACGCGGCAGTTACGCACAGACGTGGAAGGTTTATTTACTAAGCAGCCGTAGGTAATTATTTCAAGGTCACTGCTGAGAAGTAATATTGTTACTTTGTTATGCTGTGGCACTGGTCAATATTAGTGTTAGTAATTAATGCTTCTTTATGTATATAGCCCCCTCGGGTGTCTTTATTTATACTGCAAATCAATAGCTGTTACTATTACCACTCAGAAACCGTCGCTGGTACAATTCAAATAAGAACACAGTCGAAATCGAATATCGCTGTAAAATCCATGGATTTTTGATTGCCTGTATGTAGTGTACATCCGACGCACCGTAAACAGTCAGCCTCACCGCTAACTTGCCGACCAGTCAATATATTTCTCCACGATATAGGCTATTCCCGTCATATTTTCCGACAAACGATTAAATTGAAGAAAACTGATTGTTCGGAAGCATCCATAGAAAAGTGAGCTCAGCCGTCTTGCGTTTAGGCACAAACTACTTCTACATCTACAAGATGGATCAGGTAGGAAATGAGGACTCCTTTTAGATTATTTCTGGTATGAAACATCTTTCCTCTGGCTTTCCTGTAATCTGTAGGAGTGATTTCGTGAACAGCGACGGAAGTGTGAAACAGGAAGCCACGCTCGATGCTAGAGTTGGCCGTCAGAAAAGACCTTGACGAGACCCTCGCCCCTTTAATGTTGCTTATGGTGAGATTTCACATGTTGCACATCATATGCGACTACTGTAAGGCTCGCTCGTTTTTAGGGTTCCGTACCCAAAGGGTAAAAACGGAACCCTATTACTAAGACTTCGTTGTCCGTCCGTCCGTCTGTCACCAGGCTGTATCTCATGAACCGTGATAGTTAGACAGTTGAAATTTTCACAGATGATGTATTTCTGTTGCCGCTATAATAACAAATACAAAAACCGGATTAAATTATACATTTAAGGGGGCTCCCATACAACAAACATGATTTTTTTGTCGTTTTTATAGATAAAGGTACCCTTCGTGCGCTAGTCCGTCTCGCACTCAGCCGGTTTTTTTTAATTCCGATATCCTATTTACAGAATAAACAGTTTAATTTTACTTCAAAGAATAATTCATACTATAAACCTTGAAAATCACGGACAAAGAACAGCCTCTTCATAGATGTAAGACAAAAAATATGATGATACAAACATATAATAACTACAGTTACACTCTCCCCTCAATCTACATTTACGACTCACTGGGGCAGCAAGTTGATAAATTTTATGTTTTTCCTCCAGTTTTAGAGCCGTATGCAAATGTGTAGTGACGAGTAATCATTTCGAGACTGATGTAGGGCAGAAAGAAGTTAAGAAATAAGATGTTTGTTTGAAGAGTTGGAAGTTTACTCTTTTTAATGTTCTAGGTTTGCAAGCTGGGTGCAGGCACACTTCTTAGTAGACGATGAGGATGCACCCAGTTGAGTGATCGAGGGAAACACCGAAGGCATTATAGTTGTACATATATAGTAGAGGCTCCGAGGCTCTTTAGTATGTTAGATAATATGAATATCTCGAGTGGCCACTGACTGTGAATAATTAAACTTTTTTTTTTTTCTAGATATACCAATGGAAAGAGCTTATCAAGGAGAACCTTTGCTACGAACTCGGACTTTGCCAATTTGTTAGTCAATTCGGAGTTAATGACCTAATATAATTTTTGAATTTTTATTAATCATAATCTGGTCTGGAATTTTTTAGCCAACCCACTTGCGATATATTTTTAACATACCTACTAAACTTGATATAAAATACTTTTCATCAATGCAGATGGGTGAAGGTCGTCTCTAGATCGATTCTTAAGTATTTAGATCAGATTCTATAGCAAAGATAAACTTCAAGTTCTACATAAGTTTAAACCTTCATGATATTTATCGTCATTTTGTTTTGTTACAAGTTTTATTCTAAGTAATAACAACGGCACGTTTGAGCATTAAAAGAAGTCTATTTCCACTCCACAGTTCCCAAAAATGTCAATGCACTTCCCATCAAATCTATTTCACCATCTATATCAATGCATTTCACCCGCACTGCTGGCAAAAAGAAACAAAAAATGTTTGCGCCAACATTTGGCCAACACCCAAAACCTGGCCATACAATATACATAGCTAAATTTCGTTCCACTTATTAAATAAAACAGGCCAGTGACCTAACAGGGATTGATGGCTATATCCTCACGTTGTTGGCAAACAATGTGGTCGCATGGAGCCAAAACGGTCACATTTTTATGGCCTCCTTGACCCGATAATATGGTTCACTTTGTCATTAATTTATGACCCATGTATGGGAACTGACGAAACTAGGAGCAAAGTGGTAATTTTTGCTGGTGTCAAAGTTTGTTTGCTGGTGTGAGGGATGTGTAAGTTTCTTCCCGAGTGAATGTCGTGGGAATTGGGTTAATGTGGTTTTGTAATCAAGAGGTTGGCAGTCTGTTTGTCAATGTTGTTGCTATCATTGAGATGTCATTCTTGGAATAAGGGATGGTTTCTCACCTGACATGTGATATGATGAGGATTAAATAAATCTAGCAAGCCGGGTTTCGAAACTGTTAGAGAACTAAGAGTGTTAAGTTCTGAGTTGGGCTCCACGATTACTGACAAATGCTTGCACTGACAGGACAGGTCTACTCAAATCTGTGTGGTTCTATTCTCAAAAGATCATTTCAGACTAATCTACATGGTCCTCATATGGCCCGACCAAGATTATTTCTGGACTTTAAAAGAGCCTGTGACATCTGTGTTTGTTTCGGCCTTTCTTCTCAGAGTAGTCAGATAGGAAACGCCGAACTCATCTAGCTAATTTTTAATTATTTTTTTAAGATGACATGTAAAAGTGATTACAATATCCTATTTACAGAATAAACAATTTCATTTCATCTTGACTGTTACCGCATTTTTGTATACCCACAAAGAAAAATTCATTACCACATTTCATTCCCCTCTATTCAAGACTTTAAAAAAAACTGACCACCCTACACCGTCGACAAAAAAAGTTGTCAAACCTTTTTTCGCGTCAGTCAACGGTACGAAAATGAAAAATCCCTTGCGTTGGGCCATCGATCTAAACCGGCCGTACATTGTGATGTACGAACCTTTCGCGGTATTTATTACCGTTCCCGATTCGGGTAAGCGGTCAATGTCGGTTGATAGATGGTATTATGCAAATGTGCGATGTGTTATGTTTGCTGTTGTATTAAGGCAGCTGTCCTATCGCCGACGAGGAGCGAGCGACATAGCTATCAACGATTTTCCCGCATAAGTATTGTACAAAAGATCGTAGGTGCTATGTATGTAAAAATAAAAATTATAATAACTAAAACCGACCTACGACAAAAAAGTCAACTAAAAAGGTATATTGATGAGAAGTGCATTGGCACAAATCGAACAGATTACGTGCTTTTCTATTTAGTTCATGACATTTTTCAAATTATGATGAGGGAACAGATGAATATACATAAATACACGCATACATACACACAATACATACATTTATACCGGTCAAATTCATAACCCTCCTTTTTGCTTTGCCAAAATTTGTAGTCGGGTAAAAAGAGATACATATTATAATAGTTGAACGCTGACTGTTCACACAGCCGGCGAGTACTCGTTTGTCGCAGTGACAAGAGCTAACAATGAGAGGATTCGCTCAGCGATGCTCGATTGGCGGCCAGAACACTCGCTGAGAAATTCACGTCTGGTTTCTAGTTGCTAGATCTACTCATAACATAACATCATGCCTTATTTCCCCAAAGGGTTAGGTAGAGGTGCTTACCTATAGTACAGCCTCATTTTGCCAGTTAATTTAAAGTACCATGTAACCTATTACAATCATGGTACTTTAAATTAGCCTACCTTTTTCTTATCAAATATGTGTGTAAATAGTTCGTAAGCCATTCCGTTTGTTTAGCTCTAACCGAGCACACCTAATTACTGTAAGAATTTCAATCAATTACAGTATTTAAAGTTTATTGTAAAACTAAATCATTGCCGTTTTATTAGACTAATTAACTAAAATATTGATTATAAAATGCCATATATATATCGTAACACCGAATATCTAGTTTTAGAAGTAAAAAAAATATTTAAAAACTTTCCAAATGCCCTTAATAACAGTCACAACATTAAATCCAGTGTTATAATTGCAATTCAATATTAATATTATAGTTCACTAGTTAGCCATCTTATTTCCATACAGTAATATTGCCAAATAAATCAAAACAGTGAGATATTTGACATCTATTTGCGATGTTGCCCACTTTCAGAATAATCGTTGGCAGTGGGACAGGCACCTTTTTTTTTTTTTTTTTTTTTTTGTTCCGGGGTGGAAAATCCTCATGGAGTGGGACAGGCACCTAAGGTCATGATGAATGAGAGTATAGGGCGTGGCTGGTGAGGTGGTTACGGCTATAACCGGGCCGGTTACGGCTGGTCTCGCCGTGTGGGTGTCGTAAAAGTTGATTTATGAGAAGATAATTTTAACAGGCGGCCTTTGTGGTTCTCGATTAGTAGGACTATGATTAGCTGAGAACATTAGAAAGTAAATGACACCATTGTTTTGTACCATCAAATTGCTTATCTACATGTCATCTACACTATAATAATAATAATATTAGGAATATAAATTATTTTATTTTTTGTATATTTGTTTGTTATGCTGGGGCCGCATCTGCGTCTATCGTGACGAAGCTCCGCACAGTGATACGTTACACGCAGACGTGACCAACCATTATCGTTTATCGTCGCGATAGTTCAGGCTGCGTAGCACTTATCGCCCGGGTGGCGGTACAAAACAAGTGTGGCGCGTGGTCGGACTAACGTTGATCATTTTGACTGTTGTTTCCAGACTGCGTAAATGCTCTGTTGAAATAATGGAGAGCCATCTTGGATTATTGCATGATAATTCGTTAAAATTATGAAGTCACTAATGTGACCACCGCATTAGCGCGATAACTTTTTAGCGAGCAAAACATACGAAGCTTCGGCATGACTTGCTCTGTCACTATATACGCAGATGCGGCCGGGACATTACGCTTTCACAGTAAAACGGCTGAACAAATTTGGGTGAAATTTGGCAGATGGGTAGACCATGACCTGGGTTAGGATAGGATAATTTTAATCCCGATATTCTTGCGAGATCGCGGGATCAACACTTATACGGTTGAAATCGCAGGGTACAGCTAGTAATATTATAATGAGAAAATATAATTATGTATTTATGTTTGTAACGAATAAACTCAAAAACTACTGGAACAATTAAAAAAAACACTAGTAGAATGCTATAAATTATCACTGAGTAACATAGGCTATAATCTTAAAACTGTTTAATTTATTGTTAGTAGGATCTATTGGTAGTAGATCTAAAGTCTTCATCAAGACCAAAGGCCAACAAAACTATAACGCTAAGCAAAAAAAAAAAGAAATGAACAACATAGTCCCAAATATTTTAGTTCTCAAATATAAAGCTAGGAGTATACGAGCGTGCGTCGCCTAGCGGCTCACAGTATGTAGGGGCTTTGATGGCGTATAAATTTGCGCGCCTCGCAAGGGATTTGCTGTGGCCAGCCAACCGCAAATAGCGCATTATTGGTAGTATTCTGTGTTTGTGAAATATGTGCTGTGGCGACCTATTTTGTAATGTTAACATGTTCATAAATATGTTGGTTCGTGTAATTTTGTTCGGTTACCCGTGAATTGATTATAGTTTGTGCAGGTGTTTCGATTGCAGTGTTAATATTCGCGAAATGTTAGATAACTCTTCAGAAATTGTTTGATAATTAAGTTAGCTTGTGTAAACTCCAATGACATTAAAAATACTCAGTAGATTATTTTTATTTCTTACACTAATTAAGCTTCAGCTTACAATATGTTTCACACTATTCATAAAACAATAAATAAGTTCTGCTAAGTACATTTACTTCTATTTAAAAAATAAAAAATAAACACAAAAAAACATTAACATAAATTCCAACTGCAACTTCCATTATAAGTATCGAAAATACCTAACCTTTCTACAAAATTAGAACAACCCCAGCGTAAAATACATAACATTATCTTTTAAAACACTTTGAACTACATCTTCGTATCGAAAGAAGCTTTTAACTACGAAGGGTGTGGTATTAAACAGGCTTTGCCTTGTCACCGTGCTCGAGGCACTAGCCAACGGTGGAACCTAAGCTTTATTTATGTTCCTACTTTTATATTAACGGTCTTTTCGTTTCTTGTAGACTCGAAAATTGTTTAATTATAGACAGCGATCAGAGGCGTGATTTTTGTTAAGGAAAGTTATTTTACTAACCTTTTAATTACATAACATAACATCACACCTGTATTACCCGAGGGGTTAGGCAGAGGTGTAAGTATCTATAGTACACCCACATTGCGCCAGTTATGTTTAACTCCCATGTAATATAGGGCGAGCCTATTGCACTCAAACGGGCAAAATTCCAGACTCCGGGCTGCTACTAAGAAATCCCAGATAGAAAAACCCAATAACACTTAGCCCAAACCGGGACTTGAACCCAGGACCTCATGCTCAGCAGTAGCGCTTGCGAACATTAGACATTAGGCAGTCCTAGGTGCTTATTTATGTTCCTACTTTCATATTAACGGTATATTAGTTTCTTGTAGACTTGAAAATTGATTAAATCTAAGACAGCGTTCAAGGGGCGTGATATTTTTTGTTAAGAAAAGTGCTTTTAGTGCCCGCCTAAAAAGGTTATGAAAATATCAGTACATGTTAATAAGAATTTTGACTTCGTTTCGGTTTCAAATGTTAAAAGATTTTTTGATAATAATTATACTTTGTATAGTTACTTTATTTTTGGTTCAATAGATTAAACGTTGTTGGCAAAGGTCTGACCTACACATACATACATAAGCTAACGCCTTCTGTCCATTCGGGTAGGTAGAAACTATAGAACGCCTGATGTTCTTCAGCAAAGTGAGCTACGTAGTACTCGCTACCGGCGTGCGTGTATGACCAGATGTATGAACGTAAACGAAGCAAAAGGAAACGGGTATGTAGGTATGATCGGTGAAGGAAAACATCGTGAGAAAACCGGCATGTCTTAGAACAAAAATTCGAATTGTGACATCTACCAACCCGTACTGGGCACGCGTGGTTGATTACGGCCCACTCCCTCTCACTATGTGGAGGCCTGTTTCCCAGCAGTGGGGATATTATAAATTGATTACGCAGATGGCTCCCAGCAGGTGGCGTTCTGTAGTTTCTGCTTGTTTTGTTCTGAAGAAAGTGAGGGAGTATTAAAAAGTTTGTTGATTTAACCCTAGAACCGTACCCATAATAGATTTTAAATAACAGTACCCAGGGGTTCTAGTGTACCCCGTTTAAGAAAACATTTTTTTTACATAAGAATAGACATGTATTAATAATCAACATACATAGACTTTTATGGCATTTATTTCAGTCTCACGTTACATAATTAAACAAAAAATTAACAAACATATATATTAACAGTTTTGGCAAATCTTTTTTTGGTGCTCTAAACATATAAAACTTTTACATTTTTCACATCGAGTGCGTGATTTACGGTCTTTTGACCTGGGACAAAATTAACATCTACCAGATTTTGAATCTGAAGAGGATGGAGCACTAGAAGGTCGTATTTTTTCTAAAATACCGCCAATACTTATTTACCTACCTCAACTGTACATTACTGTTTATTTATGCACCTTAACTGTACCCAGGTGTGCTGGAGTACCCCCCACACACGCGTTGCCACGACCGCATGCCAACAGGACTCGTGCTCGACTGATGCTTCGACACGACCCCCCGTCCCCCGTAAATACGCGCCGGTGCAAAAATATCCGTTTTAAAACAAAAAAGTTGTAGCCAATTTTCAATCCTTTTTTTCAGTTGTACCCCAGGGTACGGTTCTAAGGTTAAAGCTTCCATAATCGATGATAATTGAATACTTCCACTGATACTGATACTTGATACTGATACTGACACCAAGAAAAAGCCTCTGGTACTATGATATTGAGTTACATAACCAGTTACACAATAAACAATATAATATAAAGTACAAATGTACAGTACATAGTTACTCGTCGATGTCAGAACCATCCGTTCTGTTTACCGACAGATTTACAGTTCAATACTGTTACATAAGAACGTTTGAAAATAAAACAACAGACTGTTTCATATAACATTGTTTGCGTGTACTATGACGCATACAAGAATAACATTTTCTTATTGGTTTGGTAATAAATATTATGAATGAATGAACGACTAACAAGGCAGAATATTTTTGACTTGTATTTACTAACTTTTGCGCACGGCTTCGCCCACGTGGATGTCGGAAAATATCCCACGGGAACTAACTACCGGAATTAAAATTACTCTATGTATTAATCCAGGTACCTAAACAATGTATTAATTCCGTAATATAACTCTATTAGTTTACGCGGCGCCCGCCAATAAAACTCCCAGCCAGCATGATTTTTTCCGATATCTTCAACAACCATCGTCATAATTCAGTCAATTTACACAACACCTTCATAAATTATACACTTAAACCTTCCTTTTGAATCACTCCGACCATCGGTGAAAACCGTATAAAAATCCATTCAGTAGTCTTTGAGTTTATCGCGTTCAGACAAACAGACGCGGCAGGGGAAGGATAACCTTATCTACTTATATAATATTATAAATGCGAAAGCGAGTTTGTTTATTTGTTTGTTACGATTTGTACCTCGACAACCTCGTCCCTAAGATCACGTCGGGGTCACCAATGTTGGGAACTTATGGTTGGAGAAGGAGATAAATAAAAAACGTGTGTACAAGATAAAGTCTATTCAAATGACCATAAAGGTTAAGAACAATAACGCTTCTTATATTAGTTTCGCGGTACACAAGTTATCGAGACGGCGCGGCGGCGCTGGGAAAAATACTGGCCGGTAATGCGCGGGGAACATGGCATTTTGCACAGCTAGCATTTCTGCTACCTGGAGTCCCTACACGCTTTCACGTTAAAATGGCTGAACGGATTTAGATTATTTATAGGCTCATGGGTGGACCATGACTTGGGTTAGGACGTAGGATACTTTTTATCTCGATAATAAGTTCCCGTGGGATAATTTCCGACCTCCACGCGGGCGAAGCCGGCAAAAGCTAAAACAAAGTCCCTCCGCGCGATTATGTAGTGATATTATGTGTTATAGATAGTGCAATCCACGACGACGCACCCCACTCCGCTCCGCTCCGCACTAAAGTACAGCTTACAGTACAGTCATCGCGGAGTGGGGCGCGTCGTCGTGGATTGCACTATCTGTAAGTAGGTATGTGATTTTGATATAATTTAGGATTGAAATTGGGATAATTCGCTTATGAAGCTCTGAGTTTGTTTCCGTGTTTCTTCTCAGAGTAGTTGGTTAGGAAACATCGACCTCGTCTAATTTTAAAATATCATTTTATCTATATGACGTATAAAAGGGTTTTTGAAAACCATTTATAGAAATAAAATATAATCATTAAATTTATTTTTTACCATTGGTTTGGTCTTTAATTATTAAATTAGCTGAAAAATGTTTGATTGTACAATGTTTATTATAAAGCCGGAAACGATTTCTCAGAACAGATCATACGTACGATCAACTCATCATCATCATTTCAGAAGAAATCCACTGCTGGACATAGGTCTCACCCAAGCGTCGCCACATCGTCCTGTTCTTTGCTTCTCGTGTCTAGCATATTCCTGCGGTCTTCACAAGGTTATTCACCTTGGGGGACGCTTTCCAACCCTATATTTTCCGGTACGCGGTTGCTACTCCAGTACCTTTCAGCTCCATCGGCCTGTTCTATGAGCAATGTACCCCGCCCACTGCTACTTAAGTTCAACACTTAAGATCAACTCATAATAGGCCATAAATCAAGATAAAGCTTGGACCAGACTGCTCAACATACCAAAGACTACGACCATCCCTCCCAAATCGGAACACGTCCTAATTTGATATCGGTACCCTTTCCGTCTGTCAGTCATAACGGAATTGAATTGAGCCCTATCATGGCACATAATACTGGCTCGTATACACGTAAAATTTTATTCATTTATTCAGTGGCCTTAATATCTGTGAGTTACGTTTTGTTCAGATGGGGAGATGGTGAGGCAATTGGATGGTTTCGCATCTCATCTCATCGATGTAAGAGATGTAAAAAGGTAAGTAAATGTCGTGGTCTTAAAATGTTTCAGGATTGAGTCCTTTTGGGTTCCATTAAGCCATGAAATTTAAAAGCATTTTTTTGTTTTTCAATTATTACGTAAAATTTATTCCTAACTCTGTTGATATAATTTACATCTTTGTCAACGAACACATAATAGAGAAGTTGATTAAATATTTCTAATATTTTGCTGTTCTCCGAAGAATCTTTATAATCAAATTAATAACTTTACCCAATATCGCTGTATACCTTGAAATTAAAACGGAAATTCGAGAAGCACGCTTTACTTGAAATATTAATAAACATAGTGGCTTTGTGTAACGATACTGTCAAAATAACTTTCAGCGAAACGCTTGCAAAATAATAAAACTGGATCAAGCAGAAAAAGCAATTAACGCACATTCTGTACAGTGTCAAATTGCCCGTCCGGCGCCGGGACGTATCGCCGTGTGGACCTCCCTTTATAACTCGTTTACCGAACAAAGGATACGTACAAAATAACCGAAAAGAGATGAAAATGATAGAAAATGGTATTCTCTACCGTCTATTTTTTACGATTGACTGCTATGTGGGGCGTACTGGAATAAATATTATGAATACCATAATAAAATGGGAGACTGTTCTCAAGAGGAAGTGGACGGACCAAAATACTGGAAGAGATGATCGTAGATGAGACAAAATTCAGACGAAATGGTGGTCAAGGAAATGAGAGAATAGAAATAGGTCACTCTCTATCAAGATGTCTTGAAAATAGTGTCAAACATGCCTGTGTGCAAGCTAAAGGAGTATTTAAAACCCGATTTATACGGTGCGATATAATTAACCATGGATATAGTTGAAGCAACAATAAAAGTTGCACCGTGTAATCAGTGTTTAGACGATGCAAGTCATTTGTTGCTACAATTGCATCGTGTTGGGGTTTCCAAACTGCATTCTTTAATATACACACAGACATGTTTGACAGTATTTTCAACACATCTTGCTATAGAGTGACCTATTTCCCTTTTCTCATTTCCTTGAACACCATTTCCTCAGAATGGTAGTTTTATCTATCCCCATGGAAAAAAGGCGTACTGTATGCGGCTATAACGTATTAAATACCAAGCTTATGGTTAAATAAGAGGGGTTTTAGGCTAAATAATAACAGCCGCACGGGTCGATGGAAGGTTAAGCTACGCTTACCGCGGTCAGTGCGTGGATGGGTTATCATCCATTACATACCAAGACCCCTCCGTGCCTTCGAGAGCACGTTAAGCCATTGTCATTCGAAAATCTTTGACAGTTGTTACTGTAGTCAGAAGTCCAAAAGTCTGACAACCAGTCCTACCAAAGGAGTATCGTGTTACCGAGTAACTAGGTTGTAGAGGTCAGATAGGTTGTCGCTCCATGTAAATTCAGCTACATACGGTTAGACTGGAAGCCAACCAAAACATAGTTGTGAAAGGTTAGGCGAAATTATCAAGCCAAAGAGATTCCATAAACTTCTACTTGGATTCTAAATCCGAAATATGATAATAAATTCATTGCCAAAACAGATCGCTAACATAGGCTCTCTAAAACCACACTAGTTTAGAGTTATATATTTTGTTTAGGCCCCTAGTCGTCCCTAGTGGGATATTAAGTGAATTTTGCGTTGTACTGTAATTTATATGTGCGTGTATAAAAGTTTTAGGCTCCGAGAAATTTGGCAGCCATGTTGCTTGTATTTATGCTCAGTACGTGAGGGTTTTTGACGTTATTATTAATCAATTAGTGACTTTATTTGCTAATATTATTCTGGTCTTCAATTACAAAGAGATTTTGACTCTAAATTCGAGCATTATTTTGGTCATGATGCCGGTATTTTTTCCATTTATCCTGGACAAACGATGAATGTAGAAATAAAGAGATACCTATTAAGGATAGCAAATAAAATACATCGCCTGAAATAAACTTACTCCAGTTACCAAGAAACCATCAAATAAATCCATTCCTAAGAACAAACCGATTCTAATAAAAGCAAACAGAAAGAAAAACTATTAAATATAAAAGAAAACAAAACAAAAATCTTTCTAAGATATCAACGGTCTTGTAGCAGTCGTTCCTCCATTCCTTCAATTCTTCGTTCCTTCGAATCCTCAGTTTCTCCATTCCTAGTGCATCCGAGATTAATTTTCCGAATCATTGGTCACTTTTACACTACACTGGACTTCAAGAAGATGTTTCCATTACTTCGCTATAACTTTGCAATTCTAATTTGCCTGCATCGGTGTCTGTCTATAAAAATGTATTCGTTTCTTTTGAGAGAGAGGTATTTAAGACCTCATTGCGTTTGAAGTAGGGAATTACAGTTTTGATAATGTTTGAAAGTATTGCAAAATGTTATGTATTTCCTGTGTTTGATGTGAAACTAGCTTATACCCGCGTGATATTTCTTGTTTTAAGATAAAACATATCCATACTCGCAGTGTGGGTTTCCATCAGTGAAATAAGTTTTGTAATCAGATCAGTACTTCCCATATAGCAGTGATAGTCTACTGGTGTGACCGTTAGACTGCCAAGTCAGTTTTCGAGTTCGAACCCAAGGCACGCTCCTCTGACTTTTCAGATTTATGTGCTTATTGTATAATTATCACTTACTTCAAAAACGGTAAAGGAAAACATTGTGAGCAAACAGATATTTCTCGACGGCATGTGAAGCTAAGTCAGAAGCCCATGGACGGCTTTAAAACTTTGACACCAGGTAGTCACTTACGACACGAAAAAGAAGAAGAAGTACTTGTCTTGTGAAGTTGTCTTGTAAACATGTAGGTATATGTTTGTAGAAGATAATCACTGGAAGGCGATCTCTTACCTTCCACAAACATTTATACCTCTTTATAATAATAGTTTAGATTTCGTATGTTTCGTGTGCAGGGTACAAGAGGCGTGAGTATATTAAATAGATACGTCAAGAAAATGGTCAACAACATCTGTTTATGATCGCATAGCAACATTCTACGACTACTTAATATCGTCGGGTTTATCAACTGTAAACAAACAAAACTGTGATGAGATGGACTGTGATAGTGATAAGACTACGAAGGAAGTTAACACTAAGATAAGATAAGAACAGCTGATAAAGGCATATGAAAGAAAAAGGCGTACGGTACTGACCCCAAATAAATTTACCTGACCTTTTGTGTTGCGTAATGTAAATTATTTTGCATACTATTATATAGAACTATTTGTTTCTAACTGAACAGACAGCTGTGCTGCTGGGGAGTTTGTTGCACCACTTCTTCTTCCCGGCTAAAGCACTAGGAAGTGGTGTGGTGGGTGGGCACTTTGGGGAACTGTCTTTTGTAATTTTGACGTTCGTAGTTTGAATAAATGACTTTTGAATTTTTGAGTTGGGATATGATTTATGAAAGAAAAATACCTTGCAGTATTCTAGTACCTAAAAAAGGCCTATTTATAAATTCGATAACCTGAAAAAAGCATCAGTATAAAATAGATAGCTTTTAGGCCCGCTTGCACCACAATTCACAAATTCACAGTTTCATTGGTGAAATCCGCCCTGACTGCGTTAAACGCTAAACATATTTAAAACATTGTTATGTCTCTGTCATTTTCAAATGATTGGCAGAAACAGAATGATGTTGTAATTTCGTTTAGTTTCAAATGTATTTAGTGATTTGTAGTGCCCGTCTTGTTTTCGATGTAAATAATCGAAAATGGTAAGGTATATGTTTTATAACTATGGCGTTAACGCGGAGTAAAAGTACCGTCTCAAACTAAATGCTAGTTTCACCAATGAAACTGAACGCGATCAACACATCTAAACTGCGTTTAAGAGCAGTCAGTGTCAATAATCCGCAATAATTATGACACTGACATCATTGGAACGCGGTTTAGATATGCTGATCGCCTTAAGTTAAAACGATCTAAAAAGTAAATTTTTCCTTCCGAAAAATAGCTCAAAAGTAACAATAGCCCAGAAAACAATATTTTCATCTAAAAGCTACAACACTTAGCAATGTGATGTAAATTTGGAATTGCTTAAACCGCGCCTCAATGCAATGTATTCCGAATAATTTACGTAATCAGATGTAAGTCTGGGTCGGAATATTGCCTCAAAGATGGTTATTGACTATGGTAGAAAGAATGTCAAAAACAAGATGATATTGAGCATATTATAATATCGGCCTGTAACCTGGCTCAGCGGTGTCACACTTATTGCAGGTTGAAGATTTTTTTTGAACAGAAAAATAGTGAATATTTTTCATCACGCATGCTGAGTTCCTACTTTCCACTTCTACTTCCACCTTCCGTGGTCCAAAGTCAAAGTCAAATAATTTATTTCAAAAAGGCATTTTTTGAACGTCAAAATTTACAGAAAACACTGAATTAATTCATGTCGCCCCTTCCAAAATGTAGTTTTCGTATGGAGAAGAATGAGCAAGAAAGTTACTCTTTTAAAATGTTTTACAATATTTTAATTATAAAATTAATAATATTTAATATGAATTATATATTATTATTTATTTATTTATTAATAATATGTAATATGAATTATATATTATTAATTTTATAATTAAATTATTGTAAAACATTTTAAAAGAGTAATGGTGGTGTTACTCCATCACCTACTCGTAGATTAAAATTACTAGACCACAATAGGAAAAAAATATTAAAAATTAAGCAATGACAGAAAAATTAATTAATTGATAGACACATGTTGTTCACATAATATTTACAAACATTGTAAAAGTATAAGATATTCTAACATTTTAACAACTAATACTAATAAGTCAATGTGTGAGTTAAAGTTATTACAGAATGTAAAATCAATGTCATAAAAATAATACCACTTCGAAATCCCTGAACTGTATCCGAACCCAAGTGGGAAGGTAAAGTGTACGTCGCCGGAATGGCAGCAGAGAGTAGATATGGAACTGCGTCACAAACTATGCTCCCACCTCTTATCATGCCCTCTGTGCCCCAAAACATGCAGCCAAAGTGACCTCTGCGCTGCCACCGATAACGCCGTGGAAGTGACGAAGTTTTGAGACAAAAATACGAATAACTGTCGTGCCAGCGACACGAACAAAAATATTTCCTCCTAGCTATTTCATTGTTGTAACTTCAAGTTTAGTTTAGACATTTTTTTTTTGTTCCGTATCCTGTATGGTCTTGGCCTGCATCTCACCTGATAGTAGATAAGTGATGATCAGGCCGAAGGTGGAAGCGAGCTTCAACCGGAATCCTAAACCACAGAGGAACTGGCACTGACACAACAATGCTGTTAACATTGTTGTTATGGCGATAGACTTAGATAAGATGATGGTAGCTAGCCAGGCGGACTTAGAACAAACAAGTCTTACCAACCAAACCGAGTAGAAAATTTTGCCCCCACTGGGAATTGAACCCCGGACTTCTGGGTCTGAGACCGGTGGTCTAACCACTAGACCCAGAGGCGGTTTAACTAAAACATGAATTCCAGAAGCTATCTATAAACTTCAACAATCATTTAGATTGCCAAAAACTGGAAGCGAAAAATCAAAATCACAAGTATTTAACTAGCTACGTACAACCATCGCGCATTATAAAATAAATGCTTCCTTTCAAATCATACAAAAAGCAAATTAATATTTTACCTCAAAAACTCACCCTACATTCCCGTTCACCCTCCATCACCTCAAAATGAAAATTAAACCATAATCCAGTAATTTTTTTCACTACCGTATAAATAGGCTATTTAATTTGAAATTCACATATCATATTATTTCTCGTAACGGCGGATCCCACCCTGTATTAATTTTCAGAAAACACAGTGTATTATGCGCGGTCTGCGCTTAATGATTACATAAATATTTATGTAGCTTTATAAATATTTATACAGAGGTGTCGCTCGTGATCAGTTTCATGTGGTTTTAGTTTTGTTATAATCGGTATTATTATAGGCTTTCGAGTGTTGAAATATTTGGTGATAGTTGCTCAATTTGTTGGGTCAATTGTGTTTGTACGGGGCACGCAGTAAAAAATAAATTAAGGTATTTATCGTCAGTCCGGATTTCTGATCATAGATAGTTGTAATAAGCAAATGGAATGATACTTCTGTGAGTTTGTTAAATGTGTAGGTACTTACAGAAGTTTCATAGAGTATAATTGGCTTTAAGAGTTTCATTTCAATGATTATACAATACACTTCTAGCGGACACTGTTACAAATGTTACAATAAAATACCACCTCACATAATCCAACCAAATGAAACGAAATTTAAATCTTGTATAAAACGCACACTACGCATATTATAAGCTGGAGGATTATATCGCTGACAAAAATGCTTGGCTGATCGCTGGTCCAGCTCCACAAGAGCGCATAAACTAGTTGATTAGCATTCGAAATTATTGTTGGAGCTGCTGAAGAATGCAAAAACTATCTTTGAATTGTATAAATTCAATCTCTTAGTAGTATAATTGCAAAGCACATGTGTGAGCACTGTGACCATGTACCTTCTATAAAGCTACCATTTACTGGGTACGTCTTTCATTGACTTGAATGTGCCCTGGCGGCTGAGAGTATGTCATGCTCCCTCAAATGTGTCATGCTCCCTCAAATGTCTCGCTGGTGGTGGCATGTGTGTTGGATCATTAAGTTCCCTTCAAAAGCTAAACGGTGCTGATCCATGCATCATGTTCGTGAACGGGCGCCGTCAGTAGATACTAGTCATCTCTTAGCTCCCACGGCTTATTTTAATATACATATTTAAATTTTTGATTTTTTAAATATTTTTATTACGGACGCTTTTTACGTGCACGTCTTTTAACATTGTTCTCACATGATATAATTTCAACATGATTAATGTAACCAATATTTTGTAACAATATTATGATTAAAAATAATGTCCGTGGACTTTCTTGACCGTTCTTCTCCATAGGAACCCACTACGCTTTGGAATGGGCCACTAGCTTCATATTTGAATAACCGTCGCTATAGTGGGGGCTAGTTACCGGGGTTTGAGATTGAAACTAGTATTCAATTTTTACTTAATTCTTGTTTGTTCGTAGATGTAATGATTACACAGTAGATAACAAGTGATTTGGTGGTTAATAATAATTCTTAAATTCTAAGACCCTATATTATCAGTGGAAAATCTTAACACCGCGATTTACAAATCGATAAACAATATTTCTGACTGACTGACCCCTTCGCAATTCAAAAGTGCCTGTAAATGGTTTAATTGATATAAATGCTTTGAGTTTGAGACTTTTTGCAACGATCCGTTTTCAGCCCAGCTGACTAAAATAACGTAATAATGGTGCCGATTCTCTTGCCACAAATGCCTCTAAACTAGACTAAAAATCACAATTTTTTTTATTTATTCATGTCCAACAATGATTTCTCTGAAATAGACTAAAGTGACACAACTTAACTATATTTTAGTTTGACAGCACTAAGATGGCACTGAGATTTTAATTTAGTGAAAATGACAATTTTGATATGAATTGAATTTAACGTTTTTTACCTAAAATTTTGATTGTCCAACTAAATCTGACCAATCGCGATTAAAAATGTGCTTATAACTCGAAAATGGTGTGTCCTATCACAAAAATAATGAAATTTTCAACCCCCTTACTAAAACCCTTATTCCCCTAATACTCAACACGTACGTAATATTTTTGTATATTTTTCATACAAAAAGTAAGAAATTCCATATGAAGCAAGTCGAGGCTGCCCACATAGCGTGCCTCCGGCTCTAAAAAAAATCACGGGGTAGGGAAACAAGTATGTACCACGTGGAGTCACGATTGTCAAATTCGATTTTAGTTGCGTCAAAATAATTTATAAATTTAGAGATTTTTTATTGCAGAATAGCTTTAAGATTTTCATAGTAGTAGTATAAGGAATTTTAGTGATAGTTTAGTTTGGTGTACCAGAGAATCGGCACCAATGTAGGTTATTTTAGTCCTATTGAAAGGATGACAAACTGAATTGATGTTATTGAATAGTTTCAGTCTTATTCAACTAAAACGGTTGTATACTATCAGTGTTATTGTAATAATAGTCACACGGGTCGATCGATCAGGTAAAGCTACGCTTGCCGTGGTTGGTCCGTGGATGGGTGACCATCTTTACATACCAAGACCCCTTCGTGCCTCGGAAAGCACGTTAAGCCATTTGGTCATTTGAAGATCTTTGACAGTTGACCCATAAGGTAGTCAGAAAAAAAAAATTGCGCCGTCACGCCCCTAGCCGCCGCAGGAGGAGATGGGTGTCGGTAATCACAAGCCGATTCCCGGCCACCGTAGGCGCGGGCTTGCGGACGGTGAGCAATGGGTAGGTCACCGTCCGATAAGGACAGGCCCGGGCAACGCGGGCAACGTAAAGGCAACCGAAGAAACACGGGTGTGTTTTTGTCAGTAAGAGTCTGACACGCCCTCCCGCTCCGCCCAGAGCGGGAGAAGTCATTTGATGATTTCCCAACACAAAAAAAATAAAAAGGTAGTCAGAAGAACGAAAGTATGACTACCAGTCTTACCAAGGGGTATCGTATTACCCAGTTACTGGGTTTTGGAGGTCAGATAGGCAGTCGCTCCATATAAAATACTGGTATGTAGGCATCCGGTTAGGCTAGAAGCCAAACCCAACAGTCAGACAGTCAGTTGGGAAAAGGCTATTAGTGTTATTGATTATTTGATTTTGGAATGGAAGACCACAAAAAAGAAAAAAAAAATAGAACATCTTTCCATTATATCTACATGAAAGTTCACCGTAAAGGTAACCCTCACTCGGTTTAAAGACTAGCCCTTTTGTCGATGTACCCTCAGCTTTGCTTTTTAGTAATGTGGTTGTAATATAAGCGTACGTGAGGGACTAACACATAAAGTGTCAAGTTTGTGGTCGTGTGGCCGACACTAAGTGGAGTCAGAATGGTGTGTTTTTGTTCGGAAGTATTTTATCTAACAACGCTAAAACAGTGCGCTATTGTCTGGGGGAATATCGTTCGGATGATGAAGAAATATTTATGCTATCCTAATGGGAAAAGTGAAAAGAAAAGAGTAAATGGATGCATTTAGGGGAGGCGTTTATCTAGCAGTGGTATAGTATGGGCTAGTGTATAAAAGTATGCTATCAGCACTCTTTTTAAATCAAGTACACACTGTAGTGCTAATACCCGTTATCAACTGAATCTCTAAATAAAATTGCACAATTGGATTTTCAACTCTCAGCGCTGAGCCTAGCGTTGAAAATCAAACAGTGCACTTTTATTTAGGGATTCATTTGAGTCTGGATTTATGCCCGGTTGATGTCAATAGGCTCACTCGCTATTACATGGGACTTGAACATAACTGGCGAAAGGCTACAGGTACACCTCTGCGCAACCCTTCGGGGAAACAAGGCGTGATGTTATGTTATGTCATTTAAGTACCACTTAGTGAAAGTGAACCCGTTTTCACTTTCACTAAGTGGTACTTAAATGACATAAATCATTACGTTTACACAAGAATTAAGATAACGATCATAGTTTGAATTGTTTTGCAATACAGTCTTAATATTATGATTTGTCAATAAGCAATCGGGCATGAATCACTGAAATAAATTACCGTATTAAAGCGTCTGTATCAAGAGGTCTTTCCAATCATTTTGAACAATATGCAACCACTGTAATCTGTAGTCAACCCTTTGTTCTCAATAAAGCATCAAACACCACTATCTATACATTGCCGTCCATGGGCATCTGACCGCCCGTATATTTCTGAATATTCAAAAAAAAATTGAATAACATGGAAAATATAATTCGATAATTTTTTATGAATATTCAGAAAGTTAAGGGCGGTCACATGCCCATGGGGTGCATTGTATTGTGTCAACTTGTTTGTGGAGTTTGTAGGCACAATGGTACATATTAATATGTATGTATCTGTTCGTGTTGTGTTTGTATCTTCTATAAATGTATAGAACATGCAGTCTGTCACCTGTATACATATGTACATATTTCTGAGCAGTACCGCAAGTCACTTCAACGATGATAAGACATGGCTCTCTAGCAACAATCTAGGGGACCTACTACATTAGGTTTGTGTAATAAAGATTTTGCGAAATATACCTAGTATTCATCTGAATACTAGGTATATTTCGCGATATATACCTAGTATTCATCTGAATACTAGGTATATATCGCAAAATGTATTTGATGACAGATGATAATGTTATAAAATTATGTTTATTTTTGTTCGTAGCTTTACTAATATTTTGACACGTGTAAAATATTTTAAAAACAAAATATCAATTTTAATTTTATCTGTGTGGTTTGGAAACACGTCGGCATACCCTTTTATGTTGCATGTAGGTATTGAGAGGTCTATTCTTTTTTAGTTTATAACTAAAGGACAGGTTCAGGTTGTGTGTTTAATAGTAAATATTATAATTACTGCTAAATAATTGCACACCACAATCGTAGTAAAAGTTTATTACTTTCAACTTTGTGTGAATAACTTAAGTTGTTTTAAGTGTTAATCCTACTTAATAAGAAACAAATACGATTTTGCTCAATTAACTAGACCTAAGCAGGCAGCTTCCCTCACAACACATAAACCACGAACAAAACAAAATAAACGAAAAATATCTCTGTATTTACAAAAATATTTCATCATAAGCCATACGTTTGTTCAAACTCAAACAGATCTACCACTAAGTCACGTACCAAAGATATTTACAAGGAATATCGAGGCAAGTTCTTAGTGCTCTAACTTGTGTGCTAACTCGCGATAACTTATAAACTAATATAGGAAGGAAAGAAAGTTATGTTTTAAGTGTAACTTGGAAGAATGAACTGTCAGTTGAATATAATGAAACATTTCCAGGGCATACAAAAGCATTAAAGCGTAAGCGTCCGACTGACGCGACGGGGTCCACTAGGGCTGATGACTGGTTGCGGGAAAATCCGAAAGGGATACCGTGGCCCCTGGTAACATACAGTCAACTGATGGAACGCGGGTTGGTTTATTCAGTAAAGAGTCTGACTCAACCTCTCGCTCCGCACAAAGAGAAAAAAAAAGCGTGTCTCATCTATACCAATATTATTTAAAAAAAAACCTGGGAATTTAATTGGGTGATCTTCGGAACTGTTGATCTGATTCTGAAAAATCTTTCAGTAATGAAAAGCTATAGTACTGCGGAGTTTCATTACTGGGTAGAAGCTATACATTCGAAAAAAATCTGATTCCGCAAAGTAAACAGAGAGCGAGTGACAGGCATAAAAACACATATTCTGTTTTACAAGCTTCATCCTTCCCCACATTATTTTAGATCTCACTTAGAAACAGACAGCTCGGAACCTAATTATCCCACATAGTATATTCAGTAAGCTCTCAGGTAAAGGGACCTCTTCGTGATACAACTAAATCATATCTCGTCATAAACTGTGTTCGTCAAGTGAACACACAGCCTAACCCTTTAACCACAGTAGAAATATAAAGCAGAAACACAACTACAGTCCTTTGCAGTAGTTTTACCTCTCACAGCAACCAAATAATAACTTTATTTCAACGAAAATAAAGATCACTGTGATTTTGGCAGTGATGCAAAATCGGAGGTGGAATAACTGTTTAAGGAATGTGGGCAATTTTGTTGTGATAACAAAAGTTACATTCAGAACGTTAGGGTTGTTAACTATATTCTAAGAATATTGAGAAAAAAAAAAAGAAGAAAGAATCAATATTTTTTTGGACACAGTTCTTGAAACACATATGAATGAATGAATGAATGAAAGGCACCGATCCCAGCGTGGTTTAACCAGACTCGATAAATCGAATGAACCCCAAGATTTGCACTAGCCCATGAAGTCTCATATTTCATGGGGCTACAAAGGCCATTGCATATCAAGGAGTAGACCGGGGGGCGCGGTAATGGTAAGGAAGACGTGCCCTCAGGATAGGAAAGGATTTACGAGCCATACCGGATATGCATCCTTGAGTAAGCAATGGACTAGTGGAGAGACGGGTGATTTTTATCTGTGGAAGGGCTCTTTTTAAGTTCCAGTTTTTGTTGTTTCCAAAGTCTTCCTCTGAGGATTTCGCTGCTATCCGTTTCAGGTTTCTTGTAAATCTCGTTAGCAGTCTTCTTAAGCTTATCTCGGTCTGTATCGGTCTGTAGCTGTGTCCATCCAAAAGTTGAATTTCTTGTCGGAGTTGGTCGACTACTGTTTAAGTTTGTCGTTGGACACAGTTCTTGAAACACATAATAACAAAATAAAAAGTGAAAATAATCTTATAGCAATAATAGTGTGTGCCTCACGGCTGCGCCAAAAAGGTTCATTTCAGCATTAATGCCAGATAAATGCTGTCTCTCGCTAGTTTTATAAAAGATGCAAAACGCGGGGTGGTGAAAGACGCGGTGTTTTTTTTAAAAAACGAGGTAACCAGCTGTTTTGATACGACAGCCACAAAATAACTGCATTAACAATTTTGTCTTGTGTCCAAAACAGCTTTTTCAGATCATTTTGAAAATGAGACTGTTTTATTGCGGTGTGTGTGTGTGCCACCATTGTTTTTATAGAGTCTGTCTACCAGACAGTCTTAAATCAGTCTGAGTACAGCCTCCATTCATTACAAAACTCGCTTGTGAATCGTGACACAGCTCGTGTCTGTGTGAGTTCGAGAATTCGGACATTCGTTTGCAGTTGTTCTACTGGTTATTATATGCACTGTGTTTTAGGCCTAGGGCTGTTCTACGAACATCGATCCCAAGTATCCCGACCCTATTTCATACTAACTATCCGGGGTATGTTACTTTTGTTTTGACGTTTTATCTAGAATTCCATTGCTATCTCGGTTTTATGTTAGATTTTGTAAGCGCTGTAACTTTCTTTTTTTTTGTAGAATCACCAGGGTTTGAAGATACGAGAGAGAGTACGAAGATTTGATTTAGTGAGTTATATTTATTTAAAACCTACTGTTGGTAAAACCAATATATTTACAAGAATATTAAGTAAACATCTACTATTGACACTTATACGCCTCCCACAAGGTGGATCGATGACCTTGTGAAGGCCGCAGGAATGTTGCATGCGGGAAGCACAGAACCGGTCGAAGTGACGGTGCTTGGGGGAGGCCTTTTTTTTTTTTTTGGGTGGGAAATCATCATATGACGTCTCCCGCTCTGGGTGGAGCGGGAGGGCGTGTCAGACTCTTACTGACTAAAACCCACCCGTGTTCCTTCTCTTGCCTGTGCAATGCCAGGGGGCAACGGTATCGCTTTCGGACTTTCCCGCAACCCCGGCAGGCAATGGTCCAATCGGACCCCTTCACTCGCTGACACTCTTTGAGGCGCGCGTGGAACACAACGCGCCGTCGACCCGGGCTTGGTCCTTACCGGACGGCGAGCTACCCATTGCTCACCGTCCGCAAGCCCGCGCTTGGGGGAGGCCTATGTCCAGCATTGGACGTCTTTCAGCTGAAATAATGGTGAATTACTTTAAAAATAATTTGAAAAAATAGCAATAATAATAGTTACATATTCCATTAATTTTGCAGCCGTTGTGTAATCAATCTAGTCTCAGCTGACAAAGAGATCCACTAACCTATAATACAACTACTTGAAATCGACTCCTATGAGCTAAATTATTAGATTAGCCATGAGTTGTAGCTACTAGTTTAGCATAAATAATTAGTATAACCAGCCTATAATGTTCTGCCGAGACACAGGTCTCTTCTCGATGAGAGGGAGTGGGCCGTAATCGACCACGCGGGTCCAGTGCGGGTTAGTAAATGTCACATGTCTTCGAATCTTTGGTCAAGCTGGTTTCCTCGCAACGTTTTCCTTCACCGTTTTGAGAGCAGTGGTGATGAAATAATTTACGCGAAGTAAAGTCTGAGTACGAACTTACGACTTACAACTCGTAAATCGCGGACGTTGTCACTGAGCCACCACTGCTCTGCTACTAGTTAAGGTCGAGTCAATCGATAATTTATTCATATACCTACCTAACATTATAAACCCATCTTAGTACCTACTAGGGACAAGAAACCCACCCTATATATTCCTTAAGAGGGAACAGGGGCTGCGAGGAATTTAAAAATAGGTATTTGAAGAAAATATTGCCGTCACGCTGCGCCCGAAAAACCGAGTTAAACCCCGTAAAGTGCGATAGGGACAACTGCAGCTCAGCCGATTATATCACAAAATTTTTGACGAAAATGACGTTTGGCAGTCTCCTTTTTTCTCCTCGAAAACTAAGCCGACTTAATAATTTTTTACATTAAAATTTTAAGAAAGAGTATGTCTAGGTTCCTATTATTTTCTTTTATGCTAAAAACTTTTCCGAATTAGTCTGGTAGTCCTCTAATCACGGCGGTAAAAATGGGGCATTTTGTAATTTTTGGAGGGTCATAGTTTCCTTACTTATTAATTGCTGAAAAAAAGGAAATGACAGGGACATGCCTATAGAGACACTGATTTTATTTAACTAAATTGACAGCTCTAGAGGCATTATTCAGGAAGAAAAACGGGGAATACGTTTGTATGGAGAATCGCGGCCCTGTTCCCTCTTAAGTGACTACATCACGAAAGCCTACACTTACCAAGAAATTAGCCTAGATCTAATAGTCTAAGTCTATAGTCATATAACTATAGGTTATCAAGTAACAAATCGTTATCCATTTGTCTTTAGGACCTACATTATTCAATTTCAATTGAATTTCTCAATTAAGGTACTCTAGGGGTTTGTCTAGTACTTAAGGTCAATATATACCTACCCTTCTACCTTCATGTATTGTTTATCCTCTCTAGGTTACATATCCTCTTTGTTCACTTAAGTCTATACGATAAACTTATGCTGATATATTTAATCTACATTGGTGTACGACATAGTGAAAATATTGAGTGCGTATATATATATTTATGTAAGTGTTACTTTCCACGTTTCAAGTACTTTAAAATTAGTTTTTTTTTTTTTTTTTTTGGGTGATGGCTTGACGTGTATTGGTTAAGGCGACGAAAATATAAAATAGTGATTATGCTATTTTACAGTCAATTTGAAGTCTAAATTAGGTTTGTCTACCCACCCTGAGCAGTGGAAACATTATAGACATATTTTGTAGGGTTGATTGAGAAAATAAATATAATTTTATCAAAAAAATAAGGTTCATCTCAAAACACATCTAAGCCCCTTGTCACAAAACAATTAATGTAGCAAAATAAAGCACAACAAAATTAATACTCGTTGGCAGGCCGGCTGCAAACGTAACCTCGATACGTCGTGCGTTTACATAATTATTAACGTATTACTGCGCCTCGTTTGTCACCCGCCTAATCCCACCTTAGCCGCACCTGTGTTCAGACAGCTCGGATAAGTCAAACACAATTTTGTTTTAATGCCAACGTCATGAGGGGATCGATGGTTCCTACAGGATAATAATTATGTGGGATGTGGATTTGGCTATCATTGCACCATTTATACCCAACCACGGCAAAGCCAAATGAGGCTTACGATTTTAAAGGTTTTGAAGGCTGTTAGCCAAGTATCTCAACAAAATTATCATATCTGTATCTTAGCTTTAAGCCTATTTTGTAATAACTTAATTCACATTATAAATGCGAAATGAAATCCTTAACTTTTTATGCTATTTTCAACTTTATAAACAAACCGAATCTCCACAGACAATGATCTGTGGCGGCATCTACATCCCTATATGCGAACTACGCATCAAAGACCTGACGTCACACAAAGACCTGACGTCACACGAATCCTGCATCGCGCAAGTAGAGTTTACCGCGCGAACGACATATATAAGAAGACAACATATTATACAGAACACAATATACGATAACATATTTAAGATCTACAGAACAGCGTTATACCTTGGAGGGTCGGCGTAGCATGCAGCGAGATGATTTTCGGTGTTTTTCATAGGGCCGTGTTTGACCAGATTTTTACCAGGTAAGCTATGATAAATTCGATGATGCGTGAACGGTTGACTAGAATAGTAACATAATACACCTGCATTCGATGACTACCAGAAAAAACATTTCTATCTGGAAGACATTGAACGTGCACTCCTACAGAAGAAAAATAAATAAAAATAGTCCCACAAAAACAGATTAAAAACTACCATTCCTTATCATTTCTACCATTAGATTACCCCATTTTATACCAAAACAAGTCACAACTCTCCCTTCACAATTATAACTCAGTCGGTTACTTAACCACGTAAAAAGGTTAACCATGATATGTGTATATATGAAATTGATATGAAGTAGGATATATATATTGATGTAGTTTGTGTTATGTTGTTGCTGGGAAATGGCAATCCTATATTATTAATGTATGGTTTGAGTAGTATGAAATGATGGGCTTATTGCATACTGACAAATACTACTGCACGATGTAATTTTAAGAAAACCTGTAATAACTATTTAGCTCCGGGCAAAGTATAGCTAAATAATATCTCATATCTGTCACGAAACAATATGGTCAGTTTAAATAATTATCTTCGGGGAATTATCGCTCTAGCCGTTGTAGGCGCGAAGATCTTTGTAGTCTTTTGATGAGATCAGGTGGATCTGAAGGTCGAACTGACTAGTTTGGAAGCCTTAAAGATTTACTTTATGAGGATATATGATAGAATGCGGTAGCATTCTCATATCTGCTAATTACAACAGAAGAATAGTGTCAATTTTACCTATGAAAGATAAAGTTGAAATTTGTGGAGGATATAAGGTCACGTTTTGAAGTTTTACGAACTAATTCAATGCTACATGTAAGGGAGCTTTAATAATAATATACATTATTAGATGAACACTCAATCAGTACTGACTCATAATATATTATAACTTATTACTTGTTATTAATTACTCATAATAATCAAATAAGGCACTTCATCAACAGAACTATCAAATTCAAGATTCTTACTTATTTATAACTTAATTAATCCAACAAATTGTAAGCAGCAATGAACGTTAACGAACTCCGATATGTTAGAGATAAGTTAAGGATCTATTACGGCTTAAGTAAGTAATCTTAACTCAACTTAACTAAGTTTCACAATCAGAGTTTCGTTCGAGAAGTATTTATCACGTGGATTTCATTAACTATCTAAGTAAACATTTTAGGAATCAACATGACATTGTCATGTCCTGTCGCGACATGTCATGACATGAATTAGAAGAAAAAATAGGTATATTGGTCACCGACACACAATCAATCTGCCTATCCTTTTCCCAACTATGGGGTCAGCTTCCAGTCTAACCGGATGCAGCTGAATACCAGTATTTTACAAAGAGCGACTGCCTATCTGACCTCCACAGTAACTGGGTAATTTGATACCCCTTGGTAAGACTGGTTGTCAGACTTTCGGGCTTCTGACGACCCGTAACGACTGTCAAAGATCCACGAATGACATCCGAGACCAACGGCCTAACGTGATGTCGGTATTTAAGGATGGTCATCCATCCACAGACCAACCCCGGCAAGCGTAGCTTAACCTGATGGATCAACCCGTGCGGCAGTTATTACTTAGCCACGAGCTCCTCTTGGTCACAGACGTGCACATAAAAAGATAAGTAAGTTAATTTGAGAAAACAAAACAGATTGTGGGACTCGCGTATCCACATACTTACACATTAAAACATTCGCCGCACGAACAGACGACATGCCAGCCTCGGAAGCAAATACGTACTGACGGGATGCGCCAGCGCCGGCAATATTTATGGTGTGCGTACAGACGGCGCTATACGTCGCGCACGCGCGAGAGTGAGATGGGTGCCCGCTCTGCGTGGATCTTTATGTTTTAAGTTTTGTGAACTCAACGTCTCCTATTGGTCAGTTAAATATTTTAATATAGTGAGCCTAGCACAAATTGTATGTTCCAGAATAGAATATAAGGAAGTGTATTTTACGAATAAAATGAGAAATTATTCCCTGCAACATACGAGTTTAATTTGCTAATCCCGGAGACCCCAACAACTGGTGACCCCCGACAACTGAACCGACAACCTAATTCGAAGATGTCGCAAGAGAATCCAAGCGAAAGCAAAATGTTGAAGCCCGAAGTCGACCTGGCTGCAGTCTCCATCCAATCAAGACTGTTGCCGTTTTGGAGAGAGATACCACGAGCCTGGTTTATACAATTTGAAGCCGTCGTGGATCCTTTGAAGACATCGGATGATCAAAAGTACCGATATGTGTTACAGCAGCTACAAACCACCGATCTACAACATATCACGGACATCTTATACAATCCGCCAGCCACGGACAAATACGGAACCGTGAAGAATCGTCTGCTGACGGTATATGACAAATCGGACGTGAAAAACTTTCAAAAGCTCATCAGCGGCCTGGAACTGGGTGACCAGAAACCTACACAGTTGCTACGCAAGATGAGAGAACTCGGCAGCGGCATGATCACGGACGAAGGTTTAAAGATCGAGTGGCTCAACCACCTACCCACACAGATGCGCGTCGTGTTGTCAATAAACACAGAATCGTCACTCGACACACTCGCCGCGATGGCTGACAAGATGGCAGAATATTCAGAAACCTCATCATCGACGGTCGCCGCAGTGACCTGCACGTCACAAGAGCCTGTGATGTCCGCACAATTAGATGTCTTGTCGAAGCAAATGGAGAAACTTTGTCTAGAAGTCGCCGAGTTACGTGGTCGCACAGCTCATCGTTACAGACGCCCGTTTCGCTCCCGGTCGCGTTCACAGTCACGGTCGCGGCAGGGAAATAAGTCTTCAACCAGACCCGGCGATCCAACGTGGGAGTGCAGATACCATTATCGCTACGGTGATAAGGCAAAGCGCTGCGAATCACCGTGTTGTAGACGTAACAAGAATCAGCCATCGTTAAACTAGCACCGACATCGACGGTGGCGGACGTCGGTGTCCCGTGTACTACCAACCGCCTTTGTGTCTACGACCGTGATACCAGAGAGCGATTTCTTGTGGACACAGGCGCCGATATTTCGGTGTTAGCCGCCACAAGCAAAAGGAAAATGAAGACCGCCAGCGCGTACAGATTATATGCGGCAAACAATACGCCCATAAATACCTACGGTGAAAAGACGCTCAGACTGAATCTTGGACTTCGTCGTAGTTTTCTGTGGCAGTTCATCGTGGCAGATGTAAAAACTTCAATCCTGGGAGCTGACTTTCTACGTCACTTCAAATTACTGGTAGATCTCCACAGGAAGAAACTCATAGATAATGTGACGGACTTATCGATCGATGCGCTTGAAATAACGACCGGTGAAGAAACAGTACACGTCATTAGCTCCGAACAAACATACTACGAAATATTGAAGCAATATCCAGAGGTTCTGCGGCCTATGTCCCTGAAAGAACCAGCAAAGCACGACGTCGTTCACCACATAGAAACAACAAGCCCCCCGCTCTTCACCCGACCCCGCCCGCTGCCACCCGAAAAATACAAGGCTGCCAAAGAAGAGTTCGATCACATGCTGGAGATGGGCATCTGCAGACCTTCGAAGAGCCCATGGGCGAGCCCACTACATGTTGTGAAAAAGAAGGACGGAGGACTACGGGTTTGCGGTGACTATCGTAGGCTAAACGCAGTCACTCAACCCGACCGATACCCGATACCCCGCATACAGGACTTCACCTACCAGCTGCGAAACATGAAGTTATTTTCAAAGCTAGATCTCAAAATGGCATACTACTGGATACCGATAAATGAAGACGACGCTCAGAAAACAGCTATTACCACACCATTTGGGCTGTTTGAATTTAAATGCATGACCTTCGGATTACGGAACGCCAGCCAAACGTTCCAAAGATTTATGCACCAAGTTCTACGGAGTATAGATAACTGCTTCTGTTACATCGACGACATCCTACTGTACTCGCAGAGCGAGGAAGAACATAAGCAACTCTTACGTCGAGTGCTAGAACGTCTCAAGGAGTACGGCGTTATGTTGAAAGTAGAAAAGTGTGAGTTTGGCAAGGAAAAGATAAATTTTCTTGGCTACGAGGTGTCAACAAACGGGATCAAACCCACAGAAGAGCGAACAGACGTAATATCTAAGTACCCGAAACCGAGCACTGTCGCCGAGTTACGACGCTTCCTAGGCATGCTCAATTTTTATCGTAGCTGCTTACCCCGTCAAGCCGACTTACAATCAGAACTCAACAAATTTCTACACAATCGGAAGCGCAACGACAAAACACCCATCGAGTGGAACCCGGCAGCAGAGTTAGCTTTTGAAAAGTGCCGTCAAAGCATTTTAGAAGCTACTGAACTAACGCACCCAGTACCCGGTTGTGCCCTCGCCATCATGACAGACGCCTCAGACTACAGCCTCGGCGCAGTACTACAACAGAGGATCGATAACGCGTGGAGACCTCTCGCTTATTTTTCCAAAGCGATGAGTATGACGCAGCAACGCTACAGTGTGTACGATCGCGAGCTACTGGCGATTTATACAGCTGTGAAGCATTTTCGAACGCTTATCGAAGGAGGCAACGTTACAGTGTATACAGACCACAAGCCACTTACGCACGCACTGACACGCCCGGCAAGTAGCAGTGACACATCTCGTCGAGAACGACAGTTGAATTTTATCAGTCAGTTCTGCATCGACATTAAGTACGTGCAAGGGGAAAATAATACAGTAGCCGATGCCTTGTCACGCATAGAAGACATCCAATGCCCCACCACCATCGACTACGATAAGCTAGCGAGCGAACAAGCAAGCGATCCCGTGTTAAAGCAACTGAGGAGCCAAGCTAATCTGAAGTTTACTGACGTCACAATGCCTGGTATAAGCCGACCAATCACGTGCGAAACCTCGACTGGGACGCCTCGACCATATCTACCGAATACATATCGCTTTGTAGCATTCAAAGCACAACATGATTTGTGTCATCCCGGTATCAGAACGACCCGGAAGCAGGCAACATCAAAATTCTTCTGGCCGAACATGAATAAAGATGTCAGCAATTGGACCAGAGCATGCATCGATTGCCAGCGAGCCAAAGTACATCGCCACGTCGTAACTCCACTGAGCGAGTTCCCATCATCTGAACGCTTTGAACATATACATATGGACATCGTCGGCCCGCTTCGAATATCAAACGATTGCCGTTACTGCGTTACCATCATCGATCGCTGCACCAAGTGGCCCGAAGCTGTTCCGTTGCCCGACATAACCGCTGAAAAGGTCGCAAAAGCCCTATACGAGACCTGGATCGCAAGATTTGGATGTCCACTACGAATATCAACGGATCAGGGTCGGCAATTTGAGTCCCAGCTCTTCCGATCGCTGATGCAGAAATTTGGCATAACACGAATACGCACTACGGCATATCATCCTCAGTCAAATGGCCAGATCGAAAGATGGCACCGGACGCTGAAGGCAGCATTAATGGCACGTGGTTCGACCAATCAGTGGACTGAAGAGCTACCCACTGTGCTATTGGGACTACGCACAGCATTACGCAACAATAATCTCAGTCCGGCAATTATGGCTTACGGAACAACACTTCGCCTGCCATCAGACTTAATCGTAAAGACAACAAAAACAGACATCAATGAAAGCGACTAAGTACGTCGCCTCATGGAAACAATGGCGTCAATTAAAAGTGCACCGCGCTCGAACAGCGGTCAAACTGAGCCATTCATACACAAGGACCTCGCGACGTGCACACATGTTTTCGTGCGCAACGATACAGTACGGTCGCCGCTAACGCCGCCGTACGATGGACCCTACGAAGTTATCAAGCGCTACAACAAGTACTACAGAGTCAAGTTACCGCTACGCACATCTGTGGTATCTTTAGATAGACTTAAACCGGCCTACATGTACAACGAGCTCATTGAAGATATAGATCACCACCAGGACATTAGACCTACTCCTCAGCCCTACACCACCAGATCCGGCAGAGTCGTGAAGCCTGTGGTACGCTTCACTTAGAGGGGAGTGATGTGGGACTCGCGTATCCACATACTTACACATTAAAACATTCGCCGCACGAACAGACGACATGCCAGCCTCGGAAGCAAATACGTACTGACGGGATGCGCCAGCGCCGGCAATATTTATGGTGTGCGTACAGACGGCGCTATACGTCGCGCACGCGCGAGAGTGAGATGGGTGCCCGCTCTGCGTGGATCTTTATGTTTTAAGTTTTGTGAACTCAACGTCTCCTATTGGTCAGTTAAATATTTTAATATAGTGAGCCTAGCACAAATTGTATGTTCCAGAATAGAATATAAGGAAGTGTATTTTACGAATAAAATGAGAAATTATTCCCTGCAACATACGAGTTTAATTTGCTAATCCCGGAGACCCCAACAAGATCTATAATCGCATAACAGAAATGGTCGGCAGCTGCACTTCGTGACTGTTACGAAGGCTTCCTCTCAGCATGATGCTCTGCTATGGGGGACCCGCAGCACACCACAAGTTTTCAGTGGTCACCCGAAAATGACGTACAGAAACCAAGTCGGGTTTAAAGATTTGTACAGATTGAACAAATAGGTAATTAAGTAAAATAAAATAATCACCATCTTACCTTACCTTCTACTTAGAAGGTAAGGTAAGATGGTGATTATTTTAGTAACTATACAACCAATAAGTTTCCAAATTTTTCGGTTTCGTCTAGCTATTCCGTAGAAGGGTTTCAACTATATTTTACAGTCTAAGTCTAACGAGTGATGCTAGTTATGTAAGCAGCTAAACGTCTAAAGCATTCTAGAGCTGTCAGCCACAAACCCTACTGACAGGTTAACCTTTTCAAACCTGCATTAAACATTCTCGACTAGTTTGTGCTGTCATGAAAATAGTAGCTAGAAAACCCACTTACATAGGTCATAATAAGTACGAACATATCTATATCAAAGTAGGTATGAACAGAAAGCCTCTTAGATACTTCTTCCTTCCAAAGTCATATATTGAATATGACTGATGTGTGTGTGTGTGTGTGTGTTGTCCATTGAGGATACTGTAAAGGTTTTACGGCTGGCATTATAACTGGCAGACATTCTAACATTTAAATATAGAATTACTTTTCATTAGAAAGATGTCTAGCATTTGTTCTGTGTCAGATCGGGTTAGGGCTCCATCTCGTGCAAGCGAGCTTCTTAATATTGTAATTTCTTGAGAGCTTGAAATACAGCGGTCCTCTGGACCCCATAAAGTACCTCCGCGTATTTTAATTTTTAGTTACTAACCCCCAGTGAGGTGAAAACCCTCACAATACCATATAAAACTTTACTTTCATGGAATTGTAACATAACAATGGAGCAACCGATTAAAATTAAAATAACAATGCTACCATAATAGAGACATTTCACAGCAAATCGGCATCAGAAAATTCTGAATTTTATACAAAAAAAGGGCTCGCACGAGTGAGTCTGATTTCCCAAATCTATTGAACAATCCGATATTTTAATCGGACAGTACCAACTCGGTCGTTTATTGGATACCGTGCAAATCGCATCGCGGTTCGAAAATAAAATGAACAAAATTTACTGACTACATCCGATTGAAATTAAAATGCCATTTTAGTTTTTTTTTTTATCCGATTGAATGCTGTTTGTTTGTCAATAAATCTATGTAATGTTTGTTTTGTTATTTGCTGCTAAATAATTGGATGGCACAAGTAAATTACTAGATACCTACTATTTAAAAAAGGGGGTATTTCTGTAGTCAGAGTGTTAACAAATAAGCATTTTTTCATGCTTGAGAATTGGAGCAATGACCGCACAGCCAGCAGTCTGAAGTTGTCGTTGAATAGCCAGAGTCCTTACTAGAAGATTGTATATCAGTGTATTGTATATCACTATGTGTTTAGGACCATTTTGTTAACATGCATTGAACAGGTTTAGTGTTTGTCCCTCAAGACTTTTCCGTGTCATTTTACATATTTTGTACAATCCTTTTTTTTTCTTGGGTTCTTTATATATGCGTGGACCACTTATTTTGGTATTACAGTTAAGTTGAAAAGAGCGTATAGCGAGTTTAAAATAAAACAACCTAGATATAAAGGTAATACTTGAATAAAACATATATGCTCCCGGAAAACCACTGAAAATTTCATACCTACGAGTTATTTACAAAATGAGCAGAATGCAAACGCTTTTATAATTTCGCGAGTCAACACTAAAAACACATAATACTAAAATTTTCATACAGATTAAATGGGCCCGAGGTTCCGTACAAAATTAAATTTGGCAAAACGCTCCGCGTGTCGGAACGAGATCGACCTGCCGTGTAAATTTACGAGATAAGTTTGGATTTTGTGACCCCTTTCAACCGCCCCCTCCCCGCCCGTTGCCATGACAACCCCTCCAGGGAACCCACCAGTTTTACGCCGATTGGATTGTCCTTCCCGAAATGTGAAACCAAACTTTTTTCACATTTCCCATCCATCTCTCGTACTATTTATTACCGAAGAATTTTAGAGATATATATCTCTAAAATTCAATTTCACAAAAATATTCTGCGGTAAATGTGGGAAATTACAATTTTTATGATGGTATCATACCCGAAACAAGTTAGCTACCATAATTTAGGCAAAAAATGAGCTTTAATATTAATCTTACGGCCGTAGTTTTTACAGACCGTAATAAAGGCTAGCTCATATCGTGAGTGACACTTAAGCCGGAGCCCAGGATTTTATTAAAACTCCTTACGGGACCCACCTTTATTCATCCAGAATTCCTTAAAAAAAGTGGAGCGAAAGGAACGTTATAAACGTCTGCTTATTGGCGTTACTTGTGAGAATGAAAATGGTGGACCAAATTCGGAATTCAAAATAAAATTCTTGCCAGTCAGTCATTTTATATAATTTCGTTCATGGAAACGGAACGCAAATAATTTAAACGTTTCGAATTTTGGATGTAATCTACGGAATTCTAAACGTGTTTGTGTTCAGGAACCGTTGTTTTCTCAAAGAAAAATTAATGCACTGCGTTGTAGGTTTGTATGATTAAAATATATTTATTTAGAACTTTATTTTCCTGATAAGATCCAATCTATAAATAAGTTTAACATGACAACATGTTATTACAGCTTCAAGTAAAAGACACATAACAATCATGGCGGGAGTTTCGTAGCAAGTTTCGTAGCCCCGTAGCAAGTTCGTAGCCTCGTAGCCAGTTTGGTAGAGTTGAGTTGGTCAGCGCATTCCTGACTTACAAGTCGCGCTGGTATAAGTTTGCTTATTATCATAATTATTACTTGATGATCAGCTGATGTTCCTTTCTGGAACAATTTTCTTTTCAAATTTATTTCGCTACGGGTTTTAATTTCATTGTTAATTTGAAAACCCAACGCAATATGAATATTCATAATTCAAAACATTTTCACTATTTAAATGTATTGGCTGTGTTACATTTTTTTAATCCGTTTTTTTGATGGAACGCAACGCAAACTTAAAACGCGTCGTCTTTGACAATGCTGGAAGTGACGTAAAAAGCCACGAAGTGAATAAATAATGATTAACTGCAAACTGCTTGAAATCACACTAGGGTAAGTAAGTGCAATTTCTGCTTGAATTGAACACAAAAAATTGTAATATATTTATGACTGATTGATTATTAAAATGATTTAGGGCAAAAAAAAGAGATGCAAATAAAGAAGTAACATGTATAATAACGTCACATCATTTCGACGTTGACGTTTGAAATGTTGCCAAAAATTGTTGTAATGTAATAATAAAAATTAAGTTACAATTAGTACTCCTTGAATTTGACTTTTAATACTTTTCTTGGGTTTATATTACCGTCTTACATTGATTAAGTGTAACAAAAATACATGCATTTTCCCTATCAAAACCTTGAAGACACCTGTACCTATTATACCCACACTTCGCCAGTTATGTTAAAGCCCCATGTAACAGGGGGCAAGCCTATTGCCATCAGCCGGGCACAAATTTCAACTCCGGGCTGCTGCTGAGAAATTTCTGATCGAAAAACCCAATAGCACTTTTCCCAATATATAAATGATCAGGAAAAATTGGTATCCTGTAGTTAAAATTTAAAATATTTGGTCAAAACCTTCCATTTATTCCAAATCAGCTTACCAATAAAACCTACACTTACAAATTAATTCACAATAACTAGTCTTCATTACGCTCTTGTCTCAAAGAATATCAAGGAAAGTGGATAAAAACATCGACCACAAGCGGGTAGTCTGCAAATGCACCGCATTATTACTGCGAATGGATTAGGATGGAAAGAAATGCAAACATCCATCCGTTCGGAAAATATCTGTTAACGTACGAACATTTTCTATGAAAAAGTATTTCAATTTCTCTTTAAAGTCGTCTGCAGTGTTTAAACGGTTTGTTAGAAGCGTTGAAATAAGTTTATTTATTTTTGCGTGAGTGTTTAGATAAACTCTTTTTGCTGGTACATTACAATAATGTGGAGTCGATAATACGACAGTAAATGAAAACAATGACAATGCATCGGAGTTTTTACAAACTTACTTTGTTGAGTTTCGGTTTTTATCTTTACACGTAAATCTTATATAAAATATACAATCTTACACTAAATTAAATGACTAACTAACTAACTATACAAATAAATACGAAAATAAAAGGATAATCCTTATGCTTTCGTATTTAGGCATCGAAGTACTCGACCGCATTGACAGTCCAGTCCCAGAAGACTGGCAGCATTGCCACGTTCAATGAAAATAATTATTCTTCGGCGAAAAAACGAGCCAGCTCGCAGGCAGGCAGCAATGGCAAGGACATTTCTCGCCGACTGGTGGACACGTGAAGTGTGACAGTCGGCGAGAAATGTCCTTGAAAGAAGACGCGCACTCGGGCTCCACGACCCGATCGTTTCGGCCCCAAGCGGCTCAAAACTGTAGACAAACTAATTAACAGTGACGAGCCAACTATGGGTTTTGCCAATCTATGACTAGTTATAGTGATCAAACTATGGGATATTTTTTTGTAATTTTGTATGCTGACTGGGAACGTTATTAGATATATTTCCATCCTGTTTAAGTCACATGCGTAAGTTGAGGCAATTTTTAGCCTATAAGGACTGGTTCTGTGCTTCTTGTATCCAGTGGTTTATAAGCATTAATACTCGTACAAACAAAACATCTTAAAGTATCTTAAAAATCTTATGCCAAAGGGCAAAAGAGCCTTAGCTCAGCATCAATTCAGATGGCAATACTAGGTACTATCGTCTGACACATGTTGTCAGCTGTAGCCCATGAGTGCGAGCGTTCTTTCAATATTTACTTTGAGCGTGTACCACAATTCCAGCCTTATTCTAGAATTTTACATTCTTCTTCTTCTTCTTCCTGCTCTTGTACCATCTTATTTGGACTATTCTCGCCTATCGAATATCAAGCTATCATTCACTCCCTTTTCATTCCATGGGTCACACCATTCCTATTAATTCGTCAAACTTCGAACAAGATCGGTTTTCTTCGGTTTTTTCCTCATGAATTTCTCAAAGGATTTTTAATTACAAGATGTCTGACATCTGTATTAGTAATTAATTTTTTTCGTCGTTATGTTAAGGGATCATTTCACGTTGCAGCTACTTTTAAAAAGGAATAATAAATTAATATTCATTTTCACAGGGGATTTTTAAAGATGGCGTCGTGGGACCTGGGGAGAATAAGAAATGAGGAAGTTTGAAAGTGGCACCGCTAACTGAAAAGTTATGAAATCGGTTGTCATGGTATGGATGTGATGCAGAGGGATGAAGAAAATGTCGTGAGGAAAGTTTTGAGTATCATTGTAGATGGCAATAAGAGTAGGAGAGGACCAAAGAATCGATGGACTGTGTGAAAGATGATATGGCTAGAAAGGAGTGATTACCGAGAGGGGTTATTACTAATAGAGAAGTATGGAAGAAATAGACATTGCACCGACGCCTAATAATGTGAGGTAAGGACAAGAGAATAATGATGATGTCTTTCTTTGATCCTGATGTCTGTCTGGGTGAGGGTCCTGTGCAAAAATGAGTATCAATGACTTTTGTACTTTTAGTTAGCCGCGGATAGGCATGTTATTATGATATGCAAATTATCTAGTTTGAATGGTTGGTTACACAAAAAACTACAACCTATCTAATATTATAAATGCGAAATGCGCGTCTGTTTGTTAGTTACGCTTTTACGCTAAAACAGCTGAATGGATTTGAATGAAATTTGGCACATGGATAGGATACTTTTTAACGTGTTCGTGGGATAATTTCCGACCTCCACGAGGGCGAAGCCGCGGGAAAAAATAAAATGGGGTCAACATTTCCGGGCAGGAAAAGCCAGAAGATCCGTCCTCCGTGCTGAACAAAATCTTGATGCATAATCTATATTATATTATATTTTATAAATTAATTACTGTCTGTGGCCAGATATCTGCCAATAGATGATTTCTACCGAGATTAACGTTGCCAATCTACCGCCCTTATTTAAGGTAGGTATATCTGCATAGTGATGATCAGAATGAATGATAGGTATATATATCACTCGTTCAGTTATCTGAACGAGTGATATATATATATATATATATATCATTGTTAGTGAACAATGTAAAATATTTTCATAAATTCAAAACTCCTACTTATTATAGCTGAAAATTTCCACTTTGTCGAAACTCCGGCCCCCACATTCCGATAATGTGGACTGAAGTCAACTCAAGTGTCTCAAGTAAGGCCAGGCCCAAATGCCAGGAGTGTCAAGTGCCAATTACAGAAAACGTTTATACCGTCACGGTGAATTTGTTTTTATCTTTATTCCGACTTTCACCAATTTGGACGGAATTAGAATGTCGGGTTGTTTTTTACAGTTGAATTTTGAGTAAAAATGAAGTGCAAAATTGGTTTGAAGTGCTGAATTATGGGAAGGAGTAAATATCGTAAGGGAATTACTATGTTTTGTCCATTAAGTGATTGATTTGACGCATTTCAATTGCTTATCTTAGAACGCATTATGGTTGATCTTGCTTTAACGTTGCACACTAAACATGCGAAAATATTGTTATGTATTAGATGGTGCATAGGATATCAGCAGTTGGGAAAATGCCCTCATTTTTGAAAATGGAATTATTATTCATTGAGACTTTTACATTTTTAAAATACACAAATGTAAAAAACATATTAGTATCTTAAAATCATGGTACGCTATACACTACAAGAAGAGAACATCGTAGAAGAAGTGGGGAATCAGTTATTTGAGAATTCCTTCTGTACTATATAATAATTCCTTCGGTTTAAATTAAAATGATGTAATTGTATACCAAAAATTTGCATAACATTATGTTATGATTAAATATGTTAAATTGCTACTATACTACCATTAAATGAACATTAGTAACCATATTTATCTGTAAATAAATCTTTGACTTTGATAAAAAATCTATTATCGGAAATACTGAGAAAAGTAATTCAAAATGCTTGCGTCAATTCCGGCGGCTGCCACTAAACATTTTTTTACTTAAACAAAACAAATTTATAAGTCCAAATAAACAATATAACACTTACCGGAACAATTTTTCTTAGATATTAAAAAAAGTTATAGCCTTAGGAAATGGGGTGATTACTTATGCGCCACCAAAAATATACTAAAAGAACGGTTCCAACAAAGCATAAGTTCAACAAGATTTTCAAGATTAACACAGAAATGAATACTGTTTAAAACTCTAATTACCTTTGCAAATCATACAAGAATCTTCACAGCGTAAGACTTAAATCCAGTCATAAAACGCTCACTTGGAACCGCCGTAAACTGGTTTCGTACCGGTATAAACTGGATCCGGTATTCTGCCCGCAAACGCGACAATATTAAGATGGCGCTAGGAATATGAACGCCTACGTCACAGCTTGAGTGGGTAAATGTTTGATGACAGAGATATTGCTATTTTGGTAAGCGCAAAACAGCGAATTTCAAATGACTTAATTAATACAAAATAATTTAATATATTATTAATAATATAAATTACTATTTTTTTGAATAATAACTAGTGCTATTACTAATTTAGGCCTTTGAATTCGGTATATTCGGTAAACAAAAATATTGAAGTGATCCTCCGTGATTCATTTCGAAGAAATAACAGCAATATGATCACATACAGATAGAAAAGAAAGAAAATCTCTAATTCTTCGAAAACCACCCAATGTAGCACAAATATTACCAGCACAACTCTTTCAAATTACAAAAGGCTAGGCTAGCCTAAAAAAACTAAAAATTCAAGTGCAGTTATATTCCCAGCCGCAGAGGGCCAACGTTCCCTGCAAATAGATACCCACGATTGCGTACCACCCAGTAAATGGAACAAAAATATTTTTGTAACGTTTTCCCCTCCGAGGTCGCCTCTAGAAATTTGATTCGTAGACGGCACTCGAATATAGAATTTCCTTTGAACAAGTTACCTTTTTTGCTAAGGAGAAATGGTTTTAAAATTAACGTCGAGAATACGAGATAGTCTTATCCCTTTTTTTTTTCTTTTTTTGTCGTTCGTTTTTCGAATAGACTGCGCCGGTAACTGCAATTTTTTTTTTTTTTTTGGTTTAGACTTTTATCAGTGTTGCAAATATATTTATGAAAGTTTGTTTTTTTTGCTGTGATTATAAAGTTATTTTGTTATTCTATACTTCGTGGAAATGTACTTCATTTATCTTTTTAGACTAAAATGGTGATACGTCAAGTGTATTTTATGTGAAGCCGTCGGTCACCTAACGTTTTCAGCAATCATAATTATATTTGAAAACCTTTTTTTATTCATATATTCGGCCTAATCTAAGTTACCAGCTCATTGCTTACGACCCACCCCATTCATCCCTTTAAGTTATGAAAGATAAGCAGACTACACAAGTAAAATATTAAAGCGAAAACATAGTTATTGGTAAGTCATCCCATTTTACGATTCAACCCTTAAATGGCGCGTAAGGATAAAACCGTGCGATCGTAAAATAGTGTTTAAAGATTGTTTTTATTATGTTTGTGTAGTGTACGTCATAATAGCCTAGGTATATATATCTAGGTAAAACGTGACTTTTTTACATGAACTACGCTGAATCGAGCGGCTGGAAGTCATAAAAAGTTAGTTTTATGTTGTCAAGAAAGTGTCACCGAGAGCATTCAAGAACGGACGGGGGTCGCGTATTTATAAAGTAGTTTGAGAAGCTGAACGAAATAAATCATATTCTAACTAATAAGTGAGTTTGTTTGTTACACTTTCACGCTGAAATGGCTGAACAGATTTGGATTAAATTTGGCACATGGGTAGACCATGACCTGGATTAGGACATAGGATACTTTTTATCCTGACATTCCCAATATACTTCTGAAACATTGTATCATTTGATTCACATAGATTCATTTAAACATGCCTATGCATATTTACCTACTTATTGTATTCAGAAAAGTAAGTATAGTGAATATTAATGTTATTCTTATTAATCCCTCCACAAAGCTTGTGCAAAGAATACAACAAAAAAGGTTAGAGATGCCATTAGATATTTTCCATGAAAAATAAACTACAAAAACAATTGAAGTCCATTAATAAAACACACATTCTGATTTTAAATTCCGCAATTAAAAAACTCGTGATAGTATAATAACTCGCATGTATTAAACAAACATAAACAAAAACTATGTAAATATGAAAACACGGACAAAAAATTAATTTAGCTTCAGTATTGCGGTCCCTTGGGCTAAGGAAACATAGCCATGGTGCCAAAGTATAATTTTATTATCATTTTATGCTAAAATGCACGGCTGCTCTCAGATGGTGTAGGATTTTATAGGATATTCCTTTTCCACAAAATTATTTCGCTGACTTCTGATAGCATTTTGTAATATAAATGGTCGATACGCATGGTGGTTTTATTACTGTTCTTGAAGGGTGAAAACGTAGGGCATATGGTGGGTACTGAGAAAAACATATATTTTTATCAAAAAGTTACTTAGTCTACTTATTTTTTTAATGGCTTACAGTAATTCTAACTGCATTTTATCGGTTAATCTAATAAAAAATTAACGAAGTCAAAACTGTACATTGAATATTTTTGAAAAAAAAAGTAACTGCTACGAGGTACTGAACGAGCCTGATGCAGAAAATATATTTTTAATAACTTTCGTCCATTTGTCTCTTTGTCTGGAGGTATGTTCCGGATTGTTGCAAAAACGGCTGAACGGAAATGAGTTAAATTTGGCACACAGATAGTTTCAATCAATAACTGGGTAATACGATACCCCTTGGTAGACTGGTTGTCAGACTTTCGGGCTTCTGACGACCCGTAACGACTGTCAAAGATCCATGAATGACAACCGGGACCAAAGGTTTTTTTTTTTTTTTTTGTGGGTGGGAAATCATCAATTATTATTGACTTCTCCCGCTCTGGGTGGAGCAGGAGGGCGTGTCAGACTCTTACTGACTAAAACCCACCCGTGTTCCTTCTGTTGCCTGTGCAATGCCAGGGGACCACGGTATCCCTTTCGGACTTTCCCGCAACCCCGGCAGGCAATGGTCTCATCGGACCCCTTCACTTGCTGACATCTCTGGGACCAACGGCATAGCGTGCTTTCCAAAGCACGGAGGAATCTCGATATGTAACGATGGTCAACCATCCACGGACCGCTCTGGCAAGCGAGCAAAGCAAGGAACCTGATGAATCTACCCGAGCGACTGTTAGCTGTTACGAGCATTACTTAGGCACGAGTTCAGGCAAGATAGTTTATAACAAGGATTAACACATAGGGTAGTTTTATTCCCAGTAGTACGTTCCTGTGGGATATTTTTCGACACCGTCGGAAGTTAGTCGGTAATAAATTCATACCTGAACATGAAAATAAGAAATATGTCACCTGGCGCAGATAAACCAGAATAAGGGTCCAGCAATGTGTTTCGTGACTCTATCAGTGACGCCCGCGTCAGATCTTTATAAATTATAATATACGTTACTCAGTGATAATATTACATTATTCTGCTGAAAGAATTTTAACAAAAACCGGTAAAGTGCGAGTCGAACTCGTGCATGAAGGGTTCCGTACCATTATCTATAAAAACAGGCCCCCTTAAATATTTATTTTATTCTGTTTTTAGTATTTGTTGATAAAGCGGCAACAGAAATACATCTTCTGTGAAAATTGCAACTATCAAGCTATCACTGTTCATGAGATACAGCCTGTTGACAGACAGCCAGACAGACAGACGGACAGCGGAGTCTTAGTAATAGGGTCCCATTTCACTCTTTGGGTACGGAACCCTAAAAATCGGTCCGGTATTTTTTGAGTTTATTCATACATACATACAATACATAAACTCATGCTTTCTTCCCATGGGGGTAGGCAGAAACTACAGAATTCCACCTGCTACGATCCTTACGGACCTCTTTTTGCCTCGTTTACGTTCATACATTTGGTCATACACGCACGCCGGTTGCGAGTACTACGCACCTGTCCTTTCTGAAGAACATCTCCAATAAGGTCAGTATATTATGTCCTCCTAGGGCCACTTTTGAGTTTATTCATTACAAACAAAAATCAAATCTTTTCTCTAAAAAAAATGAGTGTAGATAAAAAAAACCTAGTGAATAGTGAGGCTACTCATCTCTTATTTTTCTTTAGATAATATCTAACTGAGGATTTAGATAAGTGGCAATCTCGCTTCGTATTTCTCCAACGGCTTTACTGACTAACAGGATTGTAAAAATCTTTTCGGTAGCTTATTTCAATCCATCTTTGAACTTTTCATCTTTATTATCACTAAAATTTCACTTTGTCTAGGCCCTAAGGGCATAAAAATATCATTTTAATCACAAAAGAAGTCCAATAGGCACTTAAAGCTTAAAATGAACGAAGATTTTTATCTGAAGGGTCCATAATCGTCGCATAGCTAAAGCGCGCTAACTGTCGGACTGTATAGAAAAGAAAGAGAAGTGCGATGACACAATGCTGGTAACTTATTGTAAAATAAGACGCAATTATTTACAAAAAAATGATTAATTGGACAAAAAAATTAAAACACTATTACGTTAATATGTTGCTTGTAGGATAATCTGACAAAAAAACAGAATTATTGCATGTACTCGTATGTCAAAAGGTTTTAAATCGTTAAAATATTTTTTTAGCAGAATATCAGTGTCAGGTATATCACATGCTGAGCTGGACTCCCATTTGGTACAATCTTGAGACGCACACCGTATTTTTTTATGTTCGTTGATCCATTACTTTAAAGTGTGTCATAGCCAATAGTGTCATCACTGTCTTGTTTTCTTCCTTTTTGTTTGTTTGTTGATTGGCACCTTGCAACTATTTCCTAATAGCTAATTAGTCATTATTTAATCGTGCTTTTGTATTTTGTGCTGTTTTTTGTGTGCACTAAATAAACGATGTTTATATATATATCTATATTTTAGAGGTATCTTCGTAATTCTTTTTCATCATATCTAATTAGTTGTATAATGTTTTCAACACACTATCTAACTATAATATATCCTGAAGAATATAATATAACATATATTTCTGCTTTTCTTTACTGAAGTGGATCATATACTTTTAGGTATTATATGGACTTTTATATTGTAGGATTAATTTTCCTATGTAATTATCACACCGACCTATTGATTTTTAAAGACGAAGTACTAATAGTCGGTCTCGTAATTGCGTTACCAGTTGTGGCAACATAATAAGCATAATAGCATAATCAGCCTATAACTTTCCCACAGCTGGGACAATGTTTTCTTCTCTCGGTGAGAGGGAGTGCAACCGTAATCCACCACGTGAACCTAGTGCGGGTGAAGATGTCAGATGTCTTCGATTTTTTGGTTCTAGGACATGCCGGTTTCCTCACGATGTTTCTGAAATAATTTACACAAAATAAAGCACCTGTGTGGGTTCGAACCTGCGACTTACAACTCGTAAATAGCGGGCGGTACTACTGGTCTACCACTGCTCTTTTGGCAACAATAATTCCCAGCAAATTGAAAATTTACTAAGTTAAAACTATCTAACTGTCACATAGGCAAAAAAATCTTGTCGTTTTGTGAAGTGCAAGTGACTCTCACACTCAAAGTATTTATTTCAATTAAACCATTTACAGGCGCTTTTGAATTATCAATGGGTCAGTCAGTCAGAAATATGAAGCTAGTTGCCCATTCCAAAGCTTAGGTTCCTATGGAGAAGAACGGGCATAAAACTCCACGGACACTCTTTTAAATCATAATATTGTTATAAAATATTGGTTACATCATACATGTTGAAATTATACATGTGAGAACAATTTAGAAAGACGTGCACGTAAAAAGCGTCCGTAATAAAAGAGAAAAACAATTCAAAAATTAAAATAAGCCGTGGCAGATACGAGATGACCAGTCCCTACTGACGGCGCCCGTTCACGAACATGACGCATGGATCAGCACCATTTAGTTCAACCATTTTGAAGGGAACTTAACAATGCAACACACGCGCCACCACCAGCGATACATTTGAGTGAGCATGACATACTCTCAGCCGCCAGGGCACATCAAGTCAATGAAAGACGTACCCAGACGACTTTCAACCTGAAGGTGATAAAGTAATAACGAGGTTGACCATACATTTATTTTGGTCTAATTTGGTCCTTGGCTTTCGTGAAAGCACGAGTTTTAACAGAATAAATAATGTTTTGGTAAAAAAAATCTGTACCTATGCTTGTTTATTGTCATCAAATGCACCTTATGTCCACACATATCTGGTGTTCAGTTAGCTGCTGTCTAAATAATTTTTATCGTTATTTTAGCAATTTCTATGCAACCGAAATTGCACTAAAACTGATAAACTCTAAACTGAAGTATTTGTCCTGAACTTTAAAAAAAAAACTGAAAAAATTCCGACTGAAGTTTACAAAATCGCATCGAACTTAAACCAAGACATCGCCTTCAAAAATATCTACTTATCTATGATCGTTTCTTTTTGATATCTTTATCCTTTTTTTACCCTCTGATATACCAGAAACGGAAGATATTTTAACTAAAGATAACTTTACCTACCTGCATCTAATAATATACCTTTATAAAAGTGTGTCACCACGATCTGAGCTTCCTCGCTTCTCGACCTTTTTCGGGGCATTTCGTGTCATTTACTCGCTTTGATCAGAATACACTTGATTTACTTCTGAATATTACATTATATCAGGCTTTACATTTCGATTTTCGGTTTCTTTGGAAAGTGGTTTTTCGTGGCTGTGTTTCGTAGTTGTGGGAGAATAGTACAGGAACTTTTTCAAGAGCATTTCTACAGCAGGTGATGAGTAAAAAAAATCTAGGAAACTACTAACACCAAACATAGGTACATATTTTCGACCCCTAAATAACATTTTAGCCAGACTGGATGTGGTAGGTGGAGGATAGATTCTTGTGGCGCAGCTAGGGAGCGGCCTATGTCCAACAGTGAACGGGGATCATTTATTTCAATTAGGCACACGAAAGGCACTTTTGTACGTCAACATTTACAAAAAACAGAATTGATTCTATTCGCCCCTTCCAAAAGGTAGCTTTCGTATGGAGAAGAATGGGCAAGGAACTCCACCGTTACTCTTTTATTTAAAAAGTTTTCACAATATCTTGTATACATTTATAATATAATAATATGTGAAGACGATGCACCTAGATTATGATTACTATACCAAGATAGGTAAAAACAATGAAAAGTGAAGGAATGACAGATAAATTAATTATGTGATAGATGCATGGTGCTCACATATTTACAAACATTGTAAAATTATACGATATTCCTAACCTTTTAACAGGTACTACTAATAAGTCAGTGTGTGAGTTCAAGTAATCACAGAATGTAAAATCAATGTTATAAAAAATTATATTATACAGTAAATTTAGCAACCAGTTTGATTTTCTCTAAACTCTAAATTGTCCTTTGGAGCAGGACCAGCTTGTTTCCAAGCATTCTTATCTTGTAATCCTCTAATTTGTAATAATTATGCTTATTTAAAAAAGTGTACCTTTTATATGAGTTTTAAATTTTCTTCAATTTAATTATAATACGAGTATATAACAATGTTGTAATATTTAACACAGTACCCCATAAAAGATGTATGTACTTTCTGAAAATGGTTGATCTATTTTATCATTATTTCTAGTATTAAAATTATGTCTATCACTATTTTATTTTAAAAAAAATAGATTTTTCTCACATACATAATATTTTCATAAAGGTACCGTCATAATATTAATCTTTATAGTTCCCTGAGAGATTCGCGATGACGTAGATTATAAATGGCTCTGATTTGTAAAATAAAGATGGAATGCAATAATGTATGGGCTGCATAACAGCTGTTTTGGTCAAAGATTGGAAATGCAGCAATACTTACAAAAATATTTCAATAGAACTGACAACAATGTCATATTCATACAAATATTTTTCTTCTTTTCGTTATTGACTATACTAGTGTCAAAGTTTTAAAACCGCCCATGGGCCTCTAACTTGGCAAATAACAAGAAGAAAAAACAAATATAATATCAATTTATGTAAGTAATAACTATGTAGGTAATAACTGTAGCAAGGGTTGATTTACGAGGTTTAGCTACGCTTGCCGGGGTTGTTCCGTGGATGGGTGACCATCTTTACATTCCGAGACTCTTCCATGCCGCCGAAAGCACGCTAAGCCGTTGGTCCCGGCTGTCATTCGTGGATCTTTGACAGTCGTGACGCGTCGTCAGAAGCCTGAAAGTCTGACCACCAGTCTTACCAAGGGGTATCGTATTACCCAATTACTGGGTTGTGGAGGTCAGATAAGCAGTCGCTCGATGTAAAATACTGGTATTCAGCTACATCCAGTTAAACTGGAAGTCAACCTCAACAAGATTTGGGAAAAGGCTAGGTATATTGATAGATTGATTTCAATTTAACAGTCCTCAAAGACATTATTACAATGGGAACTGTAATAATGTATTTGAGGACTGATTAAATTCACAACCAGTTTCTACCAAGTTTACCTGAATAGAACGTGTACAATTTTTAGCAAGTACATAAAAATATAATTGCATGGTAAGACCGAGCTATTCGGCCACGCTCCAAACTGCGGGTGAAATGTTATTACCGTTTTTGCACACCCAGCCTCATTTTGAAGCTCTACGCTGTAGCCAAAGTGGTAAAAGGCAAAAATAAGCTCAACGTTTTCTTATAAAATTCAATTTTTTTCACAAAAAAGATATGCTAGTGAATAAGATCATTCATTTAAATGGTTTACTCATAAATAATTAAGTTGAAAGTAAATTACAACAGATTTTAAAACCACATTTTTAATTAAATTAAATGCAACGAATTCTATGAGAAGTTTCCTAAATATTGATTTATGATTTAAAAAAAACAATATACTGGGCTCTGCTTAACACTGGTCTGGTAAAGTCAGAGATATTAATAGCTGAGCAAATTGACTACAATGTTAAATTGTCCGTATATTCAAATTACAACTGTAAGCAAACGTACGATGTAAAAATATCGCGGCGGTATTTTATCGCGCACTGGATTTTCAACTGTCGGCGTTTAGCCGTTGAGAATCCAATAATGTGTATCTCAATGCATCGAAAAGATACGCTGTTGGATTTTCAACTCTCAGCGCTAAGCAGAACGTTGAAAATCCAGTATGCGAAAAAAAATTGCCGCGGGAAAAAATCGCTCTTGCGAACCTGGAATATTCTTTGAAAGTTGTATGAAATGGCTATATCACAAAAAAAGCGGAGGGTGTTAATTTTCTTTATAATTAATTTATCTGACGGCACCATAAAGTGCTCAACTATTTTGTTTCAGTAATTGGCATATCATAATTACTTACAAATAAAAATACATCTACTTCTAACAAAACATAAAATATCCCCAAAGATAACCAATACCAAAATAATGAATCAGAAGATTGATATCTCTTAGATTACGAGCACAGTACTCAATCCTAGTCATGCAATACCAGCATTACACACACGCTTCGAAAAGCATCGAAAAACCTCGGCAGTACTCGGCGAGCCTTCGGCAATTGTCGGCAGCCGCTGATCGAATAACGTTTGACGATATTGGAACCGTAATGAGCTTTGTTCGGTATTTTAATTACACTTCTTACTGAACTTTGAAGGCTTGATTTTCTTGCACATTTTTATTTTGGTATATTTTGTAAAGTAAAATTGCACTTGTATGAAACTGCAATGTTTACTTTGACGTTTATACAGCGTGTATTGGAAATATGTGGTCATAAATGTCGGATCACTTTCTCCATGGGACATCGCGAAAAATAATCGGCACCCATACAATTTTTTTTTTTTTTCGATTCAATGTTGTTCCCATGGAGAAAGTTATTCAGTTTGGTTCTCTATGCCAAACCCTTAAATATGACCACAGATTTAAGATATACGCTGTACAGTGCGTTTATTATAACTTGGCCCACCATGAGATTGGTAGCACTGAACTTTGCAGTCTTAGTTACAATGCTGATAGGGTTCAAAATGGCGACTGACAGAACAGTACTACCAATCAAATGAATGCAAAATTCAGTGCTGTCGTGGGCGGAAATTTAAAAGGGTCTAAATATTTATGTACATCCGTACTTTTTACTTTCCTTTGTTATCGTAATGACATGACGTGGACGTGGTCGTCCATCGACCACATTAGGACCGGATATCCACAACTGTGGTCTGCCTCGTTGGTCTAATGGTCGCAAGCGCTACTGTTGAACATGAGGTCCTGGGTTCGATTTCCAAGTCGGGCAAAGCGTCATTGGGTTTTTCTTTCTGGAATTTCTCAGTAGCAGCCCGGAGTCTGGATTTGTGCCCGGTTGATGGCAATAGGCTCGCCCCCTATTACATGGGACTTAAAACATAACTGGCGAAATGTGGGTGTACTACAGGTACACCTCTGCCCAACCCTTCGGGGAAACAAGGCGTGATGTTATGTTATTAGTTGTGGTTCAAAACCATTTAAAAGTAACTAGGTACTAAAGCAGACCACGCAGACGATATGTTTGAAATTTTATTTCTAGCCATAACAAAACCCGTTTGAAGTATTCATTAAATTCTCTTTTAAGTAAAGTGGGCCAACATGGGCTGTTGTGTACGGAACTAGTTCTGCTCAAACACGTTTTTACTTATGATTCCGTGCACTAAAAATACCCTTTTTAGTCAATAACTTGTCTATTTGTAAGAAAGCTTGAAATAATTGAAACATTAGGTCTGTGTAAGTATAAAAAAGTACAGATTTCGTGGTGCTAAACCATTCGTGTCAGTCATAGCACCTGTTAACAGTTGCATCACTTTTGCGCTCTCGAAAGTATGGTTTATTTCGCCTTTGATTCATTTGATGAAGATATTGTATGATCATAAAATAAAATGATGATTTTATTTCAAGATAGCTGGAGACTATGATTCTTATATTTGTTGATAATTATGGGAAATTACATTACTGACACAATTAAAAAAAAAAATGTTTTTGCTAATTTTTTACCGAAGTTGAAAAAAGTGGTTGCCACATGCAAGTAAACTATGTAACGACGTTGATGATATTTTAAATGTTCAAAATCATAAGTAGTTTCTTGTATAAAAAGTGATCAAACGTCAGTCTCGCGTCATTTTTCGTAAACCTTGTTGCGAATATTTGTGATTTTCCATGATTACTTAACTTATTCGAAAAATCTCTTTCAGCCACACCCAAAACAAAGAATTCGACTTTTCAAATCACAAATAGTTTTGTTTAAATTATTTTTCCCTTTCTCACAAAGAATGATATAAATTGATCAAAATCAGTCGATTACGTGCACGGCCTCTTAATGCTAGTTTGCCTCAATTTTCATGAGTAACGGTAAAAACTTACACAATTCCCCAGTTTAAGCCATGAAAAAGAACAAAAGCGTAAAACATGCCTATATGCCATCATGAACTTCACCATTAGCAGCTTTGTTAGGTTTTAGAACAGTTTGTATTGGAAAAAGAAAAGTGGGGTTTTTACGTTTTTCTGGGTGATTTTTTCAAATTTGTCTTCGTAGGAACCTTCCTCGAAAATCAAGGAATATTAAAAAATATAGCTAAATTAGTCCAGCCGTTGTAAAGTTTTGCGCTTAACAACACATTTAGCGATTCATTTTCATATACATAGATTATGATTAGATAGTTTCAACATAAATTATGATCAGAATCAAAACTAAGTTTTAAAAAAAAAATGTTATGTTGCTAAACAACACAAAACTCAAAGCATATACTTCAATTAAACGAATTACATGCACTTTTGAATTCCTAAGGGGTCGGTCAGCGCCGCAGGAGACGGCCTGGGCGTCGAGAATCCCAGGCCGCTTCCCGGCACCCGTAGGCGCGCGCTTGTGGACGGTAAGCAATAGGTAGCTCGCTGTCCGATATGGACCAGGCCTGGGTCGACGGCGCGTTGCGCGTACCTCAAAGAGATGTCAGCACAACTGACGAGGTCCGCTAGGGCCGATGCCTGCCAGGGTCGCGGGAAAGTCCGAAAGGGTCACCGTGGCCCCTGGCAACACACAGGCAACTGAAGTAACACGGGTGGGTTTTAGTCAGTAAGAGTCGACACGCCCTCCCGCTCCGCTCAGAGCGGGAGAATTTATTTGATAATAGCCAAAAAAAAATGGTTTCGGTCAGTCAGAAAGATGAAGCTTCCCAAGGCGTTGTTGATAAAGGTTCCTATGGAGAAGAACGGTCAAGAAACTTCACGGACACTCTTTTAAATCGAAATATTGTTACAAACTATTGGTTACATCATTCATGTGAGAAAGACATAGCATGACGTGCACGTTAATTTTAACACATTAACGTACGGTCCTTCGGCAATGAACCTAAGTTATTTAGAAACAACCTTGTTTAGTAACAAAATCACAATTCTAACTTCATTACACCTAAAAATAGGATTAGCTAACCCAAAAAAATAAACTTTTTTAATCACACAAAAAGAGAGGGAACATAAAATTCGCTCACGCAAATGTAAAATCGTTACAGGCTTTTGCGAACTTTAGATTTTTAATTAAAACTCCGAGCTTTCATTATTAAAATGCTTACTTTTAGGTCTTTGATTCGAGTATTCGAATTATATTGTTTCGTAATATGTGCGGTATTTTTTATCGACATTTTTTTCCGGCCTAATGTTACAGTTGGGTATCGTGTTCAGTATCCTGAAAGATTTATTTATTGGCATTAGCTACCATTTATGCGTCCCCTGAGTACCTAATTTTGTTATTTGAAACATTCTGTTTATAAAACAGTGTGTCACCGTATGATAATCAAACAAGATGCTAAAAATATCTTATTTTGGCTTAGTGGGACTCGGGCAATAATCCAAAACATCGCAATTGCTTTATTGAAGCTTTATACACAGTTCCCGATTATAATGCAAAGTAAGACGCTCTAGGCTAGGTGGATCAACAATCTTTGCCAGGTTGTTAGCAATGAATAATTAAAAAAAAAAATCGTGTCACTAAAATCAAATAAAGATAGTAAAGTAAAGACTGCTTCTACTTCTTTTTTGTGTACCTAACTTTGTGTCAGAGTTTTAAAGCCACCCATGGGCCTCTGACTTGGCTTTACACGCCGTCGAGAAATATCTCTCAGGCATGCTGGTTTCCTCACGATGTTTTCTTTCTCCGTTTTTGAAGCCAGTGATAATTATAAAATACGCACATGAGTCTGAAGTCAGAGGTGTGTGCCTTGGGTTTGAACTCGAGACCTAAGACTTGACAGTCTGACGATCACACCACTAGGCTATCACTGCTTAGTAAATCTGATAAAGGCTGACGACGATACCGCAAGTTTTACTCATATTTTTAGCATTATAATAATCCCATTTCTGAACAAAATACCACAGTCTAACATCGTTACACCGGACCATTTGTCACAGCATTTATAACAAACGATTGCGTATGACCAAAGCGATATAAATTTATAACGCTCAGTGATTAATCGAGAAGAAAACTGTTTTAATTAAAAATAACTGCGATATCCAATCCCGGAGTTTTCATTAAAAGGAATGGAATTAATCTTCAAAAGTCGTGTTTCCTAAGTCGGATTTAGATGCTGTCTCTTTCGCACATCCGTTTTGGGGGTTGATGTAAATGATCAGCCGAAATTGGGTTCATCTTATGTGTATGTGAAGCGAGGATATCGGTGTTGCCCAGTGATTGGGTTGTGGAGGTCAGATCGTTGTCGCTCTAATGTAAATACTAATATTTGGCTGATTTTGGTCGGATGAAACTTGACCCCAATATGATTGGGGGCAGCCTGGAGTGTTCAAAGGCTAAGTTATGAATTGAACTGAAATTGTTTATTCTGTAAATAGGATATTGGTACACGTCATCTTTTAAAAATAAAAAAATAAAATTAGCTAGATGAGTTCGGCGTTTCCTATCTGACTACTCTGAGAAGAAAGGCCGAAACTCAGAGGTCACAGTCTCTTTTAAAGTCCAGACATAATCTTGGTCAGGCCATATGAGGACCATGTAGATTAGTCTGAAATGGTCTTTTGAGAAAAGAACCACACAGATTAAACCATTTGTATAAAATTTGCTTTTGTTTGAAAGTTCACGCACTTGTATTTTCGATGAGGCGTTCTTATTCCTGTTACATCTCAATACTCCAACTTATAATTAGATCATATGGACCCTGTCGGGCACAGCAAAATAAGTGACTAAGGAGAGAGGAAGCATTTGTTAATTATTTAACATTACTTAGCCCCCCCCCCCCCACCTTTTAATAGCCAAAGACTCTACATAGCTTAGATCCAACCTAAAAAAAAAAAAAAAAAACTCTAGTAGGTATGGTATGGTACCTTTCCATTTAAAATAATTTTAATACTCACCGTGCATTTTAACCTAACCCACACCACGTCCTTGCAACAGACATAGCATGAAAAATAAGGCGGAAAAAGCAAAAAAAAACGGTCCAATAGCGGACTTAATTCCGGCCACCACAGCACTAATTACGGTAAAAGGGCGAATCTCTAAGGTAAGGATAATCCTTCCTTGTACGTACTTCGTTTTAATAAATGCTGCGTATTTTACGTATATTTTAATTAAACATTCTCACGTCGTAACCCCTGGGCGTTCGCACCTCGGGCACGGAATGATAAATTATTGTGAAGACGCACTTCTATATTAAGTTTTTTTAGGCCTATTTATTTTTTTCTTTGCGTTGAGTTAGGGATTCCGTTTGGGGAATTAATTGAGTTGTGTTTTTAGTTAGGAAAATGTAAGGATTATCAGTGAATTTGTGTATTTTAGGAGTAAATGAGTAGGTTGTTAATTATGGTTTTGTATTGAACTGTTTTCGTAAAACACTCATTAAATAAGGGTCTTAACCAGGAAATGGTGTTATGGGTTGGAAATTGTCTGAATTTTTCCCGTCAACTCAATCTTACACTTTTGTGGCCGTGAAAATTCAGAAAATTTTCGCAACCTTTTACGCAAATCAGAAGTACGTTTTATGGACAACAGAAAAAATATGTAGGTTCGTTTGCTGTCTTATTTAAGTTTAGGTGACTTCTTAAATATACGACAGTGCTTTTTTCACTTTTTAGTGATATTCGATTTTTGTTTGTGGCTACTACTTAAAGCTATATAAACTTATCCAAAACTGATAACACAATTTCCTGGTAAGGATAATTATATTCATAATTATACTTTGATAATTATATTCGAATGCCTCTGCAAAATTAAGATAAAGCCGATATTATAAATATTTTGTGTTTAAAATGATTAAAAACTGTAACTTTTTTCTATTTTATCATTAGTATTTTTTTTATAATTAACATTTCTGGAATTTAAAATTATGCATGTAACTACGTTCTTTTTATTACAAGCTTTATTTAACTTGCAATGTTTGTTAGTTAGTTTGTTTTTGTCGAATCTTGCAAGCTGAATTAATTCAGCTATTCAACTATTCAACTTTTCAAATATTCAACCATTTCCTCTTATCCTACGGAATTACACCCTTACATACCCTTTGAGGCGTATTATCTGCGAGGTATCTAGAAATGCCGCAATGATGGCTTTCCATGGCTATATAACCTCCACTCTAAGGTATGGTATTATCCTGTGGGGTCGTTGTGTGGAGATTGATCAAGCATTTGTAATGCAAAAAAAGTGTCTAAGAGCTATATTTGGGTTGAAGAAAATAGAGTCATGTCGTCTATTCTTTAGGAAATATAACATGCTAACTCTACCATGTATTTATATATTAGAATCCTGAATATTTGTTTTTAAACATAAGAGACTTTTTGAGCAAGCGACAAGCTACTACGCCCCACGATCTATGTATACCAATAAGTTATTTCAACCGAGGACGAATCTCACATTTACAGGTAAAAACAGGTATATTATGTGCATAAAATTGTATAATAAAATACCAAATTCCATAAAAATGCTACCATTTTCTAGATTTAAAAGTAATTTGACGAGGTTTTTAATTGAAAAATGCTTTTATAGTGTACATGAGTTTTTGGGTTATAAATTGTAAGTTTTGTAAATTGCATGGTCGTGTGTCTCCAAAAATTACTTAGTGTTAATATTATTGTGGTGAATCTCTCCCATTGTTGACATGGTTATTATTGACATCTATGATTATTATTTTATTAGTACTTATTAATTATTATTTTATTCCTTTTATTGTCATTTACTTAATTCAATAATATAATTTTAATGGGATTATCTGTTTAATGACTGCATGATTTTGATCAATAATAAATTTAAATTAAATGTAACTTTATTTTATATTTGCACGCCGAAATTAAAGACAGAATAAGAGAACAATTTTGTACATTTCACCAACCTTCTGTACCTTATTTTGGCAAATAAATGATTTTTGTTTGTTTGTTTTATTGACATTTTACATGTTGGTTCAGTTTCGAAGACAATGTATTTTTTTTGCAAATCCATGGAACTATTTAAACATTTTTTACCGTTTTCGCTATATTTGCTTTAATTTACATAGATTTCACAGTGGTTGCAAGTGACCTAATTAAGTCTGATTCTTGAGGTTTCTTAGTGCGAGCGCAATAAATGTTGATTTGCTTGCCTTAGTCTGTGCGATCTGATTACGTGGGACGGTATTATCCCTGGGGTTATTAGCTTTATAGGCAAACTATGTCGTAATGATTAATTTACAGAAGTGTATTTTTCTTTAGTTGTAATTTGGTAAACGAATTTCTATCCTATCTAAACTGTACTAAGATTTAGATTTTGGGAAAATAACAATCATTTCAACTGGCAGCAGCTGGGGGAGTATTACCGAAAATCGATTTGAGTGGCGTGCAATAGAAGAGGCCTATGTCCAACTATGGACTGCTGCCTATCTGACCTCCACAACCCAGTTACTGGGTAAGACAATCCCCTTGGTAAGACTGGTTTTCAGACTTTTGGGTTTCTGACTTCTGACCCGTAACGACTGCATGCAGTACTTTCCGAGGCATGGAGGGGTCTCTATATATAATAGATGGTCACCCATCCACGAACCGACCGCGGCAAGCATAGCTTAACCTTCGATCGATCCATGCGGCTCTTATCATTAAGCCACGTGGTCGTATGGATTACCAACACTATGAAAATAGGTATTTTGGTATTATACTCAAAAGACACCATCAGATCACCAATCCCTTCCCCACGTTTTTCTATCCACTACATCACAAGAACCTACAAACACCGCTCAGGCATAGATTAAGACAGATAGTTCACTCCATAGGAAAAGATAGATACCTACACAAATATTACAGGCGATCGTGCGCGCTAAAAGGTACCTTACGTGGACGCCCGAGAGTCTTCTACTACGTCGGCTGCCGTGTTGTCGGGCGATCACGTGCGTCATTGAACGCAACGCTAGGACTGTCTATGCTAAGAAATGTTTACACAAAAGAATGAGCATGACTAAAAATCTGTTTTTTTTACATTTAAATAAATATTTTTATCACAAACTTTAATATAATGGTCAATGAACTTTTTGCCCTCCCGTAAATTTCGATTATGAAATGAAGTCTTATTATAAACACATACATACAAATCTTTGAAATTGGCATTTCTCTACTATAATTTGCATGTATTTATTATACATATAAATCTTTTGGAAGAAATTTTCTAAATTATAGAGAAAACCGTATCAAAATCTGTTGCGTTTAGAAGAAGTAAGTGGAGAAAACAACGATTTTGCTTTACCTATACTATTTAGATATATATTAACAAAAATAACTAGCAAAAAAAACACAAATACATTATAATATTTACTTTTCCTCCTCCGTAACTTAAGAAAAGATAAACTTTCGTTGGTCGTCTTATTCTGACAGCTGTCTAAACTGCAATATGCACGAGATTTAGCCATATCCAGTGCGGTACGTACACTCGAGCGGGCGCGTGGCAACCGACTGAATTTTGTTGCCCCGGGGGAACGCGAGCCGTAGGTACGTTAGCGCGTGACCGATCGAACGAGTGAGGGAGGCCTGGCCCAGGGCGAAATTTATTCCCTATTTTTGGAGTTCTGTACCCAAATGCCTCAGTAATAGGGTCTCGTTGGCACATGGGACCCTATTAATAAGGCTTCGATGTCCGTCCGCCTGTCACAGGGTTGTATCTTTTGAACCGTAGTAAGTAGACACTTGAAATTTTCGCAGAGTGTGAACTAGTATAGCCGCTATAAAAAAAAAAAAAAAAAAAAAAACTATTAAATTAAAAGTACTTATAAGAAACGTGTTTATTTCGGCGTTTTTTGTTCGATCTTAAAATGGTACGGAACCCTTCTTGTGAGAGTCCGACTCGCATTTGGCCGCTTTTTTGTACCGTTTGCCTTTCTACTGATCCCGCGTTATATATTCAGATTAATCAGGACTTGAGAAAATTGAATGACACTGAAATCCACCCACGCCTCGCTCCTTAACCGAAGCAACCTTTAAACTTTAGCAGAAATAACAGACTAATAAAACGTTCTGTTTTGGTTTCAATGTTTCTTTTGAAAACTTCCATTCACATAAATACCGAAGACTTTCAGAAAATTCTACAATTCCCTTTAATTTTGGCATGTATTTAATCTCTCATTTCGTATTTCGCGTTGCTAAAAATATTATTGAAACTATTTATAATGATTGCGCCTCTTTTTGTGAATTTCAAATAACTCCCGTCTTGGGGTCCTAAAAATACTAAATAAAGGAAAAGAAAGATAATATATTTATTTGCGGTAAACATGACGCAAGAACAAAACAGGAAAAAGCCAATTCACTGCGACCAACTTGGATGTAGTGCGGTTGGTCACAATTCTAACCTCACCTAACCCATTTAGTCTACTGCTCTAGCTTATCTGCTGCGACCAATTCGTCTCGCGCGTGGTTGGGTACAGTTCCAACCTAACTTAACCCGTTTGGTCGGGGCACCCTAGCTTAGTTACTGCGACCAACTGCAATTGTGAGAAAAAGCCAGAAAGATAAAAATTGTCTTAATTATTCAAGATGAGATGATGAGATTTTTGTCGCAATATTTTCTATGGTCCGAGGCCTTGACATCAACCAATGAACAACATTTCCAAACGTTTTTTGTTGGTTGAATACGAGGCTTTTGGTTACTTTTGTATTTTTGTGTGTTTTGTTTGTGCAAAATAAACATATTTTCTTTCTTTCTTTTCTTTTTTATTAATAAAATTGTGCATCATTAGAAAGTCTTTAGAGGATCTGTTAAATATTTCCCATTAATTTGTTGTAATATTGAAATGCGAGAAAATATTAGAGAAGCTAGCGGCAGCTAGTAAAGAACGTTTTGACGTCACACAAGTGTAAGTAAACCGGGTTTTGTGTAAACATTAACATTTTAATGAATGTGTAAAACTTAGCTGTTTATGGAGCTGTGTTAAAGTGTTTATGGGCGTACACTCGGAAGCAAAGCTGTGTATGAATATAAATAATTTATTAAAAGGAAACAATCATGTTTTAAAGACATTGATTTTCGTATTTATAAAAACATGTTTTCTACTGAAGAATACTTTCGCAGATCATTTTAAAATATAAAATCAAAACAAAAATCATTTGAGTCCTTGAAAATTACTGCACATACAGACTTACATTATACCTTAGTTTCTGAAACTCAAATGAAGTGTTGTTAAAACTTAAAAAAAAAAGCAATTTAAAAATCTCAAACTAACTAAGGGCTACCTCTTTGGTCTAGTGGACGCAAGCGCTACTGCTGAGCATGAGGTCCTGTCTTCGATTCCCAGGTCGGGCAGTGTTGTTGTGTTTTTCCATCTGAAATTTCTCAGTTTGCCCGGAGTCTGGATTTGTGCCCGGTTGATTGCAATAGGCTCGCCCTTTATTACTTAGGACTTAAAAAATAACTGGCATATGTACCCCTCTGCCAAACCCTTGGAGGAAAACAGGCGTGAAGTAAACTAAACGCATTACACGTTTTTCTTGAATAAAAACTTTTTCCATCCATTCTTTTAGAAGCCTGCGTTCAATTACTGTGGAATGAAAGTCATGGCTTAGTAATATAAGTATATATTATTAGACCGTGACTCAGTGTGGCCATTACTCAGTAGGTACCCCTAAGTGTGGGTCGGTCTTTCACTGGTTTCGGAAGTCTGAAGGATATTGTCTTATTGGTTTGTTTCAAACTTAAAAACAGAACTGGAACAAAATACCTGAATATTTTTGTGGGTGCTGTTAGAGCTGTCTTTAACGCCTCATTGTGAACTTAATTACAACTATAATAGATCATTATGTGTAATTATAATTTAGTAAGTAAATCTCAAACAAATAATTACCTACCAAGATTCGTTTTTTTTTTTACGAAAAGAAAAAACAAAACGCCTCACGCATCAAAAACAAAACCAAAAGTCATTACTAGTTACAGTTAGTAGTTATGAGCGTGGTGTGAAGGTCCTGGGTTCGGTTCCCGGGTCGGGCAAAGTGTTATTGAGTTTTCCCATTAGGAATTTCTTAGTAACAGCCCGGAGTTTGGAAGTTGGCGGTGTGATACCCCCGTGCCTCGGAAAGCACGTTAAGCTGTTGGCCCTGCGCTTGATCTCTCTCCGGTTAGAGTCGGATTGCCGTCCTATCGGACTACGAGAGTGAGGGAAGAGGAGTGCACCTGTGTCTACGCACACACTTGTGCACTATAGTATCTCCCGCTGAAGACTCCGCAGAGATTGGTTGTCATGACTTGACTTGACATGTCTTAAAGACTATTATTATTATCTACAATGTGGAGATAACAGTACGAAATTAAACCAAACTGCGTATTTATTAATGACGTTCTTAGTCTGCATACAAAAATTTAATCAAAGATATCCAATAGTGCAGTCACTATTGCTGGTCAAATAATATATTAGCAAAACCCATAGTCTGCTCATCCCTATTTAGTTTATTGGAAAAAAAAGCTATTTTAGGGTTCCGTACCCCAAGGGTGCCAAAAGGAACTCTATTACTAGGCCTCCGTTGTCCATCCATCAGTCCATCCGTCAGTCTGTCAACAGGCTGTAGGTATCTCAAGAGCCGTAATTAGGTAGACAGTTGAAATTTTCACAGATTGTCCATTTACATAGCCGCTGTAACAATAAATAATAAAAATTAAATAAAGTTAATAATTAGAGAGGTTTCCATACAAAAACGTGTTTTGTTCGAAATTTTTTGCACGATTTTAATACGGTACTGAATCCCTGGCTGGTTTTTTAATTTCAATGATAGGATTTCCTAAATACTTATATGCAGTATTACCAGTGTTTTCATTTATTAACATTTATGTATCCACATTGTACAATACCTAATTACCTATGTCAAATTTCTTATACGTCCAAAACACTTTTCCGCCTGACTGTACATTGCAACCAGTAGTTTACGTGCTAAGTCATTTGCCGTAAAACTCGCTCATAAGGTTACAAGGCAACGGTTAATGTGCGGGTTTATGGAAATTAACCACTTTCGAGCTGGCTGTAAATTATATGAACTATATGTGAAGTTAATAGTTCTGGAGTTAAGTGTTTGTTTTTATTTGATTTGGATTTAAAGAAAACTTTAAATATATATTTATATATTTAAACTTACTAGGAATGCGTAAAAAACCGGCCAAGTGCGAGTCGGACTTGCGCACAAAGGGTTCCGTACTATTATCTATAAAACCGGCAATAAATCTTGTTTGTTGTAAGGAAGCCCCTTAAATATTTATTTTATTCTGTTTTTAGTAATTTTTGTTATAGCGGCAATATAAATACATCATCTGTGAAAATTTCAACTATCAAACTATCACCGTTCATGAAATACAGCCTGGTAACAGACAGACAGACAGACGGACAGTGGAGTCTTAGTAATAGAGTTCAGTTTCACACTTTGTTCGTTCGGTTCAAAAGTAATTTATTCAAACTAGGCCAAGAATCAGCACTTTTCGAACATCAAAGTTACTTAAGACAGTCCCACAAAACGCCTTCCCTTCACCACTTCCTAGTGCTTTAGCTGGGAAGAAGAAGTGGCGCAACAAACTCCCCAGCAGCTGGTTAAGGTTTACATCAATTGTGTTACGGGTGAAGTTCTTACACAAAAACTCACAAATCATTTATTTAACTTACACATAGTTCTTAAACGTACCTACAAGTATAGCTTGTCCACTCTGAAATGACGTGCCCCACTACCGCATTACCTCACATGGTAATGCAGATTTCCATGGGTAATGCGGTAGTGGGGCGCGTCATTTCAGAGTGGACAAGATATAACATGGCATGAAATTCTTACTTACAGAAGACTTTTTGACAAATTTATCAGCGGCTCCCAAACTATAAGCTTGTATCTTATGACCTAAACAAATAAAAATGCGCATAAATGCGAGAGTTAACTTTTTATAACCGCTCGCCTCATAGAATTGAACTTTATATAAATACAGGGCTAAATAAAGCACACAGTTTTTACTAAACATTGGGGTGACAATTAAGAAATTATGATAGCCCTGGCAAAAGCTGTCGTGAAAATGATAAAAATCCTTGAAGCCGTATAAGATGTGTAGCATCTGACATCTTGGCTGATGTTTTATGATATAAACACTATTCATCATCATCATCCTGTTTACTACCTCTCGGAAAATCGGTTGGTACCATCTGACGGCCAACTCTAGCATCACGCGCGCTTATTGCTCAACCAAATAATATTATTGTGCTCGAGATTTTGTGAAAGACATTGTATATGAATACTTGCATGTCCAATAATAATAATAAATGTAAATGTATGTGTATGAGTGTGTAATAATTTGTAACCTAACAAAATGTATTTTTAATTTTATTTAATATTAACGATATACCTACCTATCCAGATGAAACTGTAATTTTTATAACCGTTATGAAATTAATAATTACTGTTACTGGTGTATAACCGTTGTAATTAATAATAATATGTAAATAAATAAATTGTTCAAAACAAATTGCGCGCGCTTCCCCGGCTTTGTTACACACTTCCGTCCCTTTTCACATAATCACTCCAAAAGATTGCAGGATCCCACAGAATGCAGATTTCAGGAAAGCAAGAGGAAAGGTTAAAAAGGGTTAGAAAGGTTAAAGGTTACACATCAATAACTTAAATAAATACTCTAACCTATAGGAATAGCATTGCCTCAAAACTAGGTCCCAACGTAATTGTGTAACCAATCTGCGACATCAAATAGAACCTCTTTGTGATCGCTGCGCACGATACTCAATAAAAGGAAAATATTTTACATGCTCACGAGCTTTGTTATAAATGTATTGGAGCGAAAGCATCCCGGTAGTGAAACGATAGTGTTAATAGAGTGTGAATTGACACGCACACTCCATTTAACATTCATAGTAAATTTTCTATCGTCCAATTAAACCCTATTCGTGTACAAAGTATATTGATATCAGCTTGTAAATTTACTTGCTGCGCCCCGCGGTGTCACTCGCATAAGTCTCGATCCTGTTAGAATATCAGGATAAAAAGTATCCAATATCCTAATCCAGGGGCCCAACCACGACCTCTTTAAGTAGTAGTATTTTGATATTACTTCAGTGCGAGAAAGAAGTGGAGCTATACAGGACGTCTAGCTCCATCTCTTTCTCACGCTCAAGTACGATTAAAATAATACTGCTAAAAGAGGTGGTGGTAGGGCCCCAGGTTATGGTCTACCAATGTGCCAAATTTGATCCAAATCCGTTTAGCCATTTTATCGTTTAAGTGAAAAAGTACTCTACGCTGTAGTATTTGTAACTTTTTTTTTTGTTGAGTTTTTTCCGTAATTGTAAGAAAGGAGTTAATAAAGTAATTATTGCTACAAGGTTTAATACATGTATGCAAACTGAGGCTGGTCACGAACAGAGGGTCATGGCCACCCGGCTGGTCCGTGGATACCGCACAGGCTCCGGTGAGGTGGCGAGCCTCCTTGCCAGATTGCCGCCTTGGGATCTGGAGGCAAAAGTACTCGCGCACATTTGGGGGTGGCGGGCGCGAGGTGGTGAAAGGCCGGGGCTTAATTCCGCTGCCACGAGAAATCGCGGCACAGCAGACAGTGTTCCGGCGGGATCTAATGGCGTCATGGAGAGTGCGACTGTCGAAACCCAGTGCTGGGCACGCCACTATTGCGGCGATAAATCCCCTCTTTGAGAAGTGGCTAGGGGAGGCGCCATGGCGTCCTCACCTTCCACCTGACGCAGGTCCTCACCGGACACGGTTGTTTCTGGAGGTTACTGTTTCGAATAAGGCAGGAGGAAACACCCGGGTGTCATCACTGCGTGGATCGCCAGGAGGACACGGTGGAGCATACGGTGGAGGTCTGCCCGGCTTGGGCAGAGCATCGCCGTGTCCTCATGGAGGCGATCGGTGGCGGGGGTCTTTCGCGTTCGGCCTTGGTCTGGGCCATGATACGGAGCATGAGGGCATGGGAGGCCGTCACCTCATTCTGGGAAGCAGTAATGCTCGCGACGGAGGAGGCGGAACGCGTGAGGGAGAGGCAAACTTCAGGCCCTCACGCCCCTAGCCACCGCAAGAGACGCCCTGGGGGTCGGAAATCTCAGGCCGATTCCCGGCCACCGTAGAAGCGGGCTTGCGGACGGTGAGCAATGGGTAGCTCGCCGTGCGATAAGGACCAGGCCCAGGTCAACGGCGCGTGTGTTCCACGCGTGCCTCAAAGAGATGTACAAACAGAAGGGTCCGATGGGACCGATGCCTTCCGGGGTTACGGGAAAGTCCGAAAGGGATACTGTGGCCCCTGGCAACGTAAAGGCAACTGAAGGAACACAGGTGGGTTTTAGTCAAGCCCGATGCCCAAGACGTCTCCTGCAGCGGCTAGGGGCGTGAGGGCGCGTACCATGGCCTGGACCAGGGCCGGACGCGAGAGATCCCCGCCACCGATCGCCTCCACGAGGACACGGTACATGATATACAGAAGTTTAAAATTCCTAACTTTTTTATTGTTGAAATAGAGCTCGTACAAAAATGGTCTAAAATTGTCTACTTTTTCGGCCCCTACTATTTCACAATTTTTTAATTAAAAAAAAAATGTTTGAGATGATATGCATTTGAGGTTAGATTTTTTTTTTCAAAATAAAAAGTTTGTTGGATGGATTATTATTTATTTGTTGTTATAGCGGCAATAGAAATGCATAATCTGTGTAATTTTCAACTGTCTACCTATTACGGTTCATGAGATACAGCCCGCTGACAGACAGACAGACGGACAGACGGACAGCGGAGGCTTAGTAATAGGGTTCCGATTGGCACTCTTCGGGTACGGAACCCTAAAATCAAACTCTTCAGCTTTATTATTAGTAAGTATAGATAAAATGCTGAATAGAGATTCAATTAAATAGTAAAATATATGAGGATACCTGGAAAATATCAGAAGGAAAGGTTTACAAAAAATGTAGGTACACAAAGTTTCATCTTATTTTAGTAATAGGGTAAATATTTCGGTCTATTTTGACGAAGCTTTTTCAATATTATCACAGGTAAAAGGAATTAATCTTCTGAAAAGGTTCTATGAAAAAGTCGCAAACTTAGGAAGATACCTATTTTAACTGGAATAGGCCTTTGAAGGTGGAAAAAATAGTCTTTCTTACTGCTGTTTACAATTTTTGAAATGAGATAGTATTGTGTGCTTAAATAAAATAAAAGAAAATAGCAGTCTACTATATCTAATGCTATAATTTAAAAATAAAAGGCGGAATTAACAATCTCAGTACCTATTGGTATAGGATGCATGAAATCGTTATGTGGTAAAGAATGTTTGTATTTAACTCTAGTATCTAAGTAAGCCAATGAATTTAGAAAACAATAAAAGGTGCAGCCCGATGGCAGGTACAGCCCGATTCAAATGGCGGCTCGGAACATGAGGCGAGTCGCTGCGAAGTAATGAATTCATGGGTCAGCGGGGATGAGGGGTGGGGTACTGCACAGCGAGCAGCTAACTTCCGAGCCGCCATTAATTTTGGAGGATATTTTACTGTCTAAAACCGAGCTAAGACCGAGGAAAACGCAAAAACATTTCCTGACTATGACAACACACAACCGCTAATCTCTCTAATACTGCTTAGTAGACAAAGTAAGTATAACAGATAATACAAAACAATACACCAAAGCATTTTTCCTCTACAAAATAATTGCTGGCAAAAGATGAGGCACTCACAGTAGGCTATATTGCGAGGGCAACCATAATCGTTTCCACTTCCCGCTGTCATTATCTTCTGAGTAAATTGATGCTTAATGTCTATCATTTTGTGGCGATGTTAGGCTTGAATATAACTGTAAGTACCTGGGAATTGATCTGGTAAATATGATGGCCTTGAGGTAATAAATATGTTATGTAAACAGAAATTGGAAAGCTGTATTGGAAAACTGAGCCATATTTTTCCGATTGGATTGTGTGAGGAATGATATGAAAGAGAACGGAGTGGATGATAGCGTGGCGGTTGACAGGAGAGAATGGAAGAAGAAAAAGTTTTACACCGACCACAAGTAACATGGGACAAGGGCAAGAATGGTTGATTTGTGAAAATTTTTGTTCAGACCTAAGATATTTAGTTGCACCATCTTTCTACTAAAACCCGAAGTGTGATTTGGGTACTAGAAAACCTGCTACTACTGAAATCGTGCACTGTTTATCAGTTAGCAATGTTTCCTTTATCTCATTTCAAAGTTAGGCATTGTTATAACAATTTTAATTAATTGAGGTACCGCCTACCAACAAAATATTTCACCCATTTAATTTAGGGTCATCGCATTCAAATGCGCAAGCTTCAAAGGCTTTTGTATCCGTAAATTAGGAGTAACTACAAAATAGTGGTTTAATTGCTGGCTTTCCCCTGAATAGCGGGGGGAGGGGCAAATGCTGGTGCTGAGTTTTGAATTAAACCTAATAGTGCATAATGTTTTAGAAGCTTCCGCAAAGAATGAAAGCCGAGACGGGCTTATGGGCCAGGGGTGGAAAATTACCGGTCATAAGTTTCGTTATTGTGAGTTAAAACAATGCTTTTGGTTGCTTGTACTTTTTCATTTATTTAATTAAACGAAAAATATTTGGGTTCTTCTACTTCATCACTTATACCGGCACTTACTTACATGTTATTATTAGATTATCTCACATCGATTTCATATTTATGGGTACTTAGGTTCACGTTACATTATTATTATAGTCCATATTATCTATCCTAATGTCTGCTACACCCGACAGTAGCTTTGTACTGGACTACCATTCATCATTGACCTGCTCTTATCCCAATTTATTAGTGGTCGGCGCAACATGTGCCTTTCCTCCATACTTCTATAGGGTATCCTCTACCCTAATAAGGGCTGCTAGAAATGTTCTTATCCCTATTATCTCCCATGTATTCAATCTCGTCTTCGAAACCGGGGTCTTTCCCACTGTATTCAAAAGGGCTATTGTACATCCTATTTATAAAAGCGGGGACAGGGCCAGTGTCAATAACTATAGACCTATCTCGGTGCTCACTATTATTTCTAAGATTCTTGAAAAAATTCTAAATAATAGACTTCTCAGTTATTTAAACACTAACAAAATTATTGCCGATAATCAATATGGATTCCGGTCTGGTAAAAGCACAGAAGATGCTGTACTTGATTTAACTGGAGCTATTGCAAATAATATGAATCTTAAGCTTAAAACAATAGCTGTTTTTCTAGACCTCTCGAAGGCATTTGACACTGTCTCTGTTCCTCTTTTGCTCACAAGATTATTTCAAATTGGGGTAAGGGGGCTACCCCTGGATATTTTTAAAAGCTAACTTTGTAACCGCTCTCAGGTTGTAAGAATCGGTAACCACTCAAGCGAAGAACAGTTTCTCACCTATGGAGTTCCTCAGGGCAGTGTCCTGGGGCCCACCCTCTTCCTTATTTACATAAACAGACTCTGTAGACTGTCCCTAGCAAACTGCAAAATCATAACTTACGCCGACGACACTGTGTTACTAGTTCATGGGAGTGACTGGGCAGATGTACGCTTGCATGCTGAATCTGCCTTACGGGTCATTATGATTTGGTTAAATAACAACTTGCTCACCCTGAATTTAGATAAAACAAAATTCATAACGTTTGCACCACGGCTTATATCACAACCAGATTCCTCCTTCACACTAACTGCTCACAAATGCCTCCCGAATACTAGTGCAACTTGCAACTGTGCTACAATTACGCGTACTAATGTAATTAAATACTTGGGTGTCATTATAGATAGCACTATGACCTGGAATGAGCAGATTGGGTTATTGGTGTCACGTGTCAGAAAATTAATATTTGTATTTAAAAACCTGAGAACCTCGGCAGATTTTCTCACGTTAAAAACTGTTTATTTTGCACTAGCACATTCCGTGTTAACTTATTGCATTACTGCGTGGGGATGCTCTGGTAAATGCCTTCTACTTCGTCTGGAAAGAGCACAAAGAGCCGTTCTAAAAGTCATGGCACATAAACCTATTCGCTTCCCCACGCACGACTTGTACGTGCTATGCAAAGTTCCTACTGTAAGACAAGCATTTCTATTGGGCACATTATTACGTAAGCATACTGATATTGAATATGACCCTAATCTCAATACTCAAAGACGTAGAGTTAACAGAATATGTCAGACTGAGAGCGTTAACCTAGCAATTGCGAGAAGACACTATAACTTTTTGAGTCCTGTTATCTACAACAAAATTAATGAGAAATTAAATATCTATCCTCTATCACTACGAGAGTGTAAATTGAAAATTGAAAAATGGATCCAAAGCCTGACTTATGAGGAAACAGAGAGCCTCATACAAACTTAATTATATTCATACATATCACATCCTCCGCTTTCACATACACGTACCCTTCCCATACACACAGACGCTCGCACCTCAACACCCTCATACACACACTCACTAATAACATACGCCGACACTTACACACACACCCACTTATACTGCTACAACTATTATTATTAAATGTCTAGTTCTAGTTTTTTATTATCAATGTTATGTCTAGTTCTTACCTATAAGTATAACCAAAATTGTTGTAAAGGAACTCAGTTGGTCTTTCGCTCTGGGGTGGGCGCTAATAACTGCGACACAGTTACTAAACTAACGCAGTATTAACGTACACAAAAATTGTTAAATGTTTTTGTTCCAATAAATTATTTGTTTGTATTTGTATTCTCTATTAGTCGTCATCTCGGGAATCACCCGCTTTCTAGCCATATCATCTTTCACACAGTCCATCCATCGTTTCTTTGGTCTTCCCCTACTCTTATAGCCATCGACATTCATACTCAAAACTTTCCTGACGACATTTTCCTCACTCCTCCACATCACATGCCTATGGGCCATGACAACCGATTTCCGCACAACTTTTCAGTCACCGGGTGCCACTTTCAGACTTTCTCTTATGTACTGATTTCTTATTCTATCCATTCGTGTAACACCATAAATCTTTTTACACTCCACATCAGTACTGCACTATCATTATTACTATCAATACAATTTTTATTCAACTACCGCTAAATCCTCCAAATAATATTCCCGTAACAATTTTCCGAGCCACAAAAACCCCTTAATACTCGTATCTCCGACCAATGGACGAAAAATTGTATTTCCTGCTACGGATCGATGCCAGTCAAATTGACATTAGGAAAAGCCGGTTCTGTTTCAAATATAATAAATAAAAAAGGAACATTCTCTAATTACACCAATAGAGTTATCCTTGAAAGTTTACTAAAACACCAATTATTTATAAGTTAGCTTTGGGTAATAATACCCTTTTCGACTGACACATGGATCGTTTTTAAAATGTATGGCGATTTGTATTTTTTTTATAGTATCGATAGTTTGAATACCATTGAATTACTTATGGGCATTGAACAAGTAATAAATTTGTAATTTTTTATCGAAATATTATGATTAATTGGTTTGTATTGGGTTTCCTTATTGGCGCCCAGATGGGACAGTAGTGTCTACTTTTGTTTAACTACCCTCAATTATGGCTTTTTCTAATTATACGTTCATGACGTGTCATCAATACTTCAAGGTTTGTTATTTTACTGTTCGTAGTCTAATTATATAGGAAGTGATCTTGAAGGACTACAAAGTAATTACCATAATTACTTTTGAAACACGTGTTTTGATTTTTTTACACTTAGGTCAAATTACTCTTGTACAGCCTACTGTACAAGAGCAGTTTGACAGTGTTCCTAACCTTTTGTTTTATAATCAATCTGACTAGATAAGTGAAGTAAACCTGCTTTATTTAGCTTCATACTTAAAACCATATAAAAGTCACTTATGTGAACATTATTTGATGAGTAAACACTATAAAAAATAGACTTAGTAGAGTCAATGAAATGTAACTATCAATTAGTGACATAATATTAACCGGGTTTTTGTGTTGACATGTCGGTGGATGTTTACACAATGTTAGGTTTAATAATGGCTTATGGAAGTAATTTTGTTGATAGTATGTAAACAATATGGTACTGTCACAATGTTTCCGAATCATCAATCTGTTTGGCGTAATAATAACGATCATATTATTTAGCTACACAGAACAACTACTACTGGATACGGGAAGGTGTATGTCCAGCAACGGACGTTTCTCGACTAAAATCGTGATGATGACACTATCATCATCACGATTTGACTTTTTGCCATACACAGAATAAAAGAAAAATGTTTTATTGATAAAGAAATACGCGCGTATAAAAGAAGCAAGTTAGCTCGATCACTTAGTAACGACGACGTCGTTTATGACAATGAATGTTTGTCACTTTACAACACCACACTACTCGAGACATTTCTAAAATGGATGGAAGGCCTAAAGTCTAGCCAATTTGTTTCAAGACCTATCATTCAAGCGTATTGTTAATAATACCAGGTCAAATTAAAGTAGCTGGCAAAACCCCGCAGATGTGATGCGTATCGTTATTTGAACACGATAAAACAAAAAACAAAAATGATGTTCTATTTTTTTGGGGTTAACGACCGCTGTTATTGTAGGTACTTGTATTATGAGTTGTTACTTGTATATTCAGTTTTCTTGTTTTATCGTGTTTTGATATTGATACCCATCATTTCTGTAAAATGTACGCAAAAAACTGATATTTCAAGTAATTACGGTCTGTGATCTAGAAAAAAAAACCGGCCAAGTGCGTGTCGGACCACGCACAACGAAGGGTACCGTAGAATTTATGTCAAAAACAAACTTAATATTGTAGTTGAAAAACATGTTCTCCCACAAATATCAGTTAATTCTCCAACTGCAAATGTTAGTTTGTAATCGTAAAAAAAACTTTTTTTCATGTGATGAAACTACAAATTTTCTTTTCGACTTTTTTCTTTTACTTGTGCTGAGACCTTGCTTCTTGCCTTTCATGATTCTAGGTCAAAGGAAAGTAGGTTATAGGAATATGGAAAATAGGTTTTGAATTATTTGCAAGTATCAAAATATGTCGTATGCGTTTTTTAGAGCTCCAAGGGACCGTAGACTTTCGTATTTGATATAAATTTCAACTTGATACCTGCCGGCGTTCCTGATAAAAAATAATATGACTTGTCTGGATGTCTGTCAGTCTTGACAGACTGACATACAGACAACGAAATTTTTTATCAAGGACGCATTAGGTATCCATTTGAAATTTATATCAAATACGAAAGTCTACGGTCTGTCTGTCAGTTTTAACAGACTGACAACGAAGTGATCCTTTATGGGTTCCGTTTTTTTCCTTTTGAGGCACCTACGGAACTCTAAAAAACATCTTAATTTTTTTTTCTTAAATCGTGTTTAGATTCGATAGCCATCACGTGCAAAGTTTCGTTACCCATTTTAATTTGACCCTGTATGTAATTATTTTTGAAATTTCACGCCAATGGGGGCCTACGTATAATCCTCCATTTTCCTATAGGGGTTAACAGAAACTACAAAAACGCCACGTGCTACAGTCCCTATTAAATGTTTATACTACACATAAACAAGAATTAATTCCTCCCTAGATCACATTTATGCGACTTACTACGTTATGACGGGTACAAAGAGAATACTTAATAGGGTTTGTCATAGTTATAAGTTTTAAGGTATGTACGGCCCTTTTGCGACGAGCTACACCCACAGTCGTTTTCGGAAGACTCATGTCGCTTGACGACACGAGTCTTGCGACAACAACTGCGGAGAAAATAAATGTAAGAAGTTGTTCAGAGTAGACGACGGTTTCACGCGTATGACTTGCGCGAGGGAAAGAGGTGACGAGCGTTTTGGCGCGCTAGTGAATCAAATGTACTAGCTAACAGATTAGTGACCGACTTTAAAGTGGGTGCGACTGGCGATCGTGATCTGTCAATTTGGCGTCGCCACCGACACGGGACGTGGCATGACATGGCGTTGCACGCGCATGTCACTTGACGTAAATCGCATCGCAAGTCGAATCGCCCGAGGTCGTAAAGGCTCTTAGAGAATTGTAGGACCTACTTAGAACTTGTTATTCTATGTTTTAGTCTTGTCAGGATGTTATTAAACAAGTTTAAATTACTTAGATAGGTCACTTTGGAGTACCTAGAATAATAATGTTGGTAGAAGTGCTCTTTGTGAAAGTGGCTCTCATGAAACATTGAAGCCTGTCTGTTTCTGTCCCGATTTTCTATATTCCAGTATGAAAATGGACTGATAAATAGCTGACAAACGGCTTGGTGTTTATTTGTAATCTAAAAAAAATTGCAGGGATTACCACTTAGCACCAAGCCGGTTGTCATTTTTTTTTTTAACTTTTACCGGCAATAGTAATATTTCAAGTGGCTTACGGCAAAATACACTAAAAAGCTGCTTAACCTTCGGGATATACAGTGTGACCTATATCATCAACCCACTGCTGGGAAAATGTAACCTCATGATTTCTAGTGCTTGCGAACGTGGACCACTGTTCGTTTGTTTTGTCAAGCTCGTCCCGTTCTACGTGGTCTTATGTAAACCTTTATCAAATACTGACTCAAATACCAGATTCAAAATACATTTTACAAATCCAACCCCTCTGATTAACCTAACTGCACACATGTCTAAACATCACTTTTAATTATTAATACTAAATATACTAAGGTGCTTCGCGAAGCTAAGGTAAGATGCTTGCTTTAATTTCCGGGCTGCATCATGGCTTGCTTTAATCTCGGCGCCATCTTGTTTATTTCGTCTGTTTGTATTCGCTACAGTGTTTTTACTGCTTTAGTTTTGTTTATTTTTCTTGTTTGCTGATTGGAAAGTTTCTAATTTAAGCTTAGTGTCCAATAAGGCTGGAAGCTGTTGAAGTAGTGCAATTAGCGGGAAATTAAGGCTGTTGTTTGACTGTTTTAGTAAATGGACCAGCCACTCTGTATTTAAGGTGTCGTAAAAATATACAAAATTATTGTGTCTGGAGGACGGGCAATGATCAAAAGCACTTTCTTGAGGTACAATAAATTATTGATTGTATTTAAATATAGATAGGTAGATAGATAGGTGCATAATTGATTTATAAATACATTACAAAAAAAAAATACATTTTGATGATAACGTATTGTTCAATGTAGTTTTATGTGTATACTGAACACAAATGATAGAGCTAATACCATTTTTTTGTTGTTATAATGATAACAAAATGAGTAAAATATTATCGTGACATCTAGCCCCACGGTTGAAGGTTAGGTACTCTTACTTCTCTTAAAATCGATGATAAAAGAAAGAAAGAAAGAAAACAAAGTCATTTGACTCAGGTTAAGGCACACAATATTCACACAAAATCAAAAAAACGCAGAAAAAAATAAAAAATAACTTAAAATAGTATTGTGTACCTCACGGCTGCGCCAAAAAGGGCTAGTTCAGCATAAAGGCCAGACAACTAGTGTCTGTTCCGTTAGATTTCAATAATAAATCTTCCAATCTAAGAACTTCAAGTGCATCTGCAGCCCCTACACAGTTGTAACAGCAAATAATCTCCTCGATAGCTAAAACTCAAAGGCTGTACGACAAATAAGCAACTCACAAAGGTAAATCTCAATCAAACATAACAAAACAAGCTTAGTGCACGGACAAAGGAGGACTTGTTAAAAATGAGGGTAAAAAACATCGGGCCCCGCAGGCGTTTCATTTGTGCCTTTTGTTTGCACAGCCAGCTTCTTCATTAAACGTTAAGGGTGACAATATTAGCTAGTGCACTAAAGAGCTCGACAGTACTAACATTTTCAAAGAGGTTTCTGTTACATTGCTAATGTGACAGGTTTTTGATCTTTTCTCTTGCTTTCCTGCAGTCTGTGCATAGAACATAATAATACCCTAAAAATCTGTGGCAGTGATTTCGTGAAAAGGAACAGGAAGCCGGGGTAGCGCTCGTTATTTAATTTTGACCAATGAGCGCGCCTGGTGCTGGAGTTCACCGACAGAAACGACCTTGACGAAGCCCCGCCCCTTTAATTTTGCTTATTACCAAGGTGAGACGTCAGATGTGACACATCATATGCGACTTATGTATGCTGGCTCGTTTTTTGTGAGAATTATGTAACTTTATAAAGTTCTTACTAATATTAAATACCCTTAGTTTTTTAGGGGTATGAGGAACAGGGTGTAAAGTTCACTCAACCACCATAGAAAAGGGAGGATCCTCCGACCAGACGGGTTTTGTGTCTGGCGGGCAACTGCCACACTGTTGATGTCGGATAGTCTTATATATGTCGTTCGCGCGGTTAACTCTAATTGCGCGATGCAGGATTTGTGTGACGTCATGTCTTTTATGCGTTCGTATGTGGCGGTGTAACCGCTACAGTTTTGTCAATAATAATTATGGTAACCAATGCACAGCCTGCTTCTTCATTAAACGTTGTCAATATTAGCCGGTGTACTACAGTGCTCGATATTACTAACATTTTCAAAGCTTGATACGCTAGGAATGTGAGTGGTTGATTGCAGGAATTACGATGTCACTTTTTATGGTACAAATATATTTATTTGTACCATAAAAAGACATCGTAATTCCTGCAATCACAAACAAAACCAGGGTTATTACCCTGGTTTTGTTTTTTCCTCACATGATATAAAACAAAGTCCCCCACCGCGTCTGTCTGTCTGTCTGTCTGAACGCAATAAACTCAAAAACTATCGAACGGATTTTCACCAATGGACGGAATGATTCATGAGAATGGTTTTGTGTAACTTGGCTAAAATATGACGATTAGTTATTGTTAAAGATGTCGAAAAAAATCATGCTGACTGGGAGCTTTACTAGCGTGCGTTGCGTAAACCGTGAGAGATTAATATAATTTATGTTCTACAGGATTGTCTATCTTAAAATTTTCAACAAAAAAGTCCCAGGTGGCATATGTCTATCTTCTAAGGATGACCCACAATAACTATTTTTATCTTTCAGAATTTGATAAAAATTTCATTGTTATTTCTGAAGTTATTTTGAACGGTATTATGTTAATCCTAATCCAAAACTATGTTACTTTAATTGGACATTTAATTTGAATTAAAATATACCTTGACATCATATCATTTAAATGTATAGTTTAAGAGATATCACAGATTCAAAATTACGCGTAACAAAATAATCATGGTTGACGGCAACGCGGGCGCAGCGGTAGCAGAGTCAATGACCTTTTCCTCAGCTATTAGGTGTGAAATGCCGGTAGTACTTTCCCGTGGGATATTTCCCAACAACCACGCGCGTGAAACCACGGGAAAAAGCAAGTAATAAATAAAAAAACGGACACGATAACGAAGTGATAGCGTGTCCACGTGTAGCGATTATTATTATTATTATTATTTATTTTATTTATAAGTTCAATGATACAGTTTTTAATAATCTACGCCCCACAAAACCGTAGTAGTGGTTTGACCGTGGGGTCTGGCGTGTCTAAATACACTAACTTAACACACGTAGGTAGCACTTTAACAATATTATATTCAAACTATTTATAACTACTAACTATTCAAATTTATTTTTAAAACCCGCCATACCCAAGACAGGTAGGTAGCACTTCAATATATTCAAACTAAAAAAAAAAAAATGTTAAATGCAAATGTTTGGAGTGATAAAATATTATCACTCCAAACATTGGCATGAAGTAGTACACCAGCTAATAAGCTGGTGTACTACGGTGCTCAATATTACTAACATTTTGCTGTAGAGTGATTTTGCAAAAATAATTTTGATACATTTGGAATGTAAATGGTTATTGTGGGAGTTATGGCAGATCATGATGCGAAAACGGCGAAGGAAAACATCGTGAGGAAACCGGCATGCCTGAGAGATATTTTTCGACGGCATATGGCTCCAAGTAAGAAGCCCATGGGCAGCTATAAAACTGTGACACCAGGTTAGTCACTAACCACACGAAAAGAAGATGATGCGATAGAGTATCTACTAGATAGACTAAATATTAATTGAGAAATTACGAATATTATTGTGTGGCTAGATTTCTATTCTATGATATTTACATAATTTTATAAGATACCTCATAAAAAATAATTATTATTTATAAACATAAAGTGTGAACTTACTTTAACCCGTAAAAGAAAACATAGTATAACAATATTATTTTAAGACCTCATAACTCAGCATCAAAAAGGGCTGCAGAACTTGGCCCAAAATTCTTTACACCTCAACCGTATAACATAAAACAAAACAAGTGCGACAATTCAGGAATACGCACCTAATTACCCTTCTTACTTGGCAAAGAAACCTCAAAGATTTAACCCGACACAGGTAAACCACCAACACGTTTTAAGGGTTGTTACTCGACAAAATTGGAATTGAAACTGAGCATTGGCTCAACCGAGTGTGTCTGAGCGTAGCGCAGCATTGAAACGTAGAAATTATTTCGACATCGCCCTTTAATTTCGCCGACAAAAGGTGTCATTATTTTTTAATTAAATTAGACGAGGTTTGGTGTGGTAATGGTGTACTGCTTTTAGGAGAAAATGGATGTTTAAGTTTTGTACAAACGTGTTTAGATACGGTAATTTATAAATAGCTGTTGCTAAGCACGGATTTATATCCAGAGGTTGCTTCTAAATACTTAAAGCAGATACATATACTAATTTGATGACCTAGTGTACCGTTATTTTATTACTAGCTGTGCCTGCGGCTTCGCTCACGTAACTGTGTTCTTTTGGCGTTATAAATTATTTAACTATAGATATAGGTACCATCGAAGAAGTTCATATTTATACACCGTAATGGCTATTTCTGCTTGCAGCGCTCGGCCGCTACAGAACCGGGGTGGTAACAGAAGTGGTCATCGTGTTCATGGGATTTTGTTTTCAAACTGCTTATGAAGTTCTTCAATAGTTCACAATTATATATTAATGTAGCATATCGTGTCTGTTTGTGTGACCGCGTTGTTCTTCTAAACTACGCAAACGATTTTGATGCGGTCTAATAAATTAACATTAAATTTAAATATAATACGGAAATCTCAACATTGTCAAGTCGTAAAAAAATATGTGAAACATGGGCGGTTCGCTAGTTAAATATAAATCAATGGAAATGGTAGTGATGATATTATTTTGCAATATTTGTAATAAATATCATGTCATTTTATTTTCTTATTTATTAAGTAGGATTTTCCGGATGTTTTGTTCCCCAATTCGAATCGGCATCAAAAACCTTTGCTCATTAGCTTGTTATACTGTGAGATCGCGAGTAGAATAAACGTTGAGTGGTCTCACAGAAAATAATTTTGGAATACTACCCACGTAGATAATCTTCATACATTTTACACGTTTTCTATGAACAAAGGCCGAATCAAAGGTCACCTTTATGTTAGTAGGCCAGTTTTTATATTTAGAATTTAGACGGCAACAACATATTGATTGTCGATTATTATCTTTGTTCTAATAAGCTCTTTTAAAACTACCTATCATAGTGTAGTGTATGTATGTGTAGTGTACACCTTCTGATTGCTTTATCACTTTTGACAACGATTACCACTAAATTGAAACGACTTAAGGTTGAAACTATCTAACTATCACGATGTGCAAGTGACATTCAACCTTAGGGATATAAAGCCTAATCCGTGAACACAAGTGCGTAGTTTCGGCCGAAGTTACGAGCGTTTCCTACATCGTATCACATACGGACATAATATTAGTTTGGGGTCCCACCTAATAATGAATGACAACACGATTTGACAGTTGTTCCTACTGCCTGTGTGTTTTTCCCGTCCGAAAAATTTAATTTGACACTTGTTTTCAAGGTACAACTACTTCTGGATGGGCCCGTCTTCGTTTAGTTACGAGGTCGACGATAACTTCACCACCCTTATGAAAACAATGTTTTCTTAACATAATATTAGCGATACAGGATGTTACCCATACAGCGGATATGACGTTAGCTGCCTTTTCCCTTTGATACAGGGTGCTTTTATTTAGACATAGGTTGCCCACGTATGCTATACTTGGGTGGAGAGGTTTTTGGTTGTATTCTGAGGACCTCTTAGTACTTCGTAAAAGTAATCTCAATGATGTAACTTGCATAAATTACTATGTATTTATTTATTTCAGATATGCACGGATTTCGTAATGTAGTGTATGACTTAATTATGTACCTGTGGATTAAACCACACTTCACTTAGCTTAAGCAATGTCTACCACTGTATATGTATAAGAATCTAACCGATGGAAACTAAAACAGGAAAAGTTACCAAATACCGACATTTGTCTCCAGTTTTCCAACCACGAAAAAAAACCTCAATAAATACAGGCAGTTGTCATCACACCGCAGTAAATTCTCTAATTAATGTTAAAATATGTTCAGCTTCATCGGAGCAAGCCAGTTTAATACCGTCGAATTTACGGTGGAACCTGCATTTGAATTGTGCAATAACGTGAAATATTTTATGTGGTACAGTATCGGCGATTTTAGTGGACAATAAACGGAATTTAAAATTGTGCTTTTAATTTCGATTTTCGAGACAGGTATTTGATTGGTGCATAGTTTAAAGATGAAGCTATTAGTTTGGTTCTAAAATTATTTTTAAGCGTAATCCTTTTAGAGAAACAGTCAATTATATTATATTACCAGCTTTTAATAATAAGCAGGGCAAAGAAGTCCTCGTGGAGTAAATATTTACAGCTATACGAGTCAATCAAAGGTTAAGGTATGCTTACCGAGGTCGGTCCGTGGATGGCTGACCACTCTTAACATATTATCGACAACCCTCCGAGCCTCGGAAAGCACGCTAAGCCGTTGGTCCCGGCTGTCATTCGGACATCTTTGACGGTCGTGACGGGTAGTCAGAATCCCGAAAGTGTGACAACACAGTCTTGGCAAGAGGTATCGTGTTACCCAGTAACTGGGTTGTGGAGGTCAGACAGGCAGTCACTTCATGTAAAATACTGGTATTCAGCTGCATCTGTAAACTGACCCCAACACAGTTGGGAAAAGGCTAGGCAAATTCAATCAATCTGCCTAGCCTTTTCCTAACTACATTGGGGTCAGCTTCCAGTCTAACCGGATGCAGTATTTTACATGGAGCGAATGCCTATCTGACCTCCACAACCCAGTAATTGGTTGATACCCTTGGTAAGGCCGGTTGTCAGACTTTCGGGCTTCAGACGACCCGTCACGACCGTCAAAGATCCACGAATGACATCCGGGACCAACGGCTTAACGTGCTTCCCAAAGCACGGAGGAGTCTCGGTATGTAAAGATGGTCACTCATCCACAGACCAACCTGTTACCGTACCTGATGGATCGACCCGTGCGGCTATTATTACTTAGTCACGAGCTCCTCAAAAGGCTAGACAGATTAGTTGATTGAATAACAAGCTGGTCAAAGGCTTTTTGTACGGTCGCGAATCATATTTTAATCAACATACAAAGTGACACTGACCTGCAAATTACAAAAAAATTAAGAAAATTGACTATTGCTGGCTGTGTTAGCGCATCTTCCTTAACTGGGAAGCAAAATGCTTACTCCGCATCAACACAAAGGTATACAACTTTGTATTATACATGTCTACTCTTTTCGTTTATTATTTAGGTACACTAAAAACAAGTTGTGAAGACTAGTTGAAGTCAAAAACTTTTAGCAAACCTGTCAAATATGTAAACAAAGTAAAAACATTTATATGAGACAATGTCAATACTGGTGTTTTTGACAAGTCTTTTAAAAGATTTGTTGAAAACAAGAATCACAACTTGTACATAAGTTTCATTTCATTCCATTTATTCATAACAATTTTTACATTGTGTCGAATATTAGAGATTTTACAATTTAAAATAAAATACAAAAATTACATGCCACTTAATTATAACTATCAGGGAGAGTAATAATAATAAATAAATGTCATTTAAATATCCAGATTATCAATGTCACAAATAATTAAATATATAAAGCTGTGTCAGATTTTCAAAGTCAATTACTTACTTATATGTCATGAATGTAATTAATCATTAAAAAAATATACCATAATAATCCTGATAAATTTTTAGTATAATATGCATGTTTACAATTTAAATGTCATTCATTGAATAATAGCAGTCTGCCATAAGTAACGTTTCAATTTAGTTAAAGTAAACAGATAATTTTATATCATCGGGGAGTTGATTGAAGATTTTCACTGACATGTGACCGGTACCGTATGCGACTATAATAATATTAAGTTTAGGAATATTTGTGCTTTTAAAATCTTTTTTTAAGTGGGTGTAAATGTGTGGAATATTCAATATTTTTGTACATATAAGACTTCCATCTATTTATTTATAATCAAATTCCTAAACCAATTAACGTCTTGACTTAGTTCATGTATAATATATATATTATTATTATACAAATATAGGTACCATTCATTATTAATATCATTAATAAACATAATCATATAATGTTCCCACTGCTCGGACACACCTCCTTCTAGGAAATGTCGATCACGATGTTTTCCTTCACCGTTTTGAGAGCAGTGGTGATGAAATAATTTACACAAAGTATAACGCCGGTCTGGCTTCGAGCCTGCAACTCGTAAGTCACCGCCGGTACCACTGAACCACCAGTGTCTATTTGTATAATACAAAGTCTTAATACCGATGTCCTTCGCTCAATAATTCAAATGACTCACCAAAAGCCTTCCGGAATAGAGGTCGATACAATTACCTTTAGCTTTTGAATGTTTTAAATATTTACTTAAATAATTGTACCGCGTCGAGCAAGGAAATATTAAGCAGGGACTTCTGTTGGTAGTAAATAAGTAAAATATTTGTCAATAATATTCAATTGTGTGCCGTGGGAAATGGGTCAGTGTTAAGTGTTTTTACCCGAATTCGGTGCAAGGAAGGGTTAATATCTGATGAATTGTTATGATTATCGTTTGATATTGACATTTCATTGGTATTATGATTACATAATATTCTACTAAAAGCGAATAACAACAATGTAACTGAACGCGATCAGCACATCTAAGCCGCGTTCAAGAGCTCTCAGTGTCATCATCGTTCTTGAACGAGCTTCATTGGTGAAATTCGCTCTTAGTTCTTCTAATTTATAATCTAGATTTAAAGAGACCCATTGATTGCGTTATTTATTTAGTAAAATTTGGTGCCCAACCAGCTGAGAAAGCATAGTTGCTTAGCGTTTAACTTTCAGCGCTACTGGTCGTGGAATCGAATCCCATGGCGGTTGCGCGGCTTTCCGCGAGTGTGTGATGTGCTTAAGTGACATGCGTTAAAATTAATTGATTCTAGTCGACCCTTCCAAAAGGTAGTTTTCGCAAGAAGAAGAATGGGCAAGAAACTCCACCGTTACTCTTTTAAAATGTTTTCACAATATCTTGTATACATTAAATATATGTCAAGACAATGCACAGGAGAAGGTGCTCGTGGCTAAGTAATAACTGCCGCATGGGTCGATCCACCAGGTTAAGCTACGCTTGCCGGGGTTGGTCTGTGGATGGGTGATCATCTTTACATACCGAGACTCCTCCGTGCACGGAGCACGGAAAGCACGCTAAGCCGTTGGTCCCGGCTGTCATTCGTGGATCTTTGACAGTCGTTACGGGTCGCCAGAATCCCTAAATCTGACACCTAGTCTTACCAAGGGGTATCGTATTACCCAGTTACTAGGTTGTGGAGGTCAGATAGGCAGTCGCTCCATGTAAAATACTGGTATTCAGCTGCATCCGGTTAGACTGGAAGCCGACCCCAATATAGTTGGGAAAAGGCTAGGCCGATTGATTGATGTGAAGACGATGCACCTAGAATAAAATTAATATACCACAATAGGTAAAAAGAGTTAAAAATGAAGCAACAACAGATAAATTATTAATTAAGTATGTGATAGATACATGGTGCTCACATATTTAAAAACATTGTAAAAGTAGACGATTTTCCTAAAATTTTTCAATTAATAAGTCAGTGTAAATATATTTAAATAAATATATACTTCCTGTATATATTTATTTAAATATATTACATTGATTTTACATTCTGATTACAATTGAATTAGCAACCAGTTTGATTTTGTCTAGATTCTCTATCCTATGGAGCAGGGCCAGCACCAGTTTCCAAGCACTCTTATTTTGGATATTATCCCCTAATTTGTAATGTGCTTGTTTACAAGGTGTACTTTTAATATGAGTTTTAAATTTTCTTTCATTTAATTGCAATATATCACACGGTATTTTGTTGTAACATTTAATACAGTACCCCATAAAAGATGTATTTACTTTAGATAATCTGAAAAATGGTTGATCTATTTTATCTTTATTTCTAGTATTAAAATAATATCTATCACTTATTTTATTAAAAAGATGTTGATTAGTAATGTAGGAGTATTAGTAATGTATGTCGAAAGCAATTCATTTTTAACTCACAATACATTTCCAATTACTACATTATAAAATTAATAGTACCTACTCGTGTGTTTTATTAAGAAATTAGTTACATATAACTGTATGTCAAATAACATTTTTGATTGATAAATTTATTTTATTTATTTAAACATTGATAAATTAATTAATATATTTGCCGTGAAATATAATGAACAAATAAATAATTTATTGTTCGCCCGGTTAAGTACGCGTAGCTCGCTCGTTAATTAATACTATTATGAATATCAATATGCCATCATTATAATTTCAAACAGTAATTAGCTACTGCTGAATATGGGCATGCAGAGTAAACAAGCTGAAGTGGCAGTGGGTTGGCCATGTTTGTTGAAAGACCGATGGTCGGTGGACTAGACAAGCCAGGGCATGTCGTCGGTCCAGAGACCGACGACCGAAAAAAGGAGGCTAGGATAAACTGGATGCGGAAGGCGAAGGATAAGCGCAGCATGAAAGAGGCCTATGTTCGGCCTCTGTGCACTGCGATAGGCTGAGTTGATTTATTGATTGAATATGGGCATAAAAACGGATGGGGAGGGGGGTATTTAAATCACAAAAAAGTCACCAAAGGATTTCTTTTTCCATACACGGAAATACAACTCTAAAATTTCTTCGAAATTTACTACGCGATTATGTTGTCGAACCTTTTAAATCCAGTAATCAATTCTAATCCACCTCTACTGAAAACACAGAATAAAAAAAAACAGCACCTGTTCTGGAAAGTTGCACGCGTCCGCTGGAAAACGTCCCAGTCTCTGTTAAAGTTTGAATAAAATCAAACATTAACTTGCAACAGTTTGTGAGAGTTTTCCATTAAATTGTTGCTGTAAATATGTATTCGTTCGTTAGCGACCTAAAATTAAATTCCTGTATGCTTCGTGCCTACCAAGCGTGGTGTGGAAACGAAAATAAAATAACTGCATGATTGTGAATTTATAGCTTTTTTTGTCGTGTGATTTATAGATTTATTATGTTCGTAGGTAGGTATATATCACCAAAATTGGTTAGGTTTATTGAGTATTGTACCTAGCATATATACTCGTAGCTAGACTGGGGATGTCACACAATTCTAAGCTCAAGATTTTGTTATTACAAGACTGGCCAAAAAGGTATGTCATGTTTTCATGGTTCATGTGGGTATGTATGTTTGTGAGTTTCTTTGTTCCACCAAACATTTTAAATGCCTGATGCAGTAGGGGGACGTCTTAGATTAAAAAGAGTTCCACACAACGACTTAACGGTCCCCCAACTGCAATGAGAATTTCATTTATCTGTTTAATCAGCGAGTAAATGAGTGAGTCCTTTCGATTTGTTTAAACAGATTAACTAATACAACTTGTTTTTTATTTATTTACTCTTTAGTTCGTTTTTTTTTAATTATTTTACTATTTAAATTTATAGCACATACTATCTACATCCAAAGCCCTATCACAAAACACTCTGGAAGGGATTCGATGACCCATTCTTAGACAGATATAATTGTAGAAGTTTTACATTGGTTGACGTAATGGGCGGTCTCTGAAACATAGAAGGATAGATACGGTCTCGGCGTTGTTAGGGTTCCGTACCTCAAAAAGAAAAAAACGGACTCCTTATAGTATAATTTCGTTATCCGTTTGTCTGTCTGTCAGTTTGTCAATGCCCTTTTTTGATTTGATTGAAATGAACATCAAGTATATAGGGTTAAGCTCCCTTGAAGCTTTAAAAAAAACATCATAAGCAATAAAAAAATACGGCTATATATGTGACATATTTAGATATTTGTAAATAAATCAAAACATATAGGGTATTTTCCGTTGTCCTATAATCATGAAATGTGTCAATAAACAAGGTCTCACAGCACAAGTAAAAGACAAAGTTCGAAAATCGTTTATTTGTAGGTAGGTACATCACATATAATTGTTTTTGCGTTGGCAAACTTATATTTGCAGTTGGAGAATTGACCGTGACGTATGTCGATGTATGGGGGAACATGTTTTTCAACTACAATTTTTAGTTTTTTCTTTTCTTTCTCAATTCATCCCAACTTGGCTGGCTTTTTATACTACCCATTATACCATTCCATAATCCAGACATAATTTAATTAGTCGCTAGTCAATAATGTTAGCTCAACGTAGCTCTATAATGTTATCTCAATTGTGTGTATCCATTCAAACGTACAACTTCTTGTTTATATGTATAGATCATTTTGAATCAAGAATTTAGCCAAAGAGAGGGGGAAGCGAAATTAATGTTATGTTCTTTGTTCTGTTTAACAATTTTCCTTTTGCGTCCTTTCTCGTTATTTGATTTCAGAAATTTTATTATAGGAGCTCCAGTAATTTTATAGCGAGTATTTAAGAAATTTTTGTATTGTAAATGTCACTCGTATAATGTCGAATATTTTCGTTAAAATTACTGTGTTATGATATAAAGGTTTTGGTAAATATTTTGGCTTCATTTATAGAAGTAGGTATCTGTTGGATCATTCGGTTCCCTACAAAATGGTTGAGCTGGATGGTGCTGATCCATGCGTCATGTTCGTGAACGGGCGCCATCAGTTGAGACTGGTCATCTCTTATCTGCCAGGGCTTATTTTTAATCTTATTTTTTTAATCATTTTTGATTTTTATATATATTTTTTTTTACATTGTTCTCACATATAGAATCAACAAGAGTAATGTACCCAGGATTTTGTCATTTCTATATTTAAAAGAGTGTCCTTGGAGTTTCTTGCCCGTTCTTCTCCATAGAGATCTACGTTTTGGAATGGGCAACTAGCTTCAACTTTCTGACTAACTTATTCTTTGACAATTCAAAAGTGCCTGTAAAGGGTTTAATTGAAATAAATGCTTTGAGTTTTGTATTCATGAAATGTCGGTATGTGTTTGAGGGTGATCTAATTAGAATTGCAGCAGATATTATGATTATTGTATCCACGTATTTGATGAACCAGCTTTTGATTTTGCTTACTGACCGGTGAATTTTTAATTAGCGTAATTGATCCAGTATCAACAAATATTAAACAACAATGATTGTTGTTAGTTTAGCCTTTCATTAAAACTCGCTGTTATGTAGCCCTCAATTTTTTTAATTTTATTGGGATTAGAATTATTATTGAGTGGGTAATTTTCAACTACCTCCACGCCTTAAGTGGTAATAAAACATTATAGGAACATGATAGATGTACTCGGCCAGTACGAAGTTCACGAATAACAAGTTACTCTTACGTACACGTATACCTACTAACAAATATACTCAATATTTCATAACAACATCACTTACAAATCCTCAACCAAAAAAAACCGCACAGCCTAACGAATCCATTCCCCAAAAACCATGTTGAATAAGTCAATAAAAATGAACATTTTCACAAACAAGCCACAACTCAATCCAGGCGTAATATTGTTGGAAAAATTCATAGTTACCAATAAACAACTTGATGGCTGAAACACGTCGGCACAACATAAATAGACCAGAAGTCCTGCTCCACACAACGCAACGAGTAGAAACAGACGCAAATAGAAAGAAAAGAAAGAAAATACGTTTATTTGCAGTACATAAGACGCAAGCAAAGGAACAAACACTAAAAACAAATTTGGGGGAAAATATGCGTCACATCCACGCAAAACGGCCATCACTCAGCATAATGCTGGGACCCTATGCGAGACAGAGCCCCAGCGCTGGTTTTCAGTGACAGCAAATATAGACTTGCGTCTACGTACAGCGAGTAGGTACATAAGCGCACTGGTGGATGGCATTCGTTTAATGCAGGCCACACCCGTAACAATATACTTAGTGGAATCTAAAATAACAGTTACACCAGTCTACGTAATGCAGCAGTGCTCACAAATAGCTCAGTTATTAGTACTAATTCATCCCTCCCAATTTACCTAATGCATAATGTAAAGTTCACGCAAGTAAGTTGTAACGAGTACAGCCTGCAAGCTGTGCATAGGATCGTCGTACGTACACGTCTATGTGTACATGAGATTTCGCTTGTCGTTTGTAGCGGGCCTTCTGACCTATCTATTTTGTCACGTTGGTGCGGGACAAAAGTTTCGGGCACAGTCACGCCCTTTCCCTGTTTCGGTCAGGCGGCGTGACATCTTCTGTTATTGCACCGCAAGCGAAATGTGTTCTGATTTTCGGTAATGTCCTTACATTTATTTTGTAATGATTTTAATGATAATGATGTAAGATCAGAAATAATCTTGATGAAATTACGTTCATTTCTTAGGGCATGTTTTTTGTTAATTTTGACTAATTCGTAAAGGATATAGATTTCAGCATAAAGTAAGAATTATACTATGTATCTAATTACTGTGGATTAGTCAAAAATTGCCCGAAAATTATGCACTTTTCGCTGTTTAAGAAACATGATTTTTACCCAAAAAAAAAACGACTAACAAAATTAAATTCCTTCACCAACAAAACGAGCACCGTCAACTATAATTAGTTTCTCCAAGCCACCACATAAACAACCTCGCACAAGAGCCTATTATGAAATATTAATAACTAGCTCTAGAAGCCATAGAGAGCCAATTTTTCTGTCCATTGTGCTCAGATAGCGTTGATAAGGACAAAGCGAGTGAACAAAGCCGGCAGTACAATGCCGACACTGCAGAAATGAATGTTGTGGCCATTGACTTGCACGGCATTTTAACGGGAACGTAATCTGCTCTGTTACTGTTTTACGAGTAGTACTACTTTCAGAATGGAAATAAACCACTCATAGGTGTAAGACAATGGGTCGAAAAAAATGTGGAAGATAATGATTTTAAAAGTAATTTAAAATGGGAGTTTTTGCGAGTAAAACGTATAAAGAGTCAGAGACATAATAAGGTAAATAGTAAGGGTGCCTTTCTATAACAAACGGAATTGATTTCATACTGTATTATTCGAGTAACAAAATCATTTTCATGCTAAAAAAATACATTTGTTCCAGTATTTTTCCTCGAAAATGTATTGACGATTACAATACAACGAAAAGAAAAAATACTGGAACACATATATTTCATACCGTGAAAAATGATTTTGTTACTTGAACGGTATGAAGTCAATTTCGATTCGATATATCAATTTATGTAAGCCAGCGATTGATATGAGTATTGTGATCGAGATAGGATATACTCGTAATTAACCTTTTCTTGTCCCATGAATCACTTATATGGTTCAGGTTACTACTATTGTGTCGACTTTGTTGTATGATCCCAACGATCAACTAGTGAGTTACTGGTATTAAAAGGTTTTGAATCTGTAGATTAATGTGAATAAAGGTATTAGATAGGTATGTACTTACCTACCACTAATTCGATCGTCACAAGAAAATAAATACACTAAATCTATTATATTTTATGTTGTCTCGTATAAATAACTTTCTTTTTTCAAAACTTATTGTCCAGAAGAAAAGAAATACACAATTTCACATTCACCGCTAAACCAGAGGAGTTGACAAACTGCTTTACTTTCATTCCACCACAAACTCGCAGTGACCACGGAAAATTCATGGCAGACCACATTAAACTTTGAGTCAAGCAATAACTAGACGTTTTTGAATTTCAAATCAAGTGTTTAACATTTTCGAGGCACGCGAAGGGTTAGCATTTGTTGCAAGACTTAATAGAGTTAAGTTTATTAAATGTTAAGAACTCTATGACTGTGTATTTTTTGTAAGTGCAATGCTTTTTTTTGGAAGAATGATTATACAAATATATACAATAATAAGTGTCTGTTTTTAATGTCAAAATTACAGCTTTTTACTAATTGCTGAATATGTTTATACGGTACTTACGAGGTTATCAAAAAAAAAAAAGAATTTTTGCCTGTCTCTGTCTATTTGTTTCGGCTAATCTCCGAAACGGCCAGACCGATTTTGACTGAACTTTCACTAGCAGATATCTGATGTTATAAGGAGTATCTTGAATCCACGCGGTCGAAGCCTTGAGGAGCAGTACATAAGTAAGTATATAACTGTCATTCATGTTACTGTGAACATATTTCTAAAGCCCTTCATATTTTCTTATTCCCTTGCAATTTATTTGATTGTACTTAGACAATAGCTTCAGAATCAATTAGACAGTGAGCAAATTCGGAGGCTCTTTATATGCACCCAAGTTTTTGGATGTCTACGGATGAATAAAAGCCTAACAAATAATAATGTACTATATGTATGTAGGAATGGCGCTTAAAAACCGTTTTATGACATAATAATTGTACCAATGCGAGCTAACAATAATACTCATAATACTAAAACTAATATTATAAATGAGAAAGGGAGTTTGTTTGTTTGGTTGTTCCGCTTTCACGCTAAAACGGCTGACCAGATTTGGATGAAGGGGCGACCATGACCTGGATTAGGACATAGGATACTTTATATCCCGATATTCCCACGGGATCGAGAATTTTGCGGGTGAAAACGCGGGGTGCAGCTAGCAATCTATAATAATATTATCATAACCGTTATCCCTAAGAAAAGAAAATTGGCGAAATTTATGTATAGCCATAGTTGACATCCTCATTGAGCATATTAACAAACCCGTAGAGTAGGCAAGGCATGGCAACGAAACGAACATTATATTCATCCTATGTTTCATTCTACCTAACCCACTCACATAGTGTTATTACCACCTCAATATATCATAAACCCTTCTTTATTTAACGTTAATTCTGGACAGTAAATCTTAAGGGATTACATTTCGTATATGTATGAAGAATTATCTCGCAAAAAGGGTCTGGTTTTGGTATCTTTACGCTTCTTTTTGCTGTTGTATGATGAGCAGGAAATTATGTGGTATTGATATCGTTGCTTGGGAGATTATGGGTGCAAAATCTTACCGGTAATCATGTGACTTGTTCTATGAACTGAATTAAAACAATTACTCTGACTTATAGAGTGTTAAAATCATCGTAATTAATTACCCGTGGTACTTTATCATTCGGATGCTTTGTGGGCTAAGACCACCACAACATGGGTCCCTGAAGATGTCAACCGTTATCGCGGGAGACCCGGGCGTAGATGGTGGTACGAACTTGACGCCTATAAGTAAGATCGGTCCTTATAGGCTCTAGATCGAGTAAGGTGCAAAAAGGAAAGCTTTGCCTAGCAGTGGGATAACCCAGGCTAACCATTATTTTTATAATACATTAATCATTTAGAGAAGGCAATGCCCTTTGATCTGTTTGATAAGAATGGCACCCTAGAATGTAACGTTCACTACCTTTACGAGTTCCGACGATTGAATTATTGAAGCTACAATCATCATGTATGGTAGAGCGATTAGTGATTGCAATCAGTAGGTACCAATGTGGAACATAGAAGGAAGCTGCTGCGTGGGGTGCAGCTGTTATAGTTTTTAATATTATATATTAATCTGTCGCGCGCGCAATTAGCAGACACAATAGAATTTTATTGTTATCTGTCTCCAATATGAGACACCAGTATTATAAAGGTTAAATATTATATATAATAGTATATACTATGGGTATTACCCGCATAAATCTCGATCCCGTGGGAATATCAAAATTCTTAATTCAAAATATTTTAATTCATTTAATCGTACAAGGGCACTTATGAAACGTCAGAAGCTAGGTGCACGGTTCCAATTGGTCGTTTCCTATGGAGAAGAGCCGGCGAGAAACTCCACGGTTACTCTTTTAAAAGTAAATGGTATTTACACTGTTTTCAAATTACAGTGTTAATAGGTATGAGAGGACAGTGTAGGCCTATCAACAAGTATCAGGTACCTAAGTACCTGGTACTTGTTGATAGGCCTACACTGTCAAGACAAGACAGAAAATGGTTAGCAGATCTATAGTCTGTTAAGCCTACCACGTTCTCACATTCACAAAATCTTAAGGTTATAATCAAAAAAAAAAAATATACTCGTAAAAAAATAAAGACCTATTTAAACCTAATGTCATGATTGCCTCTACAGCTGTAACAAATACGATTTAATCACCGGGATGAAAAGTATCCTACCTCCCAACCTAGGTGATGGTCTAACCATGTACCAAATTTCATCCAAATCTGGTCAGCCGTTGTAGAGTGAAAGCGTATTTACATTCAAGGATTGTAAATACGCTCAAAGTCGTGGAATAAGAGAGAGCGCATACAAATTCAGATGATTATAATTTCAGAAAATGTCGTCACATTCAAGATCATCATAGCCTTCGTAAAAAGCAGCAGATTTTTTTTAAAACCCCCTTAAGATCAAAGTAAAAAATAAATAAAAAATCAAGGCTTTTCTTTATAAATTTATACCAGCATAAAACTGAGGAAATTTCGTGTTCTCCGTACATGACTTATTCACTCATGAATTATAAATGTGTAAGCTTAATTTGTGTTAAATTATACTTTAAAAGAGTACCTTTTTCAGGCGTTTTATATAAAAATTAGCATGATATTGTACAGAAAATTATAATTTCACTTGTATGTTTAGTAATCTGAATAATATTACGTCTTTTGTTGAGATGTTTATATTGTTTCTTTAGTATTTGCATGTATAATTAATTTGTAAAGTATTTTATTGTGAATGAGATGAAGCTGGCAACATTGTTTGGTGGAATTAAAATTTTGAATGGGCTTTGTCAAGTTCGTGTGTTTCAATAAATATTGGATTAAGGTTTTAATATTTTTGTGTACGCATTTTTCTTTATTATATTTTTGTGTGTAACAAGGATCTGAGCGAATAAAATTGGGTTAGAGCTGGATTTAAGGCTAGTGGTTTGTGGATTATGTGTTGGTTTTTATAAAAAATGGAGAATTAATTCTGTATTTTTTCAAAGCTCCTTCTGGATTGTTAATTCTCATAATATGCATTGTTACAGCATTAGTGATAATCGAAATTTTATTCATTGACATATTATACATACGGGAAATAAGTATAAAAAACTGGCCAAGCGCGAGTTGGACTCGCGCACGAAGGGTTCCGTACCATTATCTATAAAAACATACACACAGCGAAGTCGTAGTAATAGGGTCTCGTTTTTACTCTTTGGGTACGGAACCCTAAAAAACAGAATTTAAACTGCAGAATTTAAACTGTTTTATTTTTTCAGTAATTTTAATTGTAACTGGATAATCAATAGCTGATTTCGTCAGGTCAGAATGAAACATAATTTATAAATAATATTCCGTGCCTCAATAGGTCACTCGAAAAATCGGGAACATTCTGACTGACTAGCCCGCTGTCGGTGACAAAAAATTATAAACTAGACTAGCTTTGTCCGCGGCTTCGCCCGCGTAAAGGTCGGAAATTATTCCACAGGAACGTGCTACCGAGATTCATACGTATCCTATGTCCTAACACAGGTCATGGCTTATCCGTATGCTTTGCAGCTAAATCTGTTTATCCGTTACGGCATGAAAAAGTAACAGACAACAGATCTTTTTTAGGGTTGCGTTGTCTGTCAAGACCCATTTACTTAGAAATGCGTGGAGGTATCAAGTTGAAGGAGATATCAAATACTTAGATCTACAGTGCCTTGGAGCTGTACAGAAAATCAAACTTCTTAGTCGACACAATAAAAACATATGGCCATTAATATCGCATATGTTGACACTAGCAAATAATCCAAAGCCTATAAGGTAGGTACTTCCCGTTGCCCTGCAGCATAGAGTTTGACTTCTCGTCAAACTCTGCGCTGCAGGGCAACGGGGCAAGGTTTTACAGTTCAAGTAAAGAGAAAAATCGGAAAATTGGTAATTTATAGTTATATATCAACTGCTAAGATAATTTTTTTCTTCAGTCTGTCTTGACGTTACATTTAGTCTGTATTTCATTCATTTCGGTTCACGCCACTCTTTTAAAAGTAATTTTTTCAAGTGAAAAATTAAGATTGCCCTTCAATCCGGAATTGAAAATTCGGGCATCCGAGCGAGAACAGCTTTGAGTCGAGACCCTTAGGGCACGAGTCCCACTCACACTTGACCGGTTTTAAAAAAAACATTTTTTTATGATTCTAAATGTCTTATTATAAAGTAATAATTCTTCATTTTATTATTATCACCATTGTTATACCAACTCTAGTGCTGCTATTGACTACATAATACCTAAATGTCAGTAAGGTTATTTTATCGTTAAAAAAATAGGTACACAAAAAATGGGGAAAAAAGAAAATTCGGAAAAACTGAATGTGCATTTTCTATGACCATCTTTTATGAACTACTGACATTTGGACAGGACAATGTCTTTCGGGCCAGCTAGTGTCTTAAGCAAGGTGAAGACGACTGTAAATTAAACTTCGTAAATAAAATGCCGTTCACAGTCTGCATACGAAAATTCAATCAAATAATTATATCCAATAGTTTAGTCACTATAGCTAGTCAAAGATTGACAAAACCCATAGTCATCACTACTATTCAGTTTGTTTGAAAAAATGCCTTTTTAATTTCGATGCTAGGAATTATTTGATCGTTCCATAATACTTATAAGCATAAGTATTGTCAGTGTTTTCATTTATTGTTGTACTATTTACTAAACACTGTATATTATTAGTCACACAGTCTTAGAGAGAAACTGAAACCGACATCAGAACCATAATTAAATCCCACCGTAAAAAAAAACATGACAATCAACATAGCCTCAAGCCAATCCGTGGGGTATCTAAGTACCCCAATAAAACTGTCAAAAAATAATCAAATTGAAACAATAATCCGGTCGCGTCTAGGGACCAATGTGGGGTACATTATCACGGATTTTATCGCAAAGTGGGCTACGATTTTTTTCATAATAATCGTTTGCTTGATCAAATTTTTCATAATAAGATTGGCAGCACGCTAGGTAATGGAAATAAAATATGGTGGTTGTTACAGGGTTAAATAGTAACGCTAACGATGTATCGATAGATTTTTTGTTGTTTGAAAGTAATGTTCGGTGTAATTAGTTTTTGTTGTGTTTGATGTAAACGTTGACTTAAAATATTTGTTTATTCATTAATTTTAATACTGGTATAGTTTTATTTTTATTGTGTAGGTTTTGGAAACTAACGCCGATCTAGCGATACAGTATCGTATTATGTACCTCTTTAGTGATCTCAAACTATAATGTAATTTAATAACTTGCATGCTCTGTATGTTTACTCATGTTTCCACAAATTAATAATCTTGAATCTTGAATATTTTAGTTTTTACAGCAATTGTTACAACCGACCAATGACTCAACTGTTTTTAATTATTGTTTTTCGATTGTGAGCAACAACAAAAAATATTTCTCTGAGCGATATTTCTGATAAATTGAACTATAAATATGAATCCGATTATAAATTCTGGGCTAATAAACCATTAAAATATAATGACTATATTCTTTAGAGCATAAAAAGAGGAAAAAATCTTTATCAATTCGTTCTAAGAACAAATAGACCAAGCTTTGATCTGAAGTTGTATTCTAAAGTACTATTATTATAATATTGCTGAAAAAAGAATTAAAAACATGTTCCATTTTCAATGTTGATTACAGCTACACGATTCTATTTTTACTGTTTTGTATTGAACTGTTTGCCGACTAGTTAGGATTTTTACAAAATAATTTTGAATGACACCATATTATCAGAAAAAAGAACACTAGGACTCCAACATCAAAATACCGAGCACAAACATTTCACAAGCCAACATCGACACAACAACCTTTACCCACCTTGGCACAATACAATACAAAACACGAATTATGTTAAACTAAAACTGAAAGTAAAAGAGTCAATTAATCATGCTTATCTCGAAAATACATGTGTCAAATATAATAGTTCTTAACTCGCAACTTAACTTGCTATCGGGGGCTCGTCACTTAATAATAACAGCCACACGGGTCGATCTAGGGTTAAGCTACAATTGCCGTGGTCGGTTTGTGAATGGGTGAGCATCCATTACAATATATTGAGACCCTTCTGTGCCTCGGAAAGCTCGTTAAACCGTTTCCCAACTCTGTTGGGGTTTGCTTCCAGTCTAACCAGATTCAGCTGAATACCGGTATTTTACATGGACCGACTGCCTACAACCCAGTTACTGGGTAATTCAATACCCCTTGGTAAGACTGGTTGTCAGACTTTCGGGCTTCTGACGACCCGTAACGACTGTCAAAGATCCACGAATGACAGCCGGGGCCAACGGCTTTTTTTAACGTGCTTTCCGAGGCACGGAGGAGTCTCGGTATGTAAGATGAGTCGGATGAGATGGTCACCCATCCATGGAACAACCCCTGCGTAAGCGTAGCTTAACCTGATGGATCGATCCGTACGGCTGTTATTACTTAGCGATTGTTAATAAAGTAATAAACCATAATACCTATATAATCAAGAAGTAATGTTTTACCATTTCCCATCAACTTTCGCCCACAAACTCCCAAGCATACGTAATCAAGAAAGACAAGCTTCGAATTAAAATTCCTGAAACTGATTAATATTCCAGATATGAACGAATGTTCAAGTTCGGAAACACAGCTGTCGTGAACACAGTGCAAGTTTACTTTGCTAAGAAGTTTATTTTGCGAATAACTTTTATATATAAAATACACAATCCGTTTTATTGTAGAATAGTCAGGGAGACCTAAAACGTTTATTTTATAGTAGTTAAGACTGCCATATTGGTCTAGTTGTTGCAAGCGGCGCCCCTGTTGAGCCTGAGGTCTTGGGTTCGATTCCCGGGCCGAGCAAAGCGTTTTTTCAGTAGGAATTTCTTAGTAACAGCCCGGAGTTTGGAACTTGGCGGTGTGATACCCCCGTGCCTCGGACAGCACGTTAAGCCATTGGTCCTGCGCCTGATCTCTCCGGTCATGTCGGATTGCTGCCCCATCGGACTATGAGAGTAAGGGAAGAGAGAGTACACCTGTGTTTGCGCACTCATTTGTGCACTATGGTATCTCTCGCTCAAGGCTGGGCTCCGCTGAGATTGGATGCCATGGCTGACATTCGGTCTGGCGGAATATTATCATTATTTAAAAAATGTCTTTGACATATCTCAGGATCCCAGGGTCTCGGACCTTTGGAAGGCATACGAGGGGTCGAAGCCAAATCGCAAAGACCCCGAAGACAATTTTAAATGGAATTAGGCACCAACCCACGATTATACCTGTATCCACTATACAAGTGCACCCAAGGACAACCCCGGCTGGTGCAGGACTATTGCGGAACATGGTAACAAAGCATATTGGGCTTATGGGTTTAGGTGGTTGTAGTGAGCACCTAGCAATCGCGCTTGTGACCACGAGACCAACGGGACAGTTACAGAATAATAGTAAGATCTACTTCATCATTTCAGGCGAAAAACGTCCACTGCTGGTCATAGGCCTCCCCAAGCATCGCCATTTTGACCGATTCTGTATCCCCTCCCTCTCTGTCCCGCATCCAGCAAATTCCTGCGGCCTTTACAAGGTCATCGGTCATCTTGTGGGAGGCTTTCTAAAGGAAGATCTACTTAGAACGCATTAATTATTAAGGTTCTAGTGCACGATACTTTAGTTGAACGCAAAATGGTAAAAAATTGTGACATATAAATAGTCATGGCGAATAGAATTACAGCGAGTTAAAATTTTCCTTTTAACCAAACACATAAGTTTCCTTACCAACTGTCTGCCTACCCTCATCAAAGCATACCAAAGTTGACCCACATCTTCGATTGACATGCATTTGTGTGTTTGTGTTCACATAACTCTGAATCGGCAGAAACTCCCACTGTGCATAAATTCAAATGCCAAGACATAACATATTGTTTGAATAATTCATTCAATTATTGTTTATATCTTATTATTGAGTTAGCAAATTAAACCATCCTTGTTAGTGAAGTCAAATATTTGATTTGAAATTACTGTTGTTTAAAGCAATTGTTTGATTTACATCTCGCTCTTTTGTGTGATGTTATAAAGAGATGGAGGTAATTATATAAACTCATCCCCTACTGAGCGGAGAAAATTATAAGAGTTTTTTATCTGATCAGTGGATTACAGACATTGGAAAATAATACATAGCCTTAGGGACCTCACGCACTAGACGGCCACGACCGCAACCACGACCAGGTAAACTATAGAAACCGATACGTATCGCGCACTTGGTCGCAACGGCCAACTACCCGCACACCATACAATACCACTAGACGGCCACGACTGGCCGGAATCGTGGCCGTCTTGAACTCATACTCAAAGCATTTATTTCAATTAAACCATGTACAGGCACTTTTGAATTGTCAAGGGATCAGTCAGTCAGAAATATGAAGCTAGGTGCCCATTCTAAAGCGTAGGTTCCTATGAAGAAGAACGGGCAAGAAACTCTACGGACACTCTTTTAAATCGTATTATTGCTACAAAATATTGGTTACATCATTCATGTTGAAATTACACATGTGAGAACAATGTAGTAAGACGTGCACGTAAAAAGCGTCCGTAATAAAAATATAAAAACAATTCAAAAATTAAAATAAGCCGTGGCAGATAAGAGATGACCAGTCCCTACTGACGGCGCCCGTTCACGAACATGACGCATGGATCAGCACCGTTGCGTGATTATGCGCAAGATCCCTTAGTCAAGCGTTAGATAGTTTTTTTTTTTTTTTTGTTACATACATTGTAGGTGTGAAAAATTGTTACGCCGTTAAGATGATTAAAGTTCTTGTGTGTTTTTCTTGACATTATGTAATTATATGAAATCTTTTACAATTTAATTTTGTGAGCTGAGCAGTGAATTTTGTGAGTTATTATAGTCAATTAATAATAACTATATTCACGTAAAAGTTTATTACACAGTAGATTTGCCGACCACATTTTGTCAGACAACCAGAAACTGTGAGTAGGCATGTAGGTTGAACTGACAGTTGACCAGAAAATTGACCACCCTAAGGTTGAATGTCATTTGCATGTCACAAAAAACAAGGTCTTTTTGTATATGTGACCGTTAGATAATTTCAACTTTAATTACGTTTTAATTTACTGGGAATTGTTGCCAAAAGTGCTGAAACATTTACGAGAATTACGAAAACAGCATAGTTTATGTATGAAAAAGCACCATCATGTTCGAGTTTAACTATATTCAGTATCAAGTTAAAAATCACAATCCAGATTGCTAAAACGAAACACGAAACTATAAATAACGTGACTTGTCATGGGTTTTTGGCCACTTGTTACTGTTGATTCGATAATTATCTACTTTATTTATAATGTAAAAATAAATTTTAATATTGTAACTGTTCCATAACCGAAAGGATTTCAAAGAGGCCTTTGTCTAGGACTGGAAAAGTATAATCATTCTCCTTTCCTTATCTCAATTTATCTGTGGTGGGCGCGACATGGCTTTTTCTTCCATACCTATTAGTCGTCTTCTCACTAATCACTCCTTTTCTGGCCATTATGTCGTGAATGTACTATCGCGGACACGCATATCTGAACGCCGTAAGGACTATTCCTGCTTGCAGAGCTCGGCCGCTATAGTAACGCTGACCTACGAAAACAAAGGGTCATGTGCACGGAATTTTGTTTTTATAGTGGTCAGATATGCGTGACCGCGATAGTACCTACCTATTTTGTGCAATGTGCAATGAGTCTTATAAAAGGCGATATATGCGAAGCATCACTAAAAACCAAATCTGTGTGTGTAAATAGGTGATTTCGTCACAAAAGTTTATTGGCCCAAGATTTGACCTAATTACCATTTGATAGCCCGTCAACGCCTTCAAATAGCCGTTCAGCTATTTTCCTTGAATATATGCGTATTTAATTGCTAACGAAGCGAACTCTAGCAATTTATGGGTGACGTTAAAAGTTCTTTAAGCGCGACGTTTCATGCCTTATGAAAGTAAAATGAATTGAGTTTTGGACGTGCGGTGGTTGAAACGCTGCGTTTTGAACGCTGAGTTTGTAAACCAAAATAAATTAAATCGATACCTACATACTATTATCATTGTTTTTAATGTTTTTTTTATTTTCTGCACCCTTTGGAAGTGTAAATTTTACTTATAATTTAAATGCGAATGTAACTCATTCCGTCTGTCTGTCACCTTTTCACGCCATAACGGCTGTACGGTTTTTGATGATCGGCACATAGGTAGATCATGACCTGGCTTAGCACATAGGATACTTTTTATCCCAGTAGTATGATCCAGTGAGATAATTTCCTACCTCCATGTGGGAAAAGCTACGAGTAGGTACAAGCTAGTATTGTATAAAATAAACAAAACCAAGAAGAAAAGTGTACATCACCCAATACAACCCATCAAATATTACCAAGTGATTAGCAGAACTTCCATCTGTACGGTTCTAAGAACATCTGGTTCCCTAAAATCAATATTAAAAATCGTGGAACTGGGTCTGTCGCATATTTATCAGCTCATTAGTATTGGTGGCCAGTCTCAGTGAAGGGTGAACACTCAATTGAAAAAAAAAGGTCTGTGCTGGACATATTTTGGGAGTCTC